>CM052809.1:67714145-67776819 GCA_028533885.1 Nasua narica
GGAGTTAAAGGAAGTGATTGATCTAGCAAAGGAAGCTTCTATATCTAGATAAATTATATCCTAGATTGTATGAAAAACTTACTAAAACTAAGTCAACTTTCAAAGGTGTCACAATAGATGGGAAAGGTATTCAAACATGGCAAAAAGGCTACTAAGATACAATTTCTAAGTGATGTAAAAAGTGGATACTTGACAGTGACTATTCCCCTACATGTTATAATAGACTGACAGATGATCTAAAGACTTAGCTAAGAACTCACTCACTGACCACCGGAAGCAAATGTGAGTTTACTAAAATCAAGTCACTGCAAATCACTCTACTTCCTCCTTTACTGAGTTTGTCTCAGTTGAGACAAAAGGAGAGCCTGACCAGCAAGTCTCATTTAAATCTTTGGAGTCAGAAAATCTGAGCAGAGAAAACAAGCTGACCTCTAAGAGACTGCTGAGTAGAATCAAGGTAGACACTTTTCTCAATAAAGACCTGGTATCAGTGTTGTCTCAGAACTGAGATGGAGGATTTCATGAAGTCATGTTTGACATTGCAAGTCACTCTTCAAAGAACTCCATAGTTTAGCAACATGGAGCTGAGAAGTGAAAACATTTGTCTTTGGCATATAAATGAGATAAATGAGGTAGCGAATTACAGATGCTATTTCAGTTAAGAACAAAATTCTGGAAACTAGTTCATGAAGTCCCATTCCTGATTAGATTTAAAACTGATTTTCTTTCTTTTTTTTTTCACTAAACATACATTTTAATAAGTTTAAATCATAGAGTCATTAAGGTTTAAAATGAGTTAATTCAATTTGAAGAGAGTTTTAGGAGTCACTTTAATTTTATAAACAGCATCATCTCTAAAGATTTGAAGATCATTTTTGCTGTGTTTTTGGCTAGTTGTGACTTCAACAGAAGCTTGAAAGTGATCAACAATCATGCTGTTTATATCCTAGATCTTCCTCACAATGAACTCTGCAACAAATTACAGAGATATGGGGAGCTTGCACAGGGTTTCAAACCCTCCAAAAATGGGAAAGGTTAATTAATAGAGATACTAAAAAGCACACAAGAGTTTGGTTACTGGCTGGAAAATGTGCAGAAAATATGCTTCAGAATACAGTGTTTAAGGCAAAATATTTACACAAATCAACCCTAATTTTATCTGTATCATAAACCTTATGTCATTATTTTGATTCTTATTTGCTGGACTAAATTTCACTGAACAAAATATACGTGTATCAGTAATTTCCTCAGGAGCATTGTTATTTGAGAAAAGTCTAGCTATACAAGGACTGGATAAATGCACAATAATCAAACTCAAACTGATTACATTTCAATAAATTTGTTAAATTCTCTCATTTTTAAAAAAGGTGATAAACTAAATGATAAATATTATATGCAAATCAAGCTTTTTAAAAATTAAGCCATTTTTTTCATTGACTTAAATTTATCAGATGATCAAAGTGGGGAAAATATTAGACAGTAAGGAAATTTTATTTCAGGCTTGTATCTCTGGGTTCTATTAAAGGATATAAATCCTATTATTTGTTTACTATGTGTGCATAATATCAGTACTTGTTGCTTAGGCCATGATTAAAATGCAGGGTGGGGAGTAGAGGTGACCTTACCCTGATCTACAAGAACTCTTTGGTAATATCAAGGGACTAAGCCCTGGGTTTCCTTAGCCTTTCTTTCTGCTGTCATGGGGAGACATAGAGTACCTCTCTTTTGCCTCTGGTTTGGACTGAGCATTGACGAGAATACAAAGCAACCTGAAGCAGCTATTTGGAGGAAAGCTAGAATATTCCTCTGTAGAGTGACAAAAAGTTTATAGCATCTGTATAAAGGATCATAGGACCATTAAATGTCCCTCTAAAGGAAGCTTAGCCTTCTTGGATAACCTGTAAAGAGGTAACATGTGCTTAATCTTTTGTTAACACGTGAATATGAAGAGTGAAGAGGAGAGATGGAAGATGTCAGAAAATGCAATTGTATCCTATGTAAGAAATGAACAATCACATGAAGAATATTATGCTCTCTTATCTTACCTGTGGTGACACTCTGTGATTATTTTCTATCTTTTTAGTCATTCTTTTCCTATCATTGTCTCTTTTCTCTGTTTATTACTTACTTATAGTGTTTTTCACATTCTGTCCTTGTAGGGCTTCTTGTTTCAGTTGACTTTCTCTCCTATGGAATGTCACTTACTGTGCACTTTATTCTGTATATCTAATCTCTTCCCATATCCTTTTCTTTTGCCTCCTTTCATTTGTAATGCATCATTTGCCAAACCTCTCAACCTCCTCTTGGAACTTTCAGCTCACCTTCTTGAACTACAAGACAACTGCCTCTAGGCTAAGGACACTGCTTCCCCTGCCCACCACCCAAGGAGTATTCACCTTTCTTCCAACCACTGGGCCCCCAGGGTGAGGTATTTCCCCATTTTCACTTTTACAACCTTTTGTTTCCTTTTCACTAGAAGCTCCTAGATCGCAAAAGTGTATCAGTTAATGCTTTCCTTAGTCCCATGTCATACCCTTCATTTATGGGAGTACCATTGTCCTCATTCACTGTGAATTTAATATACAAGTAGATTAGACTCCAGCACTCTCATCTCTCAGTTACTTTAGCTTCTCTACTCTAATGATATGGTCAGCATCACTAATTTATTCACTCACTCTTTTGGTCATACTCTTTCTTTCTTCCTTCAGTACTTGAAATTCTGTTGCCCTTTATTTTATTTACTCCCCTGTATCACTATCTCCCTTGTCCATCTCTCCTTTCATGACTATTTCTTGGCAAAACTAAAATTTTGGTTAAATCAGTCTTTATCTTTCATATCTGTACCTGTGCAGCCAAATAACATGAAGAAAAATCTTGAATTCTATTAAAGGCTCTCTCCTTAAGGTATGGCCACAAATTGAGTTGGCTCTTAATACTGCCTTTTAATCATACTATACTTTATACTATACTTCAGGAATCCAGGTATTTTCCCCACTTTCTTAGCTCCTTGTTCTTTTTAACCTCCAGTATCTCCTTTCTCAGCTTCCCATTCACTGATGACCTGATTTCTAACTTTACCAAGAAACATGAAGCATTCAGAAGAGAGCTTCTGTAGACTCCTCTCACCACATTCACTCACCTTTCAGCATCTGAATCCACATGTCTGCCTTACTGCATGTTACACAGAAGAATATCCTTGGCCCTGTGTACCCATTGCCTCATCTAGAACATTGTGCTGACATTTCTTTCCTCTCTTCTTATATTATCACTATTTTGCTCTCTACTTGTTCATTCCTCTCAGCCTACAAATGTGTTTTCCCTACATCTTAAGAGAAAAAGATCTTTCTCTAGACACCTCTTCCTATCTACCACCTCATTTTTAAGAAATCTTTTTCACAAAGAACCTCAGAAGACTAGTTTATATTTTCTAATAACTGTCTTTGATCCTCTTCTAGCCTCACCCTAGAGAGGATTTTTTCCTTATTCTACACACGTGCACACACACACACACACACATACACAAATGCTTCTGCTTCTGTCAAGTTCACTAGTCTCTCCATGTTGTAAAATCCAAGGATAAGTATCAAGATCTCATCCTACTTGACCCATTGGCAGTATTTTCCACAGTTGGTCATTTTTTGCTACTTGATATATTTTCTTCCCTAAGGCTTTGGGACATTATTGGTTTTGTTTTTGTTTTTTCCTAACTTGCCAATCATTTCTTCACAGTTTCCTTTGCTGAATTTGCCTCTTCTCTCTGATATCCAAATATTGTAATGCCATAGGGCTCAGGTCTTAGATCTTGTCTTCAATAGCTGCACTCATTACTTTGGTTTCTCATCCAGTCTCAAGGTATTCTGTCTCTTGAGACAATAATCATATGAGTATATCCAGCCCATATTCCAGACTCCCATATCCAATTGCCTACTGGAGATCTCCACATGAGTATCTAATTAACACTGAAAACCTGGTATAGCCCAAACCGAACTCTTAGTCTAGACATCTCTACTTTATTTGATGGAAACTCTATTTTCCAGTTACTAAGGTCAAAATCATTGTAGACATCCATGACTCCTTTTAATCTCTCAAATCCTAACAAAGCCTGGTGGTTAAACTTTGAAACATTCAGAATCTGATTATCACTCTGCTACCCACTACTACCATAGTGGTGTAAGTTATTATGTACTCTTGCTTGGATTACTATGGCAATTTCCAATTGTCTCTTTACTTTAATCTTTATTTCTTACCATCTATTCTCAATCACTTGTTTAACAAGAAAGTTTTAAAATGTGACTCAGGCCATTACAGAATTCTGCTCAAATCTCTTTAGTATTTCCCTGTATCTAACTCAACAAGTCAAGGTTCCTAGGGTAGCCTACAGCTCTATATTTTCTGTCAACTACTCTCATTTCCCCTCTACACACACACAGGTCTGCACTCTGAATTTATTGCTACTACTCTCACCCTTCCTCTTTCTCTTCCAGCCACATGGGCCTTTGTGCTCCACCAATTTTTTTCTCCCATAGCATTTATCACCTTCGCAATATTGAATTAATTATTCAGTAGGCTTATTCACTTAGTTGAGGCAGAACATGAATCAAGGAATCTATAAGTTTGGGGGTGGGATTGGTGAGGAAGAAGCAGGTAGACTAGGGAATAAGGACAGGAAAAGGAGAAAAGCCAATAAAGGATACATTATCAAGCAAGGTGTCACTGGGGCAACTGGATTTAATCCTCCTGGAGACTCTGAGATATAATATAAAACATATATGTAAGAAACATAAAGTGAGGCACTTTTTTTTTTAACCATCAAATCCTACACATTAGTGTTTAAGGGCTGCTCTTAGTAGGGCACAAGAGAGAAAAATAGAAAAAAAAAAAGATTCAAGTAGTTGGAAGTTGGGTGGACAGTCATGAGAGTATCAATGTTAAGGGGCTATGATGAGGGCACCAACAGAGCTTTTTGTTATGGAGTATTGTCTCTTCCCCTAAATAAATATACACTCCAAGAGAGCACAAATGTTCATCTATTTAGTTTATGGCTATATCCCACTTGTCTAAAACAGTCCCTCACATAAAAGAAGTATTCAGTGAAGATTTATCAAGTAAATGAATTTAATCATGAAATTACCTACTTCCTGTATGTGATGACTTCCTAATCTATTTCTCTAACCTTTCTCTGATGTCCACATCAGTATTTCCAAAAGAGTCCTGTCCAAGTCAGTGGGTAGGTCCTACTTCAGATACTGAATTTTGCAAAACACACTTATCCCCACACCACCATCAGTCTCAAATTTGATTACTCTGTCACAATCCCCCCACTTCTAAAGACAAAAGTCATTGTGTCAGCTCAGCTTCTTCCCTGTTACGCATAATTCACAAGTTTTACCACTGAATTTCTTGCATCTGCATTCTCCTTGGTATCTCCATGGCAAGTATTTTGGATCACACTTTGGTAATTTCTTTTATGGAAAATCTCTGAAATGCCTTGGAAAAACATTGCTTGTCAATTTTAGTCTTTGGACTCGAATACAATATTCTCAGAATGATGTTTATCAAACACAAATTTAACTGTATCATTTCATTTTTTTGCTTAAAATTTGTGATGACTCATTGTCATTTAAAGAATATATTTTAAGTTCATTATTGTGGCCAACAAGACATTTCCTTTCTGACCACAGCCTTTCTTTTTCAGCTGCTCTTCGGCTTAATTCACTGATCAATTTATTTAACTAATATATGCTAGGGGGTCTGCTCTGTGCCACACCCCTGTGCTAAGTACTGATTGTTACTTGTAGGCCTAAAATAGATTATATGTGTGTGTGCGTGAAATATAAAATTATTAGTCATATCTATGACTAATCAAAGCATTTTCTACTATTCATAATAATGAACATCATTTTTTAACTACGTTGATATGATTCTTTGAAAGAAATCACAGTTTTCTAGCGCCCATTGTTCATTGTTACCTTCCAGGTGCAGAAATATTTGCTCATTATAAAACTTGATCAAAACATATTTACCTCAATTGAAATATAGTTGATGATTAGGTCCCATTCTGTACTCTGATAATATTAACATAACAACTAAGCATTCATTGAAATGTATTTTATTTTGTGAAGTCATATAGCTCTTAATTACTTAAAAACAATAAAAAGGTAATAATTTTCTGATCCTGTTTCCTATGAAAGGAAAAATAGTAATTTTATGTTTTCATATGTGAGAGTGGGAGGCATGCTTCAGCATTATAAAGAGGAATTTGATGGAGGACTTCTCAGAACAAATAAGGAATTGTGAAAAAGACAGATAAATCCTGATACAACTTACCATTTAGTTGGAATAATAGAAATAACAAGCAAATAAATATATGTATAATTGCATGGGAAAATTATGAAAAAAGTAGAGAAGCCTAATTAGATAGGGTGGTCAGACACCTGATGTGGAGAAGGAGCCACGTGCAGAAATAATAAGTGAACATTAAGGGCACTGGGAATAGTACTGCACGGTACTTTGTTGAAAAGAATTTTTATATTCATTTATATTATATTCTAAGAAACTTTCTGTAGCTGGTGAACAGTAGATTGAGGGGGAGGGGAATGAAATGAATTTGGAAACAAAGATGGACACTGGATAAGGAAAACCTAGAAAGTTTTGGTGAGGAGACTGCATTTTATTCTTAGTTTTGTGGAAAGTCTCCAGAAGGGTTCCTGAAAATGAATTACTTAAGTCAGATATTTAAACAATATGATTCTAAATTCTATGTGAAAATCTATTATAAAGATACAAGAGTGAAAGCTGAGGGACCACTATGAGATCTCTGTGGGATTATTTACAGGTGGGGATTCAAATAGGTGGCTTGATATTCATATCTGGAGTTACAGGGTGTGTTAGTCTACTTGGGCTGCCCTAATAAAATGCCACAGACTGGGTGGCTTATACAACAGAAGTTTACTTGACTGTAGTTCTGGAGGTTGAGAAGTCCGGCTTCATGGTGCCCATAAGGGAGGTTTCCTTCTGAGGCCTCTTTCCTTGTTCTTTGGGTGGTTACCATCTGGCTGTATGCTCACATAACTTCTTTGTGTGTACAAAGAGAGAGAAAGAACAAGCTCTCTGATGTCTCTTATAAGAGCACTAATCCTGTGGAACCAAGGCCCCACCTTCATGACCTTATCTAACCCTAATTAAGCCCAAAGGTTTCAAATGCAAATAACACTATATTGGGCATCATAGCTTTAACATATGAATTTGGATAGGGAGGAGGTGCAATTCAGTCAATAATACAGATCTGGCTAAACATGTGAAATTAAGAAGGAAACTTCTTTTTTACCAGAAGAAAATTCAGAATGTAGGATGTATGAGGTTTCCAGTGGTAAGAACAGTATGGCTTTCATTTTTATATCTTTATGATTTTACATGAACTCTTTCTTCCTTAGAACTTAAGTCTGCTTTCTACATTGGCTTCCATCAAAGATATTCTTATCCTTTATTGAGTACTGTCCGTGTGTCTGGCACTGTATACCCATTAGCTGTCATCATAACTTTGTTAGGTAGGTATTATCATCTCCATTGCACAGGTGAGGACTGTGAACCCTAGAAAGTGTGAAATACTTGACCATAGTCCCATAACCAGGATTTGAACTCTGATTTATAGGACTCTTATTTCCTCACTTTAATGTATCTCAATTGATCCTTAAACCATTCCTACAAACCCCCAAATCAGGTGTTGTCTTCTGTGGCTAAATTTTACTCACAGTTCTTTCTCAAGCTTTTTGAGTAAATTTACCCATCATTTGTAGTTATGTAACATCTTTGCACGTCTCCATTTAATAGGTTCCTCATGTATTGCAACTAACCTTGAGCATGATGAGCCATGTGATGTAGTTTTGTACCACTCCCACCAGTAAATGAAATAAATATTCCAAAATTAATATTTAAAATTTGCAAATGAATTTTTTGAGAAGATAACTTGTCTAGGTAACATTTTCATTTGACTTTATTTAATTTACTCTTTATAGAATCTACTTTTTGCCTTTTAATCATTATAATTTTAAAAATTTATCAAAAATAAATACTACTTTTCCTTGAGATTTAACTGTAGAATGGGGATTTATCCACATGTCCAAAATTTATCAAAATGTAATGGATACGATAGTAATAAGCCTACAGACATGATTTACCATTTCCTCAATTTCATCATCTATAAAATAGCAATAACAATATTATTCCTAGACAATTTGGTATATTTCTTTGGATTGCATGTTAAACATTCCAATCTAGGAGGGGCAACTACTATTAATAACCACAAAAATAATTAACTATAAAACAAATTATTCATTTGTGTAGTGCTTACATTCATATTATACATACATATCATCAGTTCAAGCATTAAAACTTAAAGAAAGCTTCCTCCTATATTCAAACCTCTGAATTTATGTGTAAAACTGATTGTTAGCTAAAAAAACAAAGCATGCTCAGAGCTTCCCACAAAACTGAGTGCCAAACAAATATTATTTCTCAAATAATCTCACTCAAATGAGACAATGTGATACAGAGAAAAGAGTGATGGAGTGATAAGCAAAACTCTATTCTAGTCCTGATTCTGTAAAATCTTTGTTATTTGTCTCAGCTTCTCTATGCCTCAATTTCTTGACCAACAAATAATTTAATTGTGTTAAAATACATCTTAGAGCTCTAAGATTCTAAGGTTCTGTGATTATTCTTTTGAGGGGGAGACTCAAACATTCCAACAGTTTCTTTAAATACAGGTGATTGAGTTTCAACTTAATCCTCTTTATGGACCTTTATGACTATTGATTAATTCATAGTGGCTTTATAGTTACGGTAGAATTATTTAAAATAAGATACTTTGTGTTCAGATTGCCATTTTTCTGTGTTACTTTGTGTAAGTCACTTGGTCTTTCTGTCTAGTATAGTATTTTCTTATCTTTAAAGTAGACATAATTGTGAGATTTAAATGAGTTTGTCCATAAAAACATAGCCTGAAACATGTGGCATTTGACACAGAGTAAACACGCAACTAATGACAAACTTTTTGTCACTCTTATTATCATCATCAGTTGCCAAATACTGTTTCCAAACATCGCTTCTTCCATTCGGCTTTAAATGCCTCATTATAAAAATAGTATTTTTTTAAAGAGGGACTCAGATACCATTCTCTGTGCTTTTCAAGTGTTGTTGTTGTTGATCTTTCTAATTTTAATTTCAGTGTAGTTCATATACAGTGTTATGTTAGTCTCCAGTATACAGTATAGTGAATCACACTTCCATCTATTATTCAGTGCTCACCAAGGTATGTGTGCTCTTTAATCCCCACCACCTATTTCACCCACCTCCCATCTGGGAACCATCTGTTTGTTTTCTGTAGGTCAGAGTCTGTTTTTTCATTTGTCTTTCTCTTTTTTTCTCCTTTTTTCATTTGTTTTGTTTCTTAAATTCCACGTATGAGTAAAATTATACAGGATTTATGTTTCTCTGACTGGATTATTTTGCTTAGCATTATATTCTCTAGATCTATCTATGTTGTTGCAAGTAGCAAAATCTCATTCTTTTTCATGGCTGAATAATAATCCTTTGTGTGTGTGTGTGTGTGTGTATACACACATGCTACATCTTCTCCATCCATTCATCTATTGATAGACACTTGGGCTGCTTCCATAGTTTGGCTAATGTAAATAATGCTGCAATAAACATAGGGGTACATATATCTTTTCGAATTAGTATTTTCATATTCTTTGGGTAAGTAGTATGATTCGTGGATCATAAGATAGTTCTATTATTAATTTTTTGAGGAACTGCCGTAGTGGCTGCACCAGTTTGCATTCACACCAACAATGCATTAGGGTTCCTATTTCTTCACATCCTCATCAACACTTGTTGTTTCTTGATATTTTGGTTTCAGCCATTCTGACAGGTGTGTGGTGATATCTCATTGTGATTTTGATTTGTGTTTCTCTGATGATGAGTGGTGCTGAGCATTTTTTCATGTGTTTGTTTATCATCTGGATGTTTTCTTTGGAGAAATGTCTATTCATATCTTCTGTGCATTTTTAATTGGATTATTTGATTTGGGGTTGTTGAGTTGTATAAGTTCTTTATATACTTTGGATACTAACCTTTTATCCAATATGTCATTTATAAATATCTTTTCCCGTTCAGTAGGTTCCTTTTTAGCTTTCCTTGATTATTTCTTTTGCTGTGCAGAAGGTTTTTATTGCGATGTAGTACCAATAGTTTATTTTGGGGGCATATTACTCTCTTTCCTCATTCTTTCTAACTCTCCATTTCTGTGTATTAGGAAGGTCAGCTACATCTCCTCTCTTGAAAGGAAAGGCCTTATGAAGAAGCGGTCCCATAGTGCCCTGCAGTGCAGGGCCGGCTATTCCCCAGAACCTGGTGTTATCAGGGGGTGTCTCTTCTGTGTGTTGCACGTGTTCTGCAATTGTGTCCTGACCACTTTTTCCTTCAGTCCAGTCTTCTGCAGAGGCTCTCTTTGCCTGTGAGGCAGTGTTTATTCCCTGGCAGGGGTGAAGCACATAATTTTAACAAGGTACGTGCTGGTCTGCTTGAGAAACGAGGCCTGCAGCTGCCATTGCAGGGACTGGGGCTGCATAGGTAGGGTGCATAGTTTTACCAACATGAACTTGGGGCTTCCACAGGCTCCACTGTCACATTCACTACCACTAGGACTGCCCCTCTGGGGTCCTCCAAAGCATGCTAATCCGGAGACATGGGATTGGCAAAGTTCACACAGGTCTTCTGTGGGAGGGGACCCATAGCATCCCACAGGACGGAGGCAAGTGTGACTGGAAAGGTGGATTTGGGGCACCTGGGTGGCTCAGTTGGTTGAGCAACTGCCTTTGGCTCAGGTCATGATCCTTGAGTTCCGGGATCGAGTCCCACATTGGGCTCCCAGCTCCAAGGGAAGTCTGCTTCTTCCTCTAAACTTCTCTCCTCTCATGCTCTCTCTCACTTTCTCTCTCAAATAAATAAATAAATAAAATCTTTAAATAAAAAAAAAGAAAAAAAAAAAGAAAGGTGGATCTGCTGAAGCATTGGGAGGTGAGACTTGGTATAAGCAAGCATATTAAGTAGTAAATGTCTTTGCTGGGCTGGTTCCTGCAGGTGGCTATGTGTTTATGCTGAGGGGCCAGGGAGAATAGTGCCTGCCGGCTCCTTTTTTCCTGGAAGGGTTTTCCTGAGATCCCTGCCCCTCTGGGACAGGCTCTGAGATGAGTAAATAGCTCTCTCCCTTGTACGCCTGAGGCATTTTTCAAACTACTACTTCTACACTGTATCTTTGCATGGTCCATTTTGCTCCTGTGGCTTTCAAGTTCTTTTCAAAATAAGAATAGTTTTCCAGTAGCCTTATTTTTCTTTTTTTACATTTATAAATCAAAATCAATGAGAAAGTGTTTCATATGTGTTATCTTATGTACATTATTTTCTTTAATATTCTGGGTTTTTGTAACTTTTCAGTAAAATCTCTGACATATATGTGTGTGTCTATATATATGTATTTATATGTGTGTGTGTATATATATACTTGTATCTTTTCAATAGCTCTTAGTTTTTATTTTTCACCTATTATCCCTAAATACCTTGAAAATTGAGTCTCTTCTGTTGATAGGTCACATATTTATGAAACTACACCAATTTTTAATTAATTAATTTGTATGTTAAATGGTGGTTCTATATGCACGATGGTGAGAATTCTCTTCCTCACCTCTTTCTGGAGTGGACAAACAATTTACTTGTCTTTCGGGCCCTGATTCTGTGAAAGATTGCCCCCCTGGGGCCAAAACCCTTAATATAAACCCCAAGTTCAAAGTTAGATCCCCATACTGCATCAACTTCTCCTCCTCTATTCTGTGCAGATACTGTATGCCAGAATCTCATTCATTACCATATCAGTGCAAACTGCTCTCTTTTGTCAGGGGTAGTAAAAGATCTTATCTTTGCATTAACCATAATGTAACTCCCTTTCCTTTTCTTAGTTTATAATAAATTTTCTTTCTTTTGAAACTTAAGTAGAGAAAGAAAATGTATTAACATGTAATTCCTGAATATATTTATGGGTAGAAATGTAGTTATTTACCCACTAATATTTGGAGTTGTCAAATTCAAACTGGAGGGATTTTTTGAGAGACATATCCACATGTATATCTCTCTATGTATTTTTAAAATCCATACACAAGCATAAAAATATTATATATTTGTGAAAATTAGCAAATGTTTGCTTAGAGTTTGCCTCTGTAGTGCAAGTTCATTATTTGTCATGTATCTGGGAAATAAGGTATATTCTTTTTAAGAATGTTTCCTCCTTTGTGTCATGGCATAAATAACATAAACAATGCCTTAGTATTTTCTTTTTCCAGTTGAATGGATATCAAAGTTTTTTTTTAATTTTATTTACTTATTTGACAGAGATATCACAAGTAGGCAGAGGCAGGCAGAGAGAGAGAGGGGGAAGCAGGCTTCTTGCTGAGCAGAGAGCCCAATGCGGGGCTCCATCCCAGGACCCTGAGATCATGACCTGGGCCGAAGGCAGAGGCTTTAACCCACTGAGCCACCCAGACACCCATATCCAAGTTTTTCCACTTTCACTTTCAATCTCCAATTTATTCCTTTGCATCTTTTCTTCTTTAGCTCACCATGGGAAATACGTTCAAACAACATTACTGTTTCAAAATGTAACTCTAAAAGAAGAGGCTAGGTTTATATATACCTCACATGTAATTAAACCCACCAGGCAAATCTGTCAATTGCCAGTAAACTCCCAGTGGCACAGGACCTCCCAGCGCATGTGCATGCTGGAAAGGGCAGATCATGTCTCTAGTTATGTTCCTCTGTGTTGCCAGTTCTTTTAATTACAAAGTGTCTTCTTTATATTGCTTTTTTCTCTCTAGTTAAATTATATTTTCAGCATATGAGCGACTTGGTCAAAATTTTTTTAGTAAATAAGAATGTTTTACAGTCAAGTATGTTTATGTTTTTGCTATGTTTTTGCTAAGAATTTATAAGGAGGAACTGTGAATCTAATTTACTACAGATATCAGCTTTTTTCTCTTAACAAAGTAACGTAAATGACAGTAGGAAGGATCAGGCATAACATGTGAACAAGGTGAAAATGTAACTACATTTGTGTTTTCAGACAATCATACATAATTCATGTGTTAATGCAAAGATTTTTCAAGATAGCAACTTTCTTCCTTCCAGCACCTCTCCTCTGAAATAAATTACTGAGTGAAAATTAAAACATACACACACACACACACACACACACACAATTATAATCCGTATCCAGACCCATCATGTATCATCAAAGGTGGAGAAAGGCAAGTGGAGCATAAATGGATCTCGAATACTCTTGCCATATCAGATTTTCTTACTTTGAAAGGATCTCTCAACTCTCTGGATCTCCTGTGTATGGGTCCCAGATGTTGCTTAGATTTAGATTAATAAAGGCACCTGAAGGCACAAGAAGACATTCTGAACAATATTAGTACATGCTGATTGCTTTCCTGGGTAGACAATGTATAGCCAGACAGTTTAGGTCTGCACTAAAATGACCTCTAAGACCTTTTGCTGTCCTGAAATTCTATTATGAGGATACAATTAAACAGAGCAAGTTTCCAGTGTGTGCACCTGCTCCCCTTATCTTAAGGGAATGACAACAATAGAGAGAATAGGCCAACAAATAGACAAGTTGAAGGTGGTATTGACTCAATATTTTGAAAGTTTTGCCTCATAATTTTGACTATTAAAAACACAGCTGGCATATAAGGGAGATTTGTAAGAGCATGTGTTTTAAAATTCAGGTTTGGTTTACATGTAGTATATGAAATCATTTCAGATTTGTATATATAGAATTGTACGTGAAATATATACAAAGATGACGTGATGTCCCAGAGGTAACATTTACTTTATTTGAAAGAGATATCCCAATATTACTAGAACTACAAAGTACCTGGAACCCTAGAATAAAGTAATACTTTATATTTTAATGGTTGAGGCAAAAACTATGCATCTTCGCATGTGTAAACTGCACTTGAACCTGGAGCCTGAGGAACCAGGTTCACAAACACAAGTGGAACCTAATCTGTCCCTGCCTTCTGGTTAGTAAGTGTAACTTGCAAAGTAGATTCAAGTGATGAATGCCTAGTCCTATCTGATGAGCTGTTCATTTCACCGTTTGCCTAGATTCAGAGGTGACTGGAGTAAAATCCAAGTCAAAATGACATATTAAAGCAAAACTGTGTCTCTGCACTGATAATGCAATTTGTGGGACCCCTCGTCAAAGGGGAGATGACTTAAAGCATTGAACAGTAAGATGGATCATTTCTCTAACCTTTAATATAAACTGTGATTGAAGAATTGGCTATCAGGCAGCTGAAAAAGAGAAATGCCGTATTGTATTGTTGCTCCGAAAAATGGTGTTAACAGAGACTCACGGAAATGTTGGCAGGCTGGAAGCAAAGACATCTTGAGAGCTTGAGTGACCTTTCACTGTGCCCATTATGGATAGCAAGGAATGTCAGGATGCACTGAGGGCAATTTTCTAGAGAAAAGTCAGAAGGGGTTGATAGGAATGGGAGTTGACCTTTTCTGTAGCACCATTCCCTTGTCAGTGCTTCATAAATACAGATTTACCAACCTGCTGCCTTTCATTCAGATGCACTGATATCCCCCCTGCAAAAAAAAAAAAAAGGATAATTATCACTTTTAATTTCAGTTCAGAGTTTTTAATTCTTTGTGAGGATTAGTTCATACCAAATTGTTCATTAAGTTTCCTTGAAATCCCTTAATATGGTCATATATATTTAAAAAGAAGAAGAAGAAGAAGGATAGAAGTCATCTGTTTCCACCAGTTGCATGTTTGCCCGCCATCTACCTGGAAACTTATTCACCACTACAGATGGTCACAGCGTCACACTTGGGTGTTAATTTCTGTTTTTGCTCCAGCTGTTATTTTCTAGAAGAAAATAACAGAAAGTCTCTCAGAAACAAGTGCTATCAAGACATGTCTTCCCATCTGTAGTGTATAAAGATGTATTTATATCTTGCTTTTAAGTGTACTGTTTTGCTAAGCATCTCTCTTGTAAATTTTACATTCCTCTGGGGGGAAATAGTTTTCTTTTCCATATTTCATTTGCTCTATTACCATCTCTAATTCATTGAGGTAGATAATATCAGAGTCACAATTATAATGCAGATAGATCATTCAGGCAAATATGGTACAGATCTGAAACAAGCAAACATTGTTTCTATCCCACTACAGGCTTATATCTTTTAGATAAATTATATCTTTTGAAACATAAGCACTCATAAATGTTATTTTCTCATAAGTATTATAAATTTTCTTTTGCTTACATCATGTTTCTAATGAATTAGTGAGATTAACTATTATGCACAAATAAAGAGTCTTAGTCTTAGTACATTGTGAAGTACAGGCACTCCTCAATGAGGGCCAAATGGAAAATTAATTTTCCTTTTTCAGAATTGGCAAAGTAGAAAACAAGACTGGAACATCACCTCAAGCCTTTTTTAAGCAAAGCATCTCATGTACTCTAACAATGCTTCCTGCTCCATTAATGCTTTTATCATGAAAATCTCTGTTGTTCAATACCATCCTATTTTATCCCCATGCCAACTCCCATCTGTAACGGCAGGATTCAAAATGTTTTCTCAAGTAGGAATGCTGCCATTCAGGCTGAAGCATAAGGGATATTTCCCCCAAAAGGAACAGATAACATCACATCAGTGGGAATGTTAGCCATGAACAGAGTCGTCAGCAGCCAGTTTATTGATTATATTAGTTTGCTAAAGCTGCTGTAACAAAGTATTACAGAGTGCCTTACAAAACACATATTTTTTGGCTCATAATTCTAAATGCTAGAGGTCTGAAATCTAAATATTAGTAGGGTGGGTTCCTTCTGAGGATTGTGAAGAAAAGATCTGTTCCAGGCCTTTCTCTTTGGCTTGTGGGTGGACATTTTCTTTCTGCATCTGTTCACATGGCATTTTCCCTCCGTACGTTTCTATGTCCAAATGTTCCCCTTTTATAAGGACACTAGTCATATGAGATTAGGGGCTCAACATATTCCAGTATGACCTCATTTTAATTTAACTAAGTATATCTATAACAACTCTAGGTTCAAATAAGGTAATAATCTGAGATACTGGAGGCTAGGATTTCAACATATGAATTTTGGGGAACTAATTCAACACATAATACTTATGTATTTTAGGAACATTCCTCCTGCTTGCAAAAGAATGTGAGAAGAGTATTCAATAACATATAACTTCAGAAATGAAAATTCAAGTTGCAAAGAAAGAGATCATACCCCACCATAATGCTAAGGACCCACATGTCTTTCAGTACCAGAATAGATATATGAATTGTGAGATATTCATAATAGAACACTACATAGCAATTAAAAAGAAAAAAAAACCTCCCACATGCAACATAACAGTTGAATCACATAAGTTCTGGTGAGGCTCTGACATAACCAGACTCCCATACATGGCGAATGGCATTGTAAAATGGTCCAACCACTCTGAAAAAATGCTTGGTATTATCTACTAAAGTCACTTATCCTATTACCCAGAAATTTCAGTCATAGATATGTACTGAAGAAAAATGAGGACATATGTACAGCGAAAGAATGTTTATGACAGCTTTATTTATATACAAGAATCTTTATGACATCTTTATTTATAATACAAGAAAAATTGGAAACAACCAAATGTCCTTATATAATAGAATGGATAAGTGAATTTTGATATGGTCAGTGGAATACTATACAGTGATTAAAAAGAACAATCTACTGCTACATGCAACATCATAGTTTAATCTTACAGACACAATGTTGAGCAAAAAAATCCACAACGAATAAATATATACTATAAAATCCTACTCATATAAAGTTTGGAAACAGGTAAAAATTAAGAATGATAAAAATCAGGATAAAGGTTACCTTAAAGACGGGGAGCACATGATAAATAAGGTTTACTTACTGTTCTACATTTCATCTGGGCAGTAGTGTAAGTGAGTGAATGTGTATGTAAAATTTTGTCACTTTTTCGTATTTGTGTTACACCTCAAAAAAAGTTTAAATCACACAAAAATACAGTAACAACTAAAAAAGAAATCAGGTAACTTCTAAAATACTGTTCCCATAAAACCATTAATATAGAATTTAAAAAGCAAAAACTTTTAGTAAAGACAGAATCTGGTCCTATCCTCCAGTTCTAGGATTTTATACTATATCTCCATAACTTGTCTATAGCAAGTAATGGGGGAATTCCCACTTAACCTGATAAACACCCCTTGCTTTCTCCTTGTTTAAGTTAAGAAGTAGTGGCAGTGTGATGGTTTCTTCCTCCTTTTCTGCCCATCCCAACCCTCTCTCAGACATCATGCCCATATATTCTCCTAATTCAAAATGTAGCAGGAAATTCCCATTTTATAATGGGTATTTATGGAAAATATAGGGCTCAGGGGGGTTATTAAGATGTTCCTATATGTTACATTTATTTTCAATCTTTTACATTTGAATCAAAAGTCGAGGCTCAGGCCCGGGGCATTTTCAGTTCATGCCAAAATACCAGAAGGGGAGTATTTCCATTGGAATGACTCAGGCTACTCACCAAATATTTACACATCCTTTCACACCCTTAACTCTGCAATGAAGAATTTGTGAATTTGGAAGTATTCCAGAATCATATAAATCCCTCTATTTTGAATTCAAAACCAAATCTCTTGAAAAAGAAGACTAATCCTGATTGTAAGCATCAGAAACATTGTTTATAAATGTCAGGAAATAAAGGTTCTAAATAATTTACCTGGCATTTCCTATGGTTTTTCGTGGAAGGAAAAATATATACGCACCAGGTTAGAAGTTGAATCTTGAGGAACTCCACATGCTTTTAATGTTGGTTGTTCATGAAGAAAGAAACATTTTCTGGGGCCCACCAAATGATAGGCAGATATATGTTCTAAAATGTTGCAGGAAGCCCTCCTTTTTCTTTGTTCCCTTAATCAGTTACCTAATTAATTGCTTTCTTATCAGTAAGTTCTAAAGCAACCACCTCTGCCTCCTAGCAAAACAGTAACCTGTAGCCTTGTTTCCTTCTGAGTCAAGACCTTCTGTCACTTTTCAAGATGAAGGGACCGAAGTATCAGGATATTTAAAGGATGAGAAAGTATCAGAAAGAATGAGTAAAAAACAAAGAATTTTTAAGAGTTTAAATATGTCAATTATCAGGTCATTGATAACATAAAAATAGTTTTAGTAGGTTGATATTGAAATAAAATCCTTAAGGTTTTTTTCTTGTTAAAATCTCTATAAATGACTAATATCATTGTCTAGGCTAAGTGTGAACTCCACATTGTAATTTCAAATATTACTGCCCTATATTTTGGATATTTTTTTCCTCCAAATCAGTAATGTGACTATTATCACCCTTGGTAAATGCCTCCAGTCAGGATGGAATGATGGTGAGGTTTGGTCCCATCACCCTTCTATTTAGTTATTTCTCTAAAACCTAGGAACCAGGGCACCGGGGTGGCTCAGTGGTTAAGCCTCTGCCTTCGGCCCAGGTCATGATCTCAGGGTCTTGGGATTGAATCCTGCTTTGGGCTTTCTGCTCAGCAGGGAGCCTCCTTCCCTCTCTCTCTCTCTGCCTGCCTCTTTACCTACTTGTGATCTCTCTCTCTCTGTCAAATAAATAAAATCTTTTTTTAAAAAATTTAGAACCTAGGAACCTACTTCTCAGTGATAGCCTCCCAGGCAGGAGTAGCCCACTGTGCAGTCTTTCTCATCTAAGAAGCCATGTGCTCCTCAAATCCATTGCTTCATTAAACTCTCTCTACTTAATCTTAATTTTACAAAACACTAAATTTAGTGCCACAGGTGGGGGTGAACTAAAGTGATGTCATCTTAAAAATTTACTAATCTCAATTCAAATGGTCAACCTTTTATGAAGGTATTTTAGGAACAATTTAATATTGAGTCATTTAAACAACTTTAAGAGACAACTGAAGGTGGGGATCCATCTCTTTATCTCCACCTAATCATACCACATAACTGTTTGCTGGCTTTACTTCTCTAATGTTGGTCTTGTCTAGAGCATTAAAGATAAAAATGGTAAAAGTATAGGGCAATGGAAATCATCAATACATGCTTTGCTTTCAGTGACTCTAGGGCACAGGGCTGTGACATTCTTATATATCTGTGGTTTCAGCAGTTGAGGAAATGCAGGTGTATGTCTTCTTGATACTGAGTAGATATGTTATTAAATCAATTCCTTCTCTAGGATTTTCTTCCCTTGAAGCTTCCTGTGACACATGTAGGAGTTTTATGGCAGGAAACAGCATAGAATTGGGCCCAATGGGAATATTTTCATTAGACCCAACATGCACTGAAATAAAGTCCTACTGCTGGGACAATTTGCAAACACTCTTACTTATGAGTGCACCTCTGATTCCCAAGAGCCCATCTCATTCCTCCACACAAGGCTGCCTGGGGAGAAGTCAGCTGCCTTGTGTAAGTAAACCACAGTTGTATTTTATTGTGCATGGCCAGTCTATTACGGGGTAGATTCATTATGTACTCGAGATGAAGGTATTTACCCCCTCCCTCAATACTCTGACATCTAAAGCACTAACAAGGGTTTTTAAATAATATATGAGCAAGTATTGGACACTTTTCTTTCCCAAGGCTCTCCTCAAATCAGATTCTTGATATTAGAGCATGTGGAATTCCCCATTGACTAAGTCCCTGCAAGCACACAGAATTGAATACAACTGAAATCACTTTACTCTGCAGCTGCAAAATAATGATCCCAAAATAGTTTATCAAAGACAAAGAAAACATGGACTAACAAGAGCCATGTTTCCCATGTAAGGGAAAAAAATATTCTATGTTAAGACTTTTAAAGAAAAATATTTAGAAAATTAGGGATGTATAGATTTCTTACCTTCAAATGCTTATTTGTTCATTCTTTTGTGTTGATATTTAATTAGGACTTTTGTGGCATGGCAACTTAACAATATAAATATTTTTATTTTTTACTTTTTTTACCACGTGCCTGAAAAATGCTGAGCAATTGAGATCATAAAGTGTCTGCTCTTAATTCTTTTGCTAATTCTGATTTTATTTGGGGGAATTAGAGTGTACTTAATTTTTTGCTAGAAACTGGAGTTCTGGGGAGAGTGGAAAAGGCAGTGCTTCCAAACTCTTTTTGCTATAGGAAACACCTTCCTAAATCTTTCTTTTTCTTGCTAATAAAATATTAGATAGATAGATAGATGGATAAAATTATTGCTGTCTGGGACAGCTGGCATATAGAGAAGATATAGGCAGCTGAGTACTGCAGTACCAAAGGTTCGGGTGAGCTTTTATCTAAAATTAGTGGATGAAAATTATCATTACTTGTTTAATTTTCTGAGCTATGAATTTAGAAATAATTTCTTTAGATTAATACACAATGCTACTTTGTTTTTAGTCAGAGGAGAATATAATTTAAAAATGTTTAATGCTAATAGAAGGAAGGTAATGAATTTTAAAACCTGTCCATTATCTTATGGAATCTATATATGGCATGTGCTATTTGCACATAAAACAAAGTTTTGCAATCAATATGATGAAAAATCCACAATCCTTGAAGCAGAAAAAGCTTGGTACGGTATTGTTCTAGGGATGAGAATAATAATTATGTGTCATAAAGAATTATGTAAAAACTGCAAAGCTAGCTATGGAAATTCCCGTTTTCCCCAAAGTATTAGTCATACACTGATTATTGTAGTGTTCTAGCCCAGAATTGTGGGAATAAGACACTTAAGAAACCATGCAAATCTTCTCAGAGCATATTCAAGGAAATTTTTCCATTCTAAACTTTGGAAGACTGAGAAATATAACTAGAAGAAAAGAGGACGAAAAAAGCAGAGAGGACCCCCAGGACAAATGATGAGTTTTTTCGTATAATGTAAAATAGAAGCAGAAAAAAAAACTGCTCTTAGAGCATTAAGTATTTACTTCTCAAAACAATAGTCCTATGGTTGACAAAAAAGCTAAAAACCATTCATATACTATATTTATTGTACTATTAATTGTGATCATAGTTATATTTGTATTCAAGTTCCTTTATTTGGCAATATTATTTTAAATCATATCAAAGTAAAACATAGTTTCCATTGGGACTGAAAATATGAAAGTAAATATTGTGTCACTATAATTCATTCTGTATAGATTTAATGGTATCCCACTTTAAGGAATAGCATCTTAATGTAAAAAACACATTTGACGCATACTTTTAAATTTTGGTATGATTTTCATATCAAAAAAACTTTGTTTTAGAATCAAGAGACTACCCTGCTTCCAAAATTTGTCTGTAAATCAGTTAGTCATAGTTGTTTGTTTGGTTTTTTTTTGGTTTGTTTTGGTTTTTTACTGCCATGTAACTGGAGAGATACTCGGGTTGTTGAGGTAAGTGTAAATTTATCACTTCTGGTAGAACTTCCTTACCCAGTTCTTACTTTAATCTAGTGGACATTCAGCCTTGTCCCTGAATTATTACTGATCCATAATTCTCATAATTATATTAAGTAAATCCATGAAGGCAATAAAAAACTACTCTCAGCGTATTGGTGAAGGCATTATGGGATTATTACCTTATTTTAATGATAGTTTTTCCCCAAAATTCAATAATGACATACTATTTATAAAGAAAGCAGCTGTCCAATTTGCTACTACCATTCGGTGAAAAATTGCCCTTACAAGGGATAGAAGGTCTCTCAAAAGAGAGGCTCTGTGTTCATTTGAGAAACTCTAAATTATGCTGAAACTACTACAAACATATGTGAAAACCATAGGAATATCATGTAAAGTTCATCGTAAATACCGCTATTGTTTTCTTAGTTTTTTTTTAATTCCACTTATTAATACTTAACTCTGAAACAGCAACAGAGAAAGTTTTTGATTTTAAGTGTGATTCACGAATTTGAGCTTTATTTGCTCTTTGTGTTGGGATGTTTCAATAACCAACATTTTGTTTCATAAGGAACCAGAACCAAATTTTGCAGCATTTGATTCCATAATCATCCTTCATTTACAGTCCTTCCTTTGTTTAACAAAGAGGTTCACACATTTGTACTATAAGTTAAATTTGAATAAGCACATACCCAAAGATTTCATTCTTTGGTATTTAAATTGTTTACCTTAAGTACTTTGAAACAGTGTCATTGTATTCCTTGAAATTTTTAACACTGTATATTTTAAAGTAACTGCCCTGAACATTGTTTGCATATGTCTTACTAGGAAAAAGTCAAATGTCAGAAGTGTTAGAAAAATATTTTTTACTGTGACTTTTAACTGTGAGATTCATATTTGTGAAAAGGCTCAAATTAGAAAAAAAGAAAGTTACCATAAGATACACCTTATTTTAAATCTAGATACATAATGGACCTGCCTTATTCTTCTTAAAGGGAAGGTTCCGCTTCCAGTCTGTGTTCACCTTGAAAAACACTGATCAGTACATTTTACAGATTCCTTGATGGAGTAAATTAGCCTTTCCCTGCTACTTTTTTCAGAGATATGTTAACTCCATCTAGATAGATAAACCCAACATTGAAAGAATTTGTGCCATTGACCAGTGAGTTCAGGTTCTAGAAACATTCATATATTTATTGAAC
The DNA here is from genome assembly GCA_028533885.1 of Nasua narica. Classification (NCBI taxonomy): domain Eukaryota; kingdom Metazoa; phylum Chordata; class Mammalia; order Carnivora; family Procyonidae; genus Nasua; species Nasua narica. The sequence continues at coordinate 67,736,860 of CM052809.1, forward strand.
AACTGTTTATTAAGTATCTGCAATGGACCAGGCACATTCTACGTATTGTGATATGACAATAAACAGAGTAGACAAAACTCCCTACCTTCATGGAGCTTGCATTCTAATGGAAGAAACAGACAGTAAGTAAAGAAAAAAAATATTATGTATGTTAGATATAAATTTTTAAGGAGGAAGAAAAGGATAAGAATAGAAAAGGAAAATGTGTGTATGTGTGTGCGTGTGTGTATGTATGTGTGTGTAATTTTACATCTGTTGGCCAAGGAAAAACGGCCTCCAAATAATTCAAGAAATACATTGAGCTAATTCAGTTTTTGCCCTGAGAGAAATGCACCATTTTATTTGAGGAATAAAAATGGATGATTTTTCTTTCACTGAATTCTCATGAAAATGTTGTAAGAAACATCATATTCAAGAAGTACATTTGAATTTAGTATGATGCAGAATATAATTCTTTATTACAAGTACTGATAAAAGAAGTCAGTTTGGTCTCTCTTCCTCATGATCTTTTATAAAATTGAAGGTTCCGAGAAACAGCAAGTAAGTTGTTTCACCTAACTTGGAGGTCTAGAATTGCAAATGAATTAACAGTAAGGGATAAAAAATATTTTGACTCGAAACTTAAATCCACGTGTGTTAGAGTGGATTATAAAACACACAAGAACAAGTGATCTTTCATACTGCTTGGCAAACTAATCTAAGCATCTTAATATAGGAACTGTAAAATAATATTGCACATTTTTGTAGCTCCAACAAGTACCTTGCATTATTTTAAATAAAATTCTGACTGAAGGAAATCTCTTACATCAATGATTCAAACTACTAAAGAAACAGAGCATTTTTCACAGAGAGACAATGGAAATGCATGTGCCTGCCTTTGAAGAGATGTTGGCATGTTATGGTGAAGTCACCTCGTTTTTAGGAAGATGATAAGACATCTTATAATTCCAGTAAGAAATCTCATATTCCTTTACCATTTCCACAATAGAAGAATTTATAAATCTCCTTAATCCATGTTCAAGCCACTTTAATCTTGCAGTCTTTAAAATATCTGCTTACTTCTAGTATCAAATGATGAGAAGGGTCCCTTGTGAGCATAAATCAGGACTGTCATCATTGGGGATTACGTGAGGAAATAAAAGGAAAGGCTTTGACATGGGTACTCAATGCAGTTATGGAGGAGTCAGAGATTGGAGGAGTCAGCCTCTTTTTTAGCAGTTTCTTTCCTGAGGAGTCCTTGGCCTGAGATCCACTGGGATGGAAGTCCTCATGGGGTCAATGACTGCTTTTTTTTTTCTTGAAGATTTTGTTTATTTATTTGACAGAAAGAGTGAGAGAGGGAGACACAAGCAGGGTGAATGGGAGAGGGAGAAGCGGGGTTCCTGCAGAGCAGGGAGCCCAATTCTGGGCTTGATCCCAGGACTCTGGGATCATGACCTGAGGTGAAGGCAGACGCTTAACAATTGAGCCACCCAGGCACCCCTGATTGCTTTTTTTGTATCCGGTACTGGGACATGTTTTTAGCAAAGGCCACTGTTCCTTTGAAATGATGTCTTTCAGATTCTGGTCTTACCTAAACCACCTCTGGCAAGAAGTGATCTGTATGTGAAGTCTAATGAAGTACTCCTCTGCATGCTGCTGGGTATAAATGAGTTTTCTTAACAAAACATCAAGTCACTGACTTTGCAATTTTAAGAGCATCACTGCAATTTGTTTACAGAATTACCTGCTATTTATCAGAGTTGGAGGCCAAAAGTTGAAATTTTTAGAAGTGTTTCATCTTTCAGACATGATGATTCTTGCTCAGCATACCCACTTCTCTCTCAAATTAAAGGGAATGTTACCCGTGGGAGTACTGCTGCCTTTGCCCATTTAGTTTTTCATTAGAACCAATCAAGAAAAGACTATGGCATCTTTTCTTCTAAGCAGAGTTCTCTGTTCTTGTACATGAGTCTACTTAGCCAAGTATTGTGAACAAAAAGATCTTCACTGGATATGATTTAATATCAGCGATGACAATCTATCCCTAAGGAACTGATTTATATAAAAGCAATTCTTTTAGAATTGGATTTTTAAGAAAGATAGCAGAGATTTCTTTCTGTAAGGAAAAATCCCCTCCAAATGGCTAGACAGAAGGTATATTTTCTAATTGTGTGGGAGACACACCCAGCAGTGCCTAACACCTGCGTCAGTAGGGGAGGGGCCGTTAGTGTTGTAGTAGTGACCAGGGTCACTTGGCTAGGTAAGAAATACCAGGTGTACATGCCCCAGGCGACTCTCACAGGCAGCCTCTGTTCTCCTAAATGTAGCTGAGAACAGAATGTCAGTGATGTACAACCATGAGGGAGCTAGTTCTAACAGTGCTGTGTATCCAACTGTGTTGGAAATTACCCAAGGAAGCCTGTTTCAACAGGACTTCTAGCTGCAGTTGTAGGTCCAAAAGGTTCAAGGGAGTCTTTGAACTTGAGGATGCCTATCATTCCCAGGTTTTGAAAGCTTCTAAGAACTACTACCTGCAGGTCGCCAGGAAACTGAGAAAGGAAGTTAATAATCCAACTCAGTTTGGCCATAATTTATTGCAGTTCATGTTTTTCCCTGTCTCTTTTGCACATTTGGAAATGCAATGTTACTGCAGGAAGATCTATTTCCTGAAATATATTTTGAATCTATTTTCTAATTCTTGCTTCACAGAGTTTCATATTCTCTGAAAAACTACATGAGTTTAGTTATTCTTGTTTGTAAAATTTGTATAGAATCTAGCCACAATCCAGCTCATAGTCACATCTTTAGAGTAATAGGTATATGTTCTAATGGGTTCATCTTAATTGGCACTGACTATTCTAGTGATGTGTACAGATAATCGCACAATATGACAAGTGAAAGAACTTGAGTACAGAAATCTGAAACTGGAATGTTAGCCATACTCCACAATTACTAGTTTAGGAATTTTTGACCTTTCTAAGCTACCATTTCACCTCTACAAAATGGACTTAATAAAACATGCCATATAATCTCAAGAAGCTGGCTTATAAATCAAAGGAGATAATTTATTTAAAAGTACTTTGTTAAGGGCAATATATTTAAAGTGAACACTTTTTTAATTTTTGAAAATGCTGATTCTGGGGCTTTTCAAATTTGAGATGTCTACCATTAAAAATCTTATCTCTTGGGCCTCTTGTATCTACATGATTATATAATCTTTCTCTCTGGATGATTGTTTTATGTATAGAAAGCAAATCCCTTGACAGAGGAAATAGCGCAGTGAGAGTATTTCCCTCCCTTATTCTTGCTCCCCTGAGGTTGCATTGGCCAATTGACAGGCTGGAAGAGAAACATGCAGTCCACATGCATCGCAAGACATTATTTCATGCTTTTGGGCTTCTTTTCTGGAAAAAAAAAAAAAAGGAAAGGTTAAAGCACTATGGAAAACATGGTATCTTGAAGGAAAAAGGACCCATTACTTAAAACGGGACTGGAATAACTTCTAGTCAGGGTAAACCAGTAAGAGGCAATTAGAGAGATGTCTTCAAAGCCTCTGATGTGCCACATCCTAGAAAAGATATATGACATAAAAAACATGATTCTTGCCATCAAGAGGTGTACAATTCACTGTACCAAATACCTCTGACCTTAGTGACCGGAGATTAGCCAATGAAATGATTGCTAATAAAGCAAACGAATGTTGATTATATTTTATGTTATTACTGTATATTAGTTATGAGTTAATTATGAATGAAAGGGAAGGGTATATATGACTGTTGAGTTGACCAATGTGGTTTTAAAATAGTACTGACTTTTGCTTATATCTTTGTATTACCTTAAATTCTCTTATAAAGTTCTCTTCTTCATTTGAATGATAAATAATTTAAAAATTATACTTGCCAACTATTTCTATTGTATTTCTTACCTTTTGTTTGATTCTCAAATGTTTATTCTTCTGATAATCTTTTCTGAATATTTTCTCTGATCTTTGAAGAATCTAAGATGCTTCTTTTTCCCAGTCAAACCTCTGACTTAATAGTCCTCTCTCCTACCTCTTAACTATTTTCTTTTTGCTATGTGAGGTTATTTTTTTTCTTTGTTGGCTATTCATTTTTTTTTGGTTTCAATAATACTCAGTTCTAACTACAACTTACTCTGAAGATAGAGTTTTCTTTTTTTGTTTCAAATACTTATAGATACAAAGAAAGAACATTGTGAGTTCTTAATTTAAAAAAATAAACAGCCAGAAGAGTAAATATTATTTAAAGAGTAAAATCTTCCCTGAAAATAACATAAAAAGTAAAGCTTGCAAAAAAAAATAGATAACATTTTTTAAAAAAATAACATAAACCTAAACTAAATGCATTAATAATGGAGAGAAGGAAGCTTTTTTAAAAATAAAATGGAATTGAAATTGTATTTTTAAGGAGTTTTTACAAAGTAAAGATAATATATTCACTTTCGTTAAACATGGAAAAGAAGCTGCTATCTGTCTGCAGAATGAAAAGGATCAACACTCTTATGCAGGGAGAATATAATGCAAGTTAAAATTAAAGAGTTGAAATGGTTATGGGCATTATATTGGAAAAGGTTTAAAAATTCATGTTGAATATGATAAAAGGGTATAATTGTGAAGAATAGGAGCTCACAGCAAAGTCTCTGAAAATACTGATATACAGGAGTTTGGAAAGGTTATGAATGATGTCAGGAATTCTTTGGATATATTTTTAAAAAGTAAAGAATCATTCAAATCAAAAGTCACAATAAACCCTTGTCAAGAAAAGATACAATTAATAAAAGAATTAAGATGAAAATTCTTGATTTATTTAACAAAGCTTGAACTTATATGAGAGGAAGAAGAGAGATGATCATCTTTTAGGGAAAAAGCATAATCTTCAGAAGCTGAAAATCTAGAAATCCCCATCAGTGAGAGAGTGAAAGATTCTTATCCAAGATGGCACCTTAGGAGCCTCCTGAATTCACCTCCTCCCATTTAACATGGAGAGTTAACCTGGGGAAAATCCTTCTGAAGGAAATCCAGAAACTAGGAGAGTAACTCCTACACATTAAGTGAACGAGGAAATATGCTCATTACCCACATCAAAACAGATAAAGAAGCTGAGACAAACTCTTACCATGAACCCCACTTCCTGAATAGCTCTATACAATCTGGAGGGAACTCCCAACTCTTAAATTCTCCTTGGGGAGCAAAGGGTTTGAACATAACATCCAGTGCACCAACTTTTAAGAAAAGTTGAGACCCCAACTTTTGGGGCCCCAAAATACCTAGGTCTGAAAGGCAATAGGGCTTACACACACAAGACTTGCAAGGCTGTAGAAAATAAACAGTTCTTAATGAGTTTTCAAAGACTTAATATGACTGTCTCTGAGGGATTAGCACAGAAGGAACAGGCAAAAAACACCAATCGTCAAGCTTCTCCCTGGAAGTGTCCTAACTATATAGTCTCCCAGCTGCTCTCTGAGTGTCCATCTTCCAATCATCCAACATCAAGGTGTTGATTATAATCCTCCCCATTGGGACACTAACAGGTCTTGGCAAGGCCTCAACTACTGGGAGCCTCTAAAGAACAAAGAATACAATTTGGACAATCACAAAGTTTCAAGAGACAACCAAGAGCTTGGAAAGGTGACTTTTGTCTCAGAAGTAGAAACCACACAGATAATCAAAGAAAATGAAGAAACAGAGGAATATGTTCCAAACAAAGGAACAAGATAAAACTCCAGAATCATACCTTAATGAAAAGGACTTAACTGATTATATTATAGAGAGTTCAAAATAATGGTCATAAAGATGCTCATTGTAGGCAAGAGAACAATGTATGAGCGGAGTGAGATTTTCAACAAAGAGAAAGGTTATAAGAAAATACCAAATTACAGAGCTGAAGAATAGAATTACTGCACTGAAAATGTCAACAGAAGGGTTCAATTGATAGACCAGGTCAAGTGGAAGAAAGGATCAGTTAACTCAAAGACAGGGCACTGGAATTTGCCCAATCACAGGAGCAAAAAGAAAAAAAAAATGAAATAGAGGCAACAAAAGCAAAAATAAACAAGTCATACTACATCAAACTAAAACTGGGGTGCCTGGGTAGCTAAGTCTAGTAAGTGTTTGACTCTTGATTTTGGCTCAGGTCATGATCTCAGAGTCATAAGATCAAGCCCAGTGTTGGCTCTCTGCTCTGTGGTGAGTGGGCTCGATATTCTGCCTCCCTCTCTCTCTCTCTCTCTCTCTGCCCCTCCCCCAGTTCGTGCATGCTCTCTCTCCCTAAAATAAATAAATGAATCTTTAAATAAAAACCCTAAAAATCTTCTGTACAGTAAAGGAAACCACCAACAAAATGAAAAGGCAGCCTGTGGAATGAGAAAAAATATCTGCAAACTGTATATCCTAAATCTATAAAGAACTCATACAACTCAGTGAAAAAAATCTGATTAAAAAAAGGGCAAATAACTCAACAAACATTTTTTTCAAAGATAGACAAGTGACCAATAGATACATGAAGAGGTGTTCATCATTGCTAATCATTAGGGAAATGCAAATCAAAACCACAATGAAATATTACCTCACACATTTTAGTATAGCTATCATCAAAAGACAAGAGAGAAGTGTTATCAAGGATCACGATCAAAGGGAATATAAATTGGTGCAGCCACTATGCAAAACAGTATGGAGGTTCCTTTAAAAAGTTTAAAGTAGAACTATATGATCGAGTAAAAGAAAATGAAATCAGGATCTTGGAGAGATAGCTTTGCTCTTGGGTTGATTGCAGTATTATTCACAGTAACCAATATATGGAAACAACCTGAGTGTCCATTTTGGATAAATGGATAAAAAATATGGAGTGTGTGTGTGTGTGTGTGTATGTCCAAGTCAAAATCATAGAAACAGAGTAGGAAAGTGATTGCCAGGTCAGGGACATCAGGAAACAGGGAGAGTTTGGGAAAAGGGTACCATCTTTCAGGTATAGATAAATTTATTCTAAGAATCTAATGTGTATGTCTTGGTGACTATACTTGATAACACTATATTGTATACTTGAAATTGCTAAAAGAATAGAAATTATAATTTCTCATATATATACACATATATAAATATTTGAAGTGTTGAATATGTTAAGAGGATACTTTTCACAATGTAGAAGTATATCAAATCATCACAATGTACATGTTAAATATCTTGAAAATTTTGTCAGTTATACCTCAGTAAAGCTGAAAGATTCATAGCTTGAGATAAGTTAACCAAAAGATTCAGATAAATAATGAATATATTCAAGTGGGCTTATCAAAAAGAATTTTAATGACAATCTAAAGAGTTCAGTGCATTTCAGTTAATTAGTAGATATGATGAAGATTCAAATTTGTTTAAAGGCACATTAAATAAGGTGGGAAATTTTTCATACATACATGAAGCTAACAACGTCATGTAAGTATTCATTACAGTATTTGAACATAGAGGAACAACATTAATGTGAGTGGATAATTATGTAAAATTGTAGTATCTAATTAATACAAGATTTTGAAAATGAATGTTTTAGATTCCATGTTCTTAAAACCAAAAGACAATTTTTAATCTTTCTGTAGACATTTAGTTTACTTAAAGTAGGTCCATTTGGAAACTGATAATAGTTCACATATAGATGTAATTCAGTTATGAAGAATAGTGGTTTTCAAACATCTCTACACATTGGAATCATGTGTGGAATTTTAAAAAACACTGATGCCTAGGCCCCACATCTAGAAACCCAGATTTAATTTGTATGGGGTGCGTCCTGAGAGATAAGGATTTTTTTTTAAGTTCTCCCATGATAACAATGTGCAGTCACATTTGAGAATTAGTGATGTAGAAAGAATAGGAAAAAATCAGTTAATGCTTGTTTACATGAGTACAATAAGCTAGCTTAGCACAATCACCTGCTCAATGCACTTTCTCAATTTATTTTCCAACTGGGACTGAAATTATTGACCACAGAGTGTTCATGCAACTAGTAACACTCATTCCAATTAAACGATAGCAATGATTTTCTTTCTACAGGGTTACACAATAGTATCTGATATTCTGAACAGGTGCCTGCATTAATGTGAATTTGCAAAGGCAAATATCAACAGGGCTGCTGGTTAGGTATGCCAAAGCTATTTATTTACGATGGGTGCCAAGTCTCTTTCAGCACTGTCAGCCACCAAAAACAATTAATTAATGGGCATCTGCTACTCAAAATTGCTATGTTAAGATTTTCAAAATGATTTTCATATTCCTAGTGGTAACAAAACTCTTTTTGTCAAACAGAAAACATACCCAGCCAAATACTAACTTTCAACCAGTGAGTAACAGTTGAGAATTTTATAAAATCTTCAAGCTATGCCTGAGAGATTGTATAATACACTAGCACTTTTTCACCAACAAAGAGTCCCAAAGAGATGACGAAATTACCCATTACCACATACTCAAATGTAGGGAAAAAGTCCCACCTGGAATGAACACCTTTTTCTCAGGCCTCTATTCTTTCTGTAATAAAACAAACTTCTCTTGGGGACTTCCAAATACTACAAATAAGTCACTAGTTGCTGGAATCAAACATTTCTTTAAACTAGACATCATTTAAAAACCTTGATTAAGGGGGCTTAGGTGGCTCAGTTGGTTAACCATCAGTCTCTTGATTTTGACTTGGGTCATGATCTTGGGGTCATGAGATTGAGCCCCTTGTGGGGCTCCGTGCTCAACAGGGAGTATGCTTGAGATTCTCCCTCTCTCTTTACCCCATGGCCTGAGTGCTCTCTCTCTCTCTCTCAAAAAAAAAATAAATAAATCTTAAAAAAAAACCTTGATGAAGGCATAAATTGATTTATAAGCCTCTTAGATTTCTTATAGATGAACCACAGATCAATTTAACTACTAAAATAAAGTGGCTAACATTGAATTTATCAAAAACTTGCATCAAATTTCCCCAGATATAGTTCCATTAATTTCCATTTCTTAAGGAAGACCTTATTTTGGTATACACCTCCACAATTTTAAATCCAGATAATCATTTCCTATTTCCTCTATACATTTTTTTTAAGGATTTTATTTATTTAACAGAGAGATCACAAGTAGGCAGAGAGAGAGGGGGAAGCAGGCTCCCCTCTGAGCAGAGAGCCCGATGTGGGGCTCGATCCCAGGACCCCGAGATCATGACCCGAGCCGAAAGCAGAGCCTTAACCCACTGAGCCACCCAGGCGCCCCTCCTCTATACATTTTAATGTAGTAAATTGTATGTCCTCCCATTAATCAGGCATTTTTGTGTATTGTGCTATTTCTAAATATATGATCCTGTATTTCTCCAATATCCTTTCATTGCTATTCATTGACTTTTTCAACTATCACAGAAAATAAGACCTATTATAAAAATGAAATTCCTATACAACGTTAAAGACTCAAGGTTTTGTTTATTTTATTTTGTTTTCTGGAACAGTTAGCCTCTAAGTCTCTGTCTTATTTGCTGTTTTAGTTATTGGTGGCTTGTTTGACCCATTATGTCATTCTTGCCTCAATTTAATTTTCCTGGCACCACCTGAGTTTGAATTTCATCTACACCTAATTCCTAGCTGTGTGATTCTCAGAAGTATATTTATTTAAATTTCATAATTTCAGGGTTCCTTTTAATACAAATAAAACTGATCATAGTAGCAGTCCCAGTGATTTATTATTAGGGCTAAATGTAAAACCTATAGGATGGTATCTGGTGCAAAGTAAAAATTTTAAGCGTTAATTACTTTTATTGTTTGTACAATTGGAATTAATTGTAATAGTGAAGAATGGGCAGCTAAAGAGGAAGGAAGGGGCAAACTCCAATTTTGACTTCTATGACCAATGAAAACCTAATTTTCTGTTCCAGGGGAAGGAGAGGTTCCAAGATTCCTAGTTAATTGTCTCCCATCACTGTAACAAGAAAAAAAAAAGTCATTGGCATCAAATAGGTCAGTGTTACTCTGGGTTTAATGCCCATTGACTCCACATTATTATAAACACAGATTCTACTGTGCTATGCTAGCTACATGTTCTTGCAGTATTAAGAAATTATCACAAAAAGGCAGTAAAGGGTCAGATGCTTTTACTTGCTCTCAGGGTTTTTTAGGAAACTCATGTGTTTCACTCAAAACTTTCAATTGTTAAGCTGAAGAACATTTCTGGCTCTCTGAGGTTTTGAGATTTATCATCTTTTCTGTTCAAAGTGTTTAACTGATATACACAGAGACTGCTGTATTGTAATAGTACAAATAACAAACAATATCTAGGTTATCCTTTTCTAGCAAAAAAAAATAATAATCAAATCGAATTGTATACCAAGGGGTTTGTTCCCTCTATTTGTATTAGAGTCTTAAGTATGATAGGATATTTCTATACACTTTTATAGTTTTAAGTTTATATAATGCTTTACCAAAAATTTATATTGTCTAGGAGAGACAATACAAAGGAAATTACAACTCTACAGTACTATACTTCGTTTTTCACATTTGTGAGACTACCCAACATGACACCTCCCACTTGGGAGTGTATTGAAATGACAGATATGTTCATCACTGTTTGAATTTTAACACAAATACAGCTACATCTTTTCTTCATTTAAGGCTTATTTGAACAGACCGACAATAAAAAAATTTGATGTGTCTATATGGTTTCCTAAATACTTCATAAAAAACAAAAGCCAAGGTAAGAAGACAAAGTCAAAATCAAAGGATTAATAAGCCTAAAATCTAAATCATTCCTCAAGTAAGTGAGATATGGTATAGCAATATTAAGGTTTTACCTAAAATAAGAATTAAAAGAGTATCTGAGAAATAGTCCAGAAAGTCAAACTAGAGAGGGGTTAGGCTCCAAAGTGAAAGTGCTAATCCTCTTCCTTAAGTCAATTAAGGAAGAAACTACATTGGTTCAGAGAAGAGGGTCAGAAATCTAAGAAAAGATAAAAATAAGGATTTAGGTGTGATTCAGTTTAGCACATAAACTGAGAGAATAGAAACTATAGTGTTTCCCGACGGACATTCTGGTATCAGAATTAATCACTTATTTGTACCACAGGCCAGAAAAGTTCAGAGGTCATATGCCAGGGTGACAGTTTGACAGGCTTATGCAGGTGTGGGAACCTTTGACTAAGAGTTTGAAATCTATTTATTGATGAATTTATAAGTAATGAAAGTGGGCGGAAATTCACAATGATTGATGGCTTTACTGTCACAGTTTGGTTGAAACGGGTTGCCAGTATCAACAAGAGGTCGGAATAATGAAAACACCACATATTTCTTTAAAGTTTCCCGGGTTCTGAGGCTTTTCAGATACACTACTTGAGATTCTAAAGGATTCTAAAGCAGGTGCGACAGGTATTATCATTCCACCTTTACAGAGAATGAACTAAACCATAGAGAAGGAGTTTCCTAGGGTAACAGTCATAATCAGAAGTCTGACTCAGGTTTTTGTTATTGTTTTGTTTTGGCTAAAAGTCTTATGCTCTTTTCAATATGCTCTGCAGGAAGAGAAAGGGGAAGAGTATATAAATATATATTCTTTAAATACACAATTTTTAGGGGTATCACATTTGTGATTCAGTTTAATCCTCACTAATACCCCAGTATTAATCAATAATAAAGAACTGCCATTTATTATGAGCCTGTTATGTTATCACATATCATATGCATCGTTATCCTTAAGTGCCTACAATAGCACAGCAAGGTAGTATTAGTATTTCTATGATAAAAGTCAGGAAAAATGATTCTCAAGAAAGAAAGATTAGATGATTAGCCCATCTTTCTAAAACACACATCTTATCATATCACCTGACACCTTTTGTTAAACTTCCCAATGGATCCTTGCTGGTCTTAAGATAATGATTTGCTGGATAGAGTCTTGAACTTCTTCCTTCTTCTTCCTCCAACTTGGTATCAACCCATGTTAATCTTTGCCAACATTCCTGCCCCTAGTCTGCACATAACTCCAGCCTCATTCATCCAGTTAATTCATTTCCTCAGAGAAGTCTTCCTGACTAAGCCAGTCCTTACTATAAGTTTCTCTTATTGTTTACTCTCATACAATCTCTCCTTTATAACATGTGATAGTTACAATTTTATATTTTTGTGTAAAATTATTGGAGTATTGTTTCTCTATAATGCAAACTGTAAATTGGATGAGAACTAGAACTCTATCTTTGTTTTCTTATCATTTTATCCCCAGTTCCCAGTATAGTGCTGGCCACAAAAGTCTTTTAAAAATATTTATTTTTTATCCAATAAACATTTATAGAATAGTATAATTAAATTTACCATAATAAAATGATAGACTGTACTAATGGAAAACAAACCATATATTGGTTGGATCTGCTCTTTCATAAAGTAACTGTCATTCTTGATGTATAACTTCTTAGTTAATTGATTTGGTCTTATGTAGGTGAGGAATTTTTCAACGTATTGGTAGAAAAGAGTTTTTCTAAATCTTCTTGGATGATTTTAGTTGCCTTCATCACTCAAATATTAATCCACATAAACATTATTTACAGAGATGATGATGATCATGATGATTCATTGCTTTTAGCCAACTTAAAAAAATTATTTGCTTCTACATCTATGATAACTTGGTTTTACTGTAATATTTCCATTTATAGTGTAGCCCTTCAACATGAATCTCCTTAGCTAGTAAATTTAGATTCTCCATTGCAGAACCCAAGTCTAATTCATGTTTCTGACCCTATTGCCCTAGAAAAATGACATGCACATAGTCAGGGCTCAAGAAATTCAGGCTAATAGAAAGCCAGTGATTGTAGTCATCATGGTGAGAAAGGTTGGTGTTACTTGTTTCTGTTTCCCAACAGAATTTCATATTTTGTGATGTGTACATTCCAACACCAATTCTCCAACACCAACTGGATGTCCTACAGTTCGTTCAATTCTGATACTAATACCCAGAGTTACCATCAAACTCCACAGGTCTAAGAACTTACTCATACAAGACTGCCTCACTTCAGATGTCAAGGATCACCACTACCTCCAGACTGGCTATAAATCTTGGTGTTCCCATGAAGGCCCGTCAGGTCTGATAATTCACTAAGTCAACTAATAGAACTCTGAAAAGTCCTTTATCTATGACTACAGTTTTGTTACAGAAGATACAACTCAGGAACAACCAAGTGGAAGACATGCTTAGGGCAGGGTTGTGGGGTTTAGGTGAAGAGCTTCCACACCTTCCCTAGGCATTCACTTTCCCAGCACATCTATGTATTTTCCATTCCAAAAGCTCCTAGAGCCTCGTTTCAGGAATTTTATTTGAACTTTCAGTATATATAATGATTGAGTAAATTATTTTTTTAAGATTTTATTTATTTATTTGACAAAGAGAGGCACAGAGAGAGAGAGAGAGAGCACAAGCAGGGGGAGTGGGAGAAGGAGAAGCAGACTCCCCGCTGAGCAGGGAGTCTGATGTAGGGCTTGATCCCAGGATCCTGGCATCATGATCTGAGATGAAGGCAGTTGCTTAACAACTGAGCCATCCAGGCACCCAAGATTGAGTAAATACTGATCACATGACTGAACTCAATCTCTAGTTCCTCTCTCCTCCCTCAAGGTCCATCAGGAGGTGGGGCTAAAAGTTCCAACTTTTTAATTAAGTGATTGGCTTGTTATGAGTAATAGAAGACACTTCTGTCACACAGGAAATTCTGAGGCAGTTAGGAGCTCTGTGCCAGGAACAAAGACAAAGACCAAATACATATGCCATATGCAAGAATTGTGAGGGAAAGTTGGTTGGAAACCATAGCCCTACTACCAACCTTGCTGCTCATATCTCATGTTGAGTTCTGATAAAAATTGAGTATATTATCCTCCAAATTTGCAAAGATTTAAGAATGTGAGTTCAATAAAATGATCTTTATTTCAATTACTTTTAATAAACTGTAAAATGCCTCAAAAACAACATAAAAATAAAAATATTCAGGTTCTGGGTGCCTGAGTGGCTCAGTTAGTTGAGAAACTGCCTTTGGCTCAGGTCATGATCCTTGAGTTCCGGGATCGAGTCCCACATCGGGCTCCCGGCCCCGCGGGGAGTCTGCTTCTTCCTCTAACCTTCTCTCCTCTCATGCTCTCTCTCACTTTCTCTGTCTCTCAAATAGATAAATAAAATCTTTAAAAAATATATTCAGGTTCTGATTTCAAAATCAAAAATAATATGTCAGCAATTTCAAAATAATTCTCACTAAGAAATCCACATATACATCTCAGCTTCTCAAAACTATTCATGGTTGGGCAGACCACCTTCTGAAAATATGATGGGGGCAGCATACTTAATCTCTTTTTCTCACTAGAAAAACTAGTGCAAAATGTCTGTTTCCTTTTGAGCCACACAGAAATATACCATTTATTAATAGGATAATTTATTTGTCACATTCTAGATTATATTATGAGAGTATATTTCCGTTTCAAATCCTTAAAGCTTTTGATTTAGTGAATATTGAGAAAAAAGGGAATATAAAAAGTTATGCACATCAAGTTGACACCTTTATCCCTAATTTCATTAGGCTCTTAATTTCCATTCCAAAGAAAACCTAGAAGCTTCTATATGTGTAAATAATTGTTTCCTTTATGATATGACTGATGCCCTCCATTTAACCAGTAAGATATATAAGAAGAGTTGTTTTGAATGATACTCACATATTCATCTATTTAGCTGGTGATGAATTCCCAGTTTCAGAAATTCACACTCTTTTTTTTTTTTAAGATTTTTTTTTTCTAAATTTATTTGTCAGAGAGAGAGAGAGGGAGAGAAAGAGTGTGTGCACAAGCAGGGGGAGCGAAATGCAGAGGGAGAAGCAGGCTCCTCACTGAGCAAGGAGCTTGATGTGGGACTTGATCCCAGGAACCTGGGATCATGACCTGAGCCAAAGGCAAATGCTTAACGATTGAGCCACCTAGGTGTCCCACACAGTCTAACTTTTGAGTAAATAAGAACTGGAGATATTTGTCTTTAACAAGGGTTCCAAGTGATGAATTAGTCATAAACTGTATATTTCTTCAATGAATAAAATGAGTTAGGATGAATTATAGTTAGAATTCTAATTGAATTAGAATGAAACCCTTGGTTTATGTATATTAGTTAAATATAGTATCTCTGTTTACCTCAGGGGCTTACTGAAAAATGCAAATTGCAGATAACTTCAGAGACCCCTGAATTGGACTCTAAGGAATAGGGTGGGAATCAGCTTTTTTATGAAGCTCCCAATGTTATTCTAATTCACACCGAAGTTTGAGACCTCCTTTGCTGGAGATGCCTTCCAGCCCTATGATTTTATGATTCTGGTTTGTGACTAATCAGCCTAAATTTTAGTTGGTAGACCAAACAACTCCTTGCCAAACTTCCTTCACCAAATATAGCAAGAGTTGACAGATGCCCAAACGGCAGTGGTCTTTGTGTGTGCCCATCCTAAAAGCAGCTGGGCCCTGTGGCCTTGGCCCAGCTGTCTGGAACTAGGCAGCAGGTGCTGAGATGGCCAGCTGTTCTCACAAGGCAAGCCTGGCAGCTCAGCTTGCCTGGGTCTTGAATTTTCCCTTGGGTGGCCTTCCTTTTGTGGGTGGTCCAGCTCGACTCTAATTCTAGTGAGTGTGCATTCCAAGGCTGAAATACACGGGCCAGAACCTTACGAGAGCACATATGTGTTTTATGTTTATAAATATGTATTCTCACATTGGATTGAATGATCACTTAAAGTCCCTTCCAGCCTTAAATTCTGTGTTTGTATGTGTATTGATAATTATCTTGCAAAATGTTCGCATACATGGTTTTTAATTGAAGATGAAGATAGGCATGGCCCAATGGTCTCTACTCTTTCTCAATCCTCTTCAATTTTTAAAATTAAGCCTGTTTTAAGAACAGCACTAAAAACAAAACTTAAATACCACCAAAATGAGTAGCCTAAAATAACTGTAGTCAAGCAATCTTGGAGAAAAGGAGATTTTGTGACTACACTATCCATGTGTAAAGGACATAAAAATTCATAAAAATGTAAAGGGATAAAGAAAATGCATCCTTTCACAAGAATGTAAGGAAATATCATAGCTTTAAATTCCATTCTCACATTTCTTCCTTTTAAATATAAGCACCAAAATGATATATATTATAACAATATAATGGTATATTAAATTTGTAAAATTACCACAAAATTGAGTTTAAACTTAAAGTTATATTTTTAGTACATTGTATTTATATATTCTTTATATTTGTATTATTTTCATAGTTCTTATCTTCTTGTAGTAATAAATGTGAGAAACTCCACAATCTGATATTGTCAGATAAACTTTTGCTGAGATTTCTCAGCATTTCAAAATGACTTCTGATTTCGTAGAATGAATCAGATATTAAGGTTTCTGAACAAAATATATAATTTTTTAATACTCTGAGTCAATACAGTTCTAGTTTACTTCACCTATGTGCTAAAACATGATTGAATAAGGTTGAAAAACCTTTTCTTATAAAGTACTTGATTATTTTTCCTTTTAAACTTCCTATGCTAAATGCTGTTTAAAATATTATTACAAATCTTTCAAGAAACATTAACTTTGTAAACAACAATTTCTAGGAGTGCATGAAATAGTAAAATACTAAATGATTCTTTTGAAGGAAAATACCAGATCTATACACTAGCTTGTACCAACAAAAGTATTTGGAACAAAAGACCCCACATTGCAGTAGAATGAGCAACGCTTTACCTGGAAGAGGAAGAACTGTACTTTACATATTTACTGTCAAAAGGAAATGAGGTTTTATATATACATTTATATATGCATATAAATTATGCAATTATTCAAATTGGTAATAAGTGTCATTATTTTAACTAAATAGCTTCCTTAAGTGTCTGTAAAGCAATTAGCATAGCTGAAAGAGGTATACACAGATGGCCTGTAAATATGTTATAAAATGAAGAGGAAATTTGATGATTGGTTGTTTAATTTGATCCATAAGACATGCAAAGTGATGGCAATAAATTGGTGTGTAATCCTGAACTGCTCATGGTGTCTACATTAATCCACTTAAGTGGCAAGCCCATGCACTTCACTCCATTTTGTGGGAATTAGGACAGAACTCTTACTTGGCAAAATGTGGCAAATGCAACAGTGATTTCCAGGGCTTCCTATTGGATGTTAAGGTTGATACCTTTTTTCTATTCAGGGTAAGCTTTCTAAGTCCCTAAAGATTCTCAGTTCCTTTACACTCTCCCTTTCTACTCTGTAAAGGTGTTACTGTTCCGTGGAAGCTATTTCAAATGTAACCACAAAAATGTAAACATAAATGAATATATTTTTTATTGTGGTAAAAAACATATGACATATGAGATCTGTCTCAACAATTTGATTAAGTATAAGCACAATTTGTATAGCAAATCTCTAGAAATTTTCCATCTTGTGTGACTGAAAAATCTTAACCCAATGAACAGTAATTCTTCTCATTTTCTCCTCTCTCATACCTCTGGCAGCCATTATTCTACCTTATGTTCTTAGAAGTTTGACTATTTTATTTTTTTTATTTTTTTATTTTTTGGTTCCTTTGATTCACGTTGACTATTTTAGATACCTCATATAAGTGGAGTCATGCAGTATTTATCCTTCTGTGACTGTCTTATTTCACTTAGCATTATGTCCTTAAGTTTCTTCCATGTTATACAATATGACAGAGTTTCCTTCGTTTATGGCTGAATATTCCTTTGTATGTAGACATCTACAATGTTTATACCACATTTTCTTTATCCATTCTTCCACCGAAAGATCACTTGTCTTTATCCATTCACCTGTTGAAGTAGCCACCCACTACTTTCTTTTATTTGCTGTTGTCTGCAGGTATCCAAACTATTAAAGTTCTTTCAGCACATTGAGTCCAGACGGAAACCATTTCCTTGGGCAGTCCTCTGAAAAGCTAGAATGTTGGAAGCATGCCCCAGTCTTCATTTTCACCCTGAGGGAGATGTGGGCCAGGGTATTTGCTTCTGGTACCAAACGATGTGGGCCTAGGAAAGGGACTGATGTAGGTACAATGAAATAGCTTTTGTTATCTATTTCAATGCAGCTGTTCCTAGCTTTCTGTTCACCTACAGTACCCTGATTTCTTAGCCAGATTCTCTAATCCTTATAAAGGTATTTTGGTCTATATAACATTGTTAAACCAGCCTTTCTATTGGAAAAACAGAGGCTGGGACTTCTTATTCTGCCATCTTGCTGATGTCAGCACTCCAAAATGAATGAATTAGAGTGTTATCCTATTTAAATGTGTCAAAACAATTAAATTTGGTTATCTTAAGCATGAAAGTCTGAATAAAAGCAGTGATTATAAGATTTTATTCAACAAATGAGGGAATGGGAACTCTAGGAGAATTTTGTAGGGAGAAGGCCCCCTATGGACATCTCTGTATGAACTTTTAATGGTCATTCTCTGCATAAAGCCAACCTTAACATACCCATAGCTTTTGTGATGTATTTTATAAAATCCTACCACTCTAATATTAATTAAGGACTTAGATTTCTTTTGTGAGATATCATGCAACAGAGAAAATAAGAGCCGAGGTTCATGTCCTAGTTTTGCTACTTTCTAATCATATACGTGTAGGCATTCGTGTAAGGCATTAACTACACTGTGTGTCACCTTTCTCATTTTTATGATAATGATAAAATCCTACTAATGGAACCTCATTCAGCTGCAATGAGTATTAAAATTACCAATATTTGTAAAGTATTCAAAATATTGCCTAGTACTTGGTGTAATATAGGTATAAGCCATTACAATTATTTATAAAAAAAGCTGCCAAAAAGTCATAGCGCAACATAAAAATTAAATATGTATCTGTTAAAGATGCCCTAAGCAACCTTACAAGAGAAAAAATACACAGAGAAAATATTTGAAACATAGGTAACAGAGAAGCTATAATAATAAATTACATATAATATATAGTATACTAATATACAATAATTAACTAATTAAAATAGCTTTACAAATTGAAACAAAAATGAAATTCAATTTTATTATGATAATGGCAAAAACTAAAAGGATTAATGATAACCAGCATTAGCAAGAGACCAGATGTTCTTAAATGGTGAGCATAAAAGAAATCACCGGGGACATTTTAGAGAAAATTTATTGAAACACAAAAGTATTCATCAAAATATAAAATATCTATATGTAGAGAGATTCCCAACTCTAGAAACCCCTGCAGAAATCCTTAAAGTGTTCTTTAAGTTTGTAAGATATATGCTTATTCATGGTCATTGTAACATGCTTTTAATAGGTAACTTTGGAAATAAACTGAGATTTGGTTATCAATTGAAGTTAATAAATAATGCTCTAGTTATACTATGGAATATTAAGCAGCTGTTTTATATATCATCCATAACACTCCTTAAATGCATAAGAGAAAATTTACCATTGTGTATCAAATTATTAACTCTGGTTACCCTGGTTACCTCTGGCGAGTGGAAATATTTTAAAGACTATGACACATTTTATGTTACACTCTAATTTTATACAATATATATTTAACTTAAAAAAAAACATATTCCAAAGCAAAAGTGGATTATTTCATATTAGTAATCAATCAATAGCAATGTATAAAAGAGTATATGTAGTAACATTCCAAAGGAAGAATAATAATAGTTAAAAAATGCACCAAACATTGGTATTTATCACCCTTAAATAGTGGGGTCACAGGTGATTTTTATTTCCTCTTACCTTAGACTTTTGTAAAGTTTCCAAATTGACATGAATTATATTTATATTTAGGGAAAAATAACCTGATGTTCTTTTAAAAACTTTAATGTCCTCAAACCCCATGATTGAAGACTCTATTGGAATAGAGAACATAGCACTCTCATGTAAGTCTAGAGTGAAAATGAAGCATCCTCCTACCATTTTGTCCAAATTATAGGACCTGCATTTCTGCTATTATATCCTTGTCCTCATTTATCTAATGAACCAAAAGCACAAAAGATTATAAGCAGCAACATAGCAACCTATATGATTTATGGAGCCTGAATATTCCTAACAACATATTGAAATAAATCTATCAATCATCAGGTGGGAGCTAGGATTTAGAAAATGTGTCTATACAGTAAAGTCTCCATAAATATAATAAATCTGTTGAAAATCATTCATTAAAATTCATATTAAATCATTTGTTATATAATGTTTCAGCCAATGTATATGTCTTCTAAAAAGACTATAGGACTATTGTTCACTTAAAAATATTAGCCTCTAAAATTATGTAACTTTTTTTTTTTACCTTTCAATTTTCTTTTAGATTTTCTTTTTCTATTGCACTTGGCCAAAAACCTCTGAAATTACTTCTGTCAGAATTGTAACTTTTGGAGGTAAAGTCTCAAATGACCAAATGGATCAAATCAAATTTAATATGATGTGATTTTAAAGAGGCCAAGATACTAAATTTTGAAAATGGATGTTTACTCTGGAAATATTAACTAAATATTTTGAAAAAATTACCAAGGAAGCAACCCTTTTTTCCCTTGTACAGCTTTGTTATATTTGGCAGTAATTTCTAAAATCATTTTCTATAACCATATTCAATTTAATGAATATCCAAGAATTGTACCATAGTGACATGGGTGGGAATAGTACTGCTTATTAAAATTAACAGTCATAAATGGGCTACCCTCAATTAGCCATATAGCACGAAATTTGAAATTCAGAAAGAAATAGGAGCCTCACTTTCAACAATAGTTTGTAGCCTATAAAATTTTTCCTAAGGTTAAAACAAGCAGTCCAATTTACTGATTAAAGTTCTATCTCATTTTCCTGGGGCCCACACATGAAGGGGGAAAAAAGAGAGAGTTTAAAAGGGAAATTTTCAGCACCACAGTCTTACTCTCAAGAACTCCC
The DNA here is from genome assembly GCA_028533885.1 of Nasua narica. Lineage (NCBI taxonomy): Eukaryota > Metazoa > Chordata > Mammalia > Carnivora > Procyonidae > Nasua > Nasua narica. The sequence continues at coordinate 67,757,750 of CM052809.1, forward strand.
AATAAAGTCAGCAATGAAGAAAAATCTCTATGAAAATAAATTACACAAAGTGGGACTGTGTATGTTCTTGACATCAAAGGTATTAATTATTGTGAGAGTCCAAATCCCCTTACCAATAAAAGAAAAGAGTCTGTTCTGCCTGGAAGACAGGGAATGCCATAGCTTAGAGTCTGAGGCAGTAATGATCTAGCTGTCATGAACACAAGGTGTATCAGAAGAGGTGAACCCTTTCCCCTCCCCCAGAACTGACCCCCTTTCCCACACCCAATTTATGGCTTGAAAAGAAGATGAATAAAATTAAATTAAGTGGAGTCATCTTTTCTTTTTGAGACCAAGAGAGAAAAATGGGTGTGATATAGAGAAAGAGAATTCAAAACGTAAATCATAGATTATTTCCTAAACCTCTAGTAATTTTTAAATAGAGTTATGTATAGTATTCTGCCCTACAGTGATTGTTTTCTCAAATTTATGCATAAGAGTCATTTGATTAGCTTAGTAAAACACAGATTCTCATGCTGATCTCAGGTGATGCTAATGTTACTGGTCCATGGAGCACACTTTGAAAAGAAATACCTATCATATGCTTGACAATTATAAAGAAATTGATTATTATATATATTATACAATTATAAATAAATTGATTATTTTATATATATACATATATATATGCTATTGTGGACATTGCTGCTATAAACTTTGGGGTGCATGTGCCCCTTCAAATTGCAATTTTTGTATCCTTTAGATAAATACCTAGTAGAGCAATGGGATATTATTCAGCTATCAAAAAGAATGAAATCTTGCCATTTGCAATGACATGGATGGAACTAGAGGGTATTATGCTAAGTGAAGTAAGTCAGTCAGAGAAAGATAAATACCATATAGATTTCACTCACGTATGGAAATTAAGAAATAAAACAGAGGAATATAGAGAAAGGGAAGGAAAAACAAAAAGCAACAAAAACAGGGAGGCAAACCATAAGAGAATTTTAACTCTAAGGAACAAACCGAAGTTTGGTGGAGGGGAGGTCGGTAGAGGAATGGGGCAACTGGGTGATGGGCATTAGGGAGAGCACTTGATGTAATGAGCACTGGGTGTCATATGCAATTGATGAATCACTAAATACTACCTCTGAAACTAAAAATACACTATATGTTAACTAAATTGAATTTAAATAATTTTTAAAAAGGATTTTCTTCTGAAAAAGAAATAAAAACAATCCCATTTACAATAGTATCCAAAAACCAATAAAATGCTTAGGGATAAAGTTAACCAATGAGGAAAATGATCTCTACACTCAAAACTACAACTTTAATGAAAGAAAGTAAGATATTCTGTGTTGAGGGATCAGGATAATTAATATTTTTTAAATGTTCGTACTACCTAAAGTCATCTATATAGTCCAGCCAATCCAAAACAATACCAATAGCATTTTTCCAGAAATAGAAAAAAAATCACAAAAATTTTTATAGAGCCATGAAAGACACTGAATAGCCAAAGTAATCCTGAGAAAGAAGAGTAAACCTAGAGACACCCCACTCCCTGATTTCAAACTACCTTACAAAGCTATCATAATTAAAGTAGGGTGGTACTGTCATAAAAATAGGCACATAGGTCAATGGAACAGAATCAAAAGTGCAGAACTAAGCCCTTGCATTTACAGTAGATTATTTGACAGGGGAGCCCAGAATACTCAATGGGTGACAGATGGTTTTAATAAATGTTGGGGAAACTTGACAATCACATGCAGAATGAAATAGGACCCTTCTGTAACACCATGCACGAAAAAAAAATTAAGATTTTATTTAATTATTTGAGAGAGAGAGAGCATGAGCAGGAGGAAAGGCAGAGTCAGAGCAACAAGCAGACTTCCCACAGAGTGGGGAGCCCAATGCGGGGCTGTATCCCAGAACCCTGAGATCATGACCTGAGCCCGATGAGAGGCTCGATTCCAGGACCCTGAGATCATGACTGGAGCCAAAAGGAGATGCTCAACCGATTGAGCCACCCAGGCGCCCCAGCACTCACAAAAATTAACTGAAAATAGATTAAAGACTTAAACATAAGACCTGAAACCATAAAAATCCTAAAAGAAAGCATAGGAAAAAAACCTCTTTGACAATGGTCTTGGCAATGCTTTTTTGAATACACCAAAAACACAAGCAACAAAAACACAAATAAAAATAAGTGGGAATATATCAAACTTAAAAAAAACTCTCCAGAAAAAGAAATAATCAACAAAGTGAAAAGGCAAACTATGAAATGGGAGAAAATATTTGCAAACCACATATTTGGTAGGGATTAATATCCAAAATGTATAAGGAGCTCATATAGCTCAATAGCTATATATATATATATGTATATATACACACACACACACACACACACACACACACACACACACACACATATATATATATGAAATGGTCAGAGAACCTTAATAGACATTTTTCCAAAGAATATGTACAAATTACCAATAGGTAACTGAAAAGATGTTGAATATTACTAAACATCAGGAAATGCAAATGCAAAAAACCACAATGAGATACCACCTCACACTTGTTAGAATGGCTATTATAAAAAAGACAAGAAATGGTTGATTGACAATGATGTGGAAAAAAGGGAACCTTTGTATATTGTGGGTGAGTATGAAAATCAGTATAGCTACTGTGGAAACAGTATGGAGGTTCCTATAAAAAATTAAAAATACAACTATCGTGTGATCCAGCAATCCTGATTCTGGGTATATACCCAAAGGAAATGAAATCAGAATCTTGAAGGGATATCTGCACTCTTATGTTTATAGTGGAATTATTCAGTTATCCACAATAGTCAAGATAACCTGTCTGTCAATGACTGAATGGATCAAGAAGATGTGGTATATATACACACATGTATTTTATATGTGATTATACCTATACATATAATATATATGTCTTCATGATAGCATGGAAAGGCCAATGCACATGAGATGAGACAACCTGACTAAAATTCTGACCTTACTCAACCAATTCTTCACTGGTATAAGTTCCCTCTTCTTTGAAACGAGAATAATAAAATAATCCAAAATCTTTAAAGACAGTCTGGAGACTAGACAATGTGAGGGTACCTAATGTGTTTAAAAAAAAAAAGTAGGATGTATTACCCAATTTAGACCCAAGAAATTAATTTATATTTTATATTTTGTTCAAAACACTTTTTCAAAGCACAGCAATAATGATTCTGTGAACTGTCTCGCAAAACTTTAGGAACAGTGTCAGCTTACCCATTTGCTAATCTTAGGGGGGAAAAAAACTTTAAAAATTCAGTGAAATGTTACAGTTTCGGAAAAGAAACTTATTAATTAAATATTGTTTGGTCAACTATTAAAATATATCACCATAAATCATGATTATCAAAGTATTAGATACTGTTTGTTTCACATAAACTCGTTTCTATCCTTTTTTTAATAAGTTTTTGTTTAAACTCTGGTTAGTTAACATGTAGTGTGATATCGTTTTCAGAAGTAGGATTTAGTGATTCATCACTTACTTTACGAACTAATGTTTAAAGCCCAAAGGACTGGAGAATTTTTAGATTATGGAATAAGAATTTATTGTATTCTAAAAATTATGTCATACATAGTTTTTGGTATATGTGACTATGGGATGATTCAAGCTTGTTATTGAAACAAAATACAGATACTCTATTTTGCCAAGTAAAGTTTTTTATGGTATACTTTTTGTAATTGATTTGAATATGATTTGAAACTTGAGTTGTCTTCTTAATCGGAATGAATAATACAGTATTCTTGCATGGATGGCAGAAACAGACATTTTTTTTGAAAGGATATGATTACTCAGTACTACTGCTTTTAAATCATGTTATAACTTTCACGTTAGTCAAATAGCAACAACAGTGAAAAAAAAGAAATTAGGGGTGCCTGGGTGGCTCAGTGGGTTAAAGCCTCTGCCTTTGGCTCAGGTCTTGATCTCAGGGTCCTGGGATCGAGCCCCGCATCGGGCTCTCTGCTCAGTGGGGGGAGGGAGGAGCCTGCTTCTCCCTCTCTCTCTGCCTGCTTCTCTGCCTACTTGTGATCTCTCTCTGTCAAATAAATAAATAAAATCTTTAAAAAAAGAAATTAAACACAAATTATTAATGAAAGAAATTTGAAAACAATTAATTAATTCTGACCAGATATTCTTATTCTAATTCTGTTTAAAATAGGTTTTGTTCAACCCCTACTGTATATATCTTCTACAAAGTAAAGTAACAAGCATTTAAACTTCATTTTTTATTTCTATATTTTTCATTTATATATTTATACCCTTATAACCCCCCAAAATGTTTTGATGTTGCTACATACAAAGACACATATACACATAAGAACACAAACACACACTATCAATTCAGAAAAAGAAATAGAGGAGATAATAAATATATCAAAACTCTATAGACTAATGTCATAGCCTACACTGAAGAATAAGATTGAACTTTTTGAAGTAATATATAAGAGAAGATTTAAGCTATGAACATTGAGTAGTCTTCAATAACACTTTTATGTGATACACAGAGACATAGATAACTAAGACTAAAGTAGGAGGTTTAACAAAGAAATTTGTTAGTGTTAAGAAGATAGGAAATCGACACTTCCTTCCTGTGCCAATTGTTTTAGCTGTTCTTTTGATGGTAACTATGGGATGATTCAAGCTTGTTATTGAAACAAAATACAGATACTCTATTTTGCCAAGTAAAGGACAATTCATATGCTTTGGATCCGGAAATTTTGAAAGTTGAGGCACTTGATCTGTTTTCTAGTAAAGCATTTATATAGAAGCTAACAGTACAACCCTGAAAAGGAATTTTTCATGACCTGACTTAAAAATGACTTCACTTAGAGGATAAATCTTTGTGTATCAACAATAATACATAGCACAGAGGCAGAAATAAGGCAGTTAAGTACCTGCAAGACCATTTTTAACTGCCCCCCTCCAAATTCCTTTGCATCTAAGTCTTTAGATCAACATTCAATTTAGTAACCTACTCCTCTTCCCCACCTCCACTGCAAATAACCAGTGATGATTCAGTGCTTAGCACATGGAAGAAATTACCTTATCCTGGAAAATATTAAGACCACGTTGCTTTTATCAACTTCCTTGATCAAAAAGTCATGTCTAAGCCGCTAAAGTATAGTTTAGAGTAGCACTACCTCAAGGAGGCTCCACCAAGAAGAGTTAACTGAAACGGTTATTCTCAGATAATTGAATGAATTGGCCTTCCAAATTGGTTTATTTAGTGTCATTGGTTTGGATATTTGAGAACATCTGCCACAAACTGATGTTGATGTTATCATAAGTAATATTAAACTGTTCCTTCTGGATATATTTGAACAACAGTATCTTTTGCTTTGTGAAGCTATTTCTGACTACCAATAGTAAAATTATGTCATAGAAAAAGATACTTGTTTCCTATTGGTTCTGGCAGGAGGGTATACTTTAAATTCATGAAAATGTGGCATTAAATTACTTAAATAACAAGTCGAAAAATTAAGTAAAAGTTTGAGGATGCTACACAGTTTTTATACCACTTGGACATGAAATTTAATCATGAAAACATTTCTGCTTAATCTGATTCTCACTTAAAATTAAAGAAAATTTTAATCTAAATCACAGGCATTGTGGGTTAAGAGAACCTGGAAAATGAAATAAAAGAAAGGAAGGAAGAAAAACATGGAGAGAGATTTATAATTAAAAGCTCCTTGAGGGCAGAATATTTTGGTTTACTCCTTTGGAGAAGCTGGGTGAGGACTATATGGGTACTGAGTGTATTTTTTAAGGCTTTGTTTATAAATCAACATTATTCCAAATTAAGTATACATTTGTTTTTTGTCCTGTTTGATTCCTTCTTTCCATTTTACATTAAATTATATCCTTTCCACTCATAATTAATAATAACATACAGTGTTAAGTCAGAATTGAAGTGTTATACTTACGGTAATGTGAAATTTTCACTTAAATTTAAATGTAATTACATTTTTCTAGCAACACCCAACGGCTAGTTTGATTCTAATCTCTCGCTAAGCCTGAGATATCAAATGATTCTTATCTTGGCAATCAAAATCCATGCAAATATCATCAAGAAGTGCCTATGTTGTAAACTTGCATCTGTTTCTGTCAAAAGTCTGCCTTGCGGTGGCCTGGGATTTTTTTTTTCCCTTCATGGTTATTGCCCTCCTTTAAATAAACATATTATCAATAAGTATATTGGAAGATAATGTAAGTTTAACTTTTCTTTTTCCTGTTGAGCCAGATTAATTAGCACATGCTCTTGGAAATAATTACATGTTTTCTAAATTAAGCTTCTTATGCATTCAAAGCTTTTGAGGTATTTGTTTTTTAATACCATTAACCATTTAGCAACATTTATATCTAAAAAAAAAGTTTCTAGTCATTGAAGCAGATTCTAACCTTTATATTTAATTTTTCTCTCTTCATGGTGTTACAGCAAAACCTATTAATATCTTCATAAATATTTTGAAAGTTTTTCTATATTTTAAGTACAATGAACAATTTTCTTTTCCAAACTCATCAGTAGAGCATACTGACTAATGTGCAGAATAGAAGCCAACTATTCTTTTATATGCATGGCTAAACAAAAATTTTTGTCCTATCTTTTTTATATTAAATATTTCCAAAACTAAAAATATTTTAAGTGTTATTTTTTTATGTGTAAATACCTTCAAGTCAATTAATATAAAAGGCAGTTCATGTATGGAGAAAATGGATTTTAACATGAAAGAATAGTAAATACGTTCTTTGTTTTATGAATTACATATTAGAGTATTTCATTGTTTTCCAAGAGTGAAAAGTGGATCTTCTTTGATATAGGAACATACTATCCATATTTACAGTACAATCTTTGTATTTAAAAAGTTAACATTTGCATTTTCATCCTTTTGAGTTAAACCTAAAGAATCAAAGTCATGTCATAAATTGTAATTTTACCAAAGCATAGACTTGAATCTCAGGCAGTTGTAGGTTTTTGGGATGGAAAAAATCAATGAGCCAGTAGTGAACCTATTTGGCTAAGATCAATAACCTTAACTGTTATTTTGTTCAAACTTCTATCACTGTTTAAAAATAAACTCCAAAGATATCCAAATGTTATTTTTTATCAAAGAGACGAAAATACGAAAAGATCCAAAACAGTTACCTTGTTTGTACTTTTAAAAATAGGCATTTTAAATAAGATATAGCAATGTACCTTTTTTTAAAAGATTTTATTCGTTTATATGCGAGTGAGAGAGAGAGCAAGGGGAAGGGAGCAGAGGGAAAGGGACAAGCAGACTCCAACACTGAGCACAGAGCCCGTCGTGGGGCTTGATTTCACGACCCTGAGATCATGACCAGAGCCAAAATCAAGAGTTTGATGCTTAACTAACTAGCCGGTCAGGCACCCCAGCAAAGTATCTTTTAAAGATTACTAACAACTTAGGAGATGTTATTAGGAGAATTAGGTATTGTTAAGAGAATTATTCAGTAAAGTAATATTTTTGATGGGGTGGTTGCAAAGGTTGAAAGGTACTTGCAACAATATAGTAATAGTTTATGACTTTATTTTATTTTTATTTCTGTTCTTTTTTGTGTTGGAGTGTTTCAGTTACTATTAAAATATGAATTTCTTGATAAATATATTTTTGGATGGAATTTAGCTGGTCTTAATCAAGTCTTGAGGCAGCTATAAAAACTGCCAAATAGATAAGTCATTTTTTTCAAGGAAAATTATCTAATTAAAATATTTACAGTATACCTCCTATAAATATTATGCAGCAATCCCAAAATAGAACCAAATTGAAACCAAAAATTATGTGTCTGTCTGGTTGTTCATTCTATGAAAATAGAAATATCCTTGTGGCATAGAAATTATTATGGCATCTAGGCATCTCAAGAACCACATTAAACAAGAAGAGTACATTATGGGAATACAATCCTTGCCCTGGCTTTCTTTCCCCACAGAATAATTGTCTGAAACTTTTCCTGGTGGCTTACCTAAATGTCTATTGACTTGTTTGGGGGCAAACCGTATGCAGCAAGAACTAAGCCACAGCACTTTACTGAGTCTACAGGTAAATTTTTATGTCCTTGGGTACGAGGAGATAATTTTAGTCCTATTCTGCATCCCCTATGTGTCCCCTCCAACAAATATACACTCTGGTGAAACTATTATGTATATCATGTATATTCATTTTTGCATCACCACATGGGCCACAACCACAAGATATTGAAATGCACTGCATTCTAGTTCAGCCTGGTTTTAATCATGTGGTGGGAGACACAGTGTAAGAGGCAACAAACATTGGCATTCTAGTGAGTTATAGAATCTTAACTATAATCACACTAATAGGGTTCAGTATCAATTCTTTTGACCCCCCAAGGAATAAAACTGTTCATTTTTCACATACTTTTGTACTAAATCTATAGAATTTTAAAAATCTTGAATAGACAAAAGAGTTTTTTCAGAGTAATTTATGTCTGCTATATTGTATGATATCTTCTCTGCTCTCTCTTTTGATGTTTTAGTCTTAGGATACCAAATAAGAAAACAGTGAAGTCTTTGCCAAATGATGATGATTTTCTTTTCCATAAGATTTTATTTCTTATAATATAGATATGATCTAATGCTTTTTTTTTTTTACTTTTCATACAGTGCTCATAGGGTTCACAAAAAGATCACTTTGAAACAGACACATTTGAAGTTAATCAACCCACCAAAATAGTAATGTCACAGAATAAACATATTACATGTCTACCTTGTAACATTCAGAGTACATGCTCTAGAACCATAGTCTCTTTTACCTGCCTCTAGAAATCCCAGTGAAAATTAATACTCTTGCATCAGTGGATCTTAAAATGTGGTTGTAGGACTACTAATAGTCTACAACATTTTCCCCAGGTGATCCCATTTTCCCCAGGCTGGTCTCTTGAGGGCTTAATTTTATTATATGACAATGTCCAAATGCCTTACTCTGTTATGCCCCAACAACTGTGATGTTTAATTAAATATAAATAGTGCATCATCATACTGAAATAGCAATAATCTTACTAATGCTGATGTTTACTTGAGTTGTGCTCTCAGTGGGGATGAGTGAGATACTGAATGTGTCATATATTATTTCTTCCTAAAGTCACGTTTGACCTGAAAAATGTAGAATAATTTTAGTTTAAATGCTGACAGATTACTGTTTGTTCATGTTTTTTCACTGAATGGTTGTGGGATTTTTTTGGTTTTTTGGGGTTTTTTTGTTTTTTATAACAGTCACCTTTAGTCAATAGCAATTCTCCTGATCTGAGCCTTTTTGAAAACTATTTGTATAGCCAGAGTCAAAAATGATTTGATTTGATGCTAGTTATTTGGGATATACTTGCGTAAAATTAATAATAATTTTAAAATTCTTGATTATTTGCCTCTCCAGTTTTGTTTCAATCAATATGTACCCCCAAATGTAAAGCAAAATGGAAATAATATAGATTTCAAGCCATATAACTTGGGTTCAAGTCATTTTTTACATTTGTTAACTGTGCAAATCTCAGTACATTCATGAACCTTGCACAACCTCAGTTTCCACATTTAAAAATACCTATCATTTAGTGTTGATGGAGATTTGAAAGATGGCATGTATATAGCACAATACCAAGTATATGTCAAGCATATAGAGTTATTCTCTCTCCCTCCTCCACCTCATGGAAAGTGAATTGATATAGCCACCATAAAGGGCAGTATGACAGTACTTATTAAAACTGGAAATGTGTGAACCTTATACCCTTGGGTGCTATGACAATCAATTTTACTTATATTTGTCTCCCTTAAAAAGAGCTGCTCACGTGTACCAAGAGACATCATTGCAGTGTTGTAATGCAGTTTTATAAAAGAGAGGCAATCTAGCCCAGTGACTCAATTCAGACTCTCAATCCAGAATCTAGACCTATATCACAACTCTGCCTATCACTACTTGGTTTACCCTGTACAAGTCATTTTGCACAGACTTTTCCTCATTTGTAAAATGGAAATAGTAACAGTACTTCCCTTGTGTTGTTGTTGGGATTAAATAAATTAATAAAGGTAAAGCACATAGAACAGCTTTAGATCTGCCAATAAGTGCTAAATAAGTGTATTACTTTAATATGAAAATGTAGCAATATGAAACCCATATATATATATAATATTTATATATATTGTATATTGTATATATACTATATATGTGTGTGTGTGTGTGTGTGAGTATGTGTGTGTGGAAATTTCTACGTGTGGAAATTTAAATGATGATTCAGGGGTGCCTGCATAGCTCAGTCAGTTAAGCATTGGACTTTTTTTTTTTTTAAAGATTTTTATTTATTTATTAGAGAGTGAGAGACTGAGAATGAGAAGGGAGAAGGTCAGAGGGAGAAGCAGACTTCCCGCAGAGCCGGGAGTCCGATATGGGACTCGATCCTGGGACTCCGGGATCATGACCTGAGCCAAAGGCAATTGCTTAACCAACTCAGCCACCCAGGCACCCAGCATTGGACTTTTGATTTTGGCTCAGGTCATGATGTCAGAGTTGTAAGACGTATCCCTGTGCTGAGCATGGGGCATGCTTGAGAGTCTCTCTCTCCCTTTCCTTCCCTTCCCCTCCCCCTCCCTCTAAAATTAAAAAAAAATAATGATTCATTAGGAATCAGCTGATTTGTTTATTAAATGGTATCATATAATTGGTTATTGATCCAGAAGAAAGTGAAGTTCAAACTGCTAGTTTGTGCAATTTGTAAGTGTATGTTTTAGATTTATTAATTATTTAAGTCAATTAATAAAACCATTAAAAATATATTACAAGGAAATTAAGAAGGATATATGTGCAAACTTGCCTGGTATTTTTCCTTCAAGGAACTGTACTCATTTACCAATATGGCCCTATCTTAGCTCCTGACATTGCTAAAACGTGCTCTATCTCCAGTATAGATTACTTTCTTTTATCTGTGTCATGGAACTTTTGGTATATTAGGGATAGTAAGTCATTTATATTACAATTTGTTCCATCTTATAGATTCAGTTTCAAATCTTTTTCTTTTATCTGTATGACTAATTTTTAAGTAGTCAAATTATTAATTTTTCTTTGATTGCTATGGTTTTCATATCATGTCTGGAAAGACCTCTTTCATCCAAAATATTTAAAAATCCACCCATAGTTTTTCTTGATTAATTTTGTATATTTGAATCTTTAATTTATATGAAATTAAAAATCCAGTTTTTAATAAAAATGTCAGGTAGCTTTTACCCATGCTCCACTTCTCCCTAAGTGATTTGAATTGCCATCTATCTTTTTATATTATCTTTTTTTTTTAAAGATTTTGTTTATTTATTTGACAGAGAGAGAGAGATCACGACTAGGCAGAAGGTCAGGCAGAGAGAGAGGGAGAAGCAGGCTTCCTGATGAGCAGAGAGCCAGATGTGGGGCTCCATCCCAGGACCCTGAGATCAGGACCTGAGTCAAAGGCAGAGGCTTTAACCCACTGAGCCACCCAGGTGCCCCTTTCTATCTTATCTTTATATATCTTTTTATCTTATATATCTTTTTATCTTGATATATTTTTGTTTCTAATATTTATTCTGATCCATTGATTTGGTGCCAGTTCTTACACTTCAGTATCTTAATTTCTATTGTTTATGATTTTATATCTTCTACCTCTAACTTTACCTCAGTAGGCTTTTTTTTTTTAAGTATTTCTCTGGATAAGCCCTCTCATGGCTATACTTCTAAATGTTGCTTAGAAATGGTGGTCCAATTCCACCACCACCCATTCCTATACCTTCACACTCCTCTCCATCCTCAGGTGACCTAAGGATTAAATTGAATTTATATAGCTTTTGTGAATTCCAGTGTCAGTCAGTTGCATTTCTAGAAAAAAAATAATGTTAAACAAAAACAGTAGTGTTAGAAACCCTAGACCTATTTTGGGTAAGATACCGTTTTTAATGTAGGTTTTATCAAGAATAAATGTTGAATTCTATTAAATGTGCTTTTGACATTAGTCAAAATATTAAATGATTTTTCTGAATTTTATTAAATGTGCTTTTGACATTAGTCAAAATACTAAATGATTTTTCTGATTTTAATTTAGATTAAAATTTAATCTAAATGATTAAATTTTAGCCCAGATACAAGCACTTGACTCAAGTTCCAGCTGTGTCACTTTACATTTTGCTTTGCTTTTCATTTTCGTCTATCTGTAAATGGAGATAACAACAGAACTGAACTTGTGTTTTATGAAGATTAAATGAATTAATCTCTTTAAACCACTAATAACTTCTAGAAAAAATCATGTGCTCCAGAAATAAGAGCACTTATTAGCAGGGTTGATTTCAGAAGCTATCTCTGTCAGATTTAGGAATGTGTTATTCCACTTATGTAGAAAGTCTTCAGAAACATAGCTGCACATCCAGAAAATATCACAACACTTTAAAAATAACTTTTCAGTTTCTTCCTGTAATGCTGGTTTATTTGGTTTCCTATCTCTTTCTAAAAGTAATTTGGGTATTAAATGACTTATTTTAAAATGTCCATTTCAGCTAACTTTCTAAAGGATTCTCTTCAATTAATTTTTAATTACTTTTTGATACATTATTTCCCTTTCTAAGGGCAAATTTTGTATATTTATTTATTTATTTATTTTTGTTGTTCAATTTGACTGGTATTTCATTTATTTCATTGCCCTGTCTCACAAAAACAAAATAGTACCTACATACCAATTCAGTGAGAATTTCTATTTGTATGTTTGTCATCTGATTGATTATTTCCTTCTCCTTCCTTATCTAAAAATTCCTTTCTGTCCATTCTTTTGTCACCTTTACTTATTTCTATGCCTGATCTGTCTTCTTTTACCAGCTTGAGAACAAAATGAAGTCACTTTCCATTTAATAATTCAAATCAAATTGCACAGTCCTCATCCTGCCCATCTCAGGAGATGTTTTGTAATTCCTGATGGAGATCCTCAGTTCTGTGAGACTATTCTGTCTAAAATTTCAATCCTATTTGCTATTACTTTCAGGGGAAAAAAAATCTCTAAAGCCTGTTGAGGCACATAGAAGACTTTTGCTCTTCCAGTGTTCTCACCGTTGCTCCCTCATGCAATCGTGTTGGGCAGTCCCTGTCCTCTGCCCTGTCTAAAGCAAACACCAGGGGCGCCTGGGTGGCTCAGTGGGTTAAAGCCTCTGCCTTTGGCTCAGGTCATGGTCTCAGGGTCCTGGAATCGAGCCCCGCATCGGCCTCTCTGCTCAGCAGGGAGCCTGCTTCCCCGCCCCCCTTTCGCTGCCTGCCTCTCTGCCTGCTTGTGATCTCTCTCTCTCTGTCAAATAAAATCTTAAAAAAAAAAAAAAAAAAAAACTTTATAAAGCAAACACCACCATCACTGGTCTACAGCAATTACCCAGGGGAAGTAAGGGTACATGTTGGAGGAAAGGGAGGAGAAATCCATCTTCTCTAGTACTTTGTTCAATAATGGTTGATACAGTTTCTCCAATACTTTGTTTTATCATGGCTGATACACTTTCTTTACAGGAATTAATTTTTCTCCACTAATACACACATGTATATGTACATGCAGATAAATATCTGCATATATATGCCTAGTAGTAATTAGCCTACCGTGGCCTTAGTGAGGTGGTACAATAATTCCAGGAAAATCTTATGATAGGATGGTAATATACTTTGCTGATATGGTTTAAGACACAAAAGGAAGAGTTTTCTTAGTGCACAATTACAACTTACTTTTTTGAGATGTTAGGCTGAGCTTACCTGTGAATCTAAGTGAAAAGGAGCAGAGTCCTCAGGTCTTATTGCCCAGAAGCTCATGAGGGTAGCATTTGGTTAGACCACAGAAGTCAGAAAAGGATAGAAGAAGCAGCAGATGAAAGAGTAGATGGAAAACCAGAAATAAATGGAAGCCAAGAGAGTAATGTTTCAGGAAGGAGGGAAGAAACATTCATTGTTGTTGGGGTAGACCTAGAGAACACAGAACCAATGCACACATCTAAGTTCTAGGACAAAGGACAGAGCACAATGATTCAAGGTCAACTACCTCTGTGTCTTGTTCTATCGAGTCCTCTGTTAATATGAAGAGGGATATCAGGACGACCAAGTTCTGACAGGTAGTCACACAGACCATCTGCCTTGTCTATTTCTAGAAATAAAGTACTATAATTAATACAACTTCCTTAAGTGAAAAACAAGAACAAATTTAAAAACAAAATAAACATAACCCAGAAACCATTATATGACGGTTTTTCCCTCACTAACAGATGTCTGTGACAGATTCTGGAACATGACTCTTTTTACCTTCCTCTTCCCCTTTCCACTGTTAATTTCAGTATATGTGCCTTTCTTGAGTTAAATACCTTCTTAGGTATATAGGCAGGAGGGTGCCAGTAAGACTGAGGGCCTTTTGCTTAGGGCCTTGGTAGATAGAATTGGTGTGAGAATTTCTCTCACATAAGCAGAAAAAGCCCAGAGTTTAGGATTAATATCAAATTCTAGGAAGAGCTAGACATCAGAGAACTCTGCTTTTCTGGAGGAAGATCATCAGCTTCCCATGAGAGTTCTTGTTCTTGGGCCCCAGGAGATCAAGAAGAAGCCAAAGCGATAGAATCATCCTAGCTTCTAAAGCTGGGAGATAATGGGCAACTTTTCCCTATATGTCTGAGCAAGGGATGGGAAACTGACTACTTTTAATACTCTTAATTCTCTCTCTTCCTCCCCTTCTTATCACCACCCACCCCCTCCAAATTTCAACATTTGCTGTGTTGTATCTAATAGCCAGGGCTGCTAATGAGATAGATACCTGATACCATGCCCACGTTTATTCCTAGGTGGTTAAAGTCTTTTTTTCTCCTTGAAATCTTACAGAATCTTCTCTTTGTATCTATGGTTCTGTCATTACATTAGACAAAGCTTGTATTAGCCTTTGCATTTGAAAACTTGTTTTTAGCCCAGGCAAATGTGTTGTGTTAGATCTTAAATGATCTCTACCACTTTATTATCTCTATTCTCTTAAAGTTCATAATAGATAAAATTTTATGTTTCTGGATTCATTATCCAAGTGGCTTTATATTTTAATTCTTGTTCTCTATCTTTTGTTCTGTTTCTATGTCAGTAGATACTACTGTGTAAAAACCGACCCCGAACTCAGTGGCTTAAAACAGTAATTATTTATTACTGCTCTCAAGTCTGTGGGTCAGCTGAACAAAAGTTTCTGGTCTTGGCTATGTTCGTACGTATTTCTGTGGCTACTCCTAGGATTGAAGCAGTAAATGTGCATAATGGGTGTTTTAATGTTTTTTAATATATCAGGTGGCATGGAAACTATTAAAGACTAGTAGAATGTTCTGAGGAGTTAGGAGGGAAGTTGAAGAGACTCTTAATGACCAAGATGAGACAATGTGAGTGTCAATGGTGGTAATAACTGTTATCAAAGTTCATTTGATGTGTTTAAACCCATGAGTACATAATGATGCCAAAAAAGAAAAACAAAAAAGCCTAATGAGTTTTGAATGGTGTTAGGAAATTTAACTCTGAAAACTATAAAAATTAGAGAATCAAGCATTTTTCATGTCTTTCCTATACACACTAAATCTCTAGGTAACAAAATAATAGATAAAGTGATATTTCTCTTCAGATAGGCATTCCAGTAAATAAATTAAGAGGAAATGGTCAAATTGGAATATTACCATTTTGCAACTCCTAATGAATTAGTGACTGAAACAGTGCACATCAGTGGCTGCTAACATTATAAAAAAAAAAGACAGACAGCCAGGCCATGTAATATTCTCATTAAAAAATAAACCTCTAAATACAACTCAATTTATAGAAAATGCAAAAGAACATTTTAAACTACATCATATGAACACCATCAACCAAGTTCAAACTATGAGAAATTCTACAAAACAAATGCTCCAATTCTTCAACAAATAAATTACTAGGAAAAAAAGAAACTGAGAGGGCAAACTAAATTATGATATTTAGGGATGTACACTTGATGCTATAAAGGAAAGCAAAGTGTTTACCATATAAGTTGGCATAGTGGCTACTCCTGTAGAGAGGGAGGGATTGTGTTTTGAAGGGAATGCATGGTGGTCACAAAAATGTTTCCTTCTTGGGGAGATGGCTAAAGGGTGGTCAAATTATAATAACGGAGTGAGCTGCACATATGTGTAGGTGTTTTATTTCTATGCATTTGTATTATATTTTAAAATATTTTTAATAAAACGAAATATCAAAGCTAATGGGATGAAGCTAAGCAGTACCAGGAACTTCACCAGCCTGACTTATCTTAGTAATGAAAAAGCCTATAGATCAATGCAGTCCAGAGCTTAGCCCTGACAGTCTGTACAAATTAGACCTATTTGCTAGGGACCGCTGCTTCCAAAAGGTTGAGGGTCTGGCAGATGTCCTAACTGTTTCCCAGTCTAGCTGGGAAAGCTCTGTGGAGTCCTGATCTTTTCCAGTATACAAAGCAAACATGTAATGATATATTTAGATTTAATTGGGAGAATTTTTCTGGTTATATAGGATATTTAAGAAAGAGCTGCTGTAGGACACAAATGCACAAGAAACATTTCTCAAAACTTTCCCATAATTTCCAAACACAAGATAGATGCCAATTAGAATCTGAAATAATTCACATTAACCTATCTTTATTCCATAGCACATAATTCTTGTGAATCTAAGAACAATGAGATAATAACTTCATTTAGATGCAAAAAAAATTATTACTCCAAGCAATCACTATTTTTTTTTCCTTCTTTTCTTTCTCAAGTTTTTATTTAAATTCTGATTAGTTAACATACAGTATAATACTAGTTTCAGGTATAAAATATACTGATTCAGCACTTCCATACAACATCCATTGCTCAACAGAACAAGTGAACTCCTTAATCCTCATCACCTATTTAACCCATCCCACACCCCTCCCCCCTCTAATAACCATCAGTTTTTTTCTATACCTAAAACAGTCTGTTTTTTTGGTTTGCCTCTCTCTCCCTTTCTTTTTCCCTTTGCTCATTTATTTTATTTTGTAAATTCCACATGAGTGAAATTTTACGGTATTTGTCTTTCTCTAGCTGACTTACTAGCGTTATACTCTCTAGCTCCATCCACATTGCTGCAAGTGGCAAGGTTTCATTCTTTTTTATGGGTGAGTAATATTTCTGTGTGTATGATAATATAGATAATATATAAATATAAATAATATATATAAATTCATATATATGTATATGAAAGTTTTCAGATTCTATTATAGATGGTATCTTATTTATTTATTTATTTATTTATTTATTTATTTATTTATTTATATTTAATTTTTTATTAACATATAATGTATTATTTGCCCCAGGGTACATGTCTGTGAATCATCAGGCTTACACATTTCACAGCATTTGCCATAGCACATAACCTACCCAATGTCCATAATCCTACCCCCCCACCTCCAAAAACACCCTTAGTTTGTTTCCTGAGTTTAGGTGTCTCTTATGGTTTGTCTCCTTCCCCATCCCATCTTGTTTTATTTCTCTTCCCCACCCCCCATGATCCCCTGCCCTGCCTCTCAAATTCTTTATATCAGAGCGATCATGTGATAATTGTCTTTCTTTTACTGACTTATTTCGCTTAGCATAATACCCTCTAGTTCCATCCATGTCATTGCAAATGGCAAGATTCCATTTCTCTTGATGGCTGCATAGTATTCCATTGTATATATATACCACCTCTTCTAATCCATTCATCTGTTGATGGACATCTAGGTTCTATCCATAGTTTGGCTATTGTGGACATTCCTGTATAAACATTTGGGTGCATGTGCCCCTTCGGATCACTACATTTGTATCTTTAGGGTTAATGCCCAGTAGTGCAATTGCTGGGTCACAGGGTAGCTCTATTTTCAACATTTTGAGGAACGTCCATACAGTTTTCCAGAGTGGTTGTACCAGCTTGCATTCCCACCAACAGTGTAGGACGGTTCCCCTTTCTCCGCATCCTTGCCAACATGTGTCGCTTCCTGAGTTGCTAATTTTAGCCATTCTGACTGGTGTGAGGTGGTATCTCACTGTGGTTTTAATTTGTATTTCTCTGATGCCAAGTGATGTTGAACACTTTTTCATGTGTCTGTTGTCCATTTCGATGTCCTCTTTGCTGAAATGTCTGTTCATATCTTCTGCCCATTTCTGGATTGGATTATTTGTTCTTTGAGTGTTGAGTTTGAGAAGTTCTTTATAGATTTTGGAGACTAATCCTTTATTTGATAGGTCATTTGCGAATATCTTCTCCCATTCTGTCAGTTGTCTTTTGGTTTTGTTGACAGTTTCTTTTGCTGTGCAAAAGCTTTTGATTTTGATGAAGTCAAAATGGTTCATTTTTGCCCTTGCTTCCCTTGCCTTTGCAGATGTTTCTAGGAAGAAGTTACTGTGGCTGAGGGCGAAGAGGTTCCTGCCTGTGTTCTCCTCCAGGATTTTGATGGAGTCCTATCTCAAATTGAGGTCGTTGATCCATTTTGAGTCTATTTTTGTGTGTGGTGTAAGAAAATGGTCCAGTTTCATTCTTTTGCATGTGGCTGTCCAGTTTTCCCAACACCATTTGTTGAAGAGACTGTCTTTTTCCCATTAAATGTTCTTTCCTGCTTTGTTGAAGATTAGTTGACCATGGAGTTGAGGTTCCATTTCTGGGCTCTCTATTCTGTTCCATTGATCTATGTGTCTGTTTTTGTGCCAGTACCACACTGTCTTGATGATGACAGCTTTGTAATAGAGCTTGAAGTCTGGAATTGTGATGCCGCCGACCTTGGTTATCTTTTTCAACATTCCTCTGGCTATTTGTGGTCTTTTCTGGTTCCATATAAATTTTAGGATTATTTGTTCCATTTCCTTGAAATAAATGGATGGTATTTTGATAGGGATTGCATTAAATGTATAGATTGCTTTAGGTAGCATAGCCATTTTCACAATATTTGTTCTTCCAATCCATGAGCATGGAACGTTTTTCCATTTCTTTGTGTCTTCCTCAATTTCTTTCATG
>CM052809.1:67777319-67905437 GCA_028533885.1 Nasua narica
CTATTTCATTGATTTCTGCTCTGATCTTTATTATTTCTCTTCTTCAGCTGGGTTTAGGTTTTCACTGTTGTTTTTTCTCCAGCTCCTTTAGGTGTAGGGTTAGGTTATGTATTTGAGTTCTTTCTTGTTTCTTGAGAAGGCTTGTATTGCTGTATATTTTCCTCTCAGGACCGCCTTTGCTGTGTTCCAGAGATTCTGAACAGTTGTGTTTTCATTTTCATTTGTTTCCATGAATTTTTTAAATTCTTCTTTAATTTCCTGGTTAACCCATTCATTCTTTAGTAGGATGCTCTTTAGCCTCTATGTATTTGAGAACTTTATAACATTCCCCTTGTGATTGAGTTCTAGTTTCATGGCATTGTGGTCTGAAAATGTGCAGGGAATGATCCCAATCTTTTGGTACTGGTTGAGACCTGACTGGTGACCCAGGATGTGATCTATTCTGGAGAATGTTCCATGTGCACTAGAGAAGAATGTGTATTCTGTTGCTAGAGATGGAATGTTCTGAATATGTCTGTGATGTCCATCTGGTCCAGTGTGTCCTTTAGAGCCTTTATTTCCTTGTTGATCTTTTGTTTAGATGATCTGTCCATTTCGGTAAGGGGGGTATTAAAGTCCCCTGCTATTATTGTGTTATTGTTGATGTGTTTCTTTGACTTTGTTATTAATTGGTTTATATAATTGGCTACTCCCACGTTAGGGGCATAGATATTTACAATTGTTAGATCTTCTTGTTGGACAGTCCCTTTAAGTATGATATAGTGTCCATCCTCATCTCTTATTATATTGTTTGGCTTAAAATCTAATTTATCTGATATAAGGATTGCCACCCCAGCTTTCTTTTGATGTCCATTAGCATGGTAAATTGTTTTCCACCCCCTCCCTTTAAAGCTGGAGGTGTCTTTGGGTCTAAGATGAGTCTTGTAGACAGCATATTGATGGGTCTTGTTTTTTTATCCATTCTGATACTCTGTGTCTTTTGATTGGGGCATTTAGCTCATTTACATTCAGGGTAACTATTGACAGATGAGAATTTAGTGCCATTTTATTGCCTGTATGGTGAATGTTAACTGCATATTGTCTCTCCTCTTTTCTGGTCTATGTTCCTTTTAAGCTCTCTCTTTGCTTAGAGGACCCCTTTCAATATTTCCTGTAGGGCTGGTTTGGTGTTTGCAAATTGCTTTAGTTTTTGTTTGTCCTAGAAGCTTTTTATCTCTCCATCTATTTTCAGTGACAGCCTGGCTGGGTATAGTATTCTTGGCTGCATATTTTTCTTGTTTAGTGCTCTGAATATATCATGCCCATCCTTTCTGGCCTGCCAGGTCTCTGTGGATAGGTCTGCTGCCAATCTAACATTCCTGCCTCTGTATGTTACTGATTTCTTGTCTCGAGCTGCTTTCAGGATTTTCTCTTTGTCACTAAGACTTGTAAGTTTTACTATTAGATGACGGGGTGTAGACCTATTTTTATTGATTTTGAGGGGGGTTCTCTGTGCCTCCTGGATTTTGATGTTTGTTCCCCTCAGCAGATTAGGGAAATTCTCTACAATAATTTGTTCCAATATACCTTCCACCCCTTTCTCTCTTTCTTCTTCTTCTGGAATCCCAATTATTCTAATATTGTTGCGTCTTATGGTATTACTTATCTCTCAAATTCTCTCCTCATTGTCCAATAGTTGTTTGTCTCTCTTTTTCTCAGCTTCTTTATTCTTTGTTATTTGGTCTTTTATGTCACTAATTCTTTCTTCTGCCTCATTTATTCTAGCATTAAGAGACTCCATTTTTGTTTGAACCTCATTAATAGCTTTTTAGATTTCATCTTGGTCAGATTTTATTTCTTTTATTTCTCCCGAAAGGGATTTTATTTCTCCCGAAAGGGATTCTTTGATCTCTTCCATGCTTTTTTCAAGCCCAGATAGCACCTTGATAACTGTCATTTTGAACTCTATTTCCGATATATTACTGATGTCTTTATTAACTAGGTCTCTAGCCATCAGTACTGTCTCTTGTTCTTTTTTTCGTGGTGAGTTTTTCTGCCTTGTCATTTTATGGAGCTAAGAATAGATGAGTGAGAGAGAAAAGTACTCGGGAGTTCCATAGTTTTCACTGATTGATGAACTTGGGCTTGGCTGGATATTCTCACTTATCTTATGGGGAGGGGTCTTTTGAACTTGGTTCTCAAATGTCTTTGCCCGAGGCGGCATTTCCCCACCCTTGCCCAGGGACAGGCCAAGCAATTGGCTCAGGTTTCTCTTGGGAGTCTTTGTTCCCTGAGTGCTTTCTGTACAGCCCTGGAGGCAGGGAATGCAAATGGTGGCTCCCAGTCTCCAGTGGGAGGAGCTGAGTGCTGGAGTCCCTGCACCTCAGCACGCCCTCAGAGGAAAGCAGTCAATCACTCCTGTCTCCTGGGTCCCCGCCCACGCTCCAAGCTCAGCCACTGGTGGTGGTGGCGGTGTGTTTCTATCTCTGGGGCGGCCCGTCTGGAGTCTCCAAACCCAGCAGATTCCTGCTGCACACTCCACGCCACTCCTCCCTGAGGAGGGAGGGAGTCTCTCCAGAATGCCTTATGTGGTCCCTGCTCGAAGGGCCGCGGCCACAGTCTAGGGTAAGCCCCAGATGAAAACGCACTGCACGGCTCTTTCTCTGCTGCCGGCTTTTCCACCCCGATATCTGGGAGCTCTGCTACACTCAGACACTCCCGGTCTCTTTGTGACCTTGTGGGTCCTGAAACCACACTGTTCCCACGAGGGCTAAACCTCCATCTTAGCCTCTGGAGTGATGTCCCTCAATGGAGCAGACTCTAAAGATCCGATTTTGTGTTCCGCGGCTTTGTGGCTGCAGGGAGCCATCCCCTCCCCCCCCACTGCGGTCTCTCTTCCTGTTGCTTTGGATTCACTTTTCCAAATGTCCTACCTTTTGGAAGGTGGTCGATTTTCTGCTCCTAGAATTGCTCTTCTTCCTCTCTTCTCTCTCCTGTTGAGTATGCTGGCTTTTAGAATGATTTGATGACTATCTAGATGAACTGGGATCCGACTCAACCTCCTACTTCTCTGCCCTCTTGCTGGTATCTTATTTATATATTCATCAGTCAATGGGCACTTGGGCTGTTTCCATAGATATTTTGGCTATTATAGATAATGTTACTATAAACATTGGGGTGCATGTATCCCTTTAAATTAGCATCTTTGTATTCTTTGGCAATTACCTAGTAGTCCAGTTGATGGATTGTAGGATAGCTCACTTTTTAACTTTTTGAGGAAACTCAGTATTGTTTTCCAGAGTGGCTATACCAGTTTGCATTCCCACCAACAGTACAAGTGGGTTCTTTTTTCTCCACATCCTCACCAACACCTGTTGTTTCTTGTACTGTTGTTTTTAGTTATTCTGACAGGTATGAGGTAATATCTCATTGTGGTTTTGATTTGTATTTTCCTGATGATGAGTGATGTTGAGAATCTTTTCATGTGTCTGCTAGCCATCTGTTTGTCTGGAAAAATGTGTATTCACATCTTCTGCCCATTTTTTAATTGGATTATTGTTGTTTAGGGTGTTGAGGCTTATAGGTTCTTTATATATTTCTCTAGAGAAGGCTTAGACCCTCACTTAGTTCATAAGCAGTTCTATTTCTTTGTAGGGATATTCTGCAATTGCATAGGCAATTATAAAGGATGACATTATTTTTATTCTTAAATATGTATTTAATCTGAACTGGACAGTCTGGAATGAACATTTTCTTTTCTTGAATGAGTTCTGTCATCAATTAAACCTGATAATCAGAATATTAATCTTATAATAATATCTGTCCTTATGCCATTATCAAGTCCACTTAATAATCTTTAGCAGAAATAATTCAATCTTTATTACTCTAATATGCTCTGAATATTAGCTCTATTTTGAATGTGGAATGAGCACTGGGGTACAAGACTGTGAGAAGAAGAGCCAACAGTAAATGAAGAAAGGAGTTTCAGAAGCTAATGCTAAAAGAAAAAAAAAATACCATAATAGTTAAAAACTTGAAAGATGCAAATTGAAAGGGTTTTACATCTAATATCCCAAGAAGTAGACGAATATTCTATTGGTAGATAAAAATCAGAGATAAAAATCAGCTGTCTCCTCATGGCACTCCCACTGAACTTTTTGAAGATACCCTGATTTCTAATATCAGCATTAACAGGAAGAGAATAAAACATAATCATACATAATTATAATAATGATAATTTAATTTTTCTGCCATCTGGATGTAAAATTTGGGATTATTGGGATGTTCTTAATTAAAACCAAGAATATTCTTTAGCATTGCTAATAGCAATTCCCTTATGATAGGTTAGCTTATAAAACAAAATCTGGCTACTGGATATGTATAAGAAGTACATTCATGCATTCATTCATTCAAGATTTTATTTATTTGTCAGAGAGAGAGAAAGAGCGAGGGAGCACAAGCAGGTAGAGTAGCAGGCAAAGGGAGAAGCAGGCTCCCTGCTGAGCTGGGACCTGGATATGGGACTGGATCCCAAGACCCTGGGATCATGACCTGAGCTGAAGGCAGCCACTTAACGACTGAGCCACCCAAGCCTTCCAAGAAGTACATTTAAATGAAGTTAAAAGTGGAAAATAAATTTCTGTGTTAATACATAGCCAGAAAAAAAAAAAAAATAGGTGAGTCCTGTTAATATCAGATAAAATAGTATTCAAAGCCAAGAATATAAATGAGGACATAGCTATTATCTTTAAAATGGAATCTTTCCAGGGGCACCTGGGTGGCTCAGTGGGTTAAAGCCTCTGCCTTCAGCTCAGGTCATAATTCCAGGGTCCTGGGATCGAGCCCCACATCGGGCTCCCTGCTCAGCAGAAAGCCTGCTTCTCTCTCTCCCTCTGCCTGCTGTTCTGCTTACTTGTGCTCTCACTCTCTCTGTCAAATAAATAAATAAAATTTTCTTAAAAATCATTTTTTAAAATGGAATCTTTCCAGAAGCAAAATATAGATTTGACGTAATTCTCATTTCAAACCAAATATCAGTATGTTTTTTTATCATGATTAATACTTAAAAATTATATGGAAAACTGAATGAGTAAAAATTGCCAGAAACATTTTTGGTGAAAAAGAACAATAAAAGATAGCTTACAGTACAAAATAATTGAAACCTATTATAAAGTTACCATAAGAAACATGGAAAAACAATATTGGCAAATAAGTCAATGAGAGAAAACCAGAGATCAGAAATAGGTGTACTAGATATGGAAAGTATATGATAGAAGTGCCAACTTAATTCAGAGGGAAATAGATCCTTTCTTTAATGAATAATACAGGCATAATTAGTTATTTATCTGAAATAAACAAAAATGTATACACTCTTTTTCATAACCTGTAAAAATAATTCATATATAGAAAAAAATCTAAATATAAAATAATATTAAAAATGTTAAAATACAAGTAAGAGAATATTTATAAACTCTTAGATGGAAAGAGTTCTTTACCAAGATACTAAATCTGAGAGGACAGACTGATACTGCCTACTAAAACGACAGACTGGCTACTAAAATATTTGTGATTTTCGCACCTGGGTGGCTCAATTGGTTAAGCAACTGCTTCAGCTCACGTCATGATCCCGGAGTCCCAGGATCGAGTCCCATATCAGGCTCCCAGCTCTGTGGGGAGTCTGCTTCTCTCTCTGATCTTCTCTCAATCTCTCTCTCTCTCTCGAATAAATAAAATCTTTAAAAAATATAAAAAAATAAAATATTTGTGATTATAACACCATAAAGAAAGTTCAGAGGAAAATATGGAAAAATAATTTTTGCAAAATATATGATTAATTTTCTACTTTCCTACACAATATAAAACTAATAATAGTCTGATGGAAAAGCAGGCAAGAGGAAATGAAAATCACCAAAAACTTAAGAAAACATACTCCATATCATTAGTAGTTGATAAAATGCAATACAATAACAAAGAGACACCATTGAATATTCATTTGTTGGGAAAAAAATTGTTTTTAAAATGCTGATATCCAATATTGTTGAATTTATATGGAAATATTGGCTAGTAGACGAAATTGAAATTGTCGCAAATAATAAGAAATAACTTAGCAGTTGTTCAAAATTGAAAAGAAAAAAACGTGGTAACTAAACTCAGAATGTAATTCTGACCTGAATCTTTTTTCTATAAAGGACATTAATGTGACATCTCGCAAAATTCCATACAGGACTAGATAGTATTATGAATCAGTGTAATTTTGGGAGATGGATAGTTATATTTTGGTCATGATGGAGAATGACATTGTTTGTAGGAAATACTGGCTAAAGTATTTGGGGATATAGGGACATCATTTCAGCAGCTCACCCCACATTCTTTGTTCTGTACTTCCAACTTTTCTCTAAATTTCAAATTGTTTTACACACAAAACTCTTTACACAGAAAACAACTTTTAGAAATATATTCTACAAAAATATAAAAGCAGGACAAGATTATTTATTTCTAGTGGGGATTAGAAAAAGATCTATATATCTATCAATTAATTAAATTATCATACACCCATAATACATAAACTTTTGCAGCCATATGAATGAATTCAATCTTTGCATTTAATTTGCATATCTAATCACTTCTCAGCCTTTTGGCTAAGATCAAGTGTAATTTGCACATCTAACCGTGCATGGACTTAGAGAGGACCAATGTGAGGAAAAGTCTCTGCTGAGTGTCACTGTGGTCCTGTTGGGGGCCTTGGTTGGCCTGTAGGTGACTATGAAGATACAGAAAAAACTGCTAATAACCTATACTCCTGGACATAAAAACACATCGAGAGAAAAAACTCATGGTGTTCATTCCAATAAATCATTTAAATGCTTTTTCATTTTTTTTATTTTTAGCAAACTAAACCCACTCATCATGATGTGGCTTTCCCTCTTTCAATTGAACATTTCAGACCACCACAACATAACCATGTGTTCCCATTCTTCAGACCCATGTGCTCCTATAAAGTCAGTAACCAGTGTCCTAACACTGTTGATGCTGGATTTTATATGTTATGGTCGCCACAAGACAAATGGGAATGGAAGATTCAAAGTAGAAAGCAGAAGTAGAAATACAAAAAAAAAAAGAAAAAAATGTATTGTTCTTGAGTTACAATATTACTCTTTTTATAAGAAGCTGCTATTCTCTAAGGAAACTCCAGATTAAATATTTGTTGATTTCAAGACTTAGTTTGTTGATGTTAGTGTCCTTGAAAGGAGGAGAGAAACACAGCTTCTCGAGTGGGGAGAACAGAATCAGCCCTCAAGGATAAGAAAATAATTCACAGAAATTTAATCTAAACAAATTTAAAAATCACTTTACTAAATACTTAAGTTAATGAGACATTTCATCTTCTTTTTACATTGCTCTACCAAACATCAGTCTAGAGCTTCTATCCACTTGAGTGCATTTGGGAATTTGAATTAGAGCCTGAGGAATGCTGGTCTCATCAGGATATGCCAAACCCCTAAGAGCCACTTGAGCTTTATTTACATTAACTCTAGATTGATCATCAGCCTCATATTCAAGTTTTTGCTTTAGTATACACTCTTGACAGTGGCTTATTTGGCCACTTTGAAAAATAGTGTTGCCATTCATTTCAAACTAATGAGTCTGGTCTATGATTCAGAGCCCTGAGAAAATGTTCTTCCACTATGAGAAGGGACAAGTCAGAAAAATTATCAGAGTAGGCATTGGATTTCTTCACCCTAATTTGGTGTAATTCATTTCAACATGGATATATTGAGCATTTACCACCAACCATATTGGGTCCAGCAAAAGGAAGTGTATGACAAAGTTCTCACTCTCAAAAGACATATAGGAAAAGTTTTCTCAATCTCTCCCTAACCCTGAATTTTCTGCTCTAGGTGTGCAAACAACTGGGGTTTGTACTATATTCTAAGATGAGGTAAAAAAAATATTTGGGACTTTCTGCTCAAAATACTTAATATGGGTAAGATTGTAATTTTTACTCTTTTCCTCTTCAAATTACATTGTAAGTTCCTCAAAAATAGAAATTACCCAATGTCATATAATTCTTTTCTATCCCACTGCTGTATCCTACTCACAACATATGTACATGTGTGCTCACATATTCCTCAGAAGTTCCTATTCAAATGAACTGCTTGTTATAAATGTAAAAGGGTTTCTTGTTAACTTGGCCTTAAAGTTTTACTCTTTTTGATACCTAATTTATTTTATTTGGGAAGTCAGATACAGATATCATTTTTTCAGATTATCAATTTTCCCTCTAAAATATCAGCTTAACAAATATAAACAATCTTAATTAGTAATTACTGAAAGAAATAAAGCAGGTACTTTTCCTCCTTGAAGAGAACCCCTAACATTCAACAATAGCTCTTAGCTTTATAAAAGGGAAGAATCTTCCTACATGCTCTCCCTATCCTTCCCACTACATCCTCCAACCCCTGCCACGAATGGAAATGGCCAGTATTCATATGCATCTGCAGATGTTTAGGATGAGGTTAGGACAGTGTTGGTACACTTATACCATACCATTCTTTATTGTAGAAGAATATTACAAAAATATAGGAATATTTATTATGTATTGATTTTCTAGAACTACCATTGCAAAATATCAAAGATGAATGACTCAAACAACTGAAATTTACTTTCTCACAGTGTGGAATCTAGAAGTCCAAGATTAGGGTGCTGGCAGGGTTGGTTTCCTCAAAGGCTTATCCCCTTGGCTTGCAGATGGTCAGCCTCCAGCTGCTTCGTGACATAGTCCTTCTGTGCACACACATTCTTGATGTTTCTCTGTGTGCCTGCTCCCCTTTTCTTATAAGAGCAGCAGTCCTGTTGGATCAGATTCCACCCTAAGAACCTCATTTTAACTTAATTACCTCTTTAAAAGACCTCGATCCAAATATAATCACATTCATATGAATTTTGAAGGACACAGTTCAGTCCATAATACCTTATTAGCAGTTATTCAACTGATAGAAAAGTCAGATAGTCTGTGGTTTCAATGAGCAGAACATATCTTCTTGCAGGGAGATAAGTCAATAAATAATAATAGTAGGCATTATATAAGTACAACAAAATTAAGCATGAAAAATGTTAAGTATCAAAAAAGGAGGGATTATACCCATTTGGAAGGATCAGGAAAGAGTTCAGGGAGCAGGTGGCATTAGAAGATAAGCCTTAAGGAATCCTTTGGATTGGAAAGGAAGATCGGACATTAAGTAAATGGCTTATGAGGCTTTGATCTTCAACACACTCTTTAGGGCGATAGCTTTGTTCTCATTTTTAAAAGCAGAACATTGATATTTAGATGATTTAGTAAAGTTATAACATTAAGCAGCTCTCAAATGAAATGCCAAGATCTGTCTTATTCTACTTTCATTGAGATGAAGAGTTGACAAAGGAAGGTTTTAAAGAAAAGAATATTTTAAAAGTGCAAAATATATTTATCAATGTATTGAAAAAGTTTTTAACATGAAAAAAAATCTGTAACGTAACCCATCAAATAAGAACAAGCACCATGATCACTGTAAATACATATACCCAAAATTATTTAAGAATTCAAAATTATTTTTTTCCAAAATTATTTTTTATTTAGAAAACATTCTTGGTGAAATAGAAAATTCCTTCATCTAATAACAGACATATAGGAAAAATCTATAGCAAGCATTTGTCTGAATAATGAAACTTTGGAAGAAGTCTCTTTAAAATCTAGAAAAAGATAGGTTTCTATTAAGCTTTTTAGTGGGCATACTGGCCAAAGCAGTGAGTTAAGAACAAGAAATATAAGGCATAAACTTCAGAAAAAAAGATTGGAGTGATATGGTTATTATTTTTAAAAAGACAGAATATATGTTACTAGAGGAGAGTAGAGATACAGAGCAGAGAAGGAGCACAGAGATGGATGAAGCTGTTGGGAATTTGTTTTGTAGGTTGACTGCTGAGGTTTGAGATTTTGTTTTATAAGTTTGCATCATATCTTACATATTCACTGAATTCATTTTTTATATTAAATATTATGAAATAATAATCTCAGGTGCCTGGGTGGCTCTATCAGTTAAGTGGCCAACTCTTGATTTTGGTTCAGGTTGTGATATAGGGGTGGCTCCACACTCAGCGCAGAGTCTGATTATTTGATGGTTGCTCTCCTTTCCCCCCACCACTCCCCCCTCATACACATGTGTATACATGTGCTCTCTCTCTAAAATAAATATATAACTAAATAAAATATTAAAAATAATATTAAAATGTACAAAATATGAGTTTTCATTCCTGTAACTAATGTTTAAGATTCTCCAAACTGACCTTCATGCAATGTCCATGCATAAGATCAAAGTTTGAGCTTACACGTGCAAAGCAGTTTTATTAAATTCAAAGATGGATGATAGTTATGAGCAAAGGATTATAGGCAGCCTCTAGAAGCTAGGCAAAAAAAAATGGATTCTCCTCCAGAATTTAGCCTTGGTTTTAGCCTGGTGATAAAGAGTTTGACTTCCAGAATTACCAGAACTATAAACTAATACAAATACATTGTTTTATGCCACCAATTTTTTAGTAATTTGTTAAAACAGTCACATAAAACTAGTAAAATGCCCTTTACTAAGTTAAGGAAATGTGGTTGATTCCTAGCTTTCTGAGAGCATTTATCATGAAAGAATGTTGAATTATGTCAATTATGTGAAATTATGTGAATTCTGTATCTACTAATATGGTTATTTTTTTAACCTTTGAGTGGTGAATTACACTGATTGATTTTTGAATATTGAACTAGTATTGCATTCCTACTATAAACAACACTTGGTCATAATGCATTATTCTTTTTATATATGGCTATATTTAATGCATCAATATTTTGTTGCAAGACATTTCTATCTATGTTTATGGGAGTTATTCATATGTAGTTTATTTCTTTGTAAGATATTTTATTTTGATATCAAGAGAATGAGGTGGAATAAGAAATGTAAAAGAGTGTGTAGAATTGGTAGAATTCTCCCCCCAGACCATCTGTGCCAAGAGTATTATGAGCCCTCAGATAATAGCTTTTTGTATTTTTTTGTGTGGATTTTAATTGTAATTAGTGTAACTAATGTAGCTATATCATAGTGATCTTACTCAATATTTTCTGACAGTAGAGGTATGTGTAGCATTTGTTTGGTTTGGTTTCTGCTTGATATATCACGCTTCTAATATCTGAGAATTTGTATCTTGGATTATTTATGGAATTTTTTCAGTCACTTTTTCTTCAAATACTACTCTCCTCCTTTCATTATATCATTTCTTTCTGGATTTCTTATTAGACATAAACTTTTTTACTATCTCTCTTAACTATTCTTTCAATTTCCATTTGCTTGCATATCTGGGTAATTTCTTCAGATATATCTTCCACTATAATAATTTTCCATTTAATTCTGACAACTTTGCTGGTAAAATTTCAACAATTTTCACTTTTTTCCTTTTAAAAATTTATTTTATTTGTTACTGTGATGTTTAATTTTATGTCAATTTGGCTGGGCTATGGCAATTAGTTGTTTGATCCAAAATCAGTCTTGTTGCGGTGAAATATTTTACACATGTGATTAACATTTAAAGCCAGTTAAACTACATGTAAGGCAGATTACTCTTAATTTGTGGTTGGGCCTCATTTAATAAGTTAAAGGTCTTAAGAGTAAAACTAAGTTTTTCGAAGAAGGAATTCTACATCATGAATATAACATGAAAATCCTGCCAAACTTTATAGCTTGGTAACTTGTCCTATAATTTATAAACTTGCATGCCTCCAGGCACATGAACCAATTCATTAAAATAAATCCAGATAGCTAGAGGATTCAATTAATCAATAGATAGATAGATAACTAGATAAAAAGAATATAATCTCTCATAGATATCTATTATTAGATATAAGATATCTAGATATATATGATCTTAGAGATTTGTATATATATGATATATGTATTCTTAGAGTGATATACATATATCTAGATAGACAGATGGGTACATAAGATTTGTGTGTGGGGAAATAGATAGATGATAGATAAATAGATAAATCTTATTGGTTCTTTTTCTCTGGAGAACTCTAAATGATACAGTAATAAAATGTCTGGACTTTTCTATAGTTTTTTATTTATATTTTTATTTTGGTAAACATTTCCAACATATGGATGTAAAAGTTTATATCTGATGTTTGCAATTTTTTAAGACTTAGGGACTCTAAATTTGTTGTTTATTGTTTTGATGACTATTCCATGGTGAATTGGTTTTATGTGTATCTAGTAACCTTTAATTGAGAGCTCATATGTGATTAATTTTCTATATGAATACTTCACTGACAGAAATTGAGAGTGTCTTCTTGAAAAGATTTACATTTGGTTCTGCTGGGAGCCAGGAAGTGTTATGAAACTAGGATCACTTCTGCCCCATTTCTTGTTTCAAGTTGCCTTAGAGTCACATATTTAGCTCTGCCTACTCTATGTTATTGGTCCAAAACCAAATTTGGGGACCACTCAGCTGATATTAGCACCTAACCTCAGTTAATCATACACTTTGTGGATTTTCTATTGTTGTTGGCTGTATGAGGAGTCTCTTACTCCCTGTAAGTATTCATGACATATACACATAAATACATACTTTATGCAATGTCTAATCATTTTGTGCCAGGGAAGTCCTTTCTCAATTTCCCGTCTGAAATATTGCCCGGAGCACATTGGCATTCCTGAGGATTTTCTTAACAAATTCTGCAGATAATTAACAGATAATTGGATAGTCATGGAAATAAAATATAATTTAATGAAAATCAAAAACCTACAGAATTTGCTTAAAAGAGTATTTTCAATACACTGAATTATTTTTGTGTAATGCTTTGAACTTTGTTTCTAATAGAATGTCAGAGAATTCTGGACTTGGATTATAAAATGGGGGGTAGCTGAACAAAACGTATCTCTAGAATTCTATAAATTCAACTTTGGGTGATTTACCATCTCAAACAGCAATGTTGAGTGTTATATATATCACTTAGAGACTTAGAGAGTCAAAAAGTCTGCTTGAAACATTTTTATACTTAGGGGAATCTTATTTTTGGTGACAGGAGGGAAACAGGGATTGGAAGGACCATCAGTCAGGAGATAAAACAATTTCTCTTATGTATGAATCACAGACTCATGGAAACTAGAGTTTGAAAATGACCCAATAAGTCATCTCGTCCATCTCTTTGTCAAAAAAGAATTGCTTCCTCAAGAATTTAAAGGAGACAGTTTTGTTCCATTCATTTTTTTAAAACTCCTTTTAGGCCTTTTTTCCTTTTAAACTTTCCTGGTTATATTAAGATTTGCTTGATATAACATTCCTTTCAAAATGCCATAGTTAAAATGGTAATGTTCTGTGGAAATGTTTGGAATGACTGATAAATCAAGAATAAATGTTATTATATGAAATTTAGAAGTTTTAGATCAGCTAATATGAAATATCGTAAGTCCCAAATAAAAGAATAACAAGTGTCCTAAATAGATATTGTTTTAGATAATAAATAAATCACTCAAATTCCATCTAATCATAAATAAGACATACTTGAGGGGCGCCTGGGTGGCTCAGTGAGTTAAAGCCTCTGCCTTCAGCTCAGGTCATGATCTCGGAGTCCTGGGATCGAGCCCTGCATCGGGCTCTCTGCTCAGCGGGGAGCCTGCTTCCCCCTCTCTAGCTCTCTCTGCCTCTCTGCTTACTTGTGATCTCTCTCTCTCTGTCTCTCTCTGTCAAATAAATAAATAATCTTTAAAAAAATAAGACATACTTGAAACCTTCAATGCACATTATAGCTTAACTTCAGAGCAACCATAAATGATGCTATCTTTCCAGGTCATAGTCAAAATAGTAGTTTAGTAAATCATTTCCTCTTTTTTTCCAATTAATTTTATTTTATTTTTTCAGTATTCCAAGATTCATTGTTCATGTACCACCCCCAGTGCTCCATGCAATACGTACCCTAATTTAACTAAATTCCCTATTTCTGGCCACCCACTATTCATATTTAGTGACTCTAATTCATAGGTCTGATCTTGTCACATGATAGTTCAAAAAATTCTGATGCCTCCAGTTTACTACTGAATAAAATTGAAATAATTCAGCCCAGAAAATGTTTTCTACCTTATTTTCCAGATTCACTTCTCACACATCAGTGTCCCTTCTCCCTTCTGAGTTCCCTAAGTTTGGTTATCTCAGTCTACTTGCTATTTCCTAAACATATCCTTCATTCTCTAAAGTGTTGTCTTTGTTTGAATGTCTGCCAGTTGCCTCTCCCCGGCCCCCAACGAACTCTATAATCACCTGCTGGAGGTTAAAATAGACCCTAAATCTCATTTGAGCTAAAATCTTATTTGAAAACTATTGCATAGACTAACAATGTAACTGAAGAAAGAGAAATTAAGGAATCAATTCTATTTATTATAGCACCAAAAACCATAAGATACCTAGGAATAAACCTAACCAAAAAGATAAAGGATCTATACTCTAGAAACTACAGAACACTTATGAAAGAAATTGAGGAAAACACAGAGATGGAAAAACATTCCATGCTCATAGATGGGAAAAATAAACTTTGTTAAAATATCTATGCTTCCCAGAGCAATCTACACTTTCAATGCAATCTCTATCAAAATACCATTGACATTTTTCACAGAACTGGAACAAATAATCCTAAAATTTGTATGGAACCAAAAAAGATCCTGGATCCCCAGGGTAATGTTGAAAAAGAAAACCAAAGCTGGAGGCATCCCGATGCCCGACTTCTAGCTATATTACAAAGTTGTGATCACCATGACAGCATGGTATTGGCACAAAAACAGACACATAGATCAATGGAACAGAATAGAGAGCCCAGAAATGGACCCTCAACTCTATGGTCAACTACTCTTCAACAAATCAAGGAAGAATATCTTATGGAAAAAAGACAGTCTCTTCAATAAATGGAGCTGGAAAGATGGGACAGCTACATGCAGAAGAATGAAACTGGACCATTCTCTTACATCATACATAAAAGATAAACTCAAAATGGATGATATACCTCAATGTGAGGAGGGAATCCAACAAAATCCTAGAGAAGAACATAGGCAATAACTACTTCAACATTAGCCACAGCAACTTCTTTCCAGTCACATCTCTAAAGGCAAGGGAAACAAAAGCAAAAATAAACTTTTGGGACTTCATCAAGATAAAAAGCTTCTGTGCAGCTAAGGAAACAGTCAACAAAACTAAGAGGCGACCCACAGAATGGGAAAAGATATTTGCAAATGACATTACAGATAATGGGTTAGTATCCAAGATCTATAAAGAACTTCTCAAACTCAACACCCAAAAAAAAAACAAATAATCAAGTCAAGAAATGGGCAGAAGACATAAACAGGTACTTCTCCAAAGAAGACATACAAATGGCCAACAGACAACATGAAAAATGTTCAAAATCTTAACCATCAGGGAAATACAAATCAAAACTACAGTAAAAAATTAACAAGACAGGAAACATCAAATGTTGGTGAGGATGTGGAGAAAGGAAAACCCTCTTAACTGTTGGTGGGAATGCAAGCTGGGCAGCCACTCTGGAAAACAGTATAAAGGTTCCTCAAGAAGTTAGCTTATGACCCAGCAGTTGCAGTACTAGGTATTTACCCCAAAGATACAGATGTAGCTAGCTTATGACCCAGCAGTTGCAGTACTAGGTATTTACCCCAAAGATACAGATGTAGTGAAAAGAAGGGACACATGCACCCAATGTTCATAGCAGCAATATCCACAATGGCCAAACTGTGGAAGGAGCTGAGATGTCCTTCAACAGATGAATGGATAAAGAAGACATGGTTCATATATACAATGAAATATTACTCAACCATCAGAAAGGATGAATACCTACCTTTTACATTGACATGGATGGAACTGGAGGGGTTCGCTAAGTGAAATAAGCGAAGCAGAGAAAGACAATTATATGGTTTCACTCATGTGTGGGACATAAGGAATACCATGGAGGAGCATAGTGGAAAGGAGGGAAAACTGAATGGAAGAATTCAGAAAGTGAAACAAACCATGAAAGACTCTGGACTTTGGGAAAGAAACTGAAAGTTAAAGAAGGGAGGGGAGTTGGGGGGTGGGGTAGCTGAGTGATGGGTGTTAAGGAAAACACATGTTGTGATGAGCACTGGGTGTTATATGCAACTAATGAATCATTGAACATTACATCAAAAACTAATAATGTCTTCTATATATAGCCAAACTATATGTTGGCTAACTGAACATAACAAAAAAAATCATTGTAAAGCCCTGTAGTTAAAATTAATCAATCTCCCCTCTGAAACCTTCACTAATATTAATTTCTTCTTCTATTATAGTGCTTAGCATAACATTGAATTTAAATTATAGATGTAAAAGTGTTTATTAACTTATATGCTCTTGAGTTGTAAGTATCACCAAGTAGTCTTTTGTTTCTTATGTAGAACATGCAGTGTGTAAGTTCACTGAGCATCAACTTATTGCTACAGTGAGTTAACTAATTGTTCATGTGACATAAGAGTGTGGACATACATAATAATATAGTGTTTGAGTTATACATATGGTTTCTGGAGTCAGAAATATGGAGATTAGAATCCTTGCTTAACTACTATGTAACTAGCCTTAGATAGTTTAACCTCTCTTTGCATCAGTTTTCTCATCAATAGGGTGTATTTAGACATCCAAATCTATGTCATTCTGTCTATGTGACAGAATTTTAGGCACGAATTTAGGCTGATGAAAACCGTATATGGTAACCAACAGAATGTCCTACAACAAAGCAGGAATGAATCATTGCTATAGAGTCCATATCCCCATTTTCCAGCCCTGTGATAATTGGCAAGCCTTGATTTTGTTCCGTTTTATACAAAAAAGTATTTAAACAAATATAACTCAGGCAATCAAAAAGGATTCAGTTACAGCTCTCAAGAACAAATTTACTTGGGAGGAACAGTATACATGTATACAGTTCTCTCCTACTTTCTCCAGGGAAATATTGTTTTGTTATATAAATGCTTTATGAAAGTTTGGCAGTATATGCAAGTTTAAATTTATTATCCTAAGCTTGCAAGCAGCTGAGCCCTGTTTGGGAATTTGCCTCACAGGGTCTCCCAAAACAAAAGTCTGTGACATTTTGTTTCACCTATAGTTATCTAACAAAAATCCAAGCCTCGTCTTCAGGGTCCTGCCCAAATACCTCTCTACAATAAATATTTCTAGGACTTTCCCTTTATTCCCAGAATAAGAATTTGTTTCCTCCTATGAGATTTTCCTGGCATAAAGTAACAAAATGAAACTAGGACTGCAATAAAAAGAACTAATTGAGCTCCAGAAATTTATCTCACCTAATAATTGATGAGCTCCTCAAAGCATCAACTGTGTATTTTTCAGCCTTTCCCCATTTGCTACCTAGCTGGTCACTGACTCAGAGGATCCTCAATATGTATTTGCTGAATTAAAAAATACTTGCAACTATAGAATCTAAGAAGCCTTGGTAATAGAAAATTTCAATTAGGAAGAACTCTGGGGGAAAAAAGATTTAAAGTTTTCCTTTAGTTCTCTCTCTCCCTCCCTATCTTTCATTCCATTTATCTTCCTTCCCCTCTCATGTTAGCCTGCTCACAACACGCTCTCTTATGTGCTTGCATGCATGTGCACATACACACACACACACACACACACAAATTAAATTTTTCCAGGATTTTCCAGCTGTCTTCAGTGAGTGACTTTACTATCCCTCTAGTAGAGTTATCATTGCAAAGGACAATTCACTAGTACTTAACTATAAAATGAATAAACACAAGCCTCTTATATAAAAGTATAACTCTTTCTCAAATATGTGTAAATATAATTAAAAGGAGATCTTATGCTCAGAACAGACTCTCCACTTACCTCTCCTGGCCTACACGTGAATCAGTCTTTTTCCTCCTGGTTCACCTAAGACTAAATTTGAATGTTTCAAAAGAAACATTTCTAGGTAGCTGAGAGTACCACAAGCACAGTGGCAGCAGGAGGAAAAACAAAGGGAAATTCGAAAATCAAAGTTTTACAATATACAGAAGTTCAAATGTATTAACAAATTAATCCGCTCTTAACCCCTGTTATCCTTGCCTCACAGGACATCCCAAAATAGGATCCATGACACCTTGTCTTCCTCTCAAACAGTTGAAAATCCTAGCTCTAGAACTTCATCATCTCAATCCAGAGGTATTTGAAATAGAGAGTATGTTTCTGCATTTGGTAGCAATCCATATGCTATAAAGGGTATGAAAGAAGATCCCCACCAACAATCAAACCAAATTAGGAAATAAAGAGGACTGTGTGCTAGCACCAGTACCAACAAAATGAAGAAACATGCGTGTTATAGGGGAAAAAAAGAGTGTCATACAGCTTCAAACATGTAAATTAATTCTTTTGAAGAAGCACAGATATTTGAGGCTGTAAATTACCATGTCAAATTAGATAGAAATCTTCAATATAGTTCAGTCACAAAATGGTGCAGAGTTCTTTTGGACTCCATACTGAGAGAGATTGTATCACTTGTCTCACAAAACTGAGAAACATGATGTGATAGCATTTTCCCTATGAATGATGGGTCCACACCTGGAATAAAGCATTCAGTTTTTTGCTTATAGGTGTCTAAAAGATCTAGATAAATTGAAAAGAGTTCAGAGGAGAGGGAGAAAAAAATGGTGAATAGAGTGAAAGATTTGATGGATGGACTAAAAACAAAAAGTACTACACTTGAAATTTCTAAGCAAAACCTTGAGGGAGAATTTGATTGGGGCAATTCTACTGATACCAGAAAACCCTAAATTTCAGTTTTGAGTGAAGAATGTGGACTTCAGGATAAATCAATTTATGATACTTCAGACATATGCTAAAGTAATGAAGCAAAATTATGATGAAGCACATTATCAGTAAAAACTTTACATGTCCAATTAATGACTATCAAGTGCTATTCAAAGTGTGGCCCAGGGAAATGCAACATCAGCGTCTTCCACCAATGCAGAATCCCAGGTCCCCACCCAGAGCTCCTGAGCCTGGATATGCATTTTAACAAGACCTCCAGATTATTTAAGGATGCACATTAAGACTTGAAAAGCACTGACAAATATCCAAAGAACAAATTTTAGTCAGGGTTGAGTTTAAATTTTGACTTGCCACTTATTAGCTGTGTGATCATGAACAAATCATTTAATCTCTGCATGCTTAAAGTCCTCACCTATAAAACAGGTATAGTAATAACAATTTCTGACTATTATTATGTTGAAGATTATTGAAATAATACATACTAAAGTTGTGAGGAACATATAAATGGCAGCATACATACATGATATAATGGCTTACTATCTCTGAGGGAGAAAGAAAAAGGGAAGAGTAGACTAACAGTAAAAGATTATGTTCTGAATATCAGTGAGAGTACTTTTCCATCTTTTTCTCATGAATTTCAGTCTCCACAGTTCTAGGTGAATTTTTGCTTCATCATCAACCCTTTTGTACTTTTTTTGACATAAATATTCTTTCACTCTAATTCGGTGATTCAAAGATTTTCCCAATGTGTCACACCAAGAGACCTCCCAAAAAGGATTGATAGGGGACCTCCTTAAACCGGTGGAGTGAGGAAGTTGGGAAATCATTGCATCCATTCCCCTCTCCACATCCTTATTAACCATAGCTCTGAATATGTTGAATATGCATGCAGTATTGGTGTTTCTACACCACTCTGCAAACTCCATAGAGAGTGTACAACAGCAGTGAGATGTTTGGTCCCTGGAAATTCTACAAGGTGAAATTTCCAGTTCCATTTGACTTCTTCTAGGACCAGAATTAGGCTGAATTATTGATGATGAAGAT
Source organism: Nasua narica (assembly GCA_028533885.1). Taxonomy (NCBI): domain Eukaryota; kingdom Metazoa; phylum Chordata; class Mammalia; order Carnivora; family Procyonidae; genus Nasua; species Nasua narica. The sequence goes on from CM052809.1 coordinate 67,797,198, forward strand.
ACTAAGGAAGAAAAATTCTGACACTCATTAAAGTGGAAAGGAAAAGTTCATTCAGAACTATTTTGATAGGTGTCAAGACTATTGCAATAGGGAAGAGAGATTGACTTAACTCCCAAGATAGCAAAGATAGCTGGGGATATATAGCCATTGGACAGAATAGGGTAGGGTGTTGTCAGGGGCTGAAAAATTTCCTAAGAAGAGGCATCAAGATGAGGAAGATTCTTGCTAACCAGAATTAAAAGGATTCTTATAGCAAAAATGGGAAATGAGAAATCTGGTCAGATAACAACTGAAGGATTCACTCTAAACCGACTAAGGGAGATTCTTGCTAAAACTGAGCTGTGCAGGTAAGGACAGCAGAATATGCCACACAAAAGATGCCTCTTTTGCATATAAATTATTTTGAACTGAAGGCAGTTGAAAAGAAGTAGATAAAGAAAAGCTCTCTCTTCTCCCATTATTGCCTAAAAGCAAGACATAAATTTATAAAGGTGTCTCCCTCCCCCCCCCACCACAAAGGACAGAAGTTAAGTGCAAGAGACAACTCTAGAACTTTATCAGCCCAGATACGGCGCCAGAGGAATGTACATAATAAACTTTTCTAACAAGCTCTTATCTTTTATTAGTTCTCCATATATTTATCTTCCCACAATTTGCCATCTTAGAAGTTCAAAGTTCGGGGCGCCTGGGTGGCTCAGTGGGTTAAAGCCTCTGCCTTTGGCTCAGGTCCTGATCTCAGGGTCCAGTGATTGAGCCCCACATCAGGTTCTCTGCTCAGTGGGGAGCCTGCTTCTCCCTCTCTCTCTGCCTGCTTCCCTGCCTACTTGTGATCTCTGTCAAATAAATATATAAAAAACCTTTAAAAAAAAAAGTTCAAAGTTCTTTTCCTTTGTCTTGCCACTTCTTTACAAAGTTATTGTTCTCTGCTAAGGTGCTATTTAAGCTCAAGTTCTAGGCATCCCTTTGAGTTACTCATCACTGTCCATTCCCATGTGTATATGTAACACACATGTTAATAAACTCTTGTTGAAGTCAGGACCCAAAGACGAGGTCTAGTCAAAAAGAAGACTCAGAGGAGCCTGAATAAAGTTTAGTAAAAGAGAGAAACTTTGTCAGGGATCAGGGTCCACAGTGTACACACACAGACACACACTCACACACACACTTATAAGCTTAGACACACACACACATGCAGCCTATATGGAAATCCAGCTCTCTAATCTTCCATCAGGCAAACTCTATTCTCTAGGGATATCTCTGACATAAATGTAATTTATGCAAATAAGAAGAAAAGCCTTTAAGATTTTGAAGAAGCTGAAAGAGTGAGGCAAACAACATACAGAAAAATTTCAAGATCAAAGGAATGCCTTAGTGCTGGTTTTAACTAAAACAAAACAGAAAATAAACAAAGCATCATCATGGCTTAGAGAAGCTGGAGCAGACTGGTCATGTTGCTAGAAGCAATACTGGTGTGTGTGTAAGAGAGAGAGAGACAGAGACAGAGAGATTGAAGAGTTCTTACAAAATTTAAAATAAACAGAATGTATTTTTATTATTCACTTCCTTCAGGGTTAAGTTTAAAAAATAAGACAATATAATAACTCCCTGATTTGCTATGATATTGAAATACATTTCACCTAACATCAAATAAATGAGTTAAGTATGATATTAACCTTAATGCTATTACTGTTTTTATGGGTACTTGAACCTGCAACGACAGTGTCTCTAGGGCAATGGCTGTCATCACAAGTCAGAGTACTGTATATTTCTTATCAAAAAAACTATAAATCTTATTATCACTTAGGAAACATCCTTTTACAGATGAAAAAAATCCCTTTGCTAATAAAATAGCAAAATGTATTCCAAAGCACATTTTTTACTCTAGTAAGATTATTTTCTAAGATTCCCATTTAGCTTGTATTTGACAATGAATTTCCTCAAAATAATTCACATTGTTATTTAAAATGGTTCTGGAATGCTAAAAAGAACTCCTGAAAAAGAATTCCCTTGAGAGTAGGCAGCTTCTTAAAATTATGTCTTAATGAACAGGGGTGTACTATGGAGACAGCAGTGATTTTCATTCAAATCAAGAAACATAAATTTTGTTGGCACAGGACCTTATAATCCTTGGGCTTGTACTTCCTTTTAAAGGAAGTTGATAACTGCAGCTTTCATATTTCAAATAGAATAAGCTTTAACAAAAGGGGGAAATAAAGAATAGTAATAACAAAAAGGGGAAATAAAGAATAGTCTCTTCTTTGAATAATAGCAGTTTAGGTTTTGGCTCCCCATCAACAATTGTGTAACACAAATTTGATGTTCATTTCAATATTTGCTATTTGCAATGTAGATATGTGTAATAAATCGGTATTTTTAAATTTTAAAGTCACAGAGAGATTCAAATCAAAACCACACTGAGATACCACCTTACACCAGTTAGAATGGCCAAAATCAACAAGACAGTAAACAACAAATGCTGGAGAGGATGTGGAGAAAGGGGAACCCTTCTCCATTGTTGGTGGGAATGCAAGTTGGTGCAGACACTTTGGAAAACAGTATGAAGATTCCTCAATAAATTAAAAATAGAGCTACCCTATGACCCTGCAATTGCACTACTCGGTATTTACCCCAAAGAAGCAGATGCAGTACAAAAAAGGGCCACATGTACCCCAATGGTCATAGCAGCAATGGCCACAATCACTAAACTGTGGAAAGAACCAAAATTCCCTTCAACAGATGAGTGGATAAGGAAGATATGGTACATCTATACAATGGAATATTATGCCTCCACCAGAAAGGATGAATATCCAACTTTTGTATCAACATGGACAGGAATAGAAGAGATTATGCGGAGTGAAATAAGTCAAGCAGAGAAAGTCAATTATCTTATGGTCTCACTTACGTGTGGAGTATAAAGAAAATCATGGAGGGCATTGTGAGAAGGAAGGGAAAGGTGAATGGGGGGAAACTGGAGGGGGCAATGAACCAGGAAAGACTGTGGACTCTGAGCAACAAACTGAGGGGGTTGGAGGGGAGAAGGTGGGGGGTTGGGCGAGCCTGGTGGTGGATATTGAGAAGGGCATGTATTGCATGGAGCACTGGGTGTGGTGCATGAACAATCATTTTTGTACACTGAAAAAATAAAATAAACATATTTGGGGAGAAAAAATAAAGTCACAGATTAGTACTGTGACTGTTGGGTGTACATAATCCTTGCTTTGGTGATCGTATTTTTCCCACTCATGAGATGTTTCAGTGATCATTTTCTCTTAAAAAATAAAGTAAACATGGCAACAACATATCTGAACACTTATCTATTTCTTAGAGAGAGAAGGAAAAAAACCGATCATTTGAGTTACGAGGAGAAATTAAAATGCATGTGAAAAGACTTGAATTTCAAGTTTTGGAAATCAGCGAAGCCAAAACTTTTACACAGAAAGAAGCTGAAAACCTACAATGGTGGGGTGAAAAGGCCTTCAGAATGCATCTTAATGTCCACTTCAATTTCATTGCTACTACAGACATTTTCATAGGGACTATCTCTGGGAAAAGCAGACAGTCACTCTATCACCTATTAGAGTTCATCAGATTCATTTTTCTTCCCCTTAGCCTCTGGTCACATACACTGATGACTTCCTAAAGTCAAAAATACCTTATTAATGGACCAATGCCAAGTTTATTTATTGTAATAAGAGAGGCCCCTATTTTGAGAGTCTTAGGAGAATCTTGGAAGTAAAGGACAAAATTGAGAAATCTAAAGAGCTATTTAAAGGTTTTCTTTTTTTTCTTTTTTTTTTTTAAAGGTTTTATTTATTTATTTGAGATAGATAGAGAAAGCATGAGAGGGGAGAAGAAGGTCAGAGGGAGAAGCAGACTCCCCACAGAGGCGGGAGCCCGATATGGGACTCGATATGGGACTCGATCCCGGGTCTCCGGGATCATGACCTGAGCCGAAGGTAGTTGCTTAACCAACTGAGCCACCCAGGCGCCCAAGAGCTATTTAAAGGTTTTCAATGCTGTAGGCCTGATGGTAGCTAAATATATGAGATGATAGTTTAAGATTAGTAAACACAGAGATACAGAGATATGACAGTTTGAAAAGAAACTTGAGAAATAAAAAGCAGTTTGATGATTCCAGGGTAGCAAACTATTGAAGAATAATCTATTGTTCAGATAGATGGATTTTCAGGAAATATGTGAAATAAACAATATAGTATTTGAAATGTTATCTTCCCGAGCAAGAATTTCTAGGAATAATAAAGTCATGTTAATATAGATATGTTTGGTGACTATAGATGTTTTCAGTTCTTACTGTCTTATGGGGCTTAAGAGACTGATAGTTTCATTATTAAGGTTGGGACTCTTGGATCTTTGATTTGTTGTGCATCCATACTGTTCTTATCTTATCTTACTTATCATATCATCTTATCTTATCACAAACTTCCAGAATTGATGCCTAGGGCTCACCACTATTAATAGCATTTGACAAAGAGTAGAATGTATACTGCTTCTTTGATCCTGTTCCTGAGTTCTGGGAAAGAGAGAAATCAAAATAAGTATCCAGAAATTATCCTTCACCTATACTTTCTCTTTCAACACACTGTGTAACTCCACCTCGCTATTGTGCAAGGTTGGAAGTACACAGCATATTTTTAAAACCTTATGTTGCCTGGTAGAAGTGACATTTATTACTAATATGCAGGTATAATCTGACTTTGAGAAAGGAGTTTGGCACACAAGAACTATCAATGGCTTTAAACAAAGAAGCCTCTTTGTTGAAATTATAATCTGCATGAAAGGAGGCTTTCTAAAGGGGAAAATCAAGAAAAAAAGAATGCAAGTCACATTTTTTTACTACATTTCTTTCATTGATCAATATATATATATTGCATAAGAAAACAAACATAATGTTGCTATATAGAAATCTTTGTGAATCAATACATCTGAAAATACACACAAATTGTTTAATTCACATTCACTAAATCAAGTATATGCACCATCTCTTTTATTTAATAAGCAGACTGGAGAAAACTAGTGTAGCTTTCTATTTTTATGGTTCTTATAACTCTTTAATATATTTTTGTACATGAAATATGATTTTAATAAAGTTTTCTTTACATAAAACCCAGCACAATAGAAAATGTAGTTGTGAATTTCAAGGGGGACTTGGATTTAAAGGATATATGTGTTTGCATGGGTATACATGTATGTAATATAGTAAGTATATATAAATATATATTTAATTTTAATAGATACTACCAATTCTGCTGCAAAGGGCTCATAGTATTTCATCCTTCTGCCAGCAGGTATAAGAATTGCTATTTCCCCACCCTTTCTCCAACACATCAAAGGATTGAAATGGAATCGGGGTAGGGATAAATGAAAGCAAGTTGAAGCAGGGCTCTCCTTTACAGTCAGAACACTAGGTCACTCAGTTTTCTGTAATATTTTATCAGTCTCCAGACCATTAATTCATCCTTTTAAATAAGACCCTGGAATTCTATCTCTAAATTCTGAAATTATGTAATTTGGGCCATAGTAAGCATTGTGTAAGTCACAGCTCATGAATTTCCTTCTGACTCCACTGAGGAGTCTACCTGGGTTTTCTTTTCTCATCCTGATTGCTCATAATGTTTCACTGAGCTTTAAGCTGGCATAGTTTTCATTTACTGTTGCCAGGGACCTTAGGTCTTTAACAACTTGAAGAACACAAAATGTCACCTCTGCAATGGAAAGTTGTAGAAAATGTGTAAGTCCATGAGCTGAAGAAATGCCCCATCCATACAGATAGCTGAAAAACTTGCAGGTGATAAAGGCTTGGCAACACAAATATCAAATCAAGTAAAATATATGTAGCCAGAGAACAATCAAAGCAGAAAATGTTTGCATTAATGAGTGCAGTAATTCTTTGCATAACTATTTACATAACTCAATAGTTATAGCAATAACAGTTTTCTGGTAACAAGCAAAGATTTGAGGAAAATGGAAAAGTGTAAAATTTTCAGTGCTCATACAAAAATATCCAGAAGAGAGAGTACTTAGATCCTGCAGAAGACTTGGTGTTAAATGTTCTCCCCAATTTAGCTAAGGATCTATGACAGTAGACTAAGGGTAAAATTGTATTGCTTATTTGAACAGACCTTTATTCTTCTCAAATGGCTTCTAAGAACATTGCCTCATGAGATTCACATCACTCCAATGCATAGTTGAGATTGTACTTCCATTGCAAAACTTAGAAATTGAGATTCAAAATAGTTAAATAAATTATTATTCAGAGTCTGACAAGGCGTCACAAGGACAAAATAAGAATACTAGTGTTTTTGTCTGCTAGATCAGTGCTGTAATCTCTAACCTGCCAGAATAAATGTAAGGGAAACTTGTAGTGAAGAAAATTGTATGTCTACTTTAAATTTCAACAAGAGATGAAAAATATTTTTTAAATAATGGTCAACCTCACTTCATATAGTATTGGCCTCAAGGGCAACTACTTCTATGCCTCTTATCAAATCCCCAAGAACAAGGTTAATATAGAAGTACAAGAACCAGGGCAGTTTTGAGCCTTGGTGCCAGATGTGGAGTTTTCTGTTAGATGAAGGAAGGGGATGCAAGGCCATCGAGACTGTTACTTATCTTTTCTTGAAATCTACCCTCCTTGCCTTGTTTCTTTTGACTATCCCTTTTCTTGACTAGCATACTTTATATGGTAAGAGAAACCTAGAATTATTTCACATTTTTAGAGAGGTCTCTCTTTATCACTCTCTCATCTTAGATACTTAAAACTAAGTGGCAATTTCTAGGATATAGTGAGCTAGAAGAAGTGTTGTGCCCATGCCTATAATGAAAAAGAGCCAGATTAACCTAAAATTCATGATTTCTTTTACCCATTAGAAACCTGAGTTCACAGAGCAGATCGATGGCCCAAAACCTGAGAAGACATGAGTGCCTACGAAGATAGAGGCGAGGTAAGCATTCATTTCCATGGATTAAACACATCCCTAGCCAGACACTGGTGATAACAGATGAAGGCTGTGGGCTGGTGGGACACTGTGAAGCCCAGAGAGAAAAAAACTGGGGGCAATCAGCACATTATTGTAGGCTGTCTGCAATGAACACTGAAAGATGCTCACAGAGAAGATCCAAAAGAGACTTAAGAATATGTTCATTGTGGAACCTGTGGACTCGGAGAACAGCAGCCTTGAGAGATGGGAAAGAAATTCTTGTCTTCAGGACACTGAGGAAAACACAGGACAGCTTGAGGAAGGGACTCAAGGAGGAAAAGTACTCATTCCTGGGCAAGAAGCAGGACTACACCCTCAGCTCAGAATTGAAAAGAGGGAGTGAGAGGGAATTAGAAGACTCCATCCCTGAGACCCAGGATTTGGAGCCTGCCTAAGACAGAGACTTCATCAAAACAGCAGAGAATTTCTGCTAGCAAACTAACACACTTTGAATTACAAATTACAAGTATGAGCAAAATATTGTAGGGAGTGGGCAGAAGTAAAACACAGGCATTGCAAAGAGATCTTTTCTGAAGAGAATCTTCAAGAGGCAACCTGAAGTGTAGCACCCAGATGAGACACTGTTCTGGGATACAAATTCCCACACAAACACAAAGTATGATTGCAGAAATTTGAAGCCCATGGCACATTGAGGGTAACCACAGCAGCAATGAACACAGCTCAACTGCTAACTGAACTCAAATAGGAACCATATGTACTAAGTTTTCAGATCACAATGGAATTAATACAGAGATCAGTAACACAGAGATTTTGGAAAATCTCCAAATATTTGAAAATTGAGCAACATAATTTTAAATAATCCATGGGTCAGAAAAGAAATCTCAAGGGAAATTGAGAAATAATTTGAAATGAGTGAATATGAAAATTTAACATATCAAAATGAGATTTGCAATGAAAGCAATGGTTACAGGAAAATTTATAGTGTTAAATGTTTATACTGAAAAAGAGGAAAGCACTCAAAGCAGTGATCTAACTTCCTACTTTGAGTAACCAGAAGAACAAAGTAAACTTACTTCAAGCAAAAGAAAGGAAATAATAATGAGTAGAAATAAGTGAATTTGAAAATAGAAAAGTGATAAGTGAAAATCTGTGAAACCAAAAACTGTTTCTTTGAAAAGATAAAATTGGTAAACAACTGATAACAGTTTTTTTAAAAAACACAGAAAAATGAAAACTACCAATATCAGGAATGATAAAGGAATGTTGCTACTGACATCATAAGACATAATCAGGATAATACAGAAATACCACAAACAATTCTATGTCCTAAGTTCTAAAACTTAGATAAAATTGACCAATTCCTCAAAAAACAGACTATCAAAATGCACTCAAGAAGAAATAGAGATAGCTAGAATAATCCTTTATCTGGTAAAGAGACTGAATCTTCTCCAAAAAAGAATTCTATGCCCTGGTGATTTTACTGGTAAATTCTACCAAATATACAAAGAAGAAATAATACCAAGTCCCATCCAGAAAATAGAAGGGAATACACTTCCCCAGTCATTTTATGTGGCTAACATTGTTCTACTGTTTAAACCAGGCAAGAGTTTTATAAAATACTGAGAAATATCTCTCATGAACATAGATATGAGTCCTCAACAAAATATTAACTACTTATATATAGTAATATATAAAAAGGATAATCTATCTTGACCAAGTGGGATTCATCTCAGGAAAGCAAACCTGTTCAACATTTGAAAATTGATCAGTGTAACTTACCAAATTAATAAACTAAAATCCCAACAGTGGTTTTGAGGGGTTTTGGGTATGTTTGTTTGTTTTAGTTAATCATGAGCTTATTCTAATATTTGTATGGAAAGGCCAAGGAACTAAATTAACTTATGTGATTTTGAAGCAAAGAACAAGTTGGAGGACTCATATTACTTGTTTTCAAACCTTACTAAAAGCTACAGTATTCAAGATGTGGTATCAATGAAAGAACAAACAGATCAATGAAACAGAATAGGAAGCCCAGAAATAACATCTATTTTAATATAGTAAAATAATTTTGACAAAAGTGCAAAGACAAATCAAGAAAGTATAGTCTTCCAACAAATAATGCTAATAGTACTCAATTTCCATGTGCAAAAATGTATATTTGATACACAATGCACATTTTACAGAAAAACTAACTCAAAATGGACCTTGATAGAAATCCTCAAGTTGGAAAATCTGTGTGATTTGGGTTTTGCCAGTGGCTTTTAGATACGCTTTCAAAAGCAAGATTCATCAAAGAAAAAGATTATGATTTGGATAAATTATCAAAATTAAAATATTTTGCTTTATAAAAAATATTGTTAAGATAACAAAAATAAAAGTTATATCCTGGAAGGAAATCTATGCAAATCACTTACCTGATAATAGACTTGTATACAAGGTGTATAAAGAACTTTATAATTTTTTAAAATTAAAAAAGGGAGGGTACATTTGAACTGATACTTCATCAAGGAAGATACACAAGTAAATCAGCATATGAAAAGATGATCAGCATCATTAGCCATTAGAGAAAGGCAAATTAAAACTCCAATGAGATATCACTACTCATATTAAAATGACTAAAAAAGAAAAAATCACAACATCAAGTGTAAATGTAAAGAGCAACTTGGTGGGAATGCAAAATAGTATGGCAACCTTGGAAGATATTTTAGCAATTACATATAAATATAAACATGCTGTATATTTACCATATGACCTAGCTTTCCTACTCCTAAGTATTTACCCCAGGGAATTATAATATTATATTTATAAACACTTGTATGTTTATATTTATAGCAACTTCATTCATAATCTCCCCAATTTGGAAATAATACAAATGTCCATCTGCATGGGAATGGATGAACAAATAGTGCTAAATCCATGCAATAGACTACTACTCCACAAGAAAAAGGAAAAACAACCCAAAACAATGGATTCTCACAGCAATATGCATGAATCTTAAATGCATTTTTAAGTGAAATAAGCCAGACTAAAAGACTTTCATTTTCTCTGATTCTAAATATATGGCATTCTGGGGAAATACAAAGCCAGAAAGCAGATCATCAGTGCCAAGTTTGAGTCTGAGAGGAGAGCTTGACCTCAAAGGGTAGTTCGAGGGAATTTTGGAAGTGATGGAAGTATTTGGCACAGTACTGTGGAGGTGAATGTGTGACTTGGTGCTTTTGTCAACACCAGAGAACTGTATGCCACAGTGAGGGAATTTTACTGTGCAAACCTTATTTTTTTTAATTTTTATTTTGTTTTAAGTAAGCTCCGTGCCCAATGTGGGGCTTGAACTCATGACCCTGAGATTAAGAGTGGCATGCTCTACCAACTGAGCCAGCCAGGCTCAGTCCCTCTATGCACAGTTTTTTAAAAAATGAGTTAGAATGTCAGGGGAACCTAAGAGGAAATATAAATTCTGATCATTGAATTTAACTGTATTATAAACCCACACTAATGCTAGTGTTAAAGAAAGAAGCTGACTTAAGTAACTTTGAAAAATATTGTCTTGACTGGATAATATAAGACGAAAGGTGAAAATAAGTGAGTACAAACACTGTGCAAAGAATAAACACAAAAATAGAACAGAGGAAAAGCTGCTAGGATTCCATGGCTCATTTTCTGTGATCTCTAAGCCCAGGGGATCATTGCTCTTTCACTTACTCAGACAGTCTTTCCTGGGGTTTACCTTGCCTTGTTTCCTGCCACTTCTCATCACTGGAATGGTAGGGTTGTAAGAATATGAACCCAGGTGAAAGGATTCAATGTGCCACTTGGAATAATAGTGTCTAAATATAGGTTGGTCTCTTGCCTGTCTAAAGAATTTCCTATAGATTCATTGCCATTTCACAAGGCCCCATCTAGTAATTTCATTTGCCTGGCTTTGTCACTGTGTCTGGTTACCCTCCTGGGGACCACAGTGATGGCTGGTTGAGAAGACTCAGTGTTTTTGTTTTTGTTTGTTAGAGAGAGGGAAAGAAAGCCTGGAGTAAGAGGCAGAGGGAGAATCTTAAACAGGCCCTATATCCAGTGCAGAACCCCACACAGGGCTCCATTTCACAACCCTGAGATCATGACCTGGGCTGAAATCAAGAGTCAGACCTTCAACTGACTAAGCCACCCAGGTGCCCTAAGGACTCAGTGTTTCTAATTCTACGATTCGATGAATTAATTCTCTCTTTCTCTGTAACTCTTGCTCATTTTAGAGACAGATATTTCACATATGAGACAGGAAAGAGTTGGAGAGACAGATCTATCTACTTAAGCTAGGCTGTGGTTAGAATAAGACCTTAGAGTTAGAAAAACCTGCATCTGACCTGGATCTGTATTGCTTCAACATTGCCTTTTCATAAACCAATTCTATTTAACTCATGTGCAACAATCAATAGTGTCATTGCAGCCCTTCTCCTCCAGGGAAATTCACACAGATTCAGCAATATTTTTAGGGAAAGTATATAATAGAAAAAAGATTATATGTGGCATACTTGGAACTTTGTACATTTAAGAATTTTAAAAGGAATTCACTGTTGGGGAGCCTGGATGGCTCAGATGGTTATGCGGCCTACTCTTGATTTTGGCTCAAGTCATTATTCCAGGGTCATAAGATCAAGGCCTATGTATGCCTCCACACTCAGTGGGGAGTTGGCTTGAGGATTCTTTCTCTTCCTCACCCTCTTGCCCTCTCCCACTGGTGGGAATGCATGTTCTCTTTCTCTCTCTCTCTCTAAAATAAATAAGTGATTAAAAGAAAAAGTTGAAAAAAATTCACTCTTCCAATATGACCAAAATATTCCATGTGCAGTATAAAAAAGTCATGTTTATACTCACTTTTTCAAGAATATGTCAGAACACATCAGCAACTTCATTTATTTCTTATCTTTATGATAAGATGGACATAAGAAGGACATCTGTGAGCTGTCAATTAAGGAATTTGTAAAATGTTTAAAAATTTACACATTTTATTGATTAATACAACCAAAAATTAAATGACTAGGGAAGAAAGGTTATAACAATTTCTATTTTTAAGACATTTTAGTGGGTTGGGCCCCTGGGTGGCGCAGTTGGTTGAGCGACTGCCTTCGGCTCAGGTCATGATCCCGGAGTCCCGGGATCGAGTCCCACATCGGGCTCCCGGCTCCATGGGGAGTCCGCTTCTCACTCTGACCTTCTCTCTCTCACTCTCTCTCTTTCCTAATAAATAAATAAATAAAATCTTTAAAAAAAAAAAAAAGACATTTTAGTGGGTTAAATAGGTGATAGGGATAAAGGAGGGCACTTGTTTTGATAAGCACCACGTGCTGTATGTAAGTGATGAATCATTAAATTCTATAACTAAAACTAATATTATAGTCTGTTTTTATTTTTTTATTAACATATAATGTATTATTTACCCCAAGGTACATGTCTGAATCATCAGGCTTACACATTTCACAGCACTTACCATAGTACATACCATCCCTAACGTCGTAACCCAGCCACCCTATCCCTAACCTCCCTACCCCCCAGCCACCCTCAATTTGTTTTATGAGTTTAGGAGTCTCTTATGGTTTGTCTCCTTCCTGATCCCATCTTGTTTCATTTCCCTCCCCCACCCTCCACAACCTCCCGCCCTGCCTCTCAAATTCTTCATATCAAAGAGATTATATGATAATTGCCTTTCTCTGGCTGACTTATTTCGCTTAGTATAATACCCTCTAGTTCCATCCATGTCATTGCAAATGGCAAGATTTCATTTCTCTTGATGGCTGCATAGTATTCCATTGTATATATATATACCACCTCTTCTTTATCCATTCATCTATTGATGGACATCTAGGTTCTTTCCATAGTTTGGCTATTGTGGACATTCCTACTATAAACATTTGGGTGCATGTGCCCCTTTGGATCACTACATTTGTATCTTTCAGGTAAATACCCAGTAGTGTGATTGCTGGGTCATAGGGTAGCCCTATTTTCAACTTTTTGAGTAACCTCCATACTCTTTTCCAGAGTGGCTGTACCACCTTGCATTCCCACCAACAGTGTAGGAGGCTTCCCCTTTCTCAGCATCCTGGCCAACATCTGTCGTTCCCTGACTTGCTAATTTTAGCCATTCTGACTGGTGTGAGGTGGTATCTCACTGTGGTTTTGATTTGTATTTCTCTGATGCTGAGTGATGTTGAGCATTTTTTCATGTGTCTGTTGGCCATTTGGATATCCTCTTTACTGAAATGTCTGTTCATAACTTCTGCCCATATCTGGATTGGATTATTTGTCCTTCGAGTGTTGAGTTTGAGAAGTTCTTTATAGATTTTCGATACTAGCCCTTTGTCTGATAGGTCATTTGCGAATATCTTCTCCCAATCTGTCAGTCGTCTTTTGGTTTTGTTGACTGTTTCCTTTGCTGTGCAAAAGCTTTTGATCTTGATGAAATCCCAATAGTTCATTTTAGTCCTTGCTTCCCTTGTCTTTGGTGATGTTTCTAGCAAGAAGTTGCTGTGGCTGAGGTTGAAGAGGTTGCTGCCTGTGTTCTCCTCAAGGATTTTGATGGATTCCTGTCTCACATTGAGGTCCATTTTGAGTCTTTTTTTTGTGAGTGATGTAAGAAAATGGTCCAGTTTCATTCTTCTGCATGTGACTGTCCGGTTTTCCCAACACCGCTTGTTGAAGAGACTGTCTATTTTCCATTGGATATTCTTTCCTGCCTTGTTGAAGATTAGTTGACCATAGAGTTGGGGTTCCATTTCTGGGCTCTCTATTCTGTTCCATTGATCTATGTGTTTGTTTTTGTGCCAGTACCATACTGTCTTGATGATTACAGCTTTGCAATAGAGCTCAAAGTCTGGAATTGTGATGCTGCCTACTTTGGTTTTCTTTTACAACATTCCTCTGGCTATTTGCAGACTTTTCTGGTTCCATATAAATTTTAGGATTATTTGTTCCATTTCTTTGAAATAAATTGATGGTATTTTGATAGGGATTGCATTAAATATGTACATTGCTTTAGGTAGCTTAGCCATTTCCACAATATTTGTTCTTCCAATCCATGAGCATGGAAAGTTTTTCCATTTCTTTATGTCTTCCTCAATTTCTTTCATGAGGACTTTGTAGTTTTCTGAGTACAGAGTCTTTGCCTCTTTGGTTAGGTTTATTTCTAGGCATCTTATGGTTTTGGGTGCAATTGTAAATGGAATCAACTCCTTAATTTCTCTTTCTTCTGTCTTGCTGTTAATGTATAGAAATGCAACTGATTTCAGTGCATTAATTTTTTATCCTGACACTTTACTGAATTTCTGTAGGAGTTCTAGCAGTCTTGGAGTGGAATCTTTTGGGTTTTCCACATAAAGTATCATATCATCTGTAAAGAGTGAGAGTTTGACTTCTTCTTTGCTGATTTGGATGCCTTTTATTTCTTTTTGTTGTCTGATTGCTGAGGCTAGGACTTCTAGTACTATGTTGAATAGCAATGGAGATAGTGGACATCCCTGTTGTGTTCCTGATCTTAGGGGAAAAGCTCTCAGCTTTTCCCCATTGGGAATTATATTTGCTGTGGATTTTTCATAGATGGCTTTGATGATATTGAGGAATATAGCCTCTATGCCTATGCTGTGAAGAGTTTTAATCAAGAAAGGATGTTGTACTTTGTCAAATGCTTTTTCAGCATCAATTGAGAGTATCATATGTTTCTTGTTCTTTCTTTTATTAACATATTGTATCACATTGATTGATTTGTGGATGTTGAATCACCCTTGCAGCCCAGGAATAAATCCCACTTTGTCGTGGTGAGTAATCCTTTTAATGTACTGTTGGATCTTATTGGCTAGTATTTTGGTGAGAATTTTTACATCTATATTCTTCAGGGATTTTGGTCTGTAATTCTCCTTTTTGATGAGGTCTTTGTCTGGTTGTGGGATCAAGGTGATGCTGGCCTCATAAAATGAGTTTGAAAGTTTCCCTTCCATTTCTATTTTTGGAACAGTTTCAGGAGAATAGGTATTAATTCTTCTTTAAATGTTTGGTAGAATTCTCCTGGAAAGTCATCTGGCCCTGGGCTCTTGTCTGTTGGGAGATTTTTGATGACTGCTTCAATCTACTTTCTGGTTAAGGGTCTGTTCAGGTTTTCTATTTCTTCCTGGTTCAGTTTGGTAGTTTATGTGTCTCTAGGAATGCATCCATTTCTCTTCTCCTGCTGGGTTTAGGCTTTCTTTGCTGTTTCTCTAGCTCCTTAAGGTGTAGGGTTAGGTTGTGTATTTGAGATATTTCTTGTTTCTTGAGAAAGGCTTGTATTGCTATACGCTTTCTTCTCATGACCACCTTTCCTATGTCCCAAAGATTTTGAACAATTGTGTTTTCATTTTCCTTTGTTTCCATGATTTTTTTTAATTCTTTAATTTCCTGTTTAACCCATTCATTCTTTAGTAGGATGCTCTTAACCTCCATGTATTTGAGTTCTTTCCAAATTTCTTCTTGTGATTGAGTTCTAGTTTCATGGCATTGTGGTCTGAAAATATGCAGGGAATGATCCCAGTCTTTTGGTACCGATTGAGACCTGATTTGTGATCCAGGATGTGATCTAGTCTGGAGAATGTTCTTTGTGCACTAGAGAAGAATGCATATTCTGTTGCTTTGGGATGGAATGTTCTGAATATATCTGTGATGTCCATCTGGTCCAGTGTGTCATCTAAGCCTTTATATCTTTGTTGATCTTTTGCTTAGATGATCTATTTCAGTAAGGGGGTGTTAAATTCTTATTGTATTATTTTTGATGTGTTTCTTTGATTTTGTTATTAATTGGTTTATATAATTGACTGTTCCCATGTTACAGGCATAGATATTTATAATTGTTAGATCTTCTTGTTGGAAAGTCCCTTTAAGTATGATATAATGTCCTTCCTCATCTCTTATTATAGTCTTTGGCTTAAAATCTAATTTATCTGATAAAAGGATTGCCACCCCAGCTTTCTTTTGATGTCCATGCATGGTAAATTGGGTAAATTGTTTTCCACCCCCTCACTTTACATCTGGAGGTGTCTTTGTGTCTAAGATGAATTTCTTGTAGACAGCATATTGATGGGTCTTGTTTTTGTATCCTTTGTGATGCAATGTGTCTTTTTATTGGGGCATTTATCCCATTTTCATACAGGGTAACTATTGAAAGATGAATTTAGTGCCATTGTATTGCCTGTAAGGTGACTATTAGTCTATTAGTGCATATTGTCTCTGTTTCTTTCTGGTCTATGTTCCTTTTAGGCTCTCTCTTTACTTAGAGGACCCCTTTCAGGATTTCTTGTAGGGCTGGTTTGGTGTTTGCAAATTCTTATAGTTTTTGTTTGTCCTGAAAGCTTTTTATCTCTCCATGTATTTTAAATGACAGTCTATCTGGATATAGTATTCTTGATTGCATATTTTTCTCATTTAGTGCTCTGAATATATCATGCCAGTCCTTTCTTGACTGCCAGGTCTCTGTGGATAGGTCTTCTGCCAATCTAATATTTATGCCTTTGTATATTACAGACTTCTTGTCCCAAGCTGCTTTCAGGATTTTCTCTTTGTCCCTAAGGCTTGTAAGTTTTACTATTAGATGATGGAGTGTAGACCTATTTTTATTGATTTTGAGGGGGATTTTTCTGTGTCTCCTGGATTTTGATACTTGTTCCATTTGCCAGATTAGGGAAATTCTCTACAGTAGTTTGCTCCAATATACCTTCTGCCCCCCTCTCTCTTTCTTCTTCTGGGATCCCAATTATTCTAATATTATTGCGTCTGCTGGTATCACTTATCTCATGTATTCTCCCCTTGTGGTCCAATAGTTGTTTGTCTCTCTTTTTCTCAGCTTCTTTATTCTCCTGTCATTTGGTCTTCTATATCACTTATTCTCTCTTCTGCCTCATTTATTCTAGCAGTAAGAGCCTCTATTTTTGATTGAATCTCATTAACAGCTTTTTTTATTTCAACTTGGTTAGATTTAAGTTCTTCTATTTCTCCAGAAAGTGATTTTATTTCTCCAGAAAGGAATTCTCTAATATCTTCCATGCCTTTTTCAAGCCCAGCTAGCACCTTGATAATTGTCATTTTGAACTCTATTTCTGACATATTATTTATGTCACATTGATTAGGTCCCTAGCCATTGGTACTGCCTCTTTTTCTTTTTTTTTTGTGGTGAGTTTTTCCGCCTTGTCATTTTATCAAGATAAGATTAGATGAATGAGAGAGCAAAATACTAAGCGGGTTGCAATGACCCTGAAAAATCAAAAGAGAGCCGAAACCAGGGGTTGAAGAAAAAGAGGGGGAGGAAAAAAGACAAAAAAAAAATAAAAAAGAGAAAAAGAAAAAACATATATATATATACATACATATATATTTATTTATATATACATATACATTTTAGACTTGTGATTAGAACAGAGCCTCATTCCTGATTTTGGGTATTTTTGGTCTGTTAGAAGAAACTACCCTCCAACATTTAAAAGAAAGAAAAACTTATAAATATACAAAAATAAGGATAAACACTATGAAGAGATAGAAGATGAGTGTAAAGATGAAAATTCAAAAAGATTCTAAAAAAGGGATTGATAAGAGGTTAGTTGAAAAAAGAGAAAAAGAATAAAAGAGGAAAGAACGTTATCAGCCTGAAGACTAGAACCAAGCCGTGTGCTAGATTTAGGGTATATTTTGATCTGTTAGAAGAAATTGTATCCCAAATTTTAAAGAAAAAACAAAAAACTGCATATGTATACAAAAAAATAAGGTTAAATATAATGAAGGGATAAAATATGAATGTAGCTATGAAAATTAGAAAAGATTTTTTAAAAGGTATTGATAAGATGCTAGTTAAAAAATGTTAAAATAGGAAAGAGGAAAAATAAAAAATAAAAGAAGGAAAAATAAAATTAAAAAAATTTAATTCTGAAAGAGTAAAGGATTATAAGAAAAAAAGCATGAATTCTATGTGTTGCTTTTTCCTAATTCTGCAGTTCTGCAGTTTTCATTGATTGATGAACTTGGTCTGGCTGGATATTCTTGCTGATCTTCTGGGAGAGGGGCCGTTGCAGTGATTCTCAAGTGTCTTTGCCCGAGATGGAATTGCCTTGCCTTTGCCAGGGGACAGGCCAAGCAGTTTGCTCAGGTTTGCTCTTGGGAGTCTTTGTTCCCTGAACGCTTTCCGTACCACCCTGGAGGCCAGGAATGCAAATGGCGGCTCCCAGTCTCCGGCCGGAGGAGCCAAGCACTCGGGGCCCCACTCCTCTGCGTGCCTGCAGAGAAAAGCAGTCAGTCCCTCCCGTCTCCCTGGTCTCCAGCCACGCTCTGAGCTCACCCAGCCTGTGACCAAGCATTTCTATCTCTGGCGCACGGCCCTGTCCAGAGTCTCCAAACCCAGAATATTCTTGCCATGCGTTCCCACGCCGCTCCTCACAAAGGAGGATGGGAGGGGTCTCTCCGGAGGTGCCCCTTGTGGGGCCCCTGCTCAAAGAGCAGTGACCTGACTGAGCCTCAGATCACGGTCTAAGGTAAGCCCCACCTGATAGCCCACTGCTCTGCTCAGTCTCTACAGCCAGCTTCCCTGCTTTGATACCTGGGAGCTCAGCCACCCTCAGATACCCCCATTCTTTCTGTGACCCCACAGGTCCTGAGACCACACTGTCCCTACAAGGGCTAAACCCCCTGCTTAGTCTCTGGAGCGATGTCCCTCAACGGAGCAGACTCTAAAAGCTCTGATTTTGTGCTCCACTGCTCTGCATATGCCAGGAGCCAACCCCTCCCCCCCCAGTTTATTTCCTGTCACTTTGGATTCACTTTTCCACACATCCTACCTTCCGGAAAGTGGTCAATTTTCTATTCCTAGAATTGCTGTTCTTCTTCTCTTCTATCTCCTGTTGAGTTTGTAGGTGTTTAGAATGGTTTGATAACTATCTAGCTGAACTTCTGGGATCTGATGATATCTCAGCCTCCTTTTCCCCCAACATCTTGCTCCTCCTCTACATTATAGTCTGTTAATGAACTAGAATTTACATAAAAAATTGGAAAGAAAAAAAAAACAGAAACAAAGACTTTTTACTATAGCAATATGTATAGCAAAATCACGTCTGTGTGTGTATATGTATAGAATAAGTGTGAACTTACTGACATTCCTATACTAATACTGTGTATTTTAATATGAACATCTAGTAAATTGGTTTCAACAGCACACTTGAATATATAAACCTTATTCATGCTTTGTAATATTATTTTCAAGCACTTGCTTCATTTTCTATATTGTATGTCTCCAGGAAGATTAAAATAATCTTCAGTGTAAGGACTATAAGTGCAGTTTTTTTTTTATCAAGGCCTTAAAATTAGTCTAGTCTTCACATAATGATCCTTCAATATGTATTATGATTCAATCAGAGAAGCAATTATGTTAGAAGGTATCTTATGGGGCGAGGAAAGGAGTACTTGAATCTACTGTCCAGTGGTAGTGAAGAGACACTGAAACCCTAGTATAAGCACCCCAAAAGTTGATTCTGTGGGGATAAAAAGAAGGAAAAGGTTTTCTGTTAAGTGGGATTTGTAAACCTTGAGTTATGCCCTATTGTTTTCTGCTTCTAAGGTCAATCCTCCAAACTTTTTAATCTATCTTTCTATCTCTCTATTTATGTCTGTTTCCTTCATGAGACACTGGATTCTCTGATGAGAAATTGCATCTTATTCACCCTAGTTCCAATAAAGCCCTAGCCCTGTCACTTGCAAATAACAGACATATAGTAAATAAATATTATTTTGGAATAGCTTTTGCTCAGATTTTGCTTGTAGGCTTGACCTCTTTACAAATTTAAAAAATCCCTAAGCATTTATTTCTTAGCTTCTTTCTTTATTAGCTTCTTCTAAGTATCTTTGTTCTGTATTCTGGTGTTTTGGTGACAGTTGCTGGTTAACTAATTTGGGACATGGTAAGTGCAGAATCCTTCCAAGGCAAGGTTAGATGGATGAAGTACTTTGGTAAAGAACAAATCAGAGCCTTAATCTCATTTTGAGCTCTTAGAAACTTTCAGTTTTTTTGCCTCTGGCTGACCTCCTCCTCAGCTTTCCACAGGGAAAGCTGCAGCCTCTGCTTCATCTCTTCAGAAGAAGTCTTTTTCTTTGGCTACAGGTGGGATTTTGTCTATAACTAAGATAGTTTTTTACTTGTCTCTGCCCACTGTCTGCTATGAACCTCTACAGAGAACTCTTAGCAAACTCTTTCATTTTCAGTAGACTCACTCTGGGTTTTTTCTTTTGATTTGAATATTTGTGGGATTATTTTTTTTTTTTCAATCTCTGGGGAGAGATTTAGATGATCAGATTTCACTTCTATAGCTAAACCAGCTACCATTCGGACAAATCTTCGATAGATATGCAACACAACTCTAGCTGTTTCAAGGCTGTGGAGACCTGAAGGTTCTAGTCAACTAAACCCCTTCAGGTATCAGAGAAAGTCCCTCAAAGGCAGCAGCAGTCACTGAGCAGATGGCTATTTTTGTCTGTCGGTTTGGTTTTTCTTTTATATTTTGTAGAGTTGACCCCTTTGTTCTCTTTTAAAGCTAAATTTAGTCATTGTCATTGAAGAGTTAAGAGGATGAATCAAGAGAAAGAAGTAGGAGAGACTGAACCTGAAGAGAAAAAGCTTAAGTGCAGGGCTGGCAAATGCCTTTAGAGATTGAAGATGAATAGTAGAGACTAAATAAAGGCATAAGAGTAGTCTTAAATCAAAGAAAATAGAAGTTCTTTGTCCCAGAGGATACCATCCTGAGGTCACTTTTTACTGTGACCACACACAAGTGGAGAACCCTTGGCCAGAAAAAGTAGAATAAAATAGGACAGAAGTTAATTCTGTGTAGTTTTGTGGATTTTTATCTTACCCTTCCATCTCAGCACGAGATCTCCAGAAGCATACTTGTATAAAGAGTTCTTTTTATTTACTCCCCTTAGTTAGATCTAGATATACTATCATATGGTCACTTCCTCTAAGGGTAAATGCCTCCAATATACAGGTTCCCAGAAAATCTATAACTCAACCCAATGACATTAACTTTTCTGAGAGGCAGAAGTGCACTGAGCTTTAATAAATGGAAAAAATGGAACAGACCCTCCTGAGAGGCTTGGTGTGTGCTCACACACAGCTAACTCAAGTTGATTGCTCAGGCAATAGGAGAAGCATGCTCACAATGGGTGTCTGGTTCCTGCATGGTTTAATTGCCATGAAATATGACCCCGTCCCAGGAAGATAACATTTTATCAAGAAAAGTATTCTACCAATGATTCATCTTTGTTTTTATGTCACTGAGTCTTACCATCTTAGCAAACAAGCATAGAAGATACTCAGAGATTAGAAGATAGGTTTAATGTCTATGGTGGTATCATGACTAAAGGAAAAATACAAATTGCCTGACCTATCCATCTGTAACAGTATCCTGGAGCTGTGAAACTTTTTACTTTACCAAATTCTATGTAGGAATGATGGAAAGAAAGACTGGTTGAAAAATAATAAATAAGGAAAGTACAGAACAAACAAAAAAAGGAAGTTAATCAGATTATTTTCTCACCTTCAAGCAGTTGTTGCAGATGCTTTCACAGGACTCCAGACATCTGCTGTTCATCAATTTTCACAAATACATATTCACTATAAAGCACAGCGTTAGTCTTATATTTACAATTTGGAGGTTTCCTTTTTTTTTTTTCTTTCATGCTTTGCTTCTATAACTTATAGTCCTCAAGAAATTAGTTATTCTAGGCAGATTTTGTTTATGGTAGTAGAGATAGAATCCCTTAATTAAAGGCATCAAATATGGAGAAATCCATGCCCTTTGATAAGCAAAAGAGAAGCAGCAGTTAATCTATTTTTATTAAACATCTACTTTACTTTTTTGTTCTGATACTTATTTCCTTAAATTAAGCACGTGGCAGTTAACTTGAACTGCATAAACATTCATTACAGAAAGCAATTTAAAGACCAGGAATTGTTTGCCCTTGATTTATTTGCTGCCAGACTTTTAGCAAAACTGTTTAAGATGGCTCTTTATTACAATTATATCTTTATAATTATTTAATACTCAGTTTTGAAAGAACATTTTAATAGAAGATATTTTAGTTAGAATAATTTATAGACACTAGAAATTATATATGCGAATTTATAGACAGTTTATAAATCAAAAAATGTAAAATATTATATAGGGGCATTAAAAATCTGAAACCAAGCAACAAAGTTTAACTTATAAATTGATATAGTATTCAATACAGGGATATAAATTCAAAAAGAGAAATCTTTACATTTTCATTTTATGACTTATGTAAAAAAAATAACAAGGAAAGCAACAAGTCTATGTGTTGATTTGTAAATATAATTGCAAATGTGTTCCTTGGTTGTTTAAATCACACACTATGAATAAGTGCTTTTATTTTCCAAGTTCCTGTGGGATATATCAGGTCAAATGTCAGCTGGGCCTCAAAATGTCCTTTTAAAATCCTGTTTCTCCTTCCTCCAAAAGCAGGTGCATGAAATAAACCAGCAGGCAGTCAAAGTTGAAATTACATTTGTGTGTCCTAAATCATGACATTCAGTCTTGAAGAGAAAGAAGAAAGCACAGATGTCTTTTCACCAAAGGACCTATCTCTGTGGAAAAAAAGAAAAGAAAAGTTGGGGGGGAGGGACAGGAAATCACAGAGACACACCACATTCCTGTTTGTTCCAACTGAGCACTTCCACAGACCTTCTTTGTATCAGACAGAATGGAGACCAGACTCTCACAAGTGTTCAGGCCACGATGAGGGCTGCAAATTCTCAGTAATTCTGTGTTCACCCTGCTCTCCTTAAATTACCAAAATATTAACATCATTTTGTATTTGATCATTATGAATTTCATTTCCTGGGTAAGCAGGGAAAAGTTTTAGGTTAATAAGAAAGGGGGAGGGAAACACTGCTGAGATGTGCATGTGGGCCCCTTTGGGATCATCTCTTTAAATACAGTGTGCAGCAGTGAGGTCCTCCCATGCAAACTGTCTCAGCGATTTCTCTGGAATGAACATTTGAGTAACTTTTAAAGGAAGCTTTTTAGAGATCTAGACATATAATTTGAACATTAAGATTAAACTGTTGTGCACCTTCCATTTTCTTCCATCTTCAAATGTAAAATTGGGGATATCTCCCAAATTATGCTGTTGATTTATGTTTTATTTTAGTTATTTATGTTCTGAATATATATTTTTAAATATATATTGTGAGCTTTTTGAAAAAAAACAGAAAAATGGAAGGAAAACAAAACAGAAAAAAATGAAAATTAAATTCACACGTAACCCTTCTTTTTTAAAGAATACATTCTGTAAGGGAAAGCACCAGTCCTACCCCACTCCTATCCTCCAAGGTTATGATTATTAACATTTGGTTCTTAGCTTTCTGGACATTTTTTTCCTTGCTTATAAGACAACAGGCCCAAAATGGAGTAACTTATGCTAAGCCTCTATCAGCAAACCAAGGCATGATACCCAACCTAATTGCAGTTTCAACCTTTTGCAGGGATGTAATCTTAACCAGTCAGCCTGGAAATCAACAGTAGTGAGGTAATCCATCTGATAGACCCTTTCTGTCCCCCAAAGAAAGCTCCTTAGAAAGCCTTTCTCTTTGCTAGATGGGATGCTGCCTGATTCACGAATCCCTGAATAAAGCCAATTTAATCTTCAAATTTACTTAGTTGAGTGTTGTTTTTTTAACAAAGGATATGTGTGTGTATGCGTATATATGTATAGATGTATATTAATAAATATACTCATGTATCTTTATAAAAATTGATCCTATTTTATCTGATACCTGTATTTTAAATTTTTTAACAGAAATATCCTAAACATGTTTTCAGAGAAAAATATATGCTCGTTTTACAGCTATCTTATATTACGTCGTGTGTTTAAACATTCTCCTATTTTTTGCTTGGTTCTAAATTTTGCTGTTACTAAATGGTTCTCTAAATGCTGTGTTTTAATAGATAGATAATCTTTGTGCATAGTTCCATATTACTCAAGGATCAAGTCCAAAAACAACAGCAACAAAAAATTGTTGTGTCAAAGGGCTTGTGCATCTCAAATTTCCATGAGTTTTCCCTCATTGTCCTCAGCCAGTGGGAGTATGTAAAAATACTTCCTTTTCCTCCACATTTATAACTGGATATTAACAATCTTTACAATTTATACTAAAACTGAACAATGATCCCAGGGTCCTGGAATTGAGCCCCACATCAGGATCCCTGCTCAGTGGGGAGTGTGCTTCTCCCTCTACCCCTCCCTCTCCCCTTGCTTGTGCTCGCTCTCTCTCTCAAATAAATAAATAAAATATTTTTAAAACACTGATAGAGTGGAAAGAGTTCTGTTTTGTTTTGAGTGTAAGTTGTTTTGTTTGGTTGGTTATCTTCTTACCTAGTGAAATTTAATATTTAATCATATGTCCAGTGACCTTTATGTTTTTTTGTGAATTTCCTGTTCAAATTTTGCATCTTATTTCTAATGGGTTATCTTTCTATTATTGTTTTATAGGCACTGTTTATATATAAAGAGCCAAAACCTGACTTGCTAAAGATGTCATAAATATTTTCTGAGTCTTTTCTTTGTTATTTAAATTTATGCGAGGCATACTTATCATTCAGAAAAATTTTAATTCAGTGCCTCTAAGCATATAGATTTTCTGAATTTTGTAGTTAGAGCTTGCTTAGGTAGGTTTTCCTTAATAAAGAGTATACAATGGGGCTCCTTGGTGGCTCAGTTGGTTGTGTCTGCCTTAGGCTCAGGGCATGATCCCAATCCTGGGATTGAGCCCCACCTTGGGCTCCCCCCTGAGCGAGAAGCCTGCTTCTCCCTCTCCCTCTGCCTACCCCCATCCCCCTGCTTGTGCTCACTCTCTCAAATATACATAAATAAAATCTTCAATAAAAAAATAAAAATAAAGAGTATACAGTAGCCCCCTCCACCAACTCTTCCCCTTAATCACAGTTTTGCTTTCCTCAGTTTCAGATACCTCCTGTCAACCGGTCAACTAAGGTCTGAAAGCAGATAATCTTCCATCTGACCTATCATCAAAAGGTCAATTTTAGCCTAACACTCACCTCACTTCATCTCATCGCATAGGAAGTTTAACACCTCATATCATCACAACAAGAAGGGTGAGTACAGTAGGATAAAATATTTTGAGAGAGAAAGAAAAATCACCTTTGTATAACTTTTATTTTAATATATTATTATAACTTCTCTTTTTTATTATTAGTTATTACTGTTAATGTCTTAGTATGACCAATTTATACACATATTTTATCCTAGGTATGTATGTATATATAGGAAAAAAACATAGTATATGGGAGGTTCAGTACTGTCTGCAGTGTCAGACACCCTTTTGGAGGTTTTAGAATGCCTCTTCCACAGATAAGGGGATTACTATAAAACAGTCTCCTTTTTTTAACAGTTAGAAATTTTATCCATCTGACATATGTGTGTGTGTGTGTGTGTGTGTGTGTGTGTGTGTGTGTGGTGAGTTAGGCACCTAAATCTATTTTATTTCAAACAAATTAGCTATTAAAGCAGATTTTAAAGAATTAGAAACATTTGACAGGACAAGTACCCTCTTACTATTTTCCATTTTTGAAATAAATTTTTAATTCACCTCTTGAGGTCCTACCCTTCAGACAGATCCTCACACACACACACACCCCACTCAACGGGTGAAATTCTAAATGGACTTAAAAAATCACTTATATCAAATTATGACAAATTGATCTATTTATAACGTTGGGTCTTCCCATTCAGGACTGACTGTGGTAGGTTCTGCTATTAACTCAAATTTCATTTTATGACTGTCAATTATTATAATTCTCTGGGCATGGGTCAGATGTGTTAATAAGAGATATTAGTGTATGCAGTCTTCTCATGATATCAGAAATGGGAAAAGGCAGCTCAGAGCCTCAAAAATAAGAATTGTGTAGAACAGATTAGGTGATATCTCTGACATTGACTATCAACCCCATGAATTTTTAAAAGCATGACTCCTAAGTTACTGATTGTTGGTTTGGTTTTGAAGTAACAAGGCCCATCATGTTCTGCTGTCCCTCACGTACATCCGAAGGTAGTCTACATGGAAACAACTACCCAGCTTGTAAAGTCTCAGGCCACTGACTCAGGACCAAATGGAAACTTTTCATTCTGCTAACCAGTTCATTCTGCTACTTCCTAGTCCCAGTTCCTACACAGAACATCAAGTATTAGGCTCATTTTTTCAAACAATTGGTATAGTTTTTAATTCCTAATTACGAACTACAGTGCTTTAGGCCCTTAGCTTTCTGCTTGCAGGATTTGAAAAAGTGAAGCAAGGTCCAACCACAGAAAGCAGCACCAAGCATTAGAGAAGCAAGCAGAACTCAATTATGTTTTAGAGGCCAGTGGGTTTACTGAGTGGTGATATCTATTGGATTCCTAAAAAACTTCTGCCTCTCAGGAGTTAGTCCTGAAATCTGTTTACAAACTGATTACCATACAAAACAGACTTAACTATATGCGATTGTCACAGAAGTTTTCACAAGAGATTATGTTTAAATGCTAGTCTAATAAGGAAGGTGTGTTTTAAATTATCCAGTATTTTCTTCCCTACTGAGTTTCATCAGACAGACACTGTTGAGGTCACCATACCAGATTGTTTCATTCCATGCCATCCCATGATTTTTTTAGAAACCTGAGAGACATCTTCAAAAATAAAAATTGGGAGCACCTAGGTGGCTCTGTTGGTTAAGTGTCTGACCCTTGATTTCAGTCTCGGTCATGAGTTTCAGCCCCACATTGAGCTCCACAGGCGTGAAGACTACTAAAAAAATTCAAAAATAAAAAATAAATAAAAATCTTAAAAAAAAATAAAAATAACAATCTTACGTTGGTTTTCCTTTTAAAAATCTTATATTGGCTTCATATTCTTAATTTTAAAAAAAAATATAAAGAACCTGTAGCACAATGGAATATTATTTGGTGACAGAAAGAAATGAGCTGTCAAGCCATGACAATGCATATTACCATGTGAGAGAAGTAAATCTGAAAAGACTACATAATGTATGAATCCAACCATATGCAATTCTGAAAAAGGCAAAACCCTGGAGATAATAAAAACATCAGTGGTTGCCAGGAGTGCAGGGGTGTGAGGAAGGATGAATAGGTAGAACACGTTATTTTTAGGGCAGTGAAACTATTCTGTAGGGTACAGTAATGGTAGATACAGGACATTATGCATCTGTCATACCCATAGAGTATACAGGACAGAGTGAACTCCTAGGTAAACATAAACTTCAGTTATTAACAATCTGTAAATATTGGGACAAATGTCCCACTGTATTGCAAGATGTTGGTAATAAGGGAAACTATATATACAAATGAGTTGGCAAAGTGGGAAGTGATATGGGAACTCTCTATGCTTATTGCCCAATTTATCTGTAAACCTAAAATTACTCTAAAAAATAACATTTATTGGGGCACCTAGGTGGCTTAGCGGGTTAAAGCCTCTGCCTTCGACTCAGGTCATGATCTCAGGGTCCTGGGATCGAGCACCTCATCGCGTTCTCTGCTCCTCAGGGAGCCTGCTTTCCCCTTCTCTCTGCCTGGCTCTCTGCCTACTTGTGATCTCTCTCTCTCTGTCAAATAAATAAATAAAAATCTTTTAAAAAATAAAAAAATAACATTTATTATTTTAAGAAATGCAAAAAAATAAAGTCAGCTTGAAAGTGAAGTGTAGCATTCCTTCAAGCACACCGTTCATTACAATGTGAGATAAATTCACAAATGTATTTAGAATTCTACAGTGGAATGGACTGATGATTTCTTTCCTACCAAGTTTTCTACAGTACTCTATCAAAAAATTTCCTTCTGGATTCTCTTTTGGAAAAAGGAGAAACAGAAGAAAATTATGTCTGAATCAATTCCCGAAATTGGCCATTTTGGGAAGGTATAAAGGAACAGGAACAAAGAAGAGATTGTGCCTGAGAAGAGATGCCTTGGATTGTGTTTAGGCTGTCTCTCCTTTCAGGGTCTTCAGGCTTGTTGGCATCAGCTTGTTCCGTTTATATTATGGATATGACACCAAACTGTCCAGTTTAGTGGAGTTAGGAGTGAGTGCTGAAAGCCGGGTGGTAATGACTGGTCTCAGATCTGCCTGAATTGGTGTGGGGAAAATGGATAGGGATCCCAGAATGCATCTTTATATAAATAAACATCCCAGTAGATGTGAATGAGGGAGAGAGACTGGGAGATGAAGTGTAGTGAGGGTTGCATTTCATTTAACAGAGCTGTCCAGCTGGGGATTGAATCTGTGCAGTACTGAGATGTATGCTCCCCCAAATGTTCCTGGCTCTAAACAGCTCAAAAATAACGAGGAGACTCTTTTCCCCACATATTTCTGTAAGTGTAGAGCTCAAAAAGGAATGGCTGATTTTAAAAATACATTTTCTCATTCACAAAACTTCTATATGATGATGTGCTCTATTCTAGAAGTTTCATCTTTATTGCATCACCCTGTGCACAATTGCATAGCTGGGGTAAGAGAACAGACAACATATTTTTAAAAATTAACAAAGAAAACCTTTCTGTTTCCCTTGTTGAGAATCAATTTTTAAGTTAACATTTATGGTATGTTATTCTGCTATCTAAGTTTATTTTAAAATATGAAGTGGCTGTTAGAATTATGCTGTGTCAGCACTTGGGATATGTGTTTCTGGGGAATGAAAATTAAGATGACCAGATATTATCTATGTTATAATAGCGATGGCACTGTTTCTGTCCACTAACTTGAGGAACCTCCATTGGATTGTGATTTCAGGGTAACTGTTTTTCTCTAAAAATTCTAGAATCAGGGGCACCTGGGTGGCTCAGTGGGTTAAAGCCTCTGCTTTCAGCTCAGGTTATGATCTCAGGGTCCTGGGATCAAGCCCTGCATTGGGCTCTCTGCTCAGCAGGGAGCCTGCTTCCTCCTCTCTGACTGCCTCTCTGCCTACTTGTGCTCTCTCTCTCTCCCTCTCTGTCAAGTAAATAAATAAAATCTTGAAAAAAAAATTCTAGAATCAGCCCAGAAATAGCCCAGAAGAATATTGGCCCAAAGTACTCTGTAACAACCATATACAAAAATATTAACATGTAACTTTAAGGGACACTCAGTTTTTTTAGTCATATCCAGGTGCCCTTAATTCTTCTGTACCTCCAAATTAAATGAGTTAAAAAAAAAATCAGTCTTTAAAAAATCATAGTTAGTTCCGGGATTAGTCTAAATGTCTCTCATGCCCTCTAAACCAGTTTCTCACTCATGGCACTATTGACATGTGCTGGATAACTTTATGCTGTGGGGGGAATGTTCTGTGCACTGTAGGTTGTCTATCAGCCTCCCAGGCTTCTATCCACTTGATGCCAGTATCATCCTCCACCAGACTGAAAACCAAAAATGTCTCCAGACATTGCAGAAGTTCCCCTGGAGTGGGGAAAAGAGGAAGTAAAAACATCTGAATTGAGAACTACCATTCTGAACATCCCCCAGTGGACTTTTTTTTTTTTTTTAAGATTTTATTTATTTGTTTTTGAGAGAGAGAGAGGGAGAGAGAACGTGTGAGCAGGGGGAAGAGCAGAGGGAGAGGGAGAGAGAGAATCTAGAGCAGAATCTGCACTGAGCTGGGAGCCTGACTGGGGCTCCATCCCAGGACTCTGAGATCATGACCGTGTCTTAACATACATATACTGCAGAATTCTTATGGAATTCTTTACTATCTATGCATCCATCGCTTCAGATATCAAACTACCATCATATATCTTTCTCTATATCTATTTAATCAAAGCAAATGTATGTGTAACAAACTAGATTGGCATATATTTGGAGTCTGGTATTAAGTTTGAAGTTTTTGTTGTTGTCGTTGCTGTTGTTGTTGTTGTTGTTGTTGTTTTATTGTTCCACCAACAATGGATGAGGGCTGTCATTCAGGTATTACCATGTGTGGTCTTTCTTCTGGCCCAAGTTTCTCTTCCTCTTGGGTGGCTCAGTTCTCCCAGAACTTTGCATTTGCCACTTAGGGCAGAGGTTGGCCTTGTGTGGACTGTTTCTTCTTGTACTGAGGGACTTCAAACTATTTGTGAAAAAGTTTTCAGCCTCATCATCTGTGACTGGTTCACTCTAGAGATGAACAATCTTTCTGAAGTGAATCACTGTGTTCTTAGCACAGAATCCTGTTTCCTTCCTGAGACTGGCTTTCCTTCATCTCTCTGTGATCCTTTGAGAGCCTCTCTCTCCCTCTGCCTGCAGTGCCCTGTCTGTGTGCTTCTGTTGTCCATCTGCCTGACCCACAACCATGTGAGGTGTGTCATGCTCCGTGCCATCTGGTCAGGGACAGGAAGTTCCCGGCTGGTAATGGAGACAGAGGCCGGGACTCCAATGTCCATCCCAGGCAGCGCACTATCTGTCCATCTGTGCTTCAGCACTCCAAGGGTTTGGATTCCCAATCCATTAAGATCCCAGCAGGAAGCTGGGGCCACATAGCCTGGAGTAATTTGTAATGAATCTAGTAAAGGAAATTTGCAAAGATAGGGTCAGAAATTAAGGGAATCCCAAAGCAGAGGGTGGTACTAAAGGGCTAACTGCATGGCTGGGTAGGCCTGCAAGAGCAAGAGAGGAGAGCAGTTACTGTCATTTGGAGGAGGCTGACTGACAGGGGCTGCAGTCTGCAGTCGCACGGCCAGCCCAGGTAATGACCCGCGGGGAGGAATATATTCCCCAGCCTCGCTATTCATACCTCCCTTCCTCCTAGCTTCACTCTGAGAGCAAGCCAGTCCATTCATGTGGCCTCAGAGACTGCAGCCCCAGAGCACAGCAGCACCCAGAGTGGTGGAGTGTGGGGAGCAGATGAAAGATATTTCAGCACATGTCCTGGCAGCATCTCACCCCTGCTGTCCTTCGGTCCGTGTTTGCATCTCACAGCTGGATTGTCCCCAGTCACAATACTCATAAATGCGATGTTATAAACTACTGAAACTAAATAGGATCTTAGTAATCAGTCATTTAGTCAGGAAAAAAATCTGCAGGCATAGGAAGAAATGGAATGTTTGCCCATGATACAGGGCCATATCTGAGACGAGAAAGCAGACCTCCTAACCTATAGTCAGTGTAAAAAATTCTCATTTTAGAAGGAAAAAGAAACCTAAAATGGCAAATGCAGTTTAGGTCTTTTGGCAGAATGTGATGTGTGTGTATGTGTGTGTAAGTCTCCTTAATCAGCAGATATTTAGAGATAAATAAATATAAATATAGATATTTATCAAAGCTAGAGTGTCTGAAAGGATAGATGGCATTTCAGTAGGTGCCACCAAAATGCACAGGCAGAATTTCAAAGTTGAGTGGACTTCCATTTAATTCACCACAGGCATTGGACTTGACATCAAATATTATATGACTTTAGGAAATAGGGATATTCTTCATTTTCAGTTATTATTTTTATAGTTATTTCAAGTTCAATAGTTCTAATAATTTTCTCTCCTTTATAACATTTAAAAGCAGTATTACTATCATATCCTTATTTCTATCTTACCAAAAAATTTTTGATTTGAATATAATGGTATGTAGTCTTTAACAGTCTGAATTATTTGCACAACCGGAGAAGTATCTTATTTATTTGCTACTATTAGAGAATAATTGTTACCATGCTATTACATTTTTTCAGCAAACTTAAAAATTACCATATTAAGCAACATGTTTTTTATAAGTTTAAGTATGTGATGGGAACATTTATGAACTGTGTTAACACTTAAAAAAAGGGGGCGCCTGGGTGCCTTGGCTCAGTTGTTAAGCATCTGCCTTCGGCTCAGGTTTTGATCCCAGGATTCTGGGATCAAGCCCCACATTGGGCTTCCTGCTCCACGGAAGCCTGCTTCTCCCTCTCCCACTCTCCCTGCTTGTGTTCCCTCTCTCGCTGTGTCTCTCTCTGTCAAATAAATTAAAAAAATTAAATCTTTAAAAAAAAACCTTAAAAAAACACTTTTAAATGTTATTACGTTTACTTGGCAACATGGTTTTTGCTATATAAATTATCTAAATTAAAATGTGATCAGATTCTTTTTGAAGTAGAAGAAAAAGGGCTATTTGTCTCCACATGACATAATCCCAAGGTATTGTGCTTTTTTGTTTTTATATCTACTCTCTGTAGATATTTGGCCCTCTTAAGCACTTCTAGGCCATGAACTATCAAATTTGATTGTCAAGCTACCTGATTCTTATATCACCTTCTTCACAAATTAATACCTCCAATTTAATTATGTATTTATTCAGTCAATAATATTTATGGAACATATTCCAAGGAAACTTCAAGGAGACAAATTGAGTCAGGATAAGTGATTTCCAACAAAATTATCCAAAGATAAAATAAACTGCCTCAAAATATATAAATTCCCTATCATAGGATATGAAGAGATTTTAGTATTACAAAGGCATGTTTTCAGAAAGGCAAATTTGTGATATATTTTCTGAACATAAGATGCTGTAATTCTAGCTATAATTATCACAAGATCTACCCTCATTTAACTCATAGACTTAGCCAACTTCATTCGCTTTTACACAGCAATTAACAATGCCTGACATAGGACTATGAGATTGCTTATTTCTTGGTTTTTGGCCATTTCAAGGAGGAATAGTTTATAGTTAACACTCTATTCCAAAGTGAGTGATAATATATGTTATTCTTCAAGAAACATTTCGTATTCCTTTCACTCTGCTGTTAATCTAGTTTACTCACTATTTGATACCATAAAAAATAATCAAGAGCAATAGTGTGTTTTGTTGATTCAAATCTAAGTAAAACTCTGTAAGAATCCCCCAATTAGTCAAATCACAGTTCAAGACTTCCATAAAGCTTTGATTGTCTAGGAGAAAGTAGTCAACTTCTATTTTCTCTGCTTGTGAAAAGATGTGGCTTCTTTTCCCACAGTTTTCTTATTCAGTTGCTTTTCAGAATTAATGGGTTATGTGACTAGCACTAAGAGTAAGAAAGCATCATGTAAAATGGGTCTTTACTTGGTGCATGAAACCGTGTGTTGGACTCAGACTATTCTGAGTCATTTGAGGTCATTCAGGCTCATTGACTCCCTAGTGATTGTGGGGTCCCTATCATGGCCCAGGCGCTCTTCCAGCATAGACAGCGCATCTTTGAAAAAACAGGCAAAAATCTCTGTCTTCAAGGAGTCTGGATTTCAGGGGAGAAAGCAGAAAATAAACAAGGTAATTGGCTTTTATTTTAAATTTATTATATGTTATTTCGTAATAAGTGCTAGAAAGGAAAACATAAAGCAGAAAAAGAGGGCAAACGTGTATCTCTATGGGTATATGTTCAGAGGGATGCCAAAATTTTAGTAATGCTACCCACCATTTATGTCACCAAAAGAGTGACTTTTGAGTAAACTGATTAAATGAAGGTTTAGCCCTGTGGATATCTGGGGGGAAAGCATTTGAGGCATAAATATGGCTCAAGTAAGGAAGAATAGTAGGACACATGGTTGGATTGTGTATAGTTTCATGGTCAGAGTATGGACGTTTGCTTCCACACAAAGTGAGATAAGGCATCACTGGAGACTTTTCAGTGGAGGAAAGACATGATCTGGCTTATGTTTATACACTATCAATATGGCAGCACTATTGAGAATATACTAAAGGGAGAATGGGGTGGACTAAGGAATGCTAATTGGTAGATAAAATAATGATGCGTGGGGCAGATAATGGTACACGGATCAGGGGGATAGTAGTGGAGGTGGTGAGAAGTGGTTGAATTAGTCTATACATTTTGAAGGCTCTGTTGATAGGTCCAATGTGAAGGATGAGCACCAGAGTGAGTTCAGAGGTGACGCCAAGCTTTTTGGCCTGTGCAAGTATAAGACTGGAGTTGCCATTAACTAAGTCAGGACCTAAAGCTTAATTTGTTTGACATTGAACCATCATCCACCTGTCCAGGCCCCTATCCCATCAAACCAAGAAAAATCCAAAATATCAACAGCATGTTACATATTTTAATTTATAAAAAAAAAAGTTGCAAACTGGACTCATGTAAACCAATGGGTAGTATGTTGTCAACTACTGTCCATTTCCCAGTATCCTTTAAGCAATTCTTGGCTTCGACTGCGGGTTCACTCTGGGGAGATCCTAATACAGTCACTTCTTTTTCCTGGTTCTCTAGTTCTTGCTTTTTTAAAGTATAGTTGCCGTACAATATCAATTCCCAGAGTACAGCATAGTGATTCACTATTTGTATCCATTATGAAATAAACACTCTGATAAGTCTAAATATGTGACTTCTACCAACCCACTTAAATGTTACATGTAAAGTAAAAACACTTGCAAAGTGGTTTAGACTAATTTGGTGGCTGCGAAGTATTCAGAAGGGTTGGGCTGAAGGATATCTCAGGAGGGCAAATGATGCTCCTTTTATTTTAACTGCCTGAGTTAAGCTCTACAGCAACATGTAATGGTATTCTATTTCCTGTCACTGGTAAAGATGTATCGCAGTGAATCTGGTGAGATAATCCCCGGAATCGTAAGAGTCACTATGAAGCAGTTTCATTGAAATGTGTTACAGAATGGTGACCACTTATTTCTTTTTGTTGCCAACAAATATATGAGTCTTTAATTGACTGAATGACAGTAACACATTTCTCCTTTCTTCCCTCAGCACACTCTGTTCTGATTAGGGGGAAAATTATTAAAAATGTTCCGTGGCATCATGCTTCACTGGAATACAACACTGGAAACAATAAGATGTAGGACTCTTCTCCTTTGGAGGAGATACACTGTCTTCTTTTACTCTTTTGTCTGCTTAACACGCTGCTCGTTCTTAATGACACCCTTGGGATCATGGTGACCTCTCTACAAATCTTCCAGCAGATGTAGCCAGACTATGACCAAAACAAAATATCAAACACAAGAGTATGATTCTATTTTGCATACAAACAGCTGGGTATTAACTACTTCAAAAGATTCCAAGTATTAGATACTTCAAAAGAAACCTCTCTCTGAAAGAAACGCCTCATGTGTTACAATTGGTGAAGTGGTAACATTGCTCTAAGTGAGATTAATTTCTAATTGCATCCTTTCCTTCATAGCTTTCTCCACCAACCTTTGCCCTAAGCTTTCTGTTTGTTTTTTATTATCTCTCCATTTCTTATATTTCTTGAATTTCACTCCCAAGGCCAAAATGACCTTTTTTGTCTTTGGGGATTAAAATTGATTCCATTTTTCTACCTTTCCAAGCATGTTACATTAAAACCAATGTTGATATACTTTCATGAGGGAACTGAATCTGTCTTTTACATATTGAAGTGAAACCGGGAGATGGAACTAATGTTGGCACCCTGAGACTTCTTAACGTTCCTTATGTCTCACTTTTCTTTACAAATATGAATTGCAAAGCTTCTCTGAAATAACAGTTCCTGTGTATGTTGCCAACTGTACAGACTCCAAAGGGAGTATGCAATAAATATGCATTTTACTCCTACATTATATGAGGCATTATGGTAGATGCGAAGGTAAATACTGCAAAGCACTGAAATGCCTCCTGTCCCAAGAAAACTCCAATCTGCAGGAAAATCTGAGAAAAATAAGTCAGCAATGGCATTACAAGGGCTATCTGGGTGCTGGTGAGGTGAGATTAAATCCATAGACAGCATAGCTTATTTTAGAATGCCTTATAATATTTTCTACACTATTGGATCTACATGATAGCTCTTTGCTCCTGTTAGAGCATATGCTACTATCCCTGTTTTACAAATGAAGAAACCAAGTCTCAGCACGTTATTTGTAGAGTGACTACTCATAGAAACAAGTTCTAGAATCTTTATGTGTATGCTTCTTAAGATAGGTAGAAAAAGGGTTCTCCTGGGACTCAAACTACATCCCTTTACCTTCACTCTGTACATTTTTAGTTATTATTGGAATTTGAAACCACTCTGTATTAACGTCTTCGTTCTGTTTCCCTGGGAAACGGACTGTGAGACAGATAAACACATACAAACGTTTGATGGGGTGTGCACACTTGGGATCAACATTTCTAAAGGAAGAGAGAAACAAGAGTTGGCAGAGGCAGAAGTTGAATTTAAATGCATTTGCTACAGGGAGTTTTGCTACTCCTTCTTCAAAGCTGTTGCCTGTTGAGGCAGCAGGATAGGGTCTTTATGCTGCCTTATGTATCAGTCATGGAATGCTAGGTGCTCAGTTGAGAGTGAGCCTTGGGTCAAAAGACTTTCTGTAGCTACCGCAATTCCCAGAAAGGTATTCAGCTGTGAATTGCTAGCAGCCAGTTACTAGAGAAGTGAGCAAAGTTTCCAAAAGTGAAGGTCTAGGTGGTGCATCACAATTTCTTCTAGTCAAGAGAGGCTAAGTTAATGCTATGAAAACCAATTAAGCTCAAGATGCTTGTGACAGCACAATATAGATTTATTTCTTGCTCACAGAACATATCTAGTAACAGTAGGTAGTAACTCTCCTGGGTGGCTCTCCTCAGGGCAGTAGTTCAGTGATCCATGCTGTTCCTTCTTGTGTCTTACCGTTTCCACACATGGCACTCACAATAATGCGGTGGCTTTTCACTGCTTCATTCTGAAAGTGATATGTCACTTCTACTCTTAGCTTGTAGGGCAGAATTAGTCACAGAGCTCTGCAAGAGGACTGGGCAATATGTGTTTACTTGTTCCCAAGAAGGAGAGAACCGGACGAGATCAATGCCAGAAGCCTCTCCATATACACTTTTTGGGTTTTTGGATACCAGGATAAATTACACTAAAGCATTAAAACCTGAGGCAATTAATTAATAAGTACTTACTGATCACATTTTATTTAACAGTCCTACATTGTAAGTTTTGACAAGTAATATAGCAGAACAACAAAGCATTAAAATCTAAATGGGAGGAAAGATGATCACATTGGCAAAACAGAAGAATATTATTCATGGCAGTACATAATTGAGAATTAAACTGTGAGTGTTGCTAAATACTGGACCAATGCAGAAGACAGATAGTGAAGAGAGAAGTCCAGAAAGACTTCACCAAAAAGGCCAAAATTTAGTTGGACCTGAAAACAAAAAACCCTGCAGAAAGAAGAGAAGTTTGCCTCCTCAGTTAAAATAAGGTCTAAATCATGACCAATCTAAGAATTTTTAGATGCTTCTTTGTTCTGAATGCCTCATATTCCCATGGATATGCTGCCATAATTAGTGCCAAATAATTCCTTAACATGAGAGGGGGCTGATAAATGATGAAACAACCTCTCACAAACCAAGAAACAAGTTATTGAACAGCAAAAATCGGTGAGAAGCAAATGTGCCCATAATAGAAAGCACTTGGCTGAAATTGCCTCCTGAATTCTTACTATTTCAAGACCCAAACTCAACTGCTAAATTCATTGGTTCCAATAGTGCTCATCCCCAACACCATCTGATTCTACCACTTGAATAATTTGTGGCACTGAATTAATTTCTCCTTTCCACTCCCCAAATGATCTCCCCCAAAATGAAGCAGTCTAATCTTTTGGATTTTTTTAAGAGTCATCTCAGAATGTATATTAAAATGTCTTTGATTCATTTTTGTTGAAGAGAGAGCGCTAAAATATACACCTGCTCTGTTTCTGTTAAGTCACATATTCTCTAATTAAACCTCACAATCCCTGAGGTTGAACAATTTTATCCCAATTTTGTGTATGATGACATTGAGTTTTAGCAAGCTTAAATCACTTTCCCCAAGGCTGGAGTTAGTTAAATTGTTTGCCCGAGGTATAATTCAAACCTATATCTGTCTAAGATCCATCCTCTTTTCACCATGAAATTCCAACCAAAGTCAATAATTCTATCAAAATTAGCCTCCACTGAATCACAGCATTACTGCAGAATTTTGCATAAGGTGAACCTCATTTTGAGTTTTAAAGTAATTCAGTTGTTTTCTTTTAGGTAATTTAATTGTTAAAGTTCCTAGAAGAGTATTTCTCTAAGTGTTTGCACCATATGGCAGTCCTCTGCCACGGACTCTCAGAAACCGCATTATAGAAGCTCAAACATAATTCACTATGTGGTTGTCAACATATACTCCACATTAGTAATCTGTAAGAAATTAAGTAAGACCACCCAATCTGGGAGACTGACCCTTTAGCTGTTTCTGACCTGAGCCATATTCATAGCAATGACCATAAGGTTGACCATGCTGTGTTCTATTCTTGCCCTACTGGACAATGCTGGTCCTTTTGAACACTTTGAAAACCACATGCTTTCAAAGCATCTGCCCACATTACTATGCAACAGCAGTTTTCAATGGGCCATGCCTGAGATGAATGGAGCTCAGGATATGTCTATCACGTATAGCAAGGCACTAGAGATTAATGAGACCAGATGTTCCTAGGAGTCATGGGGAAAGAGCAATGGAATGTTGCTCTGCTTTTACTATTGACTTTTCCCCTCTCTCGTGTGTGCTGGAACAGACAGTATAACTTAATCTAGTACAGAAGCAAAGCTGCTCCAAATAATTCAGAAAGCGTTATAATGGAGTTGCTAGGTGACCATATAAACAGTCTGGGACCCTAGCAGGAAATTAGAATAACCTGTTTAGGGGCACCTGGGTGGCTCAGTGGGTTAAACCCTCTACCATCTGATCAGGTCGTGATCTCGGGGTCCTGGGATCGAGCCCCACATCGGGCTCTCTGCTCAGCAAGGAGCCTGCTTCCCCCTCTCTTTCTCTGCCTGCCTCTCTACCTAGTTGTGATCTCTCTCTCCATGTCAAATAAATAAATAAACTCTTAAAAAAAAGAATAACCTGTTTATCAGTTAAATAGAAAAATAAACAGACACACACATAGAAATGAGCCATCAACAACAAATAAAAGAATTTAAAAGGAGAAATGACCAAAGTGACACCAAAAATGTAAAATTTTAGAAGCTCTATATTTGTTGGAGGTGGAAGAAGGCATTCAGAACAAAACTGCAAAGGAATTTGAATTTTGCATTGAAGTAATAAATGATCCAAAGCACTGATTTTGTTCTTTACAAAGGTCCCTTGGTAAACACCACTGTATGTGGCCTTGCCCTTGAGAAGACGGCCTATGCTGAAATTCCTAGTGAGAGGCATCTCGCTCTTAAAGCTCCATTGAAAATAAAGCAAGCCATGAAAGGGCTGAGTCACAGAAGCTAGCAGCACTCATCTTTCAGTCTCCAGCACAGCCCAGAAGGCAAAAGGAAGACTAAGTGGATGAGGGAGAAATACAATCACCCCTCTCACCAAGCTGATCAAAATCCCCTCTGTGGTAATCACTGGGCAACTACTGAGAGAAAGGGCATTTAATCTAAATGCAAAATGGCACGCACCGCTGGTTGTCTGGGCTTCAGTCCACTGAGAGGAAACATGCCATCTTCTTACCTTTTCCTTCCCTGAAAATGAATTAGTGTGTTCAGCTTTGAAACTCATCAGCACACCCCTGTTTTCACTTTCCCTGCAAATAGATAAGACGTCTATAATTTTGACTGAGAGTGAACACCTTGCTGACATGATGATTTGTGTCAGGTAATGCAATTGGTTCCAACAGTGTGATGTGAGATCAGAAGCAATGTGAACAATCAGTCTGCAAAACAAAATGTCTTTGGGTCCAGTTCTGTTTTGTTACTGCATTCAGAAAACAGCCCATGCACAAAACAACTCTAACCACGGATAACCAGCTCAACCTATGATGTCTGTTTGTTGATGGCATCATATAATAATTGCATCAAAATGGAGAAATGGGCCAACAAGGAGTCTACATTTGCAGTGTGAAGAAGTTTGGGGGGATTAGTATATGTTAGGGAAACTAAATCTGCCATGTAGGGGGGAACTCCTCTGCTCAACTTCACGACAATGCTAGGAAATTCATCTGCTTTTTCTGCTAATATAATTTTTTATCTAAAATGTTGCTTTACCATGTTATGAGAATAAAGTCACTAAAATTTGTAATATTCTCTCTCTTTCCCTTAATAAATGAAGTTTTCCTTGGAGTAAGTCTTCCCCTCCCCTCCACTCCCCTCCAGCCTGTTCTGTGGCTTCCCTTCATGGAGCTACATTGGTGTGACAAATGTCTACCCTGTCCACCTATTTGAGACATGGTAGAGACTGGTCCACTTGAAAAGAATGAGGTAGATACAGTAAGTTCAGTGCCTCATCTTCATGGAGCTGAGTAGCCTGCAGAGGGCTGATGCTTTCTTCTGATGTTCTTGCTCTTACTCTGATAGTGCAGTAGACTAACCCAAAAAAAGAAGGTTCCACGGCTCTGAAAATAACTTCTTTCTGCAGTCTCTCTCTTCTTTTCCCCCTGTGTATGTGTCTGTGTGTTATGTGTGTTCATCCCCCATCTCACTGGTTTTCCCAAAGGCAGCAGGAATTCTCTGCCATCCCTTCAGGATCAAATATATCAAATGTCATGTCCAGCATTTCTAGGACTATTCAAAGTATCTAGTCCTAGGGTCTGATATCAGGAAATTTACTTGCTTTTCATACTAAGCTACATCTTACAATTTACCTTTATCAATAACACAGGTAATATTTAGATTTCCTATCTTCCTTATTTCTTCTCTTATTTCTCAATGTATTTCCCTCTTAGGGAAGCAATCTTAGAGGCTACACCTTTGTAAAAACTCTATTAAAATGCCAGATACAAAATTTTGACTTTTGATTAATGATATCCTAGTACATATGGTCACATATATTGGTTCTCTAAATTTGCTTTGCTTTGCTTTGCTGTCCTTCAGGCCATCAGATTGAGAGAACAACACGAATTGGTGCTGGACTCTATGACCTCTAAATAGAATGGCCATTTTTTTATGAGAAAGAGAGAGAATACTCATGTGTGGGGATGAGGGAAGGGGCAAAGAGAGATAGAAAGAATCTCAAGCAGACTTTGCACCGAGCATGGATCCTGATGGGGGGCGGTGGGTGGAGGGACTTGATCTCACAACCCTGAGATCATGACCTGAGCTGAAATCAGGAGTTGGAGGCTCAACCGGCTGGACCACCCAGGCACCCCTAGGATGGCCATTTAATTCAAACCAGAAAATATTCTAGAGTTAAGGGGGTAGAAGGTGAGACAATTAACAAAGACACTGTGACAAATGTTATATACCAGGGTTATTCCAGGAAATGGGACCTATTGGACCCTGCTTGTATGGGACTTTCCAAACTAAGTTTCTGTTTATTCATTCTTCTTGTCTTATTGTTTTCTCTGCTCCTGATGAATTTCTAATGCAGCAGCCTAGCTTAAATGAGAAGCTCTATTAGCAAAGTTTTTAACTAACTCTAGTGCTGTTTTAAGTAGATTAAAGTATCTGTACCATGTCTATGTCCATGCATTTGTTTATGTCCCTGGCTTTACTCTATGAAAATTCCCTATAAGTGAGTATTTTGCTTGCCAACAAGAGCATTCTAAAGATTGGAGTTCCTGTGCAACGTCAAGATACAGCACCCCCCACCACCACCCATCTAAAAGTAGAGCATTCCTTTGAAACCTTTCATAAGTCGAAATGGAGTAAAGCAGAGAAGCAATTACCATTCATTCAGATGGAAAAAAATTCTGAGAATTCACAGACTCAAAAAATAACCCCTCAGGCTTTTCTGATACCTTAAGACACATCTTGCTAACGGATGCATAAAATAAATCAAGATAAAGCACAGATGCTCACAGACACAGCTCAAAGTTTTGGTGGTTTGATGCTGAGTACAGTTTTCAGAAAGGAGCTTGGTGGTGACAGCCTTGCTACCTGGGGTGTATGGTAGCCCTATAGCAACTCATTGCATGACAAACACTCCACACTATTTTTGCGTCTTGCCTTTTGTTTTTGTTGTTGTTGCTTTTGTTAAAGTGAGGCTCCGCTTCGGATTTCTTTCAGTTAGTGAAGATAGCGCTAATGTAGGTCTTTCATAAAAGCAAAGTAGTGTGAGGCAAACTTTTGAATAGTAAAGGATACCTATAATTGAAGACCAAGTTGCATTGTGATCATCCTTGTCTAGAAAGCTGCTCCATCTTGAAGTTGACAACCATCATGTGTGGTTTTGAGAACATCTGTTCCCATAATTCCCAAGGAGAGAGTGTCATGAATCACCGCTCCCCCAAAGATTTGCATTTGACTGAAATTTACTTCAATTTTGCTTGAAGTCTTAAAAGTCCTAAAACATTTTTTAGAAATTCAATTCCAGGGTATTTTCAGTGAATAATTAATATTTTGTAGCGCAAAAATGACAAGAGTTTCCCTCTTATGCCAGGAAAGCAAAAGCAATGGGGACTTTCTAGGGCAATGGCATATTATTTCATTTTCCCTTCCCTCTCAGAAGACTCAATATTACTTAGAAGATTCCCAGGGAATCTGAAACTCATAAAAGTTATATTCTGCTGTCAATGAAGTTACAATTCTCTCCTCTAAGAAAAGTTGGCTATCTTTATAAAGAGAAAAACACCAGGATTTTTTATATTTTCATGTCCCTGAGAAAATTTGCCTTTTAAAAATAAGAGCTGTAACCCTACATAAAAGTTGGAGATCTAATGATTTCCTCCATCCTTTGGGTGAAAAAGAAATACCTTGGATAGAAATATTGTTTTTTCATTGAATTAAAGCGATAAGCAGTTTGCTTAAATTCTGAAGACTTGATATGGTGTGGGAAAGAACAGCAAGTCTGTCTTTAAAATTATTTCTCCTTCCCCTGCCAAGATTTATTTTCTAGATAAATTATAAGCAACCCCATTGAACTTATCTAGCACCAAACCCTTATGTGATTTAGAAGGGCAGCAAAATTAAAAATAAGATATTATATAAATTGTCCCAGATCTGTTCTGCCCATATCTCCCTTTGAAACAAGATTATCACTGTCATTTCTTTTATTTATTGACACCACCTCATAGTTTCTCTGATTTCCAGGAATATAATTATAAACAGAAAAAGTGAAACTTTTACCAACTCAATTTTTATAGAAACTATTTTCAAGTTTTAGAATAGTTTTATAGTTCTATTAAGGTTGTAAAGATAGGACAGAGGGAATATACAATTTCCCCAGATGTTAAACTCATGTGGTATATTTGACAAAACTAATAACATATATGGGTACATTATTCCTAGTTTTTCTCTAATACCCTTTTTTTTCTGTTCCAGGGTCCCATCTAGAAAATCACATGTTGTTCTAGTCTTTTCTTTTTATCCCCCTCTGCTCTGTGACAGTTTCTCTGATTTTCTTTGTTTTTTGGGGCTTTTGGTTTTTTGGTTTTTTGATGACCTTGATGGTGTTGAGGACTGCTGGTCACATATTTCTATAGAATGTTTTTTGGCTTGGGGTTTGTTTGATATTTTCCTTGACTATATATAGTTTTGGGTTTTTGAAAGGAAGACCACAGAAGTAAAATGCTATTCCCATCACATCACCTCAAGGGTACATACCAACTAGAGTTATCAATGGCAAAATTAACCTTAATTATCAGGCTGAGATAGTATCTCTCAGATTTCTATACTGAGTTAGAAAAGTTAACACTCCCTTTTTCAGGCTCTTCTTTAGAAGCAAGTCACTGCACATAGACTGCACTAAAAGAAAGTGGAGTTACTCTCCACCTCCTTGGTGGTTGGTGAATTATTTGGTGTTCTTCATAGGAGATTTATTTCTTTGTTTTCGTTTATTTATTTCTGCAATCGTTGATTTATATCAGTAAGGAATCATGGATGTTTATTTTATGATTTGGTTTATAATGCAGTAAAATGCTATTTATATTGTTGTTCAAATTGCTTCATCTTTCACCACTGTGAGCTCTATCAGTTGCTTCCTATGTCCCATCCGCATACCCCCATCATTTTGTTTTGAACTCTCCCTTATTTCTGACCCTCTAATATGCTTCAGGCTCATCATAGATATTCCCTGCTATAGCTCTAGGATCAGTCATTTCCCTAAGGAGCCATGGTTTCCTTCATTTGAAAACGGTGTTATTAACCAAGATCTTGGCCCTTATTGAGCTCATACACTCGAAGTGTAGAGGCTTCAAGGTCCCCTCAGTAGGCAGGGCTAGGAAATACATGGATATATGCTAAGATATATGTCTACCTATAATCATTTCTTTATCAGTTTGTATCTATATTAAGCTAAACATGAGTTCCTACTGATATCTTCAATTTTCATCCAGTAGTGCTGGGCTCACACTGACCTTCCTCCCTTTCTTATCTGTAATTCCCTACTCTAACAGTAAGAAACTCCCACCAAACTCATTCTTTTACGTATTTACTCAATCCTAGCATATGTGTGTAATAGTTTCAGAGTTATTAACATGTACCCACTTGAGGAAAAAAAAACTTTATTACCTAGAATACAGTGTTTGTGTATTTTCAAAGTTAGTTAATCAGAGCCTTTCTCCCCACCTTCAGTGAGATTGTGTCATATGTGTAGTATAGTTAATCTTCTGTCACATTCTGCGTTTCATTTTGTGACCTCCAAATCTCCCGATTTTTTTTTAATAGCATACTGTTAAGGTGCACTCTTTGGTGCTGTCAAGTTCTAAGGGCTGTGATAAACAGCCAGGGGCATGTGGGGACCACTGCATTACCATACAAGTGAGTAGTACCGCTACCCTAAGAAAAGAAAGTAAAAAAGAAACCGATAAAGGGATAAAGAGGCAGAAAGAAACAGAGGGAGGGACAGAGGCAAGGAAAAGAGGGCAGGACATATAAGTAAGTTAGCCACTGAAATCCATGATCTTATTACACATTCCCTCACAATTTTTCTCATTAAATCATCTCACCAAATGAAACATTTCAACTGGATAAACTCCATTGTGTCCTTTTCTTATATGCAATGCTCTTATGGGCTGTCCTTTACACAGGAAGCCTTTCTTAGAGTTAACCTAAAGAAAGCATTCTATGGAAGCCAGAATAATGCATCTTTTTCCCTGTTAGATGTGTTGTTTCCCT
The DNA here is from genome assembly GCA_028533885.1 of Nasua narica. Classification (NCBI taxonomy): domain Eukaryota; kingdom Metazoa; phylum Chordata; class Mammalia; order Carnivora; family Procyonidae; genus Nasua; species Nasua narica. The sequence continues at coordinate 67,842,136 of CM052809.1, forward strand.
TATTTAGTGTCCTTCTTAGACTGTATTTTCAACGCATGAAATTTTGTACAAACTGTTACTTCAAGGTATGAAAGGATTTATCTCTTTTAGAAAGTAATTTCTAACCTCAATTTTACAGTTTATATTGCTTACATCCTTTTCTCACTAGAATACTGAAGACATCTGGGGCACAAAGTAGGTGTTTTGCACATATTGATCAAACCAGTCATTTTGGGTTGTCAGGTTCTCATGCAGACTCTGCTGTAGCTAGACTAAGAATTTGAAGGGTTCTGCCATTATTCTGCTGGAAACTGCTAAATGACAGAGATAAGATAAAAATATATATAAACTGTATACTGATGGGAAAAATGTCTTTGGACAAAAGAAAATTAGAACTAAAAATGGTACAGATTCTGCTAGAACTTAGTTATGTGATTTTTACTCTTACTGTTCACTGGGCCTAAAAATATCTTACCAACCCCTCACCAATAATAAAGTTCAAAGGCACAGATGGCTGTTTACATGACTATTTGAGGCAATTACATATGTAGATGCTACACACATTGCCTTGCCAATTAGTTTTAACATTTAGTTTTTACTCAACGGAGTGACTATAAATCATAGACTCTCTCTTTTCACTTGGGCCGCTATCTTAGATAATTCCATGTGCTGAATAAGAAAGTGTTCAATGAATCTATGATAGTAAACATAGATTCTTTCTTTAAAATCTGTGCTTCCATGGCAAGCATCAGAGTGGCCCTTGCTACTGGTCCCTTTCATTTCTTGCTTTTTTTTCTTTATGCTAAGACTCATAGCACTTCCATATTTCCTCAGCCACCTCAAACTTTTCATGGCAGGAAATAGGCCTATTCCATGGGAGTACTTTGCAGAATAACTATTTCCCTTCTGCCAAAGGAAGAGCAGGAAATTTTATAATTTAAAAACAGAAGCATGCTGGACTGAGTGCTAGAAAACTTTGTGTCAAGAATTCAGTCTCCTCCAAACTGGCTGAGAAACCCATGGTTAATCACATAACCCGAATATCTACTTTTGATCTTAAAAACATTTAAGTTGGACTAAATTATGATTAACTTTCTTTTTAGCTCCAACATTCTAAGATTCTAATGTTTTATATTATCAAATTATAGGGACTGTGTAAGTAAAAAAAAGTATTTTCTCAAAACGTGTTTGCTGACATTTGCTTAGATGTGACATGTTAAACTAATGTAACACATACTATTCATAAAATGAGCGACACTTGTCTTGCCTCTGTTGATACTTCTCCACCGTCTATCACAGCATGACCCCTAAAGGGTAGCTATCACGCAGCAATCAGTAATGAAGTGGAACCCATCCGATCAAGAGTTTAAATTGGAAAATCCCACTTATAATCATTTTCTTCTGCTTTACAACCCGGGGTTCTTTGAATTCTTACTTTCTAGAGATATAAATTTTCCATAGGTAGAAGTGATTCCCATAAAAAGGCAGGGGAAATAGAATTCATTTCTTTTGAAATAACATTGTCTATAAGGTTCACTATTCAAAAATGGTGTAAAACTTTATTTGGAAATTTAAAATAGCAGGCTAGTGTCTTGAGGTATCAGGACAAGGGGGAATTGCCTGCATATCCCAGGCAACAATTATTGTCTGTGACTTGGAAACATGCCATGGGCTAGTTCTAAGTATTAAGTCTAAAAGATACCACAACCTTTCACCAGATACCCTGTTTTGCTCAGACCCCGGAGGCCTAATGGGATTACCGGCCTCACCTCACATATGTCTTTTTCAATGTAGCATCAGGATGTGCAGGTGACCCATATAATATATACAAACACTCCTGATCCTTTCCAAGAGGATCAAGAGGAAAGGAAAAAAAAAAAAAAAAGAGTTGAGGATAACATGGTCAGTCTTACCACAACTAGAAAGGGCAGGAAAATAGTGGAATTTAGCAGCAGTAGTGTTGTACATATAACCTCCATATCTTCCAGAAGAGAAGACAGTAGGCTGAATAGTTGTGCAACTCGAGTATTATGCAGGTGCCAATTGGCTGTTCATCAGCAAATGAGGGGGTATGACCTGAGACAGAAAGCTATAGGAGGTGATAGCTTTCCATAAACTGTTTAACATAGAAGGAGGAACTCTGCATGGCTTTGAAAAGAAGGTTAGTTACATGTATTTTTAGAAAGCCAAAATAGTGCTAAGAAAACTATGAAACTTTTCTTCTGTAACTAAACTCTAAAAACACATGACTGTTTTAAACTATCAAAAATGAGCTGGAAATAAATCATTTGGGCAAGGGAAATAGGATTACTGAGTTTAATATAGCTATCAGGAAATTGTTTTTTATTATCTCAAAACTAAATTCTGAGTGACACAAACTTAGACTGAATGAAAATATATCAAATGTGCAATCAAATAAAAATGCTATAGCTTCACAGAAAATTATTGTTGGCACTTATCTTTCCCAGCCTACATTTAATCAACTAGAATTATGTTTAAGCAATAATTTATTGCAGTGACTAGATGCCTTCCAAGTTTAAATCTCCTGGGCATAATTGAGGTCCCCATCACCTTTTTTATTTCGTGCAGAGCCTACCAGTGTGGCCTGCTTAACACCAGGACTTGTCTCCCTCTGCCTCCTGTGTTCCCTCTATCAACAGCCTTCATTCAACAGCGAGTATGACTCTTAGGTCGCCATTCCTCCCCCATCGCCCGCCCCTGGCTTTGTCTAAAGCAAAGCACAATCCCTTTACATTTTAGAAAACCTTTCTTAAAGTTTCACAGGTTAAATAAATAAATAAGGAAGCAAGCAAATTATAAGTAAAGTGGGAGTTGTAACAAATCTTTAAAATCCTAGTAGTCATGGTCCCTGCCTCTATGGAAATGGGAATGGGCTCATTTGAGACTTTTACTATATTCCTCCTCATTTCCTTCCTTCCTTCCTTCCTTCGCCAGACAGTAACCCAACTCAGATTGAAATGGGCATTGGCTCAAGGCATGGAGTCAAGTTAAGGATCCCAGTCTCTTCCTCCTACTCTTCTATTTGTGTTTCAGTCCAAGGAAATTTCTGATCTGAGCTATGCTGCAGGTCTGTCATGCCAGCTCTTCGATGCTCTTACTTTCTGCCTTATCGCCTGCGTTCGTAAGGCAAGGAAGGCAATTCTCTTTTGGCCAGTTAATGTTCCTCCCTTAATTTTTCTTTTTATTATGACTTTATTTTTTAGAGAAGATTTAGGTTCACAGCAAAGCTGAGGGGAAGGTACAGAGATTTTCCATATACTTCACATATGCATGGTCTCCCCCATTATCAGCATTCCCCATTGGAGTGGTACATTCATTATAATTGATGATATTGTGTTACCACATCGTAATCACCCAAAATCCATAGTTTACATTATGGTTCATTCATGATATTATATATTCTATAGATTTGGACAAATGTATAATAACATGTATCCATCATGGCAGTATTTTTGCTGCCTTAAAAATCCTCTGTGCACTGCTTATTCATCCCCCACCCCTCCCCGGAAACCTCTGGCAACTACTGATCTTTTTATTATTATTATATTTTTGACTTTTCCGGAATGTCATATAATTGGAATCATAAATTCTGCAGTCTTTTCAGATTGGCTTATTTCACTTAGTAATGTGCATTGACATTCCTCCATATGTTTTCATGGCATTAATAGCTCATTTCTTTCTAGTGTTTGAATAATATTCCATTGTCTCGATGTACCATAGTTTATTTATCCATTCACCCAGAAAGACATCTTCACTGCTTCCAAGTTTTGGCAATTATGAAAAAGGTTGTAATAAACATATGTGTGCAAATTTTTGCATGGATAATACTTTTTCAGTTCTTTTAGATAAATATCAAGTAGTGTGATTACTGGATCATATGGCCAGAGTATGTTAAGTTTTGTAGGAAACCACTAAACTGTTTTCCTAAGTGGCTGTTCCATTTTGCATTCCCATCATCGATGAATGAAAGTTCCTTCTGTTCTACATTATTACTAGCATTTGGGGTTGACAATGTCCAGATTTGGGGCATTTTAATGGATATGTAGTAATATCTCAAGTTTTAATTTGGATATCCTTGATGAAATGTGATATGGAGTATCTTTACACATGTGTGTTTGTCATCTGCATATCTTTTTTGGTAAAGGTGTCTGCTAAGGTTTTTGGCCCATTTTTTAATTGGTTTCTTTGTGTGTTCTTATTGTTGAATTGTAAGAGTCCTTTGTATATTTTGGATAAGAGTTCTTTATCAGATGTGTCTTTTGCAAATACAGTCTCCTAATCTATGGCTTCTCTTCTCATTGACATTGTCTTTTATGAAGAAGTTTTTAATTTTAATAAAGTCTAGTTTAGCAACTCTTTCTTTCAGGCCATACCTTTGACATTAGATCTAAAAAGTCATCACCATGCCCAAAGTCATCTAGGTTTTCTCCTGTATTATCTTCTAGGAGCTTTATAGTTTTGAATATTACATTTTGGTCTGTGATCTATTTTGGGTTAATTTTTATGAAGGTTGTAAGGTCCGTGTCTTGATTTTTTTCTTTCACATGAAGATGGCCAGTTGTTCTAGCACCAACAGCATTGGTTGAAAAGACTCTCTTTGCTCCATTGTATTGCCTTAACTCCCTTGTCAAATATCAGTTGTCTATATGCATGTGGGTCTATTTCTGTACCTTTTATGCTGTTCTGCCGATCTATATGTCTGTTCTTTTGCCAATACCACACTGTCTTGATTACTGCAGCTTTATTGTAAGTCTTGAAGACATGTGGTGTCAGTACCCTAACTTTGGTTTTTTTCTTCAATATTGCATTGACTGTTGTGGGTTTTTTGACATGTAAATTTTAGATTCACTTCATCAATATTTACAAATTAACCTGCTGAAATTTTGATAGAAATGTATTGACTCCATAGATCAAGTTGGGAAGAACTGACACCTTGATAATATTGAGTCTTCCTATGCATTAACTTGGAGTATTTCTCCATCCATTTAGTCTTCTTTGATTTCATCTATCATGGTTGTGTAGTTTTTTTCATATAAATCTTGTACATATTTTGTTAGATTTAGTTGTGTTTTATCTTTGGAGCCACTAATATAAATGGTATTGTATTTTTAATTTCAAATTGCAGTTGTTTATTTTGCTAGTCCTGCCCCAATTTCAAAGTCACCTCCTTTGTTCTTTCAGGGGATCAATGGACTCCTGAAAATTCTACCTTATCAGCAGTGCTATGTGCTCTACTCCATCCAATTTGCTTGATGCACTAGCCAGTTATTTAGATGGTGCATTTTTTTAATTTAACATTTTTTTATTTAACAAATGCAGTCCTTATTGATAGTTGTTTATGGGCCAGGCACTCGGCTTGGAGAACACTGTAGTTAACAAAAAGATATAGTGCCTATACTGATGGACCCTAATAAAAATATTTATCTATGTATATTGATATTAGAATAGGTAGAGAAATAAAGATATATAGATATAGCTATTATAAATTAAATACACTGGGAGATAAGAAAAGGATCCTATGAGAGAGAATAAGAGGGATCTAGTTTAAATTGGGTGTCCAAAGGAACTTAACAGGAAAAAGTAAGACTTTTAACTGAGATGTTAAGGAGAAGAAAAAGCGATTCTGAAAATGAGAGGGAAGAATAAGTCTTCAGGCACTGCAAACATCTGAGACAGTCCTAAAGTACATCAGGGTGTCTTCATACAGTTGCTCAGTTTATGCAGTGCACAAGTTGCTGGGGATATAGCTTAGTCCATGAATAGATCTTGTTGTCTTCTAATGGATCGTAACTTCTACTCTGCGTTGGGGTTTAGAACTATCTCACATATGGACTGGATGCCTGATGCTTGAAGTCAGACTAATAGCTTTGAAAATACCAGTAGCAGGCTTCTGTCTCTCTCTGTTTTTAAGTTGGTACCTCTAGTAGTTCTCAAGCTCTTGCTCAGGTTGGCAACTCTGACCCTTCCCTCATAATGTTCCACAAGGCTAAAGTCCAAGGTCTGTCTACAGTTTCAGCCAAATATGAGAAAGTAGGAGCAATACTTTAAAAAGCACAATTTCAGTTGGGAAAGAAATTTGCATTTTAACTTTAAAAAAACTTGTTTTTATTCCTTTCTGGAGATGGTCCATATCTCATGGATAAGAGTCTAAGGACTTATTTTTAAATATATTCAAATATAATCATCTCTTTCTCTAGCATACGAAAGTCAAAATAAAAATTTGAGTGTCACAAAATAGAATTTCAAAGTGACCTATTAGCTTAGTGGGGGAAGGGTAGAATGTGTGGTTAACACAATTAGATTTGTTGATTCAATCTGAAAGTGGATAACAAAATGTTTAAGCAATGAATAGGCACAATGGGGCATTCTTTTTAAATTTTAAAGAATATGTCAAACATGTAGTAGAGACAATTTTAAATTACACATATAATTAATTAATTAAAGTGTTTTTATAAACTTACTCTAGAAACATAAGTAAGTTTCATTTAAAATTTTATTTAAAAATCCTATTAATGACAATGTCAATAAAGCTGGCATAGTTGCAATTAGGAATGACATTTCTCAATATAGAAGCATATGACTTTGCATTTCATGTTTATGAGTATTGATTGTGTTATTTCCTCATGCCTAAACTATGATGAATATACTGATGCTGTGATAACAGAATAAAAACCTAAGGAGATTATTGGTTTATTAGCTTTTCCAGTTTATTTGGAAACATCACCTTTTTTTCCAAAAGAGAACTAGATTAAATATATTTGTTAAATTGTTAAATCTCTGAAGTTGAAGAAATATAATTTATATAATATCTACCTTTGTATACATGTTTATTTTAAAAAGAAAGTTTCATCTTGAAATATTTGCTGCCTGTCAAATTGAACTTAGAATAGGTCTTTTCCCAATTAAGAAGATTTTTAAAAATAAAAAGCTGTATATCATTGAGACTATAAAGAACTTTTAAATTGGTTAATTATATTAATAAAAGTAATGTATGAGGAATGGAGTAATGGCCACAGCACTGGTTGGTAGAACATAGATATTCTGTTGAAACTGTAAGCAGAAAATTTTCTAGGTGTGCCAGGCTAGGTAGTCACCTCTTACATGCATTTAAGATGCATACAATTATATGATTTTTCTCCTGTTGTTGCTCTGGAAACCACCTTGAAACTGGAAGCCTTCCCTGGAGTTGATAAACTCTGACTGGCTGTCTCCAGGGCTGGCGCTAAGCTGGAATTACAGTGGAGGTGGTTTGTAGCTCTGTATTTCCATCTCAGTTCTATCATCAACTTGGGCTTCTTGATCTTGATTCTGGTTCTCATCTGTTTTGGGGGTTTTATTTTGGTTTTGATTTTGTTTTGTTTTGCTACATACTATCCTTTTAAATTCTGCTTTTCGCAAAGACCAAGACAAAATGGAAATATATAACTCTTGATAACTCATTAGGAACTGATTTTATACAAACAAAATTTTCACATGGCAACAGGGAGGAAGTGAATAAGATAGAAATCGTATTCCTCCCCGCCCACACAAAGCCAGGGACCCTTCACTGTTTTCCCACACAATGCTTTTCTTTTTTATAATTCAATTAGCCAACATTTAGTACATCATTAGTTTCAGATGTAGTGTTCACTAATTTGCCAGTTGCATGTAACACACAGTGCTCATCACATCATGTGTGCTCCTTAATGTCCATCACCCACTTACCCTATTCCCCACCCACCTCCCTTCCAGCAACCCTCAGTTTGTTTCCTAGAGTTAAGAGTCTCTCACGGTTTCTCTCCCTCTCTGATGAATTCTCCCACACTTCTTGAGCTAACATAGGCTACACACTGAGGATTTTTACACCTTGAGAACTTCTCAGAAGAACACCAAGGGGAATTACAACACTGCTGAAACATACAGCATATTTAGTGGCCTCATGGCATTAGTAACTACATGTCTGAAGCACTAAATGATAACTCACAAATTAAAAGCCATTTCTTCATTGAATGATCTTTGTAAAAAGATGAATAGTATTGATTAAGGGAGATTCTGGTGTATAATCTTTCAAATCAATTAATTTAATGCATGAAACTGATTACACGAATAAGCATTCAGTTAGAATAGCAAGCCGCAAGCTGCAGGGTTCTACTCATTGTCTGTATCCAGGATGGTAAAAAGACCACCACTGGACTGCCCCAGAACAAAATCCTGACAGAACCAGAACCTAAATTTGTTTTTACGGCAGCTATGAGTAGCATGGATATTCACATTTAACCTTTCTGGACTCTGAATTCTGGTCACAGTTTTACAGCCAGACTTGTTCTTCTATAATGCAATCATCTCTGACCCCAGCACTTCTCAGCCTGCTCAATTCCCTCTACACCAACTTTATTTATCAATTATCCCATCTTCATTCAAGGACTGAGTCACAGCTTCTCACATTTAACAGCCTAAAGCATAATTTGAGAAGTTAATTATTATGTTAATTATTAAGTTAAATAATCATGACAAATCTAGAGGCAAGGTTTTGGAATTTATCCTTAGTTTAGATAGTTTTTAATAAGTCTATAAGATTTTGAGAGTACCTATTTCTGAGGCTGAATGAGCAAAATGTATGCGTGTCAATTATATCTTAATTCCAGGTCTGTAATACTTGATATCATTACAGTGAAAACGACTTCCAATATTATAAATTTCAAGGGTTTATAATGAAAATTTCATCAACAGATAATCTCTTGCCACACATTTTTTTTTTAAAGGAAGAAACTGAATATTTGTTAAGTCTCCAGGATAGAATTTTATGATAAATTGCCCCAGAGCCAGATTGTCATGTATGAATCCTGGTTCTGTCATTTATTAGCTGAGTAAACTTAGTTGATTACTGAATCTCTACATTCTTTGGATTCTTCACCTATAAAGTGAGAACAGTAAGAGTATATTATGATGCAAGTTTTCTAGAGGGCTGAATGAGTTATTAGTGTAGAGAACTTAAAGAATCCTTGGCTAATAGCATATACTCAACAAATGTTACATATTATCAGTGTCAATGTTTAAAAACATAAAATAGTGTATTTCAGCTCTTGAAATGCAAAATAGTGTAAGAAGCTGATAAATGAAAGGAATTGTGTAACTGCTAACAGTAAGAAAAAATTAAAGATGAGAATCAGGTTTTCAGAGTTTGAAAAATCAGTCATGTAAATTTCTAATCCACAGAAATAGCTAAAAATATACAGTATATGACTTAACAAATGGTAGGCACATTTTTGTTGAGGAAGACAGCATTTTACAAATATCTAAATTTAATTTCTCTACATGTAAGACTTGTGACTTCCATATTGTCTCCTCATTCAAGGGAAAGCTGCTGAGTGTTCTGTCCAATACATTAAACAATATTTATTTTAAGTAATAAGTAGGAGCTGATCTTTTTCATTCCTTTTCACCCTGTCTTGTGTCTTCTCTCCTTCCTAAATTGAACAACAAATTTCTTACATTATGAACTCAAGATCTTTTTATACTCTTAGAAATTATCAGGGACTCCAAAAGCTTTGCTGATAGGATTATATCTATCAATATTTACTATAATCTAAATGAAAATTGAAAAGTTAAGCTTGCATGTTTATTCATGTATTTAAAGATAGTCATAGTAAACTCATTACATGTTACTATAAATGGCACATTTTATGAAAAATAACTATATCTAAAACCAAAAATATTGAGTAAAGTGTTATTTTAGATTTTTACTGATCTCTGAAATGTCTATCTAATAGAAAGAAGACAATTGGATTCTCAATTCTGCTTATACATTTCCTCTGTTTCTACATCACTAGTTACCTGGAAATTTATAGCCTCTGGAAAATTCCGTAGTATACTTAAGATGAATATGAAAAAGGCAAATAATATCTTAAATTATTATTAAAATTATTTCGAACTCTCGGATCCCCTGTAAAGGTTTCAGGGACTTGCAAGATTCACTGAACTCTACTGTAATACCACTGTCCTTGAGAATTCATTTGTTATCTACCAAGTATTTATTGTGCAGTGTTGTACATGGTGGACTATACAGGAAAAATAAGATACATAAAATCTCTTCAAGGGGCGCCTGGGTGGCTCAATGGGTTAAAGCCTCTGCCTTCGGCTCCGGTCGTGATCTCAGGGTCCTGGGATCGAGCCCCACCTCGGGCTCTCCACTCGGCGGGGAGCCTGCTTCCCCCTCTTTCTCTGCCTGCCTCTCTGCCTACTTGTGGTCTCTTTGTCTCTGTCAAATAAATAAATAAAATCTTAAAAAAAAAACAAAACAAGAAAAACAAAAAAAAACTCTTCAAAATACTTACATCCTTGGTAAAGATATTTTAAAATATACATATTCAGAAGCAAATAACATTTTAAGACAGCTCCTTTTCTTCGTTCCTATCTTGTATTAATACTAACAAGTTTATATATGTTATATCCTTAAGTGAGGTTATATGCCATAACATTAGGAACAAACCCATATAGTCCAAAGGAGAAAAAGATCACTGTAGCCTGAGAAGATCTTAAGAATGTAGAAGAAAGTTAAGTTGAGCCCAGAATAATCAATAAGACATAAATAGGAATTAAATACCAGGAAGGGTATTTCAAACACACCTTGGCATAGTGTGGCATATTCAGAGTACTCTCAAGAGAATCAGATGGTTTGAGAGGAAAATAGAGATAGAGACAAAGTGGAAGGTAAGATTAGATTAGAGCTTTAACTTTGGAAAGACTTCAATTTTACAGAAAGGATATGGGGGTTTCCTTATGTAAGTAGTGGGAATCACAAATGTTTTTGAGCATTAAGGTAACATGAAAAATGTCTGGTCTGATAGGAAAGAAGGAATTGAAAAGTGGTAGAACAAGTTGGGAGCAGAAGAAATAATGTAGACATAGCACGGCTATCGATGAGCATTTTAAGGAAGTTTAGATTTCAAGGAATAGTCCACTATCAACTCACCCATTTTCCCAGGATCACTGACCAAGACCTCTCACCATACAAAGATGAGAAATATTTAAGAGCATATATCTCAAACATCCACAGAAATTCTAAACAGCGATGGTTTGCAAAATTCATATACTGCCTCATAATTCAGTTCTCAGGGTTTCATGATTGTCCAAAAACTCCATGAAAAGTTTTGACTTTAGTTCTTATCATGAAATATCTCCCTCTGAGAGAAGCCAGCGAGTCTTCTGGGGGCTTGTGATGTGATCAACTATAGTTGGCACCATCTGCCAATTTCAAGGGTAGGCTATCATGAAGGAAAATCTATCTGACCATGAATGTTTCCATGCCTGCCTATATGTTTTGAATTCAAGGAACCAGTGAGGAATGGGAAATTAATATTAGCAGTTCTCACTTTGATTTATGTTCTGTGATCTTTTCAATAACAAAATTATTATTATTACTACTATTATTATCACTGAGTAGCATGTATTGAATACTGTGGGTCAGCTGTTTTCCTAAACAAAGGGAACCAGAATCACCTTTTTCTCTTTTAAGATGCTTTTCTAGGCATACTAACTAGTGAGTTATTTTATATTCTATTAGATGTAACTGAATGCATGCTACTCCTAAGTAGAAGAGAATCCGGGAAAGACAATCTTCTAGTTTGTCAAACTTTCTAGTAGAGGAAATCAGGGAAAAGGTGGATGGTAATGAAGGACTTTGATGCCAACAATCACAGTCTGTCATAGTACCTAAGGCATGAGAGCATTACAACTTTCATGGGTCATGAATGAAAAATAAATTAGGCAAGAATAAAGTAAGTACCTCCTAAGCAGTGATTGTTAATGGTTGCTAAACAATTGGTATTGAGACATTCTATAGTATATGAATCAGGCTGACAATACCTGATCCTACTTACCAATATTAATATCATAAAGAGAGAGTCACCTAGAAAGTATAAGCCTCCTGATATGGTTCAAAAAAGAAAACACATAATGATTCTCATAAAATATTCTGCCAAAAATTTGACCCAAGTCTGCTCGCCCCTGTAGATCTTCCTCTAAGTTTGCAAAATATATGAGGACAGAGGAATGTGTTAAATGGCAATAGGCAAGTTTCTTCATAAACAACTTGCAAGGAAAATAAAAGGGAAAGATAACCTATGGACTAAAATATCGAAGGTGGGAGGAAAACTAAGAAAAAAACAAACTGAAAATTGAGGATAATTGAACACTGGAAAACATTAAGGAATTATTGTTACTTTTAAACCTGATATTAAACAATATTTTGTTTATGTTAATAAAAAGTGAAACAATCCCTTGGATTTTAGAGACTCGTATTGAAGTATTTGCAAATTCAATGATATAGTCTTAAATTTACTTTAAAATAATTCAATGGCACAAAAAGACTGAGTAGAGATATCAGAGAAACAAGATCAGCCACATATTAATAGTTATTGAAGTTGTTTGGTAGTTATATAGTGATACTTTATACTTTTCCTTCTACTCAAAATGTTTGATCATTTTTAAACATCATTCAATAAATATAAAACTCCATCCAGCATAGAGTAAGCATTTAATAATTGTTAAATAAAATGGCCCCCAAAAGGATTGTATGAGTAGCTTTACAATGATCTCTGTGCATGTGTATGTCTAATTTATATTAATTTTTTGAAGTTTGCATTTCTCTTCTAGTAATGGAAGAATAGCTTGCCTCAGACTAATGCTCCTGTCAAAATTAATATAAAATCTGAGCAAAATATATATTTAATTATATATATTAACAATATATATAAAGCATATGTATTTATACATACACACACACAAAATACTGGAGGGGATACAATCCTTGTAAGAAGGGAAGCAAATTAAATGAGCACAACATTTAACCACTGCTCGCCTGAGGGCCCTTCCCAGTTTACCATGGAGCCCAGCATAATAAAGCTCTGGCAGAAAGCAACAGCTCTAATAGGGTGAGGAGAGATAGATGTGGCTGTCAGGAAAATTCTGGAGAGGACTTAGCCACAGAAGGGAAGTACAAAGTCTGCATAAAAATTCTTTCAGATTATTGGCTGATGGTGGAGCTGCTTATATATAAGATATAAGTCAGAGCCCAAAAGACCAAAAAAAAAAAAAGAAAAAGAAAAAGAAAGAAAGAAAGAAAGAAAGAAAGAAAGAAAGAAAGAAAGAAAGAAGAAAAGAAACTCAAAAGACAAGCAATATGTAGAAGACACTATTTCATTAGCCACGTAATTCTAGGGATGCATAGTTTGGTTTTTAAGTTTTATCAAATGTTGTAAAGACCTCAGGCTTTCCTCCTCAGAAGAGCCATATTTTAGGAATAAGAACAGGACTAAGGGCTTGCCCTAGAACTAAAGACAGAAACAACAGAAACCCACACTCACATGACCTAAAACCAGTTATCCATAGGTCAAGATGGTTAGTCAGCAATTTAACTCCCCAGCAGAACAAAACTCAACACCTTTAGAGAAAGATAACAAAATTCAGAGTTCTACAACATAACAATCATAATATCCAATATATAGTCAAATAATCCTAGACATACAAAGAAGCAGGAAAATCTGACCCATCATCAAGAGAAAAAGAACGTCAGTAGAAGCCATGCCATAAATGGAATGGCCCAGCTGTTTGAATTAGCGGGCAAGAACTTTAAAACATCTGTTACAAACACGTTAAAGACTTCGTAGGAAAAGATGACAGAATGGGAAATCTTGGCAGAAAACTGGAAAGCATAAAAAAATTTATTTTGAAAATGGATTATTTAACTTAGCAGTCAATCAACGAGTAAATACAGAGCACACTGCCTGTGAAGGGGGGTTTGGTGGCACATACGTAAGTAGGGCTGCAGAGAGAAGTCACACTGCTCTTCTCCAGCCAGAGTAGCTTCTATTTCCTCCTCTCTTTTTGCCCGGTAGGCCTGGTCTTTAATAAGACCCTACTCTGGGACAGATCCAGGTCGGTAATAGCCTATAGGTTCCAAACCAGGCAGGTGGCTTTCATGTTTTCATAAGTGATTGAAATTAAATATTAATCTTAGCAATTTCAAGTTATAACAATAGGTCTCTATATCCTTATACTATTTTATATTTAGCAAAGGCTATCATATGGATCTCCCCAGTGTTTCTCAAGAGTCACATATAGTATGAGTAGTATGGTCTCTTCATAAAATAACTGCGTCCCTCAGAAAAGGTTTTAAAAAGATGGTCATGCCATAACCTAGAAGGATCGTTAGACAATTAATTGGTAAAAAGCCCAAGCTTCATTAGAAAGAATGGCATTAGCTCTGAGCTTGGGGACCTGAGCATATGGGGGTACCAGGTGATTTATTTACTTTGCAATTATCCAAGAGTGCATGGCTAAAATGTAATTGAAAATCCCCCAGGCACTAGATGTTGATTTACTTCACAGTTTCAATTGTAGAACCTGGCCTATACCCAGCTCTTATCTCAGAAATCACTGAAAGAAAAAATCATTATAAACTGACCTACAAATCCCCACAATCTTGAGTCTGAATTCTACCACCTTCTAGAATTTCTAAGACTTTTAAAACCAGTAACAATCACTAAACGCTTTTTATCAATCCTGTCTATAAAGTCCAGTGTTTTCATTTGCAAAATACAATACACAGTTCACAAGATAATACCCCTGAAGATGCCTTGTCTTGCCACTATGAGATGGGATGGCATTCTGAGTTAGATTTCTGGTAATAGTGACAGCAAGTAAGGAGGTCTGAAAGGCACGAAGTCACACAGGAGGAATTGGTAGTTTAGACTGAATCCACAGGCAACCAATGTTAAATGCCCTCTTCCAAATGCCACTTAAATTCTTCACTGAAACATCCAGTTAGGTCTCTTTATAACAGCCCAGTCCATTGAAAAACTGCATTTATTTGTTTCTGTATTAAAATTCTCAAAACAATTGCTGTTGATGCAAAAATGTATAATTTCCCATAAGCCATATAAAAAAAATAGGACTCTTTTTCTATGATCTCCTTATCATGGGATAAAGTTCTATTTCTGGGATGTTTATAAAAATGTAATATATAAACATCCTGAGGCTACCTGCATATAATTTAAAAAAAAAAAACTTTATTTCTCTGTCACTTGAAAAGAATTAGTAAAAGTGACTAACCATTTCCTCATAGGCCGTTTTCCAACTTAAATATCCAGTTTCAATATTCAGGGTCAGAGTGAATCTTAGGCCCTTAAGGTAAATATTGATGAAATCTGAGAAAAACTTACTAAAATTTTATATACCCTCATAGTATATTTACTGTCTTAAAATGAAGTGCATGAATCCATCAAGATTTTACTATCTTTTTTTTAATTCATTTACTAAAAACTTCATAATGCAAAGTTCTGCTTATTGCCAGGTCTGATATACAGAAATATACAATTTATTATTATGTGTACACAATACCAAATAAATTACTAATTTAATTTCTAAAGAATAATCATAGGATAATAATCATTGAATTACTTGTCCTATATGTAGGGTAAGATTCCATTCCTCTTCCCTAATTAGTGTGAACCTTACTGGAAAGCTCTAAATTGAGTTATTTTCTAAAACAAAGGAGAGGCCAGAAAACCATTTCCCCTGAGCTTCTAGGGAGGTCATTTCCCCTTCATGATGGACCTGTGGTAGTCATAAATTCAATGTGCACTTAGGTCTTGGAGTTGCAAGCAATCTCTCAAGTTACTCAAGAAAGAATGGATATTCTTTCTTAGTCAAAACTACCATCATTAGAAACCCATTATGTCTACTGCCTCTGCGACCATTTTTGGCCAACACTTCTGTCTGTCCTGCAGATTTGCAGGCAAGTGACAATATTTTTAAATCCACCAACAGAAAATGTATCAGGTAATTTCAGAATAGCAACAATTAACTGAATCAGTTTCCAAGATGAATTACAAAAAAGCACTATGTTCTGAGACAGAGGAATGATTTATAATATATAGAAGAGTAAAATAGTTTCTATTGTTTTCTTTGTTCTAAGTTTCAATGCAGAAGTCTAGCATTGGGGAGTTTTCCCCCTCACACTCCAGTATTAAAAAATGTATGCCATGACAGTTGATCTTTTCATGGCAGCAAAGGCTCAAATGAATTACAACTGAGAAAAATAATGTGCAATAAAAACCACATTAGAGAGTGACAAAAAGAGCATTGCCTGAGAAATATCCTGTCCTTTTTTGTGGCATTTGTAACTGGCTAGATATAGTTTATTTGTTCTCTTTGTAATGGGCCCAGATGCCACTCAGAATGTATCTTTCATGCCACTTGCAGTACCCAGACTGAAAGGAAATGAGGATTATCTGTCCCAGGCTAGACAAAGAATGAGACTGTAAGAGGTAAGACAGGATCTACATAAAATGATGACCACAGAATTATTGGTCATGTCTCTTTGGGTCTATGTTTCTTTCAAAGAGAAAGATGAAATGAAAAAGGTGGAGACGGGTAGTAGAGATGTAAGATCTAGAAATGGCTGATCTCAGCTGTATTAAGTTGTACTTGGAGGGTTAAGTCCAGGAAGTGAGAGGCCACAGGTCAGGCAAACAACAGAAAGTAAGAAAGTGCCCTGACTGAGGTTCCTTAGTCCTGGAAATTCGAGAAATATTTAGAAGCTTGCAGCATTTCCTCACATCTTCCAAAAAATTGGAATTCAAAAGAAAGGGCAATAATTGGTAACAAAATAACAATAACCATACCTCACATGTGGGTTGCTCTATATGCATTTAATTTCATTTTAATCCTTACTACGATTCTCCACTGTGAAGATGAGGAAATGAGCTCAGTGAGGACTAAATGGCTTATGGTACACAGCTGGTAAACAAAAGGCTCAAAAGAAGAACTTCTGTTTCTAAGTTCATACTCTGCACCATAGCAAAGCTGCCTCTACAAGCAGGAGAAAACAAAGACTCAAAACATTATTTCTTCTTTCCATTCAAGTTCTGTACAACTCAATTACTATGTATCGAGCACCTACTATATTTTAAACATTACATTATGCACTGTGAATATATCAAAAAACACAGCTTCTTCTCCCTTTCAAAGACTTTCAAAATAATTCTGAGAAGAAGATATTGATAAAGTGATATGTTTGGATGTAGATAAAAATACCAAAATATATGTGTGAAATATATACATATACTTTAAGTATAGAGAATTTATTTTTATAAACTTTACAAACTTCTGGAAAACTGCCAATTCTCAGTGGGTTGTAAGGAAACTTAAAATACATTTCCCAAACTTACATGGCAATAATAATAATAACGAAATATCTAATGCTTCTTAACTACTAATCATTAATTCATTTCATTCTCACAGTAATTCCATAAGGCAGATAGCATTAGACCTATTTGTACTTGGTGAGGGAAAATAACTTGGCCAAGGTCATACAGCTAATAAATTGCAGAATCAAGATTCAAACCCAGACAGAAAGAGTCCAAGAGATGAACTTGCCTTATAATATATAAAATATTAAGTCCCAAAATATACCCAGGAAACTCCAAAATTCTATTAGTTTCCTTTCTCTTACTAAATCAGCAAGGAAGGTAGATAGCTATAACCCTTATATTAAAAAATATATATATATTTAATGTCTGCCAGGCCCCAAACTACATCTGAAAAAATCAATCACACTTATTTCCTTTTCTTTAAGTGATCAATGCTTTGTAACTTTGGAGTTAATATCCTGACATTTGATTTCAACTAAATGGACCAGAATTGGTGTCGGTGTCAATGGTAGCTGCCTGTGGATGAGCCAATGACAAGAAAATCCTGAGTAGTAAGCTTGCCCAGTACTGGATAAATAAGAAACATTATAAGAAATTGGTCGGTAGAACACTAGAGCATGGACCAACTTATCCAAGAAATAAAAGCTACTCTTGCTGGAGACAGTCTTTGGAAGACCTTCCTTTGCTTTTTACTTCCACATATGTTCTTAAAATACATCCTATAGCTTTGGAGGCAAAAATGTGTTTGACCAAAAAATGACCATTTTTTCTTGAGAAAACACCATTTCTTTTAGGCTAAATTTCATTTTTTTAGTAAATTGACAAAACGGCACAAAATATATTATACACACACAGTGTTATATTCTTCACAGGAACACTCACCATTCTTTCATTCTTTTAAAGAAATTAAGATATTCTCCAAAATAATAGAAAATAAATTCTCCCTCTTAAAGAGGGAGAATCCAATATCCCACCCCTGTTTATAAATTCAGGAGAAAATGAACTAGAGAACAAAATCGAGTCACTGGGGGGTCCTAATTCTAGCTACCATTTCTTCTGTCACTTGAACATGATTCTGCTTTTTTAATATTGATCCCACCCACCCAACATACCTGACCTTGCTTACTGCTACAAGTTTGCCCTCGAACATGAAGATATTTAGAGAGGCCATGATGATGTCTCTGGGAATCCCTGGATTACATCCCTTTGGTTTACATACATAATCCAACCATTTTTCAGGAAAGAGATCAGTTAAACCAGGAGGTTGAGTCAACAGAAATTTTCTAGTTTATTTGTCTTTACCTAGCTGAAATTAAAAGAGACCACTCAAATGATTCTTTACAAAACAAAGAACAATTCCGGGGAAATTATGGTTTCCATCTAAAGAGAAAAGGGTCTTGTTCTTCTTGCCTAGCCAGATACTACCTAACCAAAAATTCTGCAATCCAACGATGTCCATGTAACAAAGGATTATTGTCACTATTATGGTACTTAAGAAATATTAAACTCGACTCATTGAACTCACAATTACAAATATCTCAATAGCAAAAAGAAATGTAAAATACCATGGAACTTACTTCTAATTCTGGCCAAGATGTGGTAACAAGGATTTGATTGACCCTACCACCCGGAACAACCTTAAAACTGGACAGATTATATAAAACAATGTTTTTCAAGACTCTGGACATAAAGCAAATGAAGACACTGATCTCTGAGATATGGAAAACAAAGAAGGCATTCTCTATAATTGCCCAGATTCCTGCTTTGGGAATTTCCAGACCTTAGAACAAAGAATGGTAACTAAGGTAGCGTGTAGAGGATTCCTTGAGCTGAGTAGGTGAGCTGAGAATTAAGGGAGACCAACGAGGATGGGGTTTGCAGAACAGAGTAGCCAAGAGGACAGAGGAGCACAGAGGGAGCTCCAGAGATCTCTGTTTTCCCCTGTTTCATTTCAGATTGTTTCTATTACTGTATCTTCAAACTCACTAATTTTTTTCCTTCTGCAATGTCTGATCTACTATTCTCATATTTTCTAAAACAGGCATTGTAGTTCTCATTTCTGTAGCTTCACTTTAGTCCTTTTTATTTATTCCATGTCTCTATTAAACTTTTGAACATACTGAATATAATTTTAAAACACACTTTAATATTTATATCTGCTAATTCTAACATCTGTGTCAGTTCTAGGATGATTTTAATTGATTAGTTTTCTCCTTATTGTGGGTCATATTTTTCTGCTTCTTTGTATCCCTGGTAATATTTTACTAGATACCAGACATTGAATTTTACCTTTGAACTGGTTCTTTTGTATTTCTACAAATATTCTTGCATTTTGTCTTAGGGCACAGTTAAGTAACTTGGAAATAGTTTGATCTTTATGTATTTCATTTTTAAGATTTGGTAGGTGAGATCAGAGCAGTGTTCAGTCTAGGGCTAATTATTTACCATTAGGTAAGGCAAGATCCTTTAAGCAAGATGATTTTGAGTACTGTAGTCACTGTCTCATGAATTATAAGGTTTTTAATTTTGACTTATAGGTAAAAGTATTATTTTAAGCCCTGCATGGGTATCAGGTACTGTTCCCGCTTGTGCTTTCTGGTGTTCCTTTCTGCAATCTTGGACAGTTTCTTCATGTGCATATGCTGATCTATAGATATCAACACTATTTAGAAAATATAACAGATTGCAGAGTCTCCACAATGTAATATTCACAATGCTCAAATATAATTCAAAATTAGCCCACACACAGAGAACGAGAAAAAATGTGACCAAGTATCAAATAAAGGCAGTCAACAGGGCCCAACCTTGTGATAATCCAGTTGTTGTAATTATTACATGAAGACTTAAAAGCAATATTCTAATTACATTTAAGGAAGTTAATGAAAAATATTCACAAATTAAATAATGGATGGAAATAGCAGAGAAATGGGAAACATAAAAAAGCAAATGGAAATTTTTGCACAAAACAGTGTAATGGATAAAATAAAGAAAATTCACTTAAAGGACTTTATAACAAGATGATTATCTGTGGACATGATAATCAAAAAATCCATTCTAATAAATAGAGAGGAGAAAAATTATAAAAATAGAAGAACCTCAGGATTCTGTGGGGCAATATCATAAAGGTAGTTAGAATCTCGGAATGACCAGAGAGAGGTAAATTAAAAGAAAATTCAAGGGAAAAAAATCTAATGTTTTTCCAAATTAGGTAAAGATATAAAGTTATAGATTTAAGAAGTTAAAACCACCAGGCAGCAAAAATATGAAGAAAACCATGCCTAGATACATTAAAGTGAGATTGTTGAAAGCTAAAGATGAAAGAAAATTTTTGAAAGCAGCGGAGAATAAGAACTAAAACTACATACAGCAGAACAAAGACTTGAATGGCCACAAGCTTCTCATCGGAAAGTATGGAGCCTGAAAGACAGGGAACAACATCTTTAATGTACTTAAAAAACTGACAGCCAGAATTCTACATTAAGTGAGAATATTCTTCAAGAATAAAGGTGAGGTAGAGTCATTTTCAGATAAAGAAGACTAAGAAAATGTCTTTACCAGACTTGACAGTAGCAGAAATGTTAAATGAAGTTAATTTATAGAAAATTATACTAGATGGACATTAGACATTAAACAGCAAGTAAAGATCACTGGAAATGTGTATTGTTGATAAACTGTACCTCAAAAAAGTAAAAAAAAAATTAAAATAAAGGAAATTACCTAAGCTAATATTATGGTACGAATTAGAAAAACAACAAAAATGAGAAGAATGAAGTAGAAGTATGCCAGTTATTTTGTATCAAAATAACCCAGTGAGGTTGAACCTAAAAACAGATTTTAAGCTTTCTTTGATTCATTGTTTCTCAATGCAAAATTATTCTTTCTATGTCAAGAAGAAATATGTGGTTTGAAATTATTATTATAATCTAACTGGACTGGAGACAAAATGCATTTTATGTCAGAGAGGTTTTCAAATGCTGGTAGAACTTAGCTACTGGAAAAGAATTAGAGAAAAGCTGTGGCATTCCATAGACCCTGCACAAATTCTCGTTCTTCCAGATTGCTTAATAAGTAGAAGTAAGGGTTAATTGTAGAACTAAGAGATTTAAAATGTTGCAAATTCATTGGAAGAGTTGAAAAAAAAAAAAAAATCTTTCAACTGTTGACAATAAGAGGTGCCCGGGTGGCTCATTTGGTTGGGCATCCAACTCTCGATTTCAGCTCAGGTCATGATCTCAGGTCATGATATCAAGCCCCCAGTCAAGTCAGGCTCCTTCCTGCTCAGCAGTGAGTCTGCTTCTCTCCCTCTCCCTCTCCCTCTACCTCTTCTCTTACTCTCTCACTTTATCTCTCTCTCTCTCAAAATTAAATAATTAAATCTTAAAAAAAAGAAACTGTTGACAATCAAAACTTTAGAAATTAGATTTTGCAAACAAAACAAGCCAAGAAGATTAATTGATGAGATCATGAACGAAAAAAAAAATCCAGTATTAGAAACTAAAAGATGAAACAAATTGACTAAGGACAAATCAAATTACTATAAAATCAGTGGCAGGCGAAGAGGCCTCTGTCACAGAAAAACTGAGAGGTGTGCCCCAGTTTGCAGTTTATGTGGTGCCCTGGGGGTAGCAGCCTGCCAAGAACCATCTCTCCAGTTGCCACACTCCTGTGGAACTCAGGTTCACAAGCCCCTGGGGCTACCAGAGCCAGGTGATTAAGGGGCAACCTCTGAACAGCAGCTGCAAAAACTGGGGCACCAGATATGAAAACCGGGCACCAACTACATGTAAATCTCCCCCCAGGAGACACTGGCACTCTGGGGTGCAGCAAAGGGAGAGTACAAAGACAGCACTTACATTTGAAGTCTCTGGAAAGGATTACAGTCATCCCCTAGATGAGTATTTAATTAGAAGCCCGTCCCTCACGCCATAGCCATGATGATTAGCCTTCTTCACAGTAAGACAGAGCTCTTAGGTCTGTTGCCTTTTGTTCTGTCCTCAGGTATGAGTTTAAGAACTCTTTCTCCAGTGGTGACAGTGCTATGGGACTACTTAGCATAAGCCCCTTTGGCTGCCAGAGTCAGGTAATGTAGAGATATCCCCTGGTAGCAACTGCAAAAATTGGGGTGACAGACAGGGGTAGTATGTGCTCCTTTCTGAGTGGTACCAATTATTACAGTTCCATGGGACCAGGAACCCAAGCTCCCCTGGTTTCCAGAGCCAGGCAGTTAACAGGTGTCCCCTAGGGAGAAACCACAAAGACTACGGCTCCAGACACATATAAAACTTCCCTTCCAGGAGATACTGAGGCTCTGGAACATGAGAAAGGGAAAGCATCAAGATGGCATCCAACAGTCTCTCTCCCCAGAAAGTGTTCCAGTAGGCTCCTAGACATGTATACTATTAGATTCCTGGCCCTAAGGCTTATGCTTTAATATAAACAAGTGAGCCTTCTTTACTTTAAGTTTGGATATAATCAGCTACCTCTGAATTGGGACCTGAGTGGCCTTTAAGGGGACCTGACCATGCGGGCCCTTTAAGAGCTGTCTCCCAGAAGAAGCAGGCTCCCCACTGAGCAGGGAGCCCATTGCAGGGCCCCATCCCAGGACTCTGGGACCAAGGCAATGCCCAACTAACTGAGCCACCTAGGCATATCCCCCCACCCTTTTTTAAGAGGAAATTCTTTTATATGTACCTAAAGAATTTGTCCATAGGAGGAGGTAGGTTCAGGATCTTCCTATGTCACTACATTGAACTGGAACCTCAGCCTTGCTCCAACTTGCCAGTTTCTCCCAGAAAAAAAGTTTCTATGCTCATCTGGAGCCCCAGTTTTTGTGACTGCAACCCAGGGAACACCACCAGATCACCTGGGCAGCGGGGCTTACACTAGCAATCCCACAGTAATATATATTTTTGCATACTTTTAAAAGCTACTGCTGACGGGTCTGGCTTTCAAATGACCTGACTAGGTGCTGAGAGCCTACCCTTAGGGACATTGGCAGGTCTTGGCCCATCCTCAACTACTGGGAGCTATAAAAAATATAATAGGATATAATAGGCTTCTTGGACAGCACAAATGTTTGAGAGAAAACAAAGAGTGAGGACAAGGTTAAATATCAAAGTTTATCTCCTACGTTAGGCCATCTGTTCCAAGACTGGAAGAGGTGGTTGTTTCATCTACTGTATAGAAACTAGCTCAGAATGAAGAAAAATGAAGAAATAGAGGGATATGTTCCAGGTGAAAGATAAAATTTCAGAAATAAGCCTTAATAAAATGGCGATAAGTGATTTACCTGATAAAGTGTTCAATGTAATGGTCATAAAGATGCTCGCCAAACTGGGGAGAAGAATGCATAAACACAGTGACAACTTCAATAAAGAGATGAAAAATATATAAGAAAGTACCTAATAAAAGTCACAGAGGTTAAGAATACAATAATTAAGCTGAAAAATACACTAATGGAGGTTCAGCAGCAGACTAGATGAAGTAGAAGAAATGAGTCAACTAAAAGACAAAGTGGTAGAACTCATTCAAGCAAAGTAGCAAAAGGAGAAAAGAATGAAATAAACCTTAAGAGGCTTATGGAACAACATCAAAAGGACCAACATTTGCATAACATTACAAGGATTCCGGAAGGAGAGGAGTGAAGAGGGCAGAAATGTTCTGTGAACAAACAATCTTGGTGAAAACTGCCCTAGCCTGGGAAGTGAAACAGACATCCAGATCCTGGAGACCCAGAGATT
This sequence comes from Nasua narica, assembly GCA_028533885.1. NCBI lineage: Eukaryota > Metazoa > Chordata > Mammalia > Carnivora > Procyonidae > Nasua > Nasua narica. The sequence goes on from CM052809.1 coordinate 67,866,068, forward strand.
TGCAAATAAATTGAACACAAAGAGACCCATATCAAGATACACTGTTAACTAAAATGTCAAAAGTTAAAGACAAAGAATATTAAAAGCAGCAGTAAAAAACTCAAACTTGTTATGTACAGTGGAACCCCCATAAAACTATCAGTAGATTTTTCAGCAGAAATTTTGTACTCCCAAAAGGGAGTAGCAAGATATATTCAAAGTGCTGAAAGTAAAAACACTTCCAATCAAAAATATTTTACTCAGCAAAGTTATTCAGAACTGAAGGCGAGATCAATTATTTTCCAGGAAAGAAAAAGAAAAAGGAGTTATCTAGTAAATAAAATCAGGAGCATCAGATTAAAAACTGGGCAGAAATGATGTTCCAAAAAAGACACACAGATGGCCAAAACTGGTAAATGAAGAGATGTTCAACACCATTAGTCATCAGGCAAATACAAATCAAAACCATAGTAAGATATCATCTCATACCTGTTAAAATGGCTGTTACAAAAAAGACAAGCAATAGGGGTACCTGGACGGCTCAGTCAGTTAAAAGTCTGACTTGATTTCGGTTCAGGTCATGATCTCAGGGTGGTGAAATCGAGCCCTGTGTCAGGCTCTGCAATGAGCATGGAGCCTGCTTAAGATTCTCTATCTCCTCCTCCTTCTGCACACCCCTGCCCTTGCACTCTCCCTAGAAAAAAGAAAATGCCTTTGTAGAAAAAAAAAGAAGAAGAAAGAAAAAGACAAATAACAAGTGTTGGCGAGGGTGTGGAGAAAAGAGAACCCTTGTACGCTGTTGTGGAAATGTAAACTGGTGCAGCCACTATGGAAAACATCCTGGAGGCTCCTCAAAAAAATGAGAGTAGAGCTACCATATGATTCAGGATTTCCACTTGTGGGTTTTTACCCAAAGAAAATGCAAACGCTTGCTCAAAAACATATATGTACCCCTATATTCATTGCAGCATTATTTACAATAGCCAAGATATAGCTAACCTAAGTATCAATCACTATGTGAATGGAAAAAGAAACTATGGTGTATATGTATACAATGTAATATTATTCAACCATAAAAAAAAGAATGAAATCTCACCATTTGCAATACCATCGACTCTGATGACATCTGATTAAGTGAAATAAATCAGAGAAAGATAAATACCATATAATCTCTCTTTTATGTGGAATCAAAAAAGAGCTCATAGAACAGATTGGTGGTTGCCAGAGGTTGGGAGGTTGGGCTGTAGGTGGGAAGAAATGAGTGACGAGGTCAAAAGGTTAAAAAAGAAAAGATAAAACAAGAGAAAGAAAATGAAATGAATGAAGAACACAAGTCACACAGCACACTGAAGCCAGTGAAGTTGGACCCAGTTTTCTTTTGCTATCCAAATTACTATTTAGTAAAAAGCAAAAGCTAAGTAGCTTGACATTTCAGAGATTCTGCTTGAAATAACATTAGGTGTTATTTCCAAATGGATTGTAGAGCATTAGTGGATAGGAATGATATATTTCCCTTATGCTTTAAATAAACTAATTCTGATATCCATTTGAGTCTATATATTAGTGTGGGGCAAATATTTCTAGTCCCTTTGTTCATTTGTAACTCCCAAACCTCTCAAATGAAAACATATTCATCTGAAGCAGGCTTTCACAGTTATGAATACATATTGCTCTGTAAATTAATTGTTCATATGTGTGCCTCCCGTATTATGATGAGCCCAAAAAGAGAGAAGCAGTTCCTTATTTACCTTTGAGTTGCCAGCCCTAACACAGTGCCTAGTTTGCAAAAGATGTTCAGTAAGTTGTTGTCAAATAAAGTGCATTCTGTGTCTACTTATGCAGAACTGGCTACATAATTTGAGAATCCAGTGCATAATATGGGGATCCTTATTAAAGAAAATCCTTAAGGATTTCAAAATGGTGACTACAAAGCACGTGCAAGTGCATAGGTCACTTACCCACTAAACCTGCCCTACATTCATGCTGTCAATTACCCACGGGTTTTTACTTCTATTCCTGAGTAGGAAGTAATTTAGAAAAGATGTTATTTCATAATGGCTTTAAAAAATAATAGCAAGGATACAAAAAGGAAAAAAAAAAGATGAAACACAATAGCTTTGGGGCTGTTACTTACAACATAATAAAGACCAAAGAGAGTTCCCAAATAAGGTTAAAAGTGCAAAACAGCAAAAATTTTACAGTGAGGTGGCAGGAATGAATGTTCAGCATTTTTTAGCAAGGTTTGTAGCTTTTTTTCTTCCTAAACTACCTATTAAAGAAAACTTCACTGTTCACCAAAATATTTGATTAGCTTAAACATTTTCAAATAATCTAAAATAAGTCCCCCATATTCATACATAGTATTGTAATGCCAAATATTTAGAGTACAATAAAATTTCACTGATCCTAAACACATTAATGATTTCTGGAATAATTCAAAAGGCCCTTCGGGCTCTTTCAAGGTCATTGTTAAAAGATAGCAGTTTTCCTTGACCCTCAGGTGCAGAGGATTGAGTTAATCAGGGTCTATAGCTCATGATTTGTTATTAACATTGGCCATAAAAAAGCCTCTCTTTGTTGTATTCATTTAGTTCCTTTTATGCCCTTATCTTCCTCATATTTACTACTTCCTCTCTAGGCAGTCATTCCTTTTTGTTCAATGTATTTCTTTTTGCTTATATGTCTTATTATGAAAATGTGATTTTGTTTGGGATGAATGGATTCAAATAATGAGTTCAAATAGAGGTTTCATTTAAGTACATAATTTTGTGTTTTACTCATATTTTTATTTACTTTTCTAAGCATTATGTTTTCTAAGCATCCCTATTTGCTACATGAACAGAATTCATTGTTTCTAACCACTACATAGCATCCCATGGTATATACCTAACACTTTCTGTTATCTGTTCTCCCAGTGATGGACCCCTAGATTGGTTCAACTCCCCTACCACATATAATGCAGTAATGAGCATCCTTGTATGTGCTGCTTAATGGATCGGTGTGAGACCTTCCTGGGAATGTATATTGAGGAAAGGAGTAGTTTAGACATAAGGTATAAGAAAAATTATTTTGAGTAGGTCACTTTATATCACTCTTCGGAGTAGCTCCCTCACTTTTATCTCCCCACTAGCAATAAATATGGACTATTCTACCACTACAACCTAGTCAGTACTTAGTACTACCTAGCTTTCTAATTATTGCCAGAGGTATAGATATAAAATGGTAAATGATAAATGATAAAATGATAGCTCATTATCCTTTTGCTTTGCATTTTTAGCATTACCCATGATGAATTTGAGCATTTCTTTATAAATTTCTCTTCAGATCTTACGCATTTCTTTTAAAGATTTTATTTATTTTTTTGACAGAGAGAGAGAAATCACAAGTAGACAGAGAGGCAGGCGGAGAGTGAGGAGGAAGCAGGCTCCCTGCTGAGCAGAAAGCCCGATGTGGGGCTAGATCCCAGGACCCTGAGATCATGACCTGAGCCAAAGGCAGAGGCTTTAACCCACTGAGCCACTCAGGTGCCCCACTTATGCATGTTTTTATTGGGGTTTCTGTCCTCTCTTTGTTAATTTGCAAAAATTCCTATTATATTTTAGATATTAATCCCTGGTCAGTTGTAGATATTACAAACCTTTCCCCCTTTGCCTTTCTGTTTTCTGTGCATTATGTTTGTGATGTCTTTCATTGAATAGATCCTTTATTCTGATAAAAATATGTTTTACTCTTATGTTTTATAATTTTAAAGATTGTTTAAAAAAACCCTCCTACTCCCTAACTCACAAAACTATTCTTCTGCATTGTCTTCCACTCCTTTTTTACATCCATTTTTTACAGGAAAATACTTAACTAGGTATATGTTGTTAGGTCCTCCATCTATATAGAAAACCAGTTTTCCTTACACTATCAATAAACAATCTATTGTTTTCCATTGATTTGTGCTGCAACATCAAAATATCATTGTGCTACTTAAATGCTAAAATATACAAAAAATAAATGTTAAAGTAGTCTATGACAGTTCAGACAAAACAATGCATTGTTTTATGGTTTGCTTCTAAGAAAGACGGAATTTAAACTTTGCTAAAGGGAAATTTGTATAACAGTTTAAGACACTCAAATGCATGGGTGGTAGTCACAAGAAAAGTGAGACCTCTGCCACTGAGGTGTTCAAGCAGAGACTATCTACCCACTGGAGCCCATATTGTGTTTGGTGAATAACCTGGTTCTCAGTTCTCTAATAAGAGGATCAGACTATTATCTAGGATCCTGCATGAGCTTAAGTTCATTGATTCTGTAAGTCTACACCATCTAAACTTCCTTCCAACTTAATGAAACTGATTTTTTTAATGTTGTCATCTCTCCTTTATAAAATATTCTAATAATTTTATCAAAGGCCTTTCCCTGGAACCTTATGAAGTAATTATGCATATATCTTCATATATAAAATACTCACGAGCTTTGACTGCAGTTCCTATGTAAATGAGATGAGTTATACTCTATATCGTTATGCACCAGGCTTGCCTTTGTTCACCTTTGCCAACACCTTGACTAATTTCTTCAAATAAATAATGTATCTCCTGCAAGGTTTTCCAAAGAATTATAGAGCTGCCCTTGCAGACATAAAAAGTGAAGTCAGGCACACTGATTCATTGGGGAAACACCTTCCTTCTTTCCTTCTTCTCTCCTTCCCTCCCCCCTTCCTCCCTCCCAACCTCTTTCCTTCCTTCCTTCCTCCCTCCCTTCCTCCTTTCCTCCCTCCCTCCCTTCCTTCCTTCCTTCCTTCCTTCCTTTTGAACTTACTAAGAATTCTTTATACATGTAGGGAAGGACAAAAAAAATCTTTTCTTCTTCAGGAGCACCTGGGTGGCTCAGTGGGCTAAAGCCTCTGACTTCGGCTCAGGTCATGATTTCAGGGTCCTGGGATCGACCCTGCATGAGGCTCTCTGCTCAGCGAGGAGCCTGCTTCCCTCTCTCTCTATGCCTGCCTCTCTGCCTACTTGTGGTCTCTCCCTCTCTCTGTCAAATAAATAAATGAAATCTTAAAAAAAAAAAAAAAAAGAAAGAGTGCTCTTCTTCCTGGTACTAGGAAGAGAGACACATCTTTACAATTTCCTTTACAAAAGGAAAACCTGTGCCCAATATTTAGAGCTTTTCCTGCATCTGCTTATTCTCGATGGCCTTTAGCTCAAAATAATCCTTATGCCAAAGTGGCATATTTTGCAGTGGTATATTCTGGTACCTGTCACACATATCAAGTACCCAATAAATATGTCTACATTCTACTACTTTTTAGGTTTTTGTGTTTTTAAAAAATCTTAGACTACATGCAAAAATCTTGTATATAGTGGTGGAGTAAAAAGTTAAGTCTTGATTTCAAATACTATTCCTAGTATTTGTAAGAAAAAGGACATCTCTCCAAAGTTGATGTTTTCTAGCCTCAAGACCATGCCAGAGGCTCTCTTGACCTGCTCTGCTTCTCCCCAGATAGTTGCTTTTTACAACATACTAAAAATTAACCTCCAATTTAAGGATCACATTGTTTTTGTCTCTGCCAAAGACCTTAGTGATACAGCTCAACTTAGAAAACTGTCCATAGAAAACTGACCTTTCCAGTCAAGTCTAAGTAGGAGATTTTGAGGACAATGAACCCATTACTAATGAATAAATGAATTTGCACAATAATTATGTTGGGAAGTTTGTATCATAGAAATATATCACTCTCCTAGCACTACTTGAGCCAGGGTAATTACACTGCAATCAAATGACTAGAACAACAGTAAAGATGCTGTTTGATTTTCTAATTATTATTGAGGAATGCCTCCTGAGCCCAGCCTTGAAGGCTTCTCTTTGGAATCATCTGCAGCTCATACTGCTTCTCATGCATTATACATTAAACCCATATGGCTCTTTGAGGTGGAGGGTCTCTAGAGGGAAGTTCCATACTGCTCTTTCCACTGTGGGAGGGAGAAAGGTAGAAAAAACATGAAAGAAGGGAGAAGGCTGGGGCTAGTGAGACGGAAGGAAGGAACACCACTGGGCAAAGTTCAGAATTCAGGCAAAGGTGAGTCGAATTAATAACCATTAAAAAGAGATAGGAGCCACTTCCAGAACGTTTTTTTGTATTTAGGTTTTTTGTTGCTAAGTTTGAAGAAGCTTCTAAACAAGGCTTCTCTCTGAATCTGTCCGTTTCTACTAAGAACCTCCGTCCTATCATTTGCTAAAGAGAAAGAACTGGAACTATTTGGCAAAATGCATCAGTGCACTTGAGGCTTGATTTTAATGGAATCATGTTAAAAATTGATACTTAAAGGTATCTATGCAATATAGCAAATATAAAAATATTTTTATTTGAACAAATACATGTAATTTATTTTTAAAAAGAAGTATAGAAATTTTTCCTTATGCTCAGAATCCACCCCCAACAGTGTATAGATTATTAATTCCTTAGAAATAAATTACAGAGGGAATTCCTTAAGCTCTTCTTAAGAGAATAATGTATATAAATTTTAATTTATTCAAACCTTGAAAGTTACACTCATTTATTAGTCATATTCATCTTTGTTTCTCTGCCTTGGAACTATAGTCTTCAGATTCCATAGACTTTAAAGATCACCTAATAATATAAATAAGGATTGAGCCAGGCACAATTACAAGTATTTAAAACTATATATTTTATTTATTTCTCATAAAAAATCAATCAGGAATATGTTTATATTACTCTAATTATTTCCCCTTAAGATGGGAAAACCGAAGCTCAGAAAGGTGATATATTTATATAAGACTCAGCCGTATATATTAAATATTATCATTTAAATATTAAAGATTATAAAACGCAAGTATTACTTTCGTTCTTGTAACTGGATCCATGGTTTGATGCCATTTTACTTTTAATTTGATTAGTCATCTTGCCTACAGAATTAAATACTGGCAGGACATTTTCATGGCGCTTCCTTTTTCACAGAAAAACAAAACTAAACAACAATAAAAAAATTATATGAATTAAATTATTAATGACATTTCAGCTAGTGGGCTGTTAAATGTCATCTTACTCACATTTTAATTATCAACGCCTCTTTATAAATTGAGTAACATTGTTTCCTGTCTGCAAATGTTAACCTTCCAATTAAATATCTACCATTTAAAAAATATTTTTAAAAGAATTTGATATAGGTTAGTAAGCACGGGCTTGATGGAAGAGAAGCCTGCAAATAGCTCTAAGCAGATTCTCTGTATTTATTTTGAAATGGAGCAAGGCTCCAAGGAGACATTTCATTTTACTGTTTCCATAAAGATGGTGTTTTTCTCTTTCCAATTCTGGCTTCTTGCCCCTGTGCTCCTATATAGTTAGGAGCCTAGGGGAGCTCCAGATCTCAGATTCTCACTCTGTCTTTTGTCAGTGACAAATTAAGTCTCTCCCTCACAACCAGTCTAGGGTTCAACCTGTGCTTCGTGCACTATCTATCCCTTATTAATCAGGGCGAGACATGCATCTGCTGCCTCCAATTACCAAGCATATGAATTATAATATTTGAATACAAGCTGAGAAGAATCATTAAAAATATGAAGCTATCTGGTATGTGGAGTTCTGAGCACTTTTTCTTTTAAAATAATACATTCAGAAAAAAATTTTTTTGCTTGCTTGTTTGTTTCTCTTGAGGGCAAATGGTCCTCAGAAAATATTCATCGAATTATAGTAAGAAAAAAACAAATTTTAAAACGAGGCATATAACTCTTCTACTGCTCCACTTATTAAATTAGGAAGCAGGAGCTTAAAATTCTGTTTAATAAGTGTAATTATAAGCAAGTGTAGGGGAAGAACAACACTTTTCCCTCTACCCTTCGGAATTCTTGGCTGAGACCTGCTATAACAAGAATGGATTAATAAGAGAAAAATCACAGAAGTTTATTAACATGTATGCTTGATATGTATATGGGAGATCGACAGGGAAAAATGAGTAACTCCCTGAGGTGGCCTAAACCACCAGCTTAAAATCGTCTTCCACTGCAGACAAAAGAAAGAAAGGGGTGCATGTTGCGGTGGGGGGAGGAGGGAAGAAGACAATTATGAGAGGTTACCAGGGAAATGATGGGTAAACAAGGCCAGGATTTGTTATGCAAATTTAAATCTGTGCCTTCTCCATTAATAAGATTCTCTTGTGATTTAGTGTCATCCTTCTGTTCTTGGTACACAGAGAGAGACACCCTTACAAATGGAGATTTACTTTATAAATGTTCATTTCCCTTGCAAAAGGATAACTTATACTGTTTTCAGAGCTTGTCCTGTGTCTGCTGTTTCTTGAAACAATCAGCTCAAAATAATCTATATACCAAAGAGGCAAATTTTGAGTTGGCACATTTTGCTACTCTTCACAATGTAGTTATTTGGTTCTGCTTGCACTCTTCACTCTTCACTCAATCTGTATTCTGTATTCTGAACTCTCTATTCTCCCCCCACTCCTACTGGTGCATCCCACATTATCTGGTAAATAGTAAATACTCAAAATTTATTAGATGATGAAGTGAGTAAGCAGACAAAATAATTAATGTATAGAATTATAGAAAAGAGAGCCTTGGAGATTATTTTGCTCAATAAATGGGAACTTCAATGCCTTTAAATGTAAAAAGTAAAGCTGTAAAGAGAAGAAGTCTAAGATCTGATTAGTGGCAGGACCAGAACTCAGTCTTAGTTCACTCACAATGCTTTTTACTGTTCCACAATTAAACTCCAAAGTATATCCACCTACCAGTGAAATATGAAGAAAGGATTAAAGAATAGAAATGCATAGACAGAAAGAAACCAAGACAAATGGGAAAACACAAGAAGAGGCACAGAAATACAGTCACAGGGGCACCTGGGTGGCTCAGTGGGTTAAAGCCTCTGCCTTCAGCCCTGGTCATGATCTCAGAGTCCTGGGATCAAGCCCCACATCAGGCTCTCTGCGCAGCAGGGAGCCTGCTTCCCCCTCTCTCTCTGCCTATCTCTCTCCCTACTACTGCCTATCTGTACTCCCTACAGAGAGAGTGATCTCTCTCTCTGTCAAATAAATAAATAAAAATCTTAAAAAAAAAAAAAAAAGAAATACAGTCACATAAACACACAAACCCACAGAATAGAAAGAATCAAACTCAGAGATAGACTTCTATGACCTGGTATCCCCACCTTGTGGTGTTTTGTATAATTCACCTACAGACTTTGAAGTTATGTTGCATTTTCACAACTTCAAACTTTAAAGTACTATTTATCAGTTGGTATGTACTCTGAGGTATCTGTCAATAGAAAGCAATTAAATGAGGGCACTTGGGTGGCTCAGTTGTTCAAGCATCAGACTCTTGATATCAGGATTTTCCAAGTTCAACCCCCGTAAGCCTACGTAAGAAAAAGAAAAAAAAGCAATTAAATGAATCATGATGCAGGTATATGATAGAATACTATACAAATGTTGCTTGAATTATGTACTTATATGGACCAAACTTTATTTTAAAAACTAACTGTAAAAAACAAAACATACAGTAGCAGAAATCATATCCTACTAAATAGACAAAAAAGGAGGTATAAATATGTATGTACATGTTTGACAAATCTAGAATATTTCTGAATATATATATATATATAACACAAAAATTAGAAAACAAGTTGACTTTGGAGAAGAAACTAAAGGACTAGAGATAAGAAGTGGGTATTGCTTTGATGTGTTCTCTTGGCAGTGTTTGAATTTCTCACTAGATACAGATAATTTTCTAAAAATATAAAAATGGAAATAAAGAACTAGTCTGGCTCATAAAGTTGTACGATCCCATTATTGACACTTTTTACTTTTATTTTTTTTAAGATTTTATTTATTTATTTGACACAGAGAAATCACAAGCAGGCATAAGCAGAGATAATCACAATCATAAGCAGAGAGGCAGGCAGAGAGAGAGGAGGAAGCAGACTCCCTGCTGAGCAGAGAGCCTGATGCGGGGCTCGATTTCAGGACCCTGAGATCATGACCTGAGCCCAAGGCAGAGGCTTTAACCCACTGAGCCACCCAGGCGCCCCAACACTTTTTAAATTCTTCAAGTTTTACCGGGATTTTTGAACACCAGTAGTCACAAAGCAATAAAATAAAATTAAAAGAAATTTATTAGAGGCTATAGATAGAATAAAACTGTGCCTTTTAGTTCACAGTACTGTGCTTAATATCAAGTAAGCAATAAGTCACAAAACCTGATGCTAATCAATGAGTTACAGAGGCAGATTACTTTCACCCTACTCTTTCCTACCTACATCCCTACCTGAGGTCTACCCACTACTTCTCAGAGACTGCAATTCAAAAAGTAATTATTTTCTGCTTTGAAAATATATCCTATCACTCCTTGCATAAGCCTCTGACTAGTGGACCTGGTGACATTATTATATATATGGTTTGATGTGAGCATGTCAATCAACTCTTGAGACTAATTGTGCTAGATACTTTGTCTCTAAAATGGCAGGTATAACTCTTAAAAGGAATAGTACCCAGCCATACAAAAGAATGAAATCTTGCCATTTGCAAAACATGGATAGATCTAGAGGGTATAATGCTATGTGAAATAAGTCAGTCAGAGAAAGATAAATACCAAATAACCTCACTCCTATGTGGAAATTAGGAAACAAAACAAATGAACAGAACAAAAAAGAGACAAACAAAAAATAGGCTCATAAAGATAGAGAATAAACTGACAGTTGCCAAAGGGCAGGTAAATAAAATAAGTGAAGGGGATTGAGATTACAATTATCTTATGAGCACTGACTAATATTTAGAATTGTTGAATCACTGTATTGTACACTTGAAACTAATATAACAATGAGTTAATTATACTGAAATTATACATACAAAAAACTGAATACACAGAAAAAATAAAAATAAAAAATAACTTTGAGAGAAGGGAGCTGTTGAAACAATGAGAAAAGATTATGTTGAAAAAACACCATGCATCTAGTTAGAAAAATAGGTTCAGTGAAGTGTACATTCTGAGGACTTAAAGTGGAAACACCATAGAATATCTCTAGCTGCCTTAAATCTTTCTTAGAATAATGAGAAGATGTAAATGAATAAGTATTTATTTATTACCTCTTATTATATATAACCAGTAAAAAGGGAAGCATGTGTTTCATATCTCCATGACATGACCCAATTGGACACTATGTCCACCCCACCCATTGATGGGGGAATGGCAAGTTACATTGCAAAAGAACATGTGTATTGGGAATTACTATCACAAATATCTTTGGAAAATTCAATAAGCTACACTAAAGTGTCTTCCAGAACTGGTACTATGTACTCATGGGTTGTAACTTTGTTATAGTAGAAGGACCACATGCTTAGGAGTCAGAAAAGCGAGTCTTCATCCCACCTTTTAATAACTTAATAATTTGTCATAAACAGGTTTCTTGGTTAAATAATTTTACTTGACTAAAATACAAAAATACTGACGACACAATAATTTTGCAAATTTAAAAAGTTAACAATAATTTTGCAAATTTAAAAAGTTAATATAAAATTACCTTTAATGTTCTCTCCTGGATTAAACTTACTTCTTATTATCTCTTTCTAGAGTGATCTCACCTAAACTCTTGGTTTAGGAATATCACTTCTATGCTAGTGAGTGACTCTCAAATCTATGTTTATGACAATGAATTAAAGCTGTAGCTCTATATCAGAATCTCAATATGGATGTCTTTCCAACAAACAAAAGCTATAAAAGACATTATTGTGAATATTGGGGAAATGTGTACAGATTGTAAATTAGATAATAATATAATAATTTGACATTTCTTGATAGTGGTAATTGTTTTTTGAATATGTAAGAGAATGGACTAGATATATGCCAAAATATTGAGAGGTGAAGTGTCTGGGAGAAAGAGAGAAAGAGAAAGAGAGGAGATCATATGGGCTAAAATGTCGACAGTTGGTGAACCTAGGAGAGGCATAAAGGGAAGTTTATGGTATTTATCGTATTATTCTTGTACCTTTTCTATAGGTTTGAATTGTTCAGAATTAAGGTAGAAAAATAATAAACTTATCTCTTTGCTTTGTCTTCTAAGCATAATTATCTCAAAAATAGATCCTTCTTTAGTTTTTCCAGGTTTGATCACTGACACCACCATCTGTCACTCATCACAGTCAACCAATCACCAAATCCTGATGAGTGCTTGATTCCCACTTTCACTGCCCTAGCATGAATCTTAATAGTCATTCACTTGGATTATAGAAGTTAACATATTTTAATGTCATTGCCCCATTCTTCTTTCTCAGCCCAGATTACCTTTCTAAAACATGTCCCTGTCTTCCTGGGGGAGGGGGGAAAGTCTTCAGTGTTCCACATATGCCTAAAATGACAATGTCTGTAGTCATGTTATCTCCTCCTACATCCCTCCATCTTAATATATGAACTGCACAATAAACATCCACATATACCTGAAATGATCTTCTGCTTGTTTCTGTGACAAATTCACTTAGTGCTACTATACTAAATGAAGAACAGTTGTATTTATAAATTGCTTTTAATCTATTACTAAACATTTAAGAAAAATTAAACATAAACTAAGAAAATGCATTTAAATGTCTGGCTGCCTCAGAAATGAGGACCCTGCAGATAGTTTGCAGTCTGGATGGGAGGAGCCTGTGTGAAGAAAGATATGGATTTCTAATGTGCTCTATGGGATTAGGCACTGTTGCCTGGTCGCATCATTAATCAAAGCTGAAAAATTACCTACCAGAAGCCAGCAGCCCAGACATGAGCCATCTATTTCCTTGTGGCTTTCTTCTATAAGCATGCCACTGTGAATTTGATGAACACCTTTCTCTAATCTTTCTGTTCAGCTCTACCACCTGTTTTATAAATTATTATTACTATCAGTCAGGACTGGGATTGGCTTATTTGTCTTCAGGTAAGGCAGATCAGGGGAAGAGTTTTCTGGCCTAATCACATGTTTTTTAAACAAGTACACCCACATATTCTTATGGGACTTGGCAAGCCTATTGCCTACAAATTGGGATGTTCTGATATGTAGTAAAATTATTTCACTCTGAAGTAACTTTAGATTGAGCCATTTATCTCAGAACATCAAGAGCTGTCTTAAAAGATAAAATGAATTGTGGCTCAATTGTCTAGTTAATTTCCTAAAAATGGAGAGCCCTGTCAGAGAGGGTTACTCATGTACACACCCAATCTCCCTCAAATAGACTCTAAGCCTTGTTTTGTGATATCTATCACACTCAACACACACACACACACACACACACACACACACTACTTAGCCCAGTACCATGGACATAGTAAATGTATTTATTTATATATTAATGTATTAATAATTAATTAAATGTATGTATTTAATAAGTGAGTAAATCAAGTACTCCACCTTGTCTTTTCTTTAGTATATGCTAGATATTTTTACCTGAATTGTCAAATTCTACTTTCCAGTTAACTTTATTTTTCTGGTCATAGCGTGCTCGATTTGTGGCATTTCAGAGTTCATGGGCAGCTTTGGGATTTATAGGATACAGCTCTTTATTTCTCAGATGAGAATACTGGAGTTACAATAGATTAAAAATTGTTTTCTAAGGTCATGCAACTGAAAAGTGGCCCTTCTAGAATAAGCCTTGTATGAGTTCTAGTATTCTCCCTGCATCACATTAAACTGCCTCCCATCAAAGCAATGCAATTATATGGTTAAAACAGAACCATATAAACTTTGGTATATCTGCTTATTTCTTTTTTTTTAAATATTTTCTTTTTTTAAAAAATATTTTCTTTATTTATTTGACAGAGAGAGAGATCACAAGTAGGCAGAGAGGCAGGCAGAGAGAGAGGGGGAAGCAGGCTCCCTACTGAGCAGAGAGCCCGATGCGGGGCTCAATCCCAGGACCCTGAGATCAAGACCTGAGCCTAAGGCAGAGGCTTTAACCCACTGAGCCATCCAGGCGCCCCTATCTGCTTATTTCTGTGCAGAACATGTCCTTTTTGCCTTCAAATGGAAAAATCTGAATATTTGTCTAAGACATACATCCATAATCTGAATATGCACAAAGAACGTCATTAAAAGACACCAATAACCTTTGGGACGCCTGGGTGGCTCAGTTGGTTAGGCAGCTGCCTTCGGCTCAGGTCAGGGAGCCTGCTTCTCCCTCTGCCTCTGCCTGCCACTCTGCCAGCTTGTGCTCTCTCTCCCTCTCTCTCTCTCTCTCTCTCTTTGACAAATAAATAAATAAAATATTTAGAAAAAAAAAAAGACACCAACAACCTTTGGAGTTATCATAATAAATAATGAAGGGAGAAAAAGTTCTTGAGATTTTTCCTGAATTGATCCATCTGGAAATTCACTAGGCAAGTTTATTATCTTGCCCAGATTTTGAAGAAAATGCAACAACAAGAGGAAAAAAGTAAAGGAAAAAATACACATTGACTTCATTTAGTCATTCAGAAACCTTGATTGAGAATCACTTTTGCTAGACTCTATGTAGAATATAGACAAAGAAATAGGTGGGCATCTTCAAAGGTCTAAGAGCCTGATAAGATGAAATCTAGTAGTGCTTTTTCCCTGTGAAGCACATAGAAAGGTTCATCACAGCCCACAAAAGCAAGAGTGGTTTTTGGATAGCCACACCTTAAACGCAGAATGGCAGCTGGACATTAAAAATGTCAACATGTAAATAACCAATAAGTTCTTCGTCCCCACAAAGAAAAGGGGAGGTAGTTACCAGAGGAAAGAGAAAAAGCACATTTCAGCTATAGTTGGAATAATTAAAAAATCAAAAAGTGATCTTCAGTTGCTTAAGCTGGGTGTTACAGACAAAGCAGACAGTCTTCTAATGACTGATGGTGTGACCCTTGTGTGACTGACCAACAGCTCTTCACAGAGGCTTTGGGATTTGTGGATTTACATGCTAGTGGAGTTTACAATGAAGTTCCTGAATTTGGGGAGAGAGGCAAGGTGATTGTGGCAACCACGTCTCTTTGGAAACCAAGGAAACTACTTTCACCCCTAGATGAGTTTCTTCTCTTGGAAATCCCAGCAAAGCTAAAGAGAGTTTGTGGACTGCAAGGAAGGGTAGTGACCGCAATAACCAGCTATCACTCATCTACTAGAGGTCTTTAAAATCTCCCATGCTATTCTTATGTATTAATTGGCAGTGTATTTGATTTGATCAGTTCTCTGATCCAGTATCGAGAAAACCAGAATCACTTGCAGATTCCGTGAGCATAAACTATGTTGGTAAAAAATAAAAGTAGCAGCAGCTATAAGAATAAAAACAGTGATAGAAATATTTTTTGAGACTTAGTGTGTCCCAATTGCTCTCTGTAGATTACTTAATCCTGACAATAACCCCTCTAAGGTATACATTATCACTCTCTATGAACCCCAAGCTGCTCCCTTCTGTTTGAATAAGCATCTTTAATGCACTTTGCTGGTGATCTCTTTTAAGTCATTTGGCATATTCTGCCTTGATTTCTGAATTATGTGCTTGCTTATTTCTTTTTCTAGATTATAAACCTTGAGAGCAAGAACCATAAGAGCAAAGTAACAATGCTTTCTATTTAAGTGGGAATCAATAAATACTTGTGGGATTGGATTGAATTACTTTTAATTGAAAAAGAGCTCGTAAATGTGTAAGAAAACCCAGGTTACTGAAGAGTTACTTAACAAACCACCGTTCAAACTCCAGGTGTTTTTCTGAGTCATCATGATATCTATTTGACTCTAAATTTAAGCAATTTGCTCTTCCTAAATTTCTGTTCTACAATAATTTGAAATTTTAGCAGTATTATCACTCAATTCTATTCTAAGGGTGGGCTGACCAGGAATCCAGGGCTCTCCAGGTATGAAATGGAGTGCAGCCCCAAAAATATATAATTTCCATGTATCCAAATATGGATATACAAGGTTATACACAAGCAATAATTTATACAAATATAGCAAGTCATGAGGGAAATTTATTATACTAGGTTCAAAAATACTCTAACAAGCCTTTTTGGTGTTCTCTTCCTCATTATTACTGTCATTCCACAAATATTGTCTTCATTATTGTCCACAAATATTGATCACAGCTTTCAGCAGCTTAGTGTCATACAGAATATAGATTACTTTCAACTTTATTGGAAAGCAGTATAATTAATTTGTTGACAGACAAAATACTTAATATATGAAGATAACTTTCTCAGAAATTTGAATGGAAGCAAACCACTTAACAATATTAAATACATTATAGTCACAAAGTATTTTAGTCACTTTCTGTGACATTACACAACAATACTTTGAAAATATATTTACTATTTTTTCTTGTATTTTTTCAAATGAAGGGACCTTTACAGGAAGTTTTCACATTGCTCGTCCAAGGTTAATAATTAGCTGACTTGGAAGCTAAAGTTAGAATTATAAACTTTCTTTTTGTATATAACTACAGCTCAGGGTGCCTGGGTGGCTCAGTTGGTTAAGTGTCTCCCTTTGGCTCAGGTTATGATACCAGGGTCCTGGGATTGAGCCCTACATCGAGCTCCCTACTCAGCAGGGAGTCTGCTTCCCCCTCTCTCTCTGTCTGCCCCCTGCCTACTTGTGCTCTCTCTCTTGCTCTATTCTATCTCTCTCAAATAAATAAATAAAATATTTTTTAAAAATACAGCTCATAGGACAATTTATAGAAATGTGAAACAGTTTCTTATAGCTACTTTTATAACCTCTATTTCCATTTTCCATTGCATACTATTTTTAGTTTGGAAGAAAAACAATTTATCCAAAAAGTACTATACACACACACACACACACACACACACACACACACACTTTGTATGTATTTCCAAGTACCAACAGTTTTCAAAAATGTTAAATATGATCCAGCATAAGAGGTAATACATAAAAACTGGAGCAAAAGTTTTATAAAATATTACCCTTATGATGTGCAATGCATTTGGGATATTTTCTCCTAAATACTATTCTATTTCATTTTTTAAAAATGCTTATCATACACTCAATTGATTTTACATTCATTAATGAGTCACAGCTTTCAGGGTTATTTTCAAAGCCATAAACATTAGAATAATAACAACAGGGGCACCTGGGTGGCTCAGTGGGTTAAGTGGCTGCCTTTGGCTCAGGTCATGATCCCAGGGTCCTGGGATCGAACTCCGTATCGGGCTCCCTGCTCTGTAGGGAGCCTGCTTCTTTCTCTCCCCCACTTGTGCTTTCCCCTTCTTGCTCTCTCTAACAAATAAACAAAGAATCTTTAAAAAAAATAGAATAATGATAACATTAATTAGACCTGAGCAGTCCTTAAATGTATCATTTTCTCTAGAAATTCCTTATATTTTTAAAAATTGCTACTTCATACTCTAGCAAAATTATGAGATTCATGGCCAGAGAACCTTTCATTCCACAGAAATTAAAGGTGGTACAGGTATTTTGTTTGGAGTGTATAGTATATAAGTTTGATTCAGAACTATAGAATAAAGCAACTGTTTTAGTTATGGCTACAGATATCGAGAGGTTTTTCCCCCCACAGAGATGAGAGTTCTTGATGAGAGATAAACAGTAAGGTAAGAAACAGAGATAAGAAGGAAAACTATGAGATGCAGTGAACAAAGATAAAAGTAATAACTAATCTTTCCCAAGTACTAACAAATGAGATCATCTGGCCATGTTTTAAATATAATTCAGTACCTATCCTTATGGATATAAGCTACTTCTATAAGCTCTATTTCCATTTTCCATTCCATACTTTATTTTAGAGTGAGGCTGAGAGACTGCATGCACGTGAGCAGGGAGAGGGGCAAAGGGAGAGGGAGAGAATCGCAAGCATACTCCCCACTGAGGGTAGAGTCCTCTGTGGGGCTCCATCTCAGGACACTGCAATCATGATCTGAGCTAAAACCAAGAGTTGGCTGCTTAACTAACAGAGCCACCCAGGCACCCCTGGAAAATGCTGATTTTTTTTTTTAAGATTTTATTTATTTATTTGAGAAAGAGACAGAGAGAGAGAGAACACAAGCAGGGGAGAGGCAGATGGAGAGGGAGAAGCAGACTCTCCACTGAGTGTAGAGCCCAATGCAAGGCCAGATCCTAAGACCCCGAGATCATGACCTGAGCCAAAGTCAGATACTTAATAAACTAAGCCACCCAGGTGCCCTGGAAGATACTAATTTTTGGTGGGAAGTCCCAGTTGCCCTCCCTGTGAGCCTCTCCACAAGGCTGCTTGAGTGTCCTTCAGATATGGATTCTGGCTTCTCCCAGAGTGAACAATCTAAGAAACCGAGGTGGAATCTGCATTGCCTTTTATAAGCTACCTTAGTAGTCATGCACCATCACTTCCACAGTACTCTGTTAATGACATAGTTTAGCACTGCTTTACTGTGTATTTGTTTCAACACGAGGACATAAATATGAAGAACAAAGGAATATTAGGAGGCATCTGGAAGACTGGATAACACGACAGTTATAATAAACATCCTCTTTAGGGCTCTATCTTTATTCAATATTTGGGATCTTCAGAATCCTTTAAAATCTCCCCTAATTATTTCTGAAATTATCTCACAAGGAACACAGAGTTCTTTTAAATAACATGCTATCATTGCCTTTTTCCCCCCCTCTTTTGTTCCATTTCTGGCTTTCAGTGATGAAGTCTGCTACCAAGGCTTGAAGCTTATAAAATCTCGTGAAGACCCTTTTTTCTGGCACAAATCCTGATAATAAATATGCACTGTGCAGATGCCCTGCTGGGCTAAAGCCTCTCTGCTGTGCCAAACATGATGTAGTTCCCAATGTTGCTGACATCATGGAAGTCACCTGTTTGCTGGCTGCCTTCAGGGTGGCAGCAAAGCCGTGCTCTATGTTCTCTCATAGGTAAGAGAGAATCCCCAGTCAGCCAGTGTGTCATACTCCTTTAGATGAGTACAGAGCTCCCAGTGATTTCAGGCTTTTTGATGAAAAAGCTCTTTCAAATGTTACCTGGTTCATTCTAGCACTTGACCTGAGTCCTTTGGGGCTGACAGACTGGGCAATAGACACTATTCTATATGAATAATGACTCTTTCTCTCCACTATTGATGAAACTATTGGACACAGATATGTGCCAGATTCTCTTCTTCCTTGTAATAGTTATTTCCCAGAGGGCTTGCTTTCACATAAAAATCTGCCTTTGGTACACCTCTACAACAAGAGTTTTAAAGTGCGTTCAATTTAGGTTCAGTTGGGACTCTTACTCCTCCAAGTAATATTTCTAAAAGGTCTCTATCCCCAGAAATGGACATTTTTTTTAATAAACTGAGAAGCATCTGGGTGGCTCAGTTGGTTAAGAATCTGCCTTTGGCTCAGGTCATGATCCTGTAGTCCCAGGATCAAGCCCTGCATTAGGCTCCCTGCTTAGCAGAAACCTTGCTTCTCCCTCTGCCTCTCACCTTGCTTATGCTCTCACTCACTCTCTCTCTCTCTTAAATAAATAAAATCTTTTTAAAAAGGAATAAACTGAGCCTCTTTCTAGGCTTGATTCTGAGAGATGTTGAGACTCATATGGTAAATCGTTGGGAGCTAAATGTGTAAGCTAACTGTGTAAAAACTTTGCAGGAGTTCTGATGATAGAAGTAGCATAATCAACCTTGTCTGTCTTTGGCAACCTTACCTGTGAAAATTTAATGCCTTTTAGAAGAGCCTTCTCCATTCCCTCACAGTATCATTTTGGGAGGCAGAGTAACTAAGGAGGTAGCCCATAGGCTTTGAAGTCAGACTAAGATTAAAAGCCAAATTTATCCACATAGTAGTTTAATAAAATTGGTTGCATTACTAAATCTAATTTTCCCCATCTAATATTATATGATTATTATAAGCATTACATAAGACTGTCCAGGTCTGTGCTTTACAAATAAGTGCTTAAGAACATTAGCCATTATCATAATTTTCAAAATAATTATTGGTGCTGGTCCTTAATAAAACTTCTTGGCATACTTCATAGCCTGTGACTCAGAGTGAACCAATACCTAACCCTGAACTGATGCTCCAGGCCACATCATCTGCTACAACATTTTTGTCTCCTGAGTCAAATTCCACTTTTGGATCTTCAGGGAATAAATAACTGAAAGTTTAGATCCCTACTTACCCTATGTCTTTACTATGGGTTCTAGAACGTTGACAACAGGATTCTGCCTATGAGTCAATTTCAAAGGCAGGTTATTAGGGTTCCTGGTAACATTCTGCTCTGCATTTTCCTTTTCTGCAGGTTGCTTTCACCCCACTACCATTCCTCAGAATTTGTCATCAAAAAGACCCTAGAATTACGTTTCTCAAGGGATAGTCCCCACATCACTTTGAGAAGGGAAATGTATTAGCTAAAATTTAGATTCCTGGGCTGCATTCCAAATTATTGAATCAGAATATAAGGAGATGGGATGTAAGACTATATATATATTTTTTTTCCAATTTTCCCTTAACATGATTGAGATGCAGGGAACATGTGTCCAAACTTTGAGTAGTACTAGGTTACTACACAAGAGTTTGAGAATCAAGAAATCAAAACTATCATGGACTAAGTCTTATCTTTAAAGAACCAGAAAAAATTAGTCCAAGTAGAACTAGACTTCTAAGATTTGGTTTTTCCTGTTATCACATACCCAGGGGAAAGTGGTGTAGATGAAGCAGTTACAAAATGATTGATAGTTCCAACTCTCAGTTCAATATATTTATTATACATGGCATTAGAGAAGGGCTTGATCATCAACCACTAGTTTGGATGGCCCTCAAAATTATTTCTAGGATGGTGCCTTGAAATGCTGACTAATTTGATAGTTATTCCAATGATTTGCGATCCACTCTCTTAGATGTGACTTATCTTAATGTTAAAAATGGCTTCCTGGGGCCCCTGGGTGGCGCAGTTGGTTGAGCGACTGCCTTCGGCTCAGGTCATGATCCCGGAGTCCCGGGATCGAGTCACACATCGGGCTCCCAGCTCCATGGGGAGTCCGCTTCTCACTCTGACCTGCTCTCTCTCACTCTCTCTCTTTCCTAATAAATAAATAAATAAAATCTTTAAAAAAAATGGCTTCCTATTCCTCCTCCTATTAGTATATGTAATAATTATGGGAATCTAGGGTGCTGTACATTTTTCCCCCTGCAGTCTAATCCACTATGAAAACATTTTACTATAACAACCATTTGCTTAAACTGAGCCCCATCTCACCTACTATGAGATGCCTATTAAAGGTTTTATCCCTACAACACACAAGTAGAACTTTCTTGCATTCTGATATATCTTAAGAAATTTAATCCTTATCATGTGAATTTTCATGATTTAAAATGCCTATTTATACATAATCAAGCATCTCCCCATAATTGTAAGTATTCTCTGTGCTGAGAGAGTAGATGTTTTTTACTATGGGCCCTGCAGGCTTCAATCAGTACCCTTCTCTTTGTACTCCCCATTCCTACCTCCTTTTACAATACCGCAGGAGAAAGCTCCAGCCAGGGTCAAAATGTGGCTCCCCTAGGACTGGCAGAGGCATCTCTGATCTCTCAGAGAAGAACGAGGCTTTCCCCCCAGCCTGTCCTACTACCTCCAACAATATTTTTAATCTAGTTTTGTAGTGCTGTGCCTAGGCTTGGAGCTGTATAAATAATCTCTGACAATAAACAGTATTCTCTCCATGGCCCTGTCACTAGCTATAAGGCAGGCCATTCTGATCTTTGGGTAATAATTAATCCATGCTACAAACAGATGCTGTACCAGGATTACTAAATACCCATAGAAGCCCAAAGAATATAACTATTATTTCATTGGCCATCTCAACCTACAGATAAAAAAAGAAAAATAAGAGCCCTAATGGTAGTATATTATTTCTCCATTTTGGCTTCCTTTCATGATTGTGGTATTTCTAGCCTTCCTTCTCCTAGGTGCTTTTAAACAGACACCTCAGCTGTTCATGTTGCCTCTGTCAGTCCCTCCTTTCCTGCTCTGGCCCTGGTGTCTACAGCGGCCCAGATGACTCATGTCTGCAAGACCTTCTCTGGGCCCATCCCCACTGATGTGGAAGGCAATGCCGTTTCACACTGATGCCTGCTAGGGTCCAAGGTACTTTAGCTGCTCCGATAGGCCAAGGGCTCTTCCCCATGGCACCAGCACACCATGGGAGTGTGAGGCAGTGCTGCTGCTTTGTGGTCATCTCCCAGAAGTTTTAGTAAAACTTTTCAAGAAACACTTTGGTTTTGTTTTTCCCAAGGTATCCTTAGCAATTCTGTTTTTTGTTTTGTTTTGTTTTGTTTTGTTTTTCAGATCAAGCAGTTAACTTAAGTGAAGTACCAAACTGTATTCACTCCTTTTCTGATAATAGGGCTTGGCTAATAGAACAATTGTCCTTAGAAAAGAATTCACTTCCAGAAGGCTATTAAGTTTCCATGCAAATATATTCTCAATGCAACCCTCTTATCAGTGTCATAGGTATACCCTGGATTTTTAAACTCTTAAGGTAAACAGAGATTTGCCTTAGCCTCAAATCCCCACCCCCTTTTCCCAATGGTGCCTTTACTGACTTCTGTGAAGTACTCAAAATCCAACAGTTGAGAGTATAGACTTGAGTAATTTACTGCTTTTTTTTTTTAAATAAGAGTGTAAGATGCTCAAGACTGACATATTAGTTATCTATTGCTGTGTAATAAAATAGTGCCTGAAAACAGCAAATATGTATTATCTCGTGATTTCTGTGAATCAGAAACCTGGGAGAGGTTAGGCTATGTGAGTCCTGAGGCTGCAGTCAAGGTGTTGCCTGGGCTGCATTTTCCTCAGGGGCCAGCTGAGGGAGGATCAGCTCCCAAGCTCACTCACATGGCTGTTGGCAGGCCTCACTAACTCTTAACTGAAGAGCTTAGTTCCTCACCAAATGGGTCTCTCCATGACATTTCTCACAGTATTGTAGCTCGCCTTTCTCAGAAAGAAGTCTCCAAGAAACAGAGAGACAGATCAAGAAAGAGAGAGAGAGAGAGGTGCTCAGAATTCCTGTGCCTGGTTACATGGGTTTTGTGTGTATGTGACTTAATCCATTGTAAATTGCCCATATTTCAGGATGGAGTCATTTTCCAGTGTTTATTAGGAAATTCGAATGAGTGCTAGGCTAAAGTAGAACTCTTAAGAAATGGCACATGACAACTGTGTGAATATTAAGTTAATTTATTGCCATAACACTGAACAGCAAAATACCAATTATATTCAAAATAATTGGCTGTTTAAAATCACATTTGTAAAACAGTCTGTGATTAAACTGTAAACTCCTTGTTGGTTTAGCAATAACAAAATAGGGTAGTTTTATACTGAAATATTTTTCAAACTATTTCTACTGAAAAAAGTTTTCCTGATATGATTTGTGAAAGATTTTGAATAGAGCCATACCACAAACAGGGTCATCAAATTCATGCTTCAACATTTATGCTTTCTGGTGGTAGACTAAATAATGCCCACCACCAGAGATGTCACTTCCTAATCCCCAAAACCTGTGATTTTTTTCCATGGCAAAAGGGACTTTGCACATATGACCAAATTAAAGATCTTGAGGTAGGATTATTCTAGATTATCTGAATAGGTCCAATGCAATTATAAGAGTTCTCATAGGAGGGAACCTAGGAGTTGTCAGAGTAAGACAGTGTTATCATGACAAAAACAAGGGATAGGAAGAGATTTGAAGATGCTACATCCTTGGTTTGAAGATAGAGAAAAATGGCCACAAGACAAAGAATACAGGCAGTTTCTAGAAGGTTGAAAAGTCAAATAAATGGATTCTCCCATAGGACCTTTAGAAGGAAGCAATCTGACCGATACCTTGATTTAGTCTAATGAAATTGATTTTGAACTTCTGGCCAGCAAAATTGTAAGATAATAAATTTGTATTGTTGTGTCTTCAAGTGATTTATAGTAATTCATTACAACTGTGATAGGAAACAAATACACTTCAAAAAGAGATAGTGAGAGGTCTCTCAACATTGGTACAAGTGTTTCATGGACTATGGAACATCTTGAAAGTTTTTAAATAAACATGTATCTCAATTCTCCAAATACAGAGAAAGGCGTCACTTCTAAATTGTTAAAGATTTAGACTGGAAGGAGCTTCCTCTTAAGGCAACTTGTCCCTCTTTCAAGTGCAAGTGGACCCTGTGAAGGTCCCAAGCATCAGCCATGGCACAGATCCTTCATCAAGGGTCAAAATGTGAAAGATCCTTGCAGCAACCCATTCCGGAATCCCTAGTGGGGAAGAGCCTGGGGAGTATAGTCACTACCATATAGGTAGCAACCCATGGATTTCAGTAGATTATACGGGGGCTCTATCCCTAAAGATTATTAGAGTTATTCACCCATGCCCATCTCTATAAATAGGTAGAAACTATGGAGTATAAAACATATCCATGTCTTCAATGGCCCAAGTTATTCACTCTAATCCCTCCCTAAGCTATTCATTATATACTGAATTGACCATGAAATGAAATTTTAAATAAGGTTCTTGGAACCAATGTTTTTTTTTTCCCTTTTGGAACTAATGTTAAAGAGAGTGACTAGAAATATGAAAGTATTTATTTTACAAAATATGTATACCTCCCCCAAAAGCACTTCATACAATCTCAAAGAAGTAGAACTAATTTATGAGATTAAATTTAAACATATCCTTAGCCACTGTGGGCTAAATTATTTTATTCAGAAACATATTTTAGTATTTCATCTAGAGATCCACTTGCTTATGAAATATGAATGTTGGATAGATCCCTTTATTGTAAAAAAATAAAAATTTAAAAAATTTAAAAAAAGGAGAGGTCTCCAAGGGTGCCTCATAAAATCCCCAGAATTAAAAGTATGTGGCAGCCTTGGGGAGTAGGTTGGTAATGCTATTAGGGAATGAGGTTAGCAGGCAGAGGGCATTCTCAGTTCATAACTGAGTTCTTTTGGGTTTTTTATTTTTTTATTATTATGTTCAACTAGCTACCATATAGTACATCATTAGTTTTTGACATTCTGTTCAACACATCTTCTTTATTTCATCTGTTGAAGGACATCTCTGCTTTTTCCTCAGTTTGGCTATTGCGGACATTGCTGCTATGAACATGGGGTGCAGGTGCCCTTTTTTCTCACTACACCTGTATCTTTGGGGTAAATACCTAGGGATGCAGTTGTTGGGTCGTAGGGCAGTTCTATTTTTAACTTTCTGAGAAAACTCCATACTGTTTTCCAAAGTGGCTGTACTAGCTTGCAGTGGCTTGGTTATGGTAGTCCTAACTTAGGAAAAGACTGAGCACTCATTGCATGAAAAAGAGTCTAGAAGCCCAACATGGAGATTTGTGCACTATCTCTAGATGCCTGCCCCTTCTTCTGGTTCACATGTCAGAGGCAGTGGAGGAGGCCTCTTGAGCCTACTCTATGTCAAGGCAAGCACTCTGGGCCTGCATCTTTAGTATCTTTGTCCCAGTCATGGACATCTGCCTCATGAGGGGGTAGGAGTTTCTGGTCATTAGAGACATGACCAGAAGTTCAGGTGATACATGATACACAATCTTATCACTGCAGCCTTGACTTTTTCAGCAAAGGCAGACACACTGAGTCTCTGCTGGGTAAGATGGGAATATTTTTTAAATGCTTTAACTCTTAAATAATTTGTGGGTCAGACTGTATAACCACCTAGCCAAGGCTTAGTTTTGCAAGAGGTAAAACAAATAGTAGTAGAGATTGGCCTACATTCCCCATCTTTTCAATGTAATATTCACTAAATAGTATGGCTGCCTGCCAACCTGGTCAAGGACTGATGTGAAGGCATAAAGGCTAATAGAAGTTCTTGCTATGATTGCTTGTTCCAGGACATTACCATAACCAACTATGGCAGGGATTTCCCCTTCCTCCATATGACTTGCTGTCAGCTGGGTGGTGGTGGACCCTTTTTCACTTTTTCACTGACATGCTGCCTTCATCCTGCACCTTATATTCTGTTCTAGTCATTACTACACTGTTCACCAAGGAAATCTCCTTCTTCCAGGTGCCATACAGACTCCTGAGCTATCACTATGGCTCTTAGTTTAAGACTTATTCTGAAAAACATTGTTCACATTCTTTGGCTTTTATAGTTTCCTGTCTGTCAACCTTTAGATACAAACCTATGGACAGATGGTGTATATTAACCCAACCATGAGGTAGAAAGAGAACCCATTCAAACTGACCCCACAGTCGGTGGGTGGGGAGAAAGGTGTAATATGTGACCAGAAAAGCAATTGTGAGCAGGACTAGTTACATTATTTACAAGGTCCAATGCAAATTAAAAATGTGGGTCCACTTGTGAGTAAAATATTGGGAATTTCAAGACAGTGACAACACAGCATTAAACCAACATGGGGCCCTTCTAAGCATGGGGTCCTGTGCAACCGTATAGTTTGCACACACAGGAAACCAGCTCTCACTATCATTTTCCACTTCCTAAATTACCACTTCTCACTAAGATTTCACCAGTATATGTCAGGGCTTTCTACTCAGCAATCTGTGAGAAGCCTTAGCTTACCTCAACTGAAAATGAGAGCCTAAAGATTATGGGATGGGAATCTGAGCCTGACCCAACAATGCTACACCTGGACTGTTAGATATATGTATCTATATAAAAGATCATGATCTGCAAAGAAGTTCCAGACACCTCCCATCTATTCTCAACTTGCTTATGCTTGTTCTAGTCTTTGTAGTTTCTGCCTGTCTGCCTCCATAACCCAGCTTTGATATCTGATTCTGGCATCCTCTCCTTGGTAACCATCCAGATGCACGCTTCTGACTTCTTAGACTCTAGTTTCTGGCACTGGTTTCAGCTCTGCTGGCTCCTCAGGTTTTAATATCCCGCATTTCACATGAGAAACTGTCTGTTCCTTCCCCTAGTTCTATGTAATCTCACTGGCCAGACCAGCCCTTTTTCATCTACTAGCTAGGGGGAAAAAAACATAAACAGAAGGTTCCCTATGTAGCCTTGACCTAGTAGTTAATTTCACTCAAGAATTGATAAGAAACCATTACTATATTCTTCCTTTACTTGTCTGTTTACTTCCTTGAAATTCTTTTTTTTTTTTACCTTCTATGACATTATACTCTCCTCCTACCTCCTGACGTGCCTTCTCTTTTTCTTTTCAGTTAGTCTTTCTCCGACCACTCTGTCTCTGCCATCTCTAGCAGCACAGCCACCATCTTCTTACCTTACTTTGCCATAAATGTTAAGATGATCCAGTATTCACCCCTGAGCTCTTTTCTATGACCTTTCATCACATACTTCTATCAATTAATGACCTCCAAATTTTTATGTCCATCTCCAACTTCATCCCAAATTCCAGATTTATATATTTCACTGCGTTCTTTGTGTATCCATTTGTTTGGCCTAACACTAGGCACATATAGGTCTATTCCCAGATTCTAAAAAAGACTGTTCAGGGTATCTTTTCAGGGTGATTCATTCAGTTGAACATCCCAGTCTTAGTTTCAGCTCAGGTCATGATCTCATGGGTTTTGGGATGGACCCCCAAGTCAGGTTCCACGCTCAGTTTGGGGGTCTGCTGGAAGGTTCTCTCCCTCAGCCCCCCCAAATAAATAAACAAAACTTAAGAAAAAAGAAAAAAACTGTTTTCTTCCCTGCCTCAATAAAGGTCACCTTCAAATTTCTCAAACCAGAAATTTATTGTCATTTATTCTTCTCCCCTTTATCCACTGAATGCAGTCTGTCTGTAAGACCTACTGGCTGCACTTCCCCATATATCTTTTATCAATGCACTTTTTGCCAAAGACTCTGCCATTATCTGCCTTACCTGGGCCCCATTAATTCTTTCCTGAATTATAGCAATTGCCTTCTAAATACTACCATCCAATATTTTTTCCCACTAAAATCTTTTCTCCAAATAGGGCCAAGGTAATCTTTTTAAAAATAAATTAGACAATGTAATTGCTCCACTTAGAACTCTCTAGTGGCCTCTGACTGCATTTAGAATGAAATCCAAATGCTTTACAATTCTTACACTTTCTTCTCCTACCTCAAGTCTTAACACTCTCCCGTTCAATCAATTTGTTCAATAACACTACATTGCTCTCTTTTCTCAATCACACCACAGGGACTTTGAACTTACTTTGCCTCATTACTGAAATATTTTCCCTTGATCTTCACATAGTTGAAACCTTGTCATTATTACCTCTGCAAAGTATTTTCTGGCAGCCCTAACAAATGTTGCCTGTCCTACCATATGATTTCTCTTTATCATTTCCCCCACTTCTTATTTTCTTTTTTCCTTCCTTTCATATTCTTTCCTTGCCTTTCTCTCCTTCCTTCTTTTTTTGTTTGTTTCTTTGTGTATATCTATGTCTATGTTTTATTTATTTGTTTATTAGGGCAGAGGCCTTTATTTGCCTTGTCCAGCGATGTGAACATTTAGAAGAGCTAGCATATAATACATACTCAATAAATGTTTTCTGAACAAACAAGTCTACAAAGTTATGAGGGTGATCCAATAATATGTGGGTCAGTTTACACAAACTCATAGGCCTAATCTGGCCACTGCCTATTTTGATAGGTAAAATGTTATTGAAACCATATTCACTTGTTTACAAATTGTCTATGGTGACTTTGGAACTACAACTGCAGAGCTAAGCACATGCAACTAAGACCAAAAGAGCTTGCAAAGCTGAAATTATTTACAATCTGCCTCTTTACAGAAAGTTTATTCGCCCCTGCAATAATATATGCCAGGCCAAGTTGTCATTCAAATTCAAAGAAACAGACATTGTCTAACCTAAATGTGCCAAGGAAACTAAAGCCATGTGCCCTTTCTGGAGGTGGAGGGGACACTCCTTGAGAAAAAATTCAGCTAAGCAAAATATGATGCAAGGTAGAAGATTCCAGAATTGAAGAAGCTAGGGCAAAAAGTTTTTGCGGACAGTTTAAATATACTTAAATATTGAGCTAAGACTAAAAACCATAATTTTTTATTAACAGAACATAAAATTTGGTAAGTGCAATAAACCTTAATAACATGACCGACAGTAACCAATGAGGGATACATACTCTTCCCCTCAGTAATAATCACAGCAAGTTGACAAAGGTTTCATTTCTCAATGGAAAAAAAAAATAGTCCTTTTCAACAAGTGGTGCTGGGTAACTGAATATCCACATGCAAAAGAGTAAGGTTGGAGCACTACTTCACAACATACCTAAAAATTAATTTATCATGGATCAAAGACCTATTGTATTATAAGAGCTCAAACTATAGAACTCCTAGAAGAAAATACAGATAATATAAATTTTCATGACCTTGGGTTAGGCAATGATTTCTTAGATAAAACACCAAAAGCACAAGCAACCAAAGCAATCAAAGAAAAAAATAGACAGATTAGTCTTCATTGAAATTAAAAAAAAATGTATCTTTTGTTTTTCAAGGGTGTTATCAGGAAAATGAAAAAGACAACCCACAGAAGGGAAAATATATTTGCAAATCACGTATCTGATAATAGTCCAGAATACAGAATTTACATAAAGAACTCTTACAACTTAACAGTAAAAAACCAAGCAATCCAATTTTTAAATGAGCAAAGAATTTAAATAGATTTTTTTTGGAAGATATACAAATAGCCAACAAAAACATGAAAAGATACTGAACACCAGTAGTTATTAAAGAAATGCAAGGCAAAACCACAATGGCATATCACTTCACACACACTAGTATGGTTATAATAAAGTAGATAGATAATAGCAAGTGTTGACAAGAGTATGAAGAAATTAGAGCCCTTACACATTGTTGGTGGGAATGTAAAATAGTTCAGCTGCTTTGGAAAACAACTTGGCATTCCTCAAAATGTTAAACATAAGAGTTATTATGTGACCCAGCAATTCTAGTAAGTCGAAACAACCCAAATGTCCATCATCTGACAAATGGATGAACAAAAACAATGGATAAAAATGTAGTATATCCATAGGACGCAATATTATGTGGCAACAGAAAGAAATAAAGTTCTTATACATTATACAACATGAACCTTGAAAACATTGTGTTAAGTCAAAGAGGCCAGACACAAATTCATATATTATATGATTTCACTTATATGAAAAATACTTGCTTGAGCTTGTGATAGTCTACAAAATTGAACTAAGAAATACTGTTTAATTTGTCAGAAAATGAATGAGTTCTGAAAACTTAAGTTGTGATATAATAGAGACCCCAGTCCCTATAGTTTTCATATATGTAATTAAAGCACAATTATAATTATAATTATATATAATTATATATGTAATCTCTGTCTTTGCCCCTAGTATGTAGTAATTTCTTTTTAATTTAACATCTTACTCGGGGAATAGAACAAAACAGTTTCAAAGATTTCCACTTAGTGTTGGCCTTCTTCACCATGATACTCTCATTGTACAGGTCAAGAATTTAGTGTAGGTGTTATCCAACTGCCAAGAATACCAATTCTTATTATACACTCAGAGACTGGGGAGATAATAACCAGGTGGTTCCACCCATAGACCCAACAGCCACTGTAAGCTTGACTTTAGTCAGGACTCTGTTTATTATATGGATTCCTGTTAGTCCCTTCTTTCAAAAGGAAAACATAAAAAGCCTTGTCTCCTAGTGTAGATATTAACGCAAATAGTGTATACAAGAGTTCTCATAATGTCTGGGTATTCCCCTTTCCCCAGTGAAGTAAGTAACTATGAGCCCTTTTGGGGATGAACTAGGGGAATTGTTACAGTATATACTTACTGCAGTGTAGCAGGTGTCTCCTCTGTTAATAGACTCTATATTTGAAAATCAGCTCAGGTCCAGAAACCGAACAAACTTTTGAAGTGTTTTTCCATTCTTACCATCCTCTGGTTGTAGATATTAAGCAGTGCTCTTGCTCGCTGCCCATTTATTTTGCTCATATAGATACTATCCTATATTAACCATCTCTACAAATCTTCTTGCCTGTCCTGCTGATCCTTCTGGTTATTACAGTAATTGTGACCTCCTGGTTTCTGGCTATAAGCAGTGCCCCCTTGTGTCTTTTACTTTGGTGCCTCATAATTCACCTGGATTAAAATACCAAGGTCTGTGAGCCCTTCTCTTACTATCAGTTCTGGCCTAAAGAGAAGATCCGATCCAAACCCTGAATTTCTCAGTGACACTGGCACCCCTCTCACTAGGACATTCCTCATGGCCTTAGTGATAGGACTTCATCAGGTAGGTCTTCTGGCTTTGCACAATACGTCCATTCCAAGATAACCACCTTCCTGAGATTTTATTACTTTCTCTACCATATATCAGAGAAGTTCAGGAATTTCCTCTTCACTCAGCATAGACCTTTGTGGGTTTTGTTTGTTTGTTTGTTTGTTTGTTTGTTTGTTTCTCACATCTAACAGCTTCTTCAGCAATGAGTTTGCTCCATTCTCTATGGTCCTTGTCGGGTATTAAATCACATTCTGAGAAAGTACCACCAAGCAAACGAATTTTTGCTTACTCTATCTTGTATTCTGGCCCCTTAATCGGACAACTTTAAAGCCTAATCCCAGAGATTCTTTACCTGCCCTGTAGAGCTCTGTGACTCTGTCAAATATACAAATTAATTATTGTCTCCTGCTTGGTATACACCCCCTAGCCTCCCACATGAAGCCCAGCATTCCTTAGCTGGGATATACTGTGATTTAACCCTCAGTACCAGATTGGCAACTAGGAGGGGAAATGGTATAGCTCTCGAAGGGATAAGTATTACATTGCTGGGGAGGCCTTTGTAGTGTCTTTCTGCAGAGTTCTTCAGGGTGAGCTAAGCCACCACTGAAAGTTCTGGGAATTTAGAAAGGTCCACACAACCCAAATCGTCCAGAGCATCCATCTAGTTATCTACAACATATGTTTCATGTTCCCCAGTGTGATACTGTGATTTATACTAAGAAATAAATATTTGGTCTTCATCTTGTTTCTGGCACAGAGCTCCTAAAATTCTTGGAA
This sequence comes from Nasua narica, assembly GCA_028533885.1. Classification (NCBI taxonomy): domain Eukaryota; kingdom Metazoa; phylum Chordata; class Mammalia; order Carnivora; family Procyonidae; genus Nasua; species Nasua narica. The sequence continues at coordinate 67,898,007 of CM052809.1, forward strand.
TTTCCTAAGTAATGAGAGCAATAAAGGTGTCTTTTGCTATGTTAATGGAGTGACTTTTGGAAAGCACCTAAGTTTAGAAACTGGTTGCTATAAGAACGATTCATGTAATTAGATGGTTGAAACTTTCAGTCCAACCACCCCCACCCTGCACCTGTTTTCTCCTGTGAGGGAAGAGGGGCTGGATGTTGAGTTCAATCACCAATGGTCAATGAGTTAATCAATCATTTCTATGTAAAGAAACCTCTATAAAAACCCAAAAGAATGGTTCAGAGACACTCTGGGTTGGTGAACATGTGGAGATTTGGGGAGGGTGGCATGGCTGGAGAGGGTTGGAGAGGGCTTAGGGGCTCCATGAGTTTTTCATTTATACCTCATACATCTGGCTATTCCTGAGTTATATCCTTTTATAATTAACCAGTAAGCTAGTAAGAAAAATGTTCCTATAAGTTCTTTGAAGCACTGCACCAAATTAATTGAATCCAAGGAATGGGATGGATTGTTACTGAAACATCCAATATGTAGCTGATTGATTGGAGGCACGGGTGACAGGCTAGGCTTCTGAGGGCAGAATAGGGGAGGCAGTCTTCAGGACTTGGGCCCTTAAACTATGAATCTGATACTATCATTGGGTAAAGGGTATGAGAATTAGAGTGAATTATATGACACCCAGCTGGTATTAGAGAATTGCTTGGATGTGTGGGGCAAACCCTCTGTATACTGAAATTGGTGACCAGAGTCCTTACCATATTTTTATAAACAAGGTCTTGACCTTGGACATAATAGACCTGCTTGGACTAAGCATTTAGTGTCTCTGGAGTATTCTGACTCTATCAAATCACATGTCAGCTTTTCACCAGTTATGACCTGAATTATGTCCTCCTAAAATTCACACAAAGTCCTATTTCTCAGTGTGACAGTATTTGGAAATAAAGCCTTAAAAGAGGTAATTAAGGTTAAATGAGGTCATAGGGGTGGGATTGGAATCAGACAAGACTGGTCCTTATAAGTCATTACAGGAAGAAGAGATACCAGAGATCTCTCTCACTCCATGCACTCAGCACATGCACTGAGGAGGACATGTGAGGACACAGTAAGAAGGGAGCTGTCTACAAACCAACAAGAGAGTTCTTACCTACACCAACCCTGCTGACATCTTGATTTTGGGCTTCTAATCTTTAGAACTATGAGAAAACAAATTTCTATTGTTGAAGTCACTAAGTCTTTTGAATCCTGTGATGGTAGCCTGAATATATCATCCCTGTCTGTTCTTTCTCTGCAGGAGAAAAGGGGCTTTTTGTAAGATTCCAAAGTATTTAATTCTCTGTTAATCACCCTCACTCAATTTCCTGTTTTCTCTTTGTATGTTGTCAATACAACATAGTAAGAACCAGACAACTCTACTATCCTTGAAGGAGTTGCTTTCCAGGTATCCGTCAAATACTAGAATCACTGCACCAGCAAGGTGTTTCTCTATACCAGGACATTTTCTCAGAGCACCACTGCTAAAACCTTTAGCAGTTAGGCTGCTGTTTTGTGCCAAGGAGTATCCATGTTACATACTCTACTTAGGACAAGGTCCTCTTTGTCAGCCAGTTAAGGAATGAGCCATTCTCAAAATTCATCTTGCCACCTAAATTCTTGGAAAAGTACTATTTGCATCAGTTCAGGTCCTTCCATAAGCAAGCATCAAGACAGGATTAGACATTCAAGAGGTTCATTGTGGTATCTCAAAAGATAAAAGTGAAAGTAGAAGTAGACATGAAGAGGCTTCAGATATGTACATAGTTTTGACAATTATGAAAAGAGAAAAAAGAAGAGAAGATTGGTTAGGACCAGCCTTTGAATGCAGTGTAGTTCTAAGAAAGGCCTGGCCAGGCCAACAGGCAGACTTAAAGCACAAAGTTGTTCTTGAAAGAAACTGACATTGAGTGTAAATAGTCTGGTCCTTATGTCCCCAACAAGCTCATTCACAGCAGTTGGGGGAAAGCATTACCTATAATAGATAATAGTTGACTCAAAGATATAACAACTGGGATTGTCAATGAGTTATGCTTCCTTCATCGGGTTCTTTTGGAGATCTGGATAGCCTACTTCCACAACTGCCGTAGAGTACATATTAATACTTTGACTTGATTGAAGAGTGAAGAGAGATTCTGATATTTTCTTGTCAAACCCCTTTCCTTTTCTTCCTTCTCCCTGGCACTACATTATCCTGCCTCATTGAAGTTAGTGGGCTATGTGACTCAGTTCCGATGATAAAATGTATACTTTTTCTATGCCTTAGCCCTTAAATTTCTAAGCAGTTCTGCACTCTCTTTCAAATTCTGAGGCAAACTTGAAGATTATGTGTTGAAGAAGCACCACAAGATGGAGGGAGCAGCTGGGTCTCTGAATAACCACTTTGAGGAGAAAGGCCAAATTGCAATGGACTATGCGATGTGGGCAAGAAGCAAATCTCAACTAAATTAAGATTCGGACATTTGAGAGTTTCTTATTTCAATAATTAGCCTACCTCTCTTGTTCCAGCTGTCAGTTTACTTTCTTGGTAGAATTAGTGAAATAAGTCTTTACTTGGTCCCTCCACAATGAGTGGTGAAAATTGTGTGCAATGTTGCCAGACTATGAGAATAATTCCAGGAAATCTTCCTAAGCTCAGTGAAACAGATACAATCAACTTTATTGCCATGCTGTTCTAGTTTTTAATATGCAATGGTTCAATTATTTTATATGATTTTGTGTCTAAGAAGCAATTGCCAAACCACATGTGAGGACAAGAAATGAATTGCAGTCATCCAAAATCTACTGTACTTTACCTACTTATGAAATTAGGATCTTAACACTTTGCAAGTTGTCAGAACGGTATGTGTTCAGAATATTATAGAAGGAACAAAATCTGTTATTTTATTCCATGTTTTAAAAATCCTAGGTCCCTCTTACCTATCATCCTGAAGACACAAAATGTCTGTTAATACTAGTAATGTTTCACTGGTTCTACTTTTAGCAGTTTCCTCCAGTAATTACAGCTAGGTCAACTAATTACTCTGCTTTAAGTTTTCCTTATTTCTTTAATGTGTTGTTTATATTTATTAGGTGCCTAATAAATACCAGGTGCTTTGCAAACACTGGAGAATCCTAAAGTAAAAAAGATTGGCAAAAAGTTTGGTTTTTAGTTACTAGTAAGACCAAGCGTGGAAAAAAAAAGGAAGGAATGAAAGAGGAAACAAACACAAAAATATTAGATAATAACTGCTATGCAAAGAATTAAGACTGGGGGTGTGAAATGGATAGTGAGAGTGGGCAGTGAGGCAATTTCATTTTTTTAATTTTTAATTTTTAAATTTTTTTAGAAGATTTTATTTACTTGAGAGAGAGTGAGCACACAAGCAGGAGGAGAAGGGGCAAAGAAAGAGGGAGAAGCAGACTCCCTGCTGAGTGCAGTGTCCAATGCAGGACTCAATCCCAGCACCCTAAGATCATGACCTGAGTCAAAGTCAGATAACTGACTGGGCACCCACTGAACCACCCAGGAACCCTGAGAGAGAAAGAGATTCTTAAGCAGGCTCCATGCCCAGCATCGAGCCCAAGGTAGGCTCAATCTCACAACCCTGAGATCATGACCTGAGCCAAAATCAAAAGTCAGAAACCCAACCAACTGAGCCACCCAGGTGTACCAGTGAGGCAACTTTAAATATGTGGTCTAAGATAGACTCTCTGAAGGAGGCATTTAAGTTATAGACTGAGGCAGTCACATGAAATCAAGGAGGGCTATATGACTTGGAGTGGATGGAGGGAACAGCTGGTGCAAGGGCATTAGAGCAGAAACAAACTTGGAGAATTTGAGGACAAGCAGGAATACTAGCACGATGGAGCATATATACAAAAAAAAAATGAGGCTGATGAGGTAGAAAAAGGACTTTTATATAGAACTTATATTTTTAGATAGGTTTAGGGCTTTTATATAGAGTTTAAATATTATTCTAGGTAACCAAGAATCATTGAAGAGTTTTTAAGCAGAAGAATGGTATAAAACAAATTATATTTCCAATGTAATGGAATAATTTTTGGGGATTTTTAAACATGGGCTGATTTGTGGATATTCACTGGCATTACCAAAAACAATACTAACAAAATCTTTAGAAGATAAGGAGGTAACTTTGACCTAACACTGTACTTATTCATTCATACAAGACTAGAGTAAGTTATGATAGTCTATAAATTTTGACAAATAGCTAACGTACAGGCAATGTATACTGAGCTCCCATTTTCCACATAAGAGATTTAGACTACTTTGGATAAAAGAACTTCCTCAAGATCTCAGTGTAAATACAGACTAGTAAAACCCATGTGTTTTTCACCTCTCTTCTCAGTCTAACTACAACTGTAAACCCCACTATGCTTCATAAGGATTAAGAATGTCAATTGTTAAAAGAAGGAGGAGGAGGAGGAGAAGAAAAGAAAATTTTCATTAATTGACTCAAGATGGAAGTTAAAAATACATTAGTCTTTGTCTTAATTCAAACCACTTTAAACTACTACCAAAGATTTATCTAGCTATCTTCATTTCTTTATGTTCCATTCTTTATATTCCATCCTTTATGCTCCATTTATCTTTTTCCAAATTTGATATGAGATATTTTTTAAATATCATTTTTAATTTAGTTACTTGAAAGAGAGCGAGCACAGAGGGAGAAGGAGAAGCAGACTCCCTGCTGAACAGATACCCACCCTCCCCCCCCCCAAGCAGGGCTCCATCCCAGGACCCTAAGATCATGCATAACCTAAGCCAAAGGCAGAGGTTTAACTGACAGCTACCTGGGCACCCCTGATATGAGATATTTTAAACAGAAACATCATATAATATTAAGAAAATAAATAAGATGAGAAAAGGAGAATGTGCGAATAAGGATAGAAATATGAACCAAAGATAAGAAAACACAGCAAACTTTAAAAGTTAGTGACCTGGTTTTATCTTATTTGCTGGCTAATTGTTTTGAGGAATATTGGGGATTATGCAAACAAAGCATCTACAGATGAATGGAATATGTTACTCTAACCATTTTAGAAATAGAACCAAGAGTAGATATAATTACCGTAGTTACCATAGTTACCGCTCTGCCAGTGACATAGGTATACATCAAGTTTAATACAGTAGATTGACTACAGACATTAATCTTCACCACCCTCTTGCCAACAACTTTAAAGTGACAGTAAGTAAATTTTAAAAAGAAAGTGGATAAAACAATATAAGAGGTATTAGACAAGAAATTGCAACAAATTTTTGGAGGCTAGGGGAAGAGCAGGAAACTTACAGAAAATTGAGAAAGCTACAGAAATACCATTGAAAATAAACTAGTTTTAACCATAGAATACTTAGGACTTGGAAGTATCAACTACACTGAGAATGGATAGGAGGTCTGAAAATAGTCAAGAAGATGTTTGGACTTCTTTATCTTTTCCTTCACCCCAGTGGACTATTTATGCTCAGCACTGCCATCTTTCTCTACAAAGCGTAGCCTTCCAGCAAAGGGTGGGAGAGAGGAATGAGATTTAAGGCAGAAGAGGAGGGAATGATCAAGTAAGGTGTTGCTGAGCAGTGGGATTCTCACTTCCCTACCTGTGCACCAGAATCAGAGTCCTCACAGCTAGACACAACCCTGATGCAAGAGACCAGTGGCATTACTCACTAGAAAATCTGAGCAGGTCCAGATGAAAAACAAAAATGAAAACCATAGGTGTATTTATTTGGGGATAGTTCAGTAAAGAAAAGCTGATTTTCATTACAGAGATGCCTACTTTTGATAAGCACCATCCACACGTTCAAAGCTTACTATATGTTTCCTCACATTTAGGTATGAATAGGGAGAAATGAAATTACCAGAGATGTGACCAAAACTTCCACATATAAGACAGAATAAGAAAGGACACAAAAAGAAAAGGGAAATCAAGAGGAGACCAAGACAATGTAAGAAACAAAAGAAAATTTCAGAATTTTATAATTAATATCCTGAGATAATATGAGATATTAAAAAAGAACATGTTATTAAAAATAAGTAAAATTCAGAGAATAAGGAGAGCTTTTCAAAATTTATATATGTACCTAAAATTTAAAAATTGATTTCTAAAAATCAAGAACATTTTCAAGAAAGTCAGGCAAGAATTCCATTAGATGGAAATATGAAAAGAAAGGATAAGTAAATAAGAGGACAATTTTAGGAGGTTCTATGTCAAACCAATGGAAGTTCCTGAAAAAGAAAACAAATGGACAAAAGAAAATGGAGGGGAGGATTTTTTTTTCCTAAGAAATATAGGCGCACATAAGAGAAATTTCTAAAATATAAAGACATTAAACTCCCAATTGACAGGGCTCACTGTTACCACAATAAATTAAATGAATTAAAGCCCCTAATTAAAAGATATCACTGTGAAATTTTGACACCAAAATTGGGAAAAGAATTAAGAGCATACAACCCACAGCAGTCTCATATAAAGAATTTAGGAATCAAACTAAATTTGATCTACAAAGCTTGTGGTTAAAAAATAATGGAGTAATGTATATGAAAATTGGAGGGAAATTAATTTCAAGTTAGAATTTAGCCCAAAAATCAATCAACTGAGAGTATAGAATGAGGATATTTTCTGATGTGTAAAATATTCACACTTTTAACGACTAAAAATCCTTTATTATGAAGTACACAGTAAAAAGGGTAGAAACCAAAACAAAAGATATGCAATTCCAAAAAACCATATGCAACACACAAACAGGAGGAAAAGAAGCTCCTGGGTAATAGCAGTGCAAAAATGTTGGAAAAACAACTTTGGATTTAGATAGGAGAGAGAACTCTATAAGGGGCTGTGGTCTAGGAGGCAATGATTAACTCTTGAATGAAGAAACCTTTGTTCAAAAAGGAAAATATGAGGGAGAAATGCTATAAAGTATGTATAGGATCACTTGATAAAATTGGAATATGAAGTGTATTTACCTTACAGAAATTGAAAATTTATGTTCACACAAAAAAAAGTGTATAAAAATATACATAGATGTTTTATTTGTAATAGCCTCAAACAAAAAATAACCCAGTGTACTTTAACAAATAAATAGATAAACTGTGGTATATCCATACAACAGAATGTTATTTAGCAATAAAAAGAGCAAAGTATGATAGAGACAGCAACTGGGATGGATCTTAAGGGTATTATGCTGAGGGAAAAAGCCAGTCCCAAAAGATTTTATTATGTATGATTCCATTTATAAAACATTTTTTTCACACTTCTCAAATTAATCTTGATGGATGTTACACTCATAAAATATTGGAAGAAGGGGTGTCTGGGTGGCTTAGTTGTTAAGCATTTGCCTTCTGCTTGGATCATGATCTCAGCTTCCTGGAATAGAGTCCAAAGGCAGGCTCTCTGCTCAGCAGGAAGTCTGCTTCT
>CM052809.1:67905937-67979409 GCA_028533885.1 Nasua narica
CCCGTCGCTTTGGAATCACTTTTCCAAACGTCCTACCTTTCCGAAGGTGGTCGATTTTCTGCTCCTAGAATTGCTCTTCTTCCTCTCTTCTCCCTCCTGTTGAGTATGCTGGCTTTTAAAATGATTTATTAACTATCTAGATGAACTTCTGGGTTCCGACTCTATCTCAACCTCCTACTTCTCCGCCATCTTGCTCCTCATCTAAAAGTTTTTAACCAGTTAGTTAACATAGTGTTATATGAGTTTCAGGTATACAAAATAGTGATACAGTCCAATACATCACACAGTGCTCATCACAACAAGTGGACTTCTTAATCCCTATCCCCTATTTAAACACATCACCCCATCCTCCTGTCCTCTGGTAACCATCAGTTTGTTCTCTATAATTTAGTCCATTTCTTTATTTCTCTCTTATTTTTTTCCCTTTGCTTGTTTGTTTTGTTTCTTAAATTCCACATATGAGTGAAATCACATGGAATTTGTCTCTCTCTGACTGACTTGTTTTGCTTAGCATTATACTCTCTATCTCCATTCATGTTGGTGTAAATGTCAAGATTTCATCCCTTTGTATGGCTAAGTGATATTCCTGTGTGTGTGTGTGTGTGTGTGTGTGTGTGTGAGAGAGAGAGAGAGAGAGAGAGAGCTTTTTATTATGGTGTTGTCCCAGTAGTTTATATTTGGTTTTATTTCCCTTGCCTGAGGAGATATATCTAGAAAAATACTGCTATGGTCAATGTCAGAGGAATTATTGCCTGGGCTCTCTTCTTGGAGTCTTATGGTTTCAGGTCTCACATTTAGATCTTTAATTCATTTTAAATTAATTTTTGTGTATGGTATAAGAAAGTGGTCCAATTTCATTCTTTTGCATGTGGCAGTCTAGTTCTCCTAACACCATTTGTTGAAGAGACAATCTTTTTCCCATTGAATATTCTTTCTTGCTTTGTCAAAAATTAACTGACCATATAATTGTGGGTTTATTTCTGGATTTTCTATTCTGTTCCATTGATCTATTTCTATCTTTCTGACAGAACCATACTGTTTTGATTACTACAGCTTTGAAGTCTAGAATTGCCTTTGCTTTTCTTTTTCAAGATTGCTTTGGGTCTTTTATGGTTCATTCCAGGTCTTTTATGGTTCAATACAACATTTAGGATTATTTCTTCTAGTTCCGTAAAAAATGCTATTGGTATTTTGATAGGGAATGCATTAAATGTGTAAATTGCTTTGGGTGGTATAGACATTTTACAATATTTGTTCTTCCATTCCATGAGCATAGAATGTCTTTCCATTTCTTTGTGTTGTCTTCAATTTCTTTCATCAGTATTTTATAGTTTTCAGAGTACATAGATCTTTCACCTCTTTGGTTAGATTTATTTCTAGGTATCTCATTATTTTGGGTGCAATTGTAAGTGGGATTATTTTCTCAATTTCTTCTTCTGCAGCTTTATAACTGGTGTATAAAAATACAACAGATTTCTGTACATTGATTTTGTATCCCGTGACTTTACTGAATTATAATATTTTCTTAAAATGACAAAACTAAATAGAGAACAGATTAGTGGTCACTAAGGATTAAGACTAGGGCTAGAGTGTGGTTATAAGGGTTAACATGAGAGAGTTTGGGGGGATTGATGGAACAGTTCTGTATTTTGATGTGATGGTAGTTACACAAATCTATAAAAAGTGATAAAATTTCATAAAATAATACACAAGCAATGCATGTCAAAGCTGCTGAGATCCCAGTTAAAGTCTGTAGTTAATAGCTTTATGCCATTGTTAATTTCCTGGTTTTAATCATTATTTAGACATTAGAGGTGAGTAAGTTGCTCTCATTGGGTAAAGCTGAAAGACTAGAACACAGATACTCTCTGTACAATTTTTGAAACTTGTATGTGCATCTAAAATTATTTCAAAACAAAATATTTAAAAAAAATATTCCTCTCAAAGACTATTCCCAGAGATTCTGATTCACTAGGAATGAAGAGAGAAACAAGAATTTGTATTTTGGCAAGCTTACCAACTGGTTCTCATCAGCTGTCACATTTGAAATCCCCAAATAAAATTCATGATGTCCTCAAAAGTTCCCTTGGCAATGAAGACAACAGCAAGTTCTACACAGTAGTTCCTATAATGCTTCTTATTCCAAACTGAAGTTATCATGCCAAAGGACAAATAACAAATCCACAAGGGGCCAAAACAGTGTATATCACATCCCTGGGGCATGGCTTGATTCCCAGATAGCAACTAGATGAAGATTAGACAGCTTCAGATCTTTTAAGCAATACTCTATAAGCATTATTTCTTACCTCTAAATGTCTTATAAGATGTTTCATGATGTCAAGTAAGGGCAGATGAGCCTGATTTGATATTACACCAAATGGAGAAGAAGGGTGACATTCTTTTCAGAGTCTTACAGATGATCCCAAATTAAGAGTAGTCCTCCCACCTTCAAACACTGGTGGGCTGAAGAACCATATGTAAAAAAAAAAGACCAAGATTTTAATAAAATCTACATAGAATTAAATGAGTAATTGAGGCCTGAGGCATTATCTTTTAATTATAAGGAGTCTAAAATGTGGTTTATCTTAATGAATATCAGCTGAATTCAATGCGAAAGGTCTATAATGTGGTAAAGGCTTAACACTTTTACTGCCTAGTTAACATCAACTTTTATTTTACAAGCATGAAAGTTTTATTCTCATGAAGAGAATAACTAAGTCTAAATATTTTCTCAGTTCTTTTGTTAATATAAAATTAGGTGACTAATATTAGTAACAATCTCTTAGAACTTTCTCTAAGCATATATATTGTAAGGAAAGAAGACAACTATTTATTCAATAGACCCATTTTTTCATCTCCACTATGTATCAGTTACTATATTAGATACTGAGATTCAAAAATGAATAGTATATTGTTTCTTTCCTTAAGAAGCTAGCATCTATTGGAGTGAGAAAATATTAAACTAACAACTACAGTGTATTAATTGATTATAGTATAGGTAGTCTTTGATCTGAATCTTTTTTTCTTAATTTATTTATTTATTAACATATAATGTTTTATTTGCCCCAGGGTACATGTCTGTGAATCATCAGGCTTACACATTTCACAGCATTTACCATAGCACATATCCTCCCCAAGGTCCGTAACCCCCCCACCTCCCAGCCACCCTTAGTTTGTTTCGTGAGTTTAGGAGTTCTTATGGTTTGTCTCCTTCCCCATCCCATCTTGTTTCATTTCTCTCCCTCCCCCCACTACCCCCTGCCCCTGCCTCTCAAATTCTTCATATAAAAGCTATTTGATCTGAATCTTGAAAGCTGAGTAGAATCTAGCTATATGAAGAAAAGATAGAACATTATAGGGAGAAAGAAAAGTTTATGCAAATGCATAGAAGAATTCATGTTGCTGATATGTTCAGGTAACAGTGATTCTGTCTGAGGTAAATGATGTATTTGGGTGTAGGTTTGTGAGCCACAAGATAAGTCCATGAAGCCAGATCATGGTGAGGATCTTTTTCATGACAATCTGGCCTGCAAGGCCACCTTGAAAGCATTCAAGCATTTTGAAAACAGCTTCCAAGTAGTAGTGTTGACGTTGCATTATAGTATGATGAAATAAAAGGCAAAGAGAAAAATGAAATTATTGAAGCAAGAAAATGGTTTGGGGTGCAGAAACATTATCCATTATGATTATTTCCATTGTCATCACAACTTATACTGGTTTTCACACATTGGAAAGCTACTCATTCTTAAAGCGGCTGAAATTAATTAGTCAAAATCCCAAAAATTTATCACGTTACAGCTATACTCAAACCATCTATATATGATAATTTGAAGAAAATTATTAAAATTTCATGTACAGCCAAGTCTCTGTTAAAAGAAAAACAATTGTCCTTTGGACTGGAAACACCATCTGGATCTCTTCAAACCTACCAGGCACTAAATGCAGCACTAAAAAACTTAAAGTCTGAAATTTATAAATAACAACAACAAAAAAACTTAAAAGAATTTTCAGATCTTGAAAGAATTCCCTCCAGTAAAGCTGGTTGGCATTTTCTAAACTGCCCCTGTATACTGTAAAATGTCATGTGACTTTCTAGATGGGGTACTATGAAGATTAATAAGATCCTGTTTTAAACCATTTTGAGTTCTTCAAAGAGTGAAGCTCTGTGAGTTCAGGTGTAATAATCATTTTTCACTGCAGAGTCATTTGAGTCCCAGTGATATCAGAGTGAAGCAAACCCAACTTCCTTTCAAGGATCTTACTACCTACATGAAATAGATAAATAATATTCATTGGAGAATTAGAACTATTAATGTTTGAATTATTGAACAAGACCTGCTAAATGCAGTGCTAAATAACTGCATTCACATTACTTATAGGTGTCTTGAAAGGCCCTTAATCATACAGAAAAAGGTTTTTACCCATGTCAGGATAATGCAGGGATTTCCTCATTGATTATTTAGGTTGAGGTAAGGAAGCAGCAGTATTGCAGGTAAGAATAAATGTAGATTAAAAATGAAATTTTAAAGTATGGGCAAATCAAATTTATTTATTTTAAATCATTACAAGCAGACATTATATGTATCCAATAGTCCTTGTGCAAGTATTCTGAGAAATTATAAAAAAAAATAGTCAATTCAACAAAATAATCAGAGCCATTTGGTTTTTTGAAGACTCTTAAATTTACTGGTGAAGATATTATAAAGACATAGGTACATTCATAAGCAATGGAAATATTACCTGGTGTTTGCTAATAATACTGTTCATAAGGTCTGTGCCAAAGGCTACTAAAAGTGAAAATCTGCCATTTTTTCACTTCCGTTAATTTATTCAAACAACATTTATTGATTATTACCTGACATAAATCCTTTTGTAAATGGACTGATATGGCCTACATTGTAATTCCTTTGTTCATTCAAACATTTATTAATACCCAGACACAAGGGCAAATACAAAATAAAGTGAGCTATAGTCAATGTCCTTAAGGTTCTTTTGCAATAGTGATAGAGTCAGGTATGTAAATATATAATAAATTCATCTTATATATAAGGTAGAATAGTAATTAAGATGTATAAATAATATAATGAAGGCTAAATGCTAAGCCAAGAGTTCTCAAACCTAGGGACATTTTAGAATCACCTAATTTCTTTTTCTTTAAATACAATGCACAGCCCTTCCTTCTGCCAATTCTGGTTTAATTGGGCTAAAATGGAAAACTAGAAGGTTTGTTTTTTTTTTTCAAAGCAAGCTTTGCTGATTCTAATGTGTATCCAGAGCTAAAGCAAACCTAATTGTTTGCTTAAAAGATTAGAAAGAGACAGGTAAAATAGTGTTGAAATTGATGTAGCTCCTGAGAAATCCTATGGGAGACAAGGGAAATACCTAAGGATACCTACTACCTAAATTCAATGAAATATGCTAAATTTATTCTAATGATTCAGAAGAAAATAAAAGATCCACTAATAATATCCATATAATATCCTCTCAGTCCATGAGCCCAAAGCTAGGACCAGATAAAACCAAAACCTATGTGAATATCTACTCTTGGGGTCTCATTCTCCAAGTTCTTCCAATTAGTCAAGCTCAAAATTAATTGAAGCCTCTAAGGAAAGGTTCTGCCATATGTTATATTTGAAATAAGAATGATCATGTGAAATGTTACATTCAAGGACCTGCCTTTAAAAGCAAACTGAAATTCCAGGCATCACCAAGAAGAGTGAAGATTCTCATGGCACCATCAGACCTTCCTAGCCATTGATGTACCAGAAGGCAATAGTCTACACTGACAGCATAGTCCATTAGGAACTATAGTTATACAACTCAGAGTTCTCATTCAGTTTTCCTTAGTAATAAACAAAAACAAATAAAATAAAAACACAAGGGTATCTCTTTCAGAGTTTTTCAAGAAGTTCAACTTCCAGGTGTATGTGAGCATTAGATTTACCATGTCCACAGCAATGATGAAAATACCAATCAGGTAAAAGGTAATCTTTTATTGAGCCAAGCAAAGAGAGGCTTAACATAAATAAAACCTCAGGACCAAAATGTACTACACTGAAATTCTTAATCATGAATTAAGTCTGAGACCAAAGTTTTACAGCCTTATAAAAATATTTTCTTAGTAGCATCACACCTCTATGTAATATTCTAAAGCATGCCTAGTAGGCTGGATTCAGCACATTTGGAAAAAAAGAATCATGTGAATGAATAGATGAGTTTTTTCAGCAATAGATTTTAAATACATCTAGGCATTCACTCCCCTTCACTATCCCTTTTGAATCTTCTGGCCTTGGATTAAAAGCATGACTCCGTTTAAGACTCTCTAACTGATAAATGTAAATACATCTTTAGAATATACAAAAAATGTATACAGTTAGAATTTTCATCAAACACTCATAATGTCATTTTTCTAATTCAAATTGGCTGTGCACTGATATCTTATTAGCAAGGTATTTTCTTGCTGCTTGGGTGTTAGAGCAAAATATGGGTTACGTAAACATGTGTAGATAAAAGTTAGGAGTATTCTTTATAGCTAACATGCATGAGTAGTCAAAACAACGTCTTTTAACTATAAGCTTTATTCATAGAAGAGATAATAAAGACGTGCATTTTTTTTCCTTTTCAAGGGAGATCATTGTATAAGTATGTTTGTTTTGGGTCATATCATTGTTTGTCTTTGGCCTTCATGAGGTGTTTAGCTTTTATTCCTCATCTATTGCTATAAACCTCACAATTTTTTTTTTTGCATTGCTCATACAAACCATACTTAATAGTACAGCAGCATCATTACCAAAGGAGATACTGGGAGGCTGGAAGTTTGTTCCCCAAGCAGTTATGATTGCAGAAATCTCCCAGTAACTCAAAGCTGCTGTATAAGGAGTCCCATTTGGTGACCTAAGCAGTCTCTTGTATTTAGCGAAAGTGTCAATTCCTTGAAAACACTCAGTGAATAACAGTAATAAGATACAGTGCAATTAGATATGTGAGGGATCGTTTTTATTAGGCTAGATATCAGCTATAGACAGTATTGGGCACCAACAACGGCAACCAAAAAAAAGACAAAAGATGGCAGGGACACTTGGTCCCACTTTAGTGCTTTTGATTTCATTATTATCCAAAGATAGAGATTGCCATCAAGGGTGGCATCTTCTGAAACAAAGGACAGAAATCGGAATTTCAGGAGCAGGAGGCAATGTCGATATGATATCTCAACCCCCCCCACTTCTGAAGATAGCAAAAAGTGTTTTCTCAAGCAACTGTTGAAATCCATTTTGCCTCATTTTCACAAACAAATAAATGATAGTTAACCTTCCCTGACTACACTCTTATATGTGGCTGGCTTTCATCCCTTGTCCTCTGATCTGTGCTCAAGCAACAGTCCAACCCCTCAAATTCATCTTTGCATCCAATGGGCAACCACAAGGCAGGTGGACACAGGTGTTCCTCAGGTCATTATTGTCATATGTTATATTAAAGATTGTGAGGATAAGAAAAGCTTTATGTCTTAGTCTATTTGGATGTCAATAACAAAATACCACAGACTGGGTGGCTTATAAATAACAAATATTTATTTCTCACAGTTTTGGAGGCCAGAGGGTGGAGGGTGTCAGAATGGTAGTGTGAGGACCCTTTTCCAGGTCCTGGACTTTTCATTGTATCTTCTTGTGGTAGAGGGAGTGAGAGGTCTCTCTCTGGTCTTTTCTATAAGAGAGTTCTCATTCATGAGGGCCCCATACTCATGATTTCCCAAGGGTCCTTGTGGGTTAGGGTTTCAACATATGAATTTTGGAGGGACACGAACCTTCAGACCATAGCAGTATGGCTTCTTAAATGTTTGGGCTTTCCCTGGCTTAGCAATAGAAAATGTATGTCTAATAAAACAGCAGATACGAGATATTTTATATACCCAGGGCTTGGGGTTTATTAAGTGTTTTACTTTGTTTTGTTTTTGCAATGTTGGTGAACAATATTGCCTTGGGTAAGTATGTAGCATATGTGTATAAAATAGAAATGGATTGGAAATCAAGTACATCCACTTCATAACAGAAGTTGTCTTTGCTAAGGGAAGGAAACTAATGGAAGGACAGGGAGTAGTTAGAGAAGGCTGGCTAAATTTGTAATGCCTTGTTTCTTTAAAAAATGGTGGGGCAAATATAACTAGTGGTATGTTTTAATGTTGTTTGTTATGATGGGTGTTTTTATGTTGTTCCTTCATTTTTTCTGTACCTTAAGAACTCAAAAACATTAAGAAAACAAGACTATTAGCTAATCACATGTCTATGGTGCTGTCTCTGTTTGGAGGACATGTTTGCAATTAAAATACCCGTCCTTGCTGTCCAATTAGCAGTTGTATCAAAGAAATTTTCAATGGGTATTAATCAATTCAAGATCACAATTTTAATGTCACTAGTCATCCTGCTTTTAAATAAATACATTAATATTCAAATTCATGTGTAAGTGCCCCATATATCTGATTAACTGAAAGTTAGAAAAGCCTTAATATATGCAGAACACCATTCATGTGCTCCAAAAAGCAAATGAAGAAGCTGGAATAAATATATTATGAGTTATATGTGTCTGTCTTTTATGGAAATGAAGAAAAATTCCCTCAGGAAGAACCCAGATACTTGACTATTTTCATATTTTACAAGGTATAGTGCTAAGTACTATACCTGGCAAAGCGTCAGTAAGGATAAGAATGAGCACATTTGTTAGAGTAATAAGTTATGAATAACACTTATATTACATATATGCATCACACATAGCAACTACATGTGTATAGAATTTCTTTGAGTACTGTGTTGTTTATAAGAACTATCCAAAAAGGATCCCAAAATTATTGAAGACTGTTTACTTTCGGCCCATGAATCATTTCCTGAAGATATTTTACAATTGTGATTCAGCTGGGCTTTTAACGGATTTATTTTTTTTTTGTTTCCTTTTTTAAAAATCACCATTTCTGTTTTCAGATTATTCACAGGTTTGGCCCCTCTCATGGGGTAACCACCAGACACATCTGTTGATTTCTCCCCAAATGACGATAGCAACAAGAGTGCACTTACAAAATAAAGGCCAGAGAGAGTCTTTTCAAAAAAACAACAGGGAAATTCACCCGAAACGAGAGAAATGAGATAACCAGCAGATGCTCCAGAATATGGAAGTCATCTGTAAGCATTTAGTGGGATGGAGAATGCTCAAACAGGCCTCCATTTGCCAGACGCCCGAAATAGAGACAGATGAGCTATTTCTCTGAACTTCGACAACAGCGCCCGCTGAAAAAGCAGACCCTTTCTGCCAAGGGTCACTTGTCGAAACTTTTGACTGTAAATCAGAGTTCTCCTTTTTGGCCGTATGGTACCCAGAAAATACAGCCAAAATGTTCATATGTGCATCTTACCTGGGCCAGGAAGATGATCATCCTTGGTCACTGAAGGTCAGGGGTGGGGACAAATTGTTTACATGTTTTGAACAAAGATATCTTTTAGGAAACCCACATGTTATACACACTGTTTCTTATCTTTCCCTGACAAGTAAGAAGTGTTCCCAAATGAAATAACCCACATTTCAATTGCATTGGTAAATGGTGGTAAGGATATTTAAATCTGGAAATGGTCATGAAAAGGCCCTTTATGAATTTTTTTTCCTCCCTAAAATAATTGCTGCTGCATTACACTGTGTCTTTTAACCTGTTTTAGAAGAAAGGAATGTGTTTGTGTGAAGTGTATTATCTGGAATCCTTCTCCTCATATTGTTTAGATCAGGAGTCTGGTTTTTTTTGCACTTGCTCCCAGGGTGTCTGAAACATTTAAAAAGAACAGTGGGTAGTCAGAACTGCTCGTGCTGGCAGCGGGTGCCTTACAGTTTGCCATCATATAAATGTCAATTTTGCTTTCATTTATGGAGCTAAGCAGAGATAAATCCCAGTAGCATTGAAAGAGGTCTCTAGATTTCATAGTTTGCTTCATTTCTGTGTGTGGCCTGACCAGTCAACCCCAAGTTTCTCTGTTCCTCTCCATCCTGTTTAAACCCCATTACTCTTTTCCTTTAAATTTTCCAGCTCTCTCAAGAAGCTAGGGGATTCTCTAGTGGGGATAGAATATATTCTAGGCCAGTGGTTCTTATGCTGTGGTCCCAAGACTAGCATGGGAATAGACTTGGGAACTGTTAGAAATATTCTTTATATCTCACTTATTGAAATAGAAACTCTGAAGTTGAGGTCCAGTAATCGTGTTGTAATAAACCCTTCAGGTCATTCTGACACACACCAAAAAAATTTTGAGAAACACTGGTCTACACCACAATGCAGAATTTCCCCTAAGAACTCTGCAAACCATCACCTTGGAACACTCCACCAGTTTTCTCCATGGAATTCCCCATGTGAGAGCCTGAATATTTTCAGATTTTTTTTTTTTTTGCATCTAAACTATGGTGATCTCAAGGTATAAAAGGACTCCCATTTCAATTATACCTGGTGTCAATTTTTGGAGTAGATAGTGGTGGATTTATTTGCATTAAGAATTTATCCTGGATCAGCAAAACAGATTAAACAATACCCCCAATGCCTTCTAAAAAGGACATTTCTTCCATTTTTCTCCTTCACTAATGTATACCAAAAGGGAGATTTTAAAGCCTTACAGAATAGCTGAGCCAGCTGTGCAGAAGACAGGCACTCCAGTTGGTTGATGAATAGATTATATCAGCCAGCTAAGTGTCCTTATTGGTGGATAAAAGCAACTGATTCATTATCTTCCTTAATGAGCTCTGATTGTACTACTCAACTGAATGAGGTTTCGCAGGATTTTTTAGGTTATATTCCAAAAGAATGGGTGGTCAAATATGCAACTGAGGAACTGCAAAGTCAGGGTTTTATGGCATTTAATCTAAAAACTGGTAACATTACAAACACAAAGAAAGTATCAAAAGGGATTTTGTGAAGTGGCAAAGTTTGTGAATCACCTTGGAATAAAAGTACTGAACTTTCCTTAAGAAAATAGATGACTGTGTATTTTGTCGTTGTGCCTCTGAAAGGTATTGTTGTTAAGATCTATTGAGAATACTTCCTCAGTGTCACACATAATCTTCACAGGACACACTGTACATTCCCATGTAGAAATTACATTCTTTTTTTCCTCCTCCATGCAGCCTGTAGCTCAGGTAAGTGCCCTCCCCACACCACATCTGTAACCTCAGGAACCCAGGGGAAAGATTAGAGCAAAGACTGGTTTAAGAAAATGCCTAAAGGTGGAGAAGGGCTCAGTCATCAAAATCAAAAGCAAAATCCTTTGCTTTCAAAATGGGAACAAGATTTACTTTTTAAAAATAATATTTTATTTATTTGTTTGTTTGTTTGAAAGAATGAGTGGGGGAGGGGCAGAGGAAGAGGGAGAAGCAGACTCCCCACTGAGCAGGGAGCCTGACATGGGGCTTGATCCCAGGACTCTGGGATCATGACCTGAGCCAAAGGCAGATGCTTTATGGACTGAGCCACTCAGGTGCCCAACAAGATTTACTCTTTATTCAAGAAACCTCACCATCAAGTATTGTGTCAATGTCTTTCAAAATGAAAATACCACTTGATTCTGTATTTCTTATTTTTTAAGGCTTGAGAAGACCAAACTGTTACTTGGCACTTTCCAAATGCTAGCTGAGTTCTGGAGTTGCTGGTCCAAAGGTAAGTTAAGCCCTGTCTCATGGCTCAGACCTGTAGATGCAAGCTTCCACCAGAACCACATGCAGGTCACAGGCTCAAAACCTAAAGGTTTCTTAGCAGGAGACAGCAACACAGCCAAAAGAATTTCTAGGCTTCCATGATGATTGGAATATAATACAGTGTTTTAGCACTGAAATGATATCCTTAATTATTGAGAATATACTTGAATGCCTGCCATTTGCAGAGACAAACTCAATGCACTGAATCAGTAAGAACTACACAAAATACATAAAAACATTCCTGTCCATTTCAGGAATAATTTGCCCCTCAACTGGGAAGAGCAAAGCAACAGGAATGAAATGGCATTAGGATGCTACAAAGGACTGCAATCACTTCAAGTCATGGTGTTAAGAGCCACCGCTTTGCACCCAATCCACTTTCTATACCCTTCAACTCTGAAAGAAGAGAGGGTGCTAGGAGGCTCTGTTATCTGTAGGTCTTGGAGACATTAATGAAACATGAACAAATACAACAGGCATTAAAAAAATATATAGGGACTGCCTCATGCTTCAATTACTTTTGAAAAAATAGGCTGGGCCCCACTCTAAGCTCAGAAATGCAGTCCTTGTTGTAAATATAGAGACATTCCAGCCTAAGGATTAGTCTGAATAGTCACAGAAAAGAGAAAATTCACAGGGAATAATTTATATCCTTCTCTTCTACACTAGAGGTAAATCAAGTATCACAGAAATTCTGCCTCTAAATAAAAAGTGAAAGTATTCAGCATTCTAGTTTGGTGGTTTTTTAAAATGGTATTTTTTTCTCTTCACCTCTTTAAGTTAATCCAAAATTCAGAGCATTTATACACACACACGCACACACACACAGTGTATATAGTGTGTGTGTATGTTTATAGTACACACACATAGTATTTGGTTGATTATTAGCAATTAAAATCCTTCTTGTGAAATGAGCGTTCCTCAATATGACACTACATCCCCTAACAATACACCGGTGTTTCCAGAACGTAACATTATGTTCTGAACTTAGAGCTATGTGAACAAATTCACACCCAAAGGAAAACCAGCAAAGTGCCTGGCTTGCTTCCAGTTTCACTTTCCTCATTGTTTTGCAGGAATGAAGAGCAATTTTGTGGTTGAAAATGAAAATGTCTTTTCCCAACTGTGATCAGCTCTTCTGACCTGGCAGAAATGACTTCAAGCCTGTATCTTTCAGTGCTTGAAGTCTTCTGCCTCAAAGCAATTTCTGCTCAAGAGAATGCTCCCTGGAAGTTTTAATGCATCTCAAGTCCTGGTCTATATTTTCTGCTTGATCTTACCTTGCTTTCTTGTATATGTAACTTCTTACTAGAGTATCATAAGATCTTTTTTATCCCAAGGCTTCCCAAGAGGAAATATACTATCCGAGGATGGGACTTTGGGCCATTTCAGGATGTACAGGTAAGAGTTAAGATTAATCAGGTCTCTAAGTCAAAGGACCTATGGGACTACGCTCAGCACAACATGTTCCTCAATTAGCATATGATTTAGACAGTTCAATTCCCGTCAAAATCAAAAATCCTGATTGGTGCCCAAATCGTGCTTTCATCTCTTTTACATGTTTTATTTTATTGTCACAATATAAAGGACTGTAGAGGGGAAAGCCACTCTTGGATTACAGTACAATTTTTTAACAAATTATATAATCACTTTGATTTCACATTAAATATTTACAAAGCAAGGTAGTTATGTAAAAACAAATGGAACTAAGCTTTGGAGAATTAGCTGCTAGAAACTTATTGGTGATTAATTGAACTGTTTGACGTTGATATTATGTAAGCAACCTCAGAAAGAAAAAAGTTAACAATAGATAAAAGTTACTGGATGGATAAAGAAAAAGTTACTGGATGGAAGTGTTCCTTTTTTTTTTTTTCTTTAACATGTAGAAATGGAGGAGTGAATTTGTTAAGAGTTCTATGAGAAATGATGTAAATATGAATTTAAATTACTGATAATTATTTAATCTATGGTGTTCTAAAAATGTTAACATTATTTCAATTTTAACAATTACAGATGGAGTTAACTATATATTTTAAATTCAATTCCATTTAACAGAATTCAAATTTGAAATTTTCCCAAATCTCTAAAGTTTGAAATCATTCAAAATGTGATACTGTATTTTGAAAACTAGACAAAATCAATGCCTCTCTCTCTGCTGGTTGACCCCTTTCAGTGCTTAAATGTTTTTTTTTTGGAAGTACAAGATTCATAGTGGATTTTCATTTCTATTTTCATAGGCTTCTTTGGTATCTTAAAAATCCCTTAAAAGGGATATCTGACCATTTTCCGAGGCCAAATATTTTATATTGCCTCCCCAGTCCCCAAAATTAATTAATATCATTCAGTATCTTGAAAAATGAAGAGGTAAATAAATGGTGCTATTATAAATCCAAACAAATTATAAAAATTCATTAGATTCTCCTCCTGTTAAAAAGGATACAACTACTAGTTAAATAACTTACGGAACTGAGTTTCAGTTATTTTAAAATATGCTGAAAATTGTAATAGAATCTATTGGCTTTTTGAAAGAAGAAAGAGCTTGCTTGGGCCTCTTGACTCTCACCTCTATTAGCATATATATCACTGCTGGGCAATATATGCAACCTACAAAACTTAGCAAAATTGTACCCCGTAGAATAAAGTAGAAGCTGAAAGAGAAATAATGCCTATGAATTTTCTTGCTTTTTATATTATGGAAAGCTCAGCCGTAATAGGTCCCTCTGCAATAAGAACAGCTACAAGGATAAGATGGAAAGAAAGGTTGTATGTCAATCATCTCTCTCCTTGCCTTTTCTAAAATGTCAGAAAATTCTAGAAATGTGAAGCCAGAAAGGATCTTCAAGATCACCTAATTGGGCTGCATTGTTTAAAAAATCATGGGAATAAGATTTGCATAAATTAATTGACTTATCCAAGGTCATACAACTCTGTTCTGAGAATCAGAAATCTAGTTTCTCAACCGCTTTACCTTATAGAAGCAGAGTAGGACACTTCCCAGCAAAGAGCCAAAGACAAAACACACACACACACACACACACACAAAAGAGCCAAAGACAGAGATCATGTAGCTGTACTATTTCAACGGGAAATGGTGCTGTCAAATGTTTCAGGTCTCCTTCGTGACTACTGTGGCTCTTCCAGTTGGCAGAAATAGCAAAACAAGAAGGAACACAAATTTACTGCTTTCATCAAAGTTTTTAACTTCTAATTCAAATGATGGTTTGCCCCTTTAGCTTAAAAGTTAAAATTTAGCAATTTTGTTGTTAATTTAAGTAATGGAAAATATTACTTTGCTTCTTGCAATATCTAAACTTCAAGATTCACAAGACTTCAAGCCTCAGGGACAAATTACCAGTGGCTCAATATGTTCATAGTCTATAAAGCTGAATAGCTTCACACCAAGATATTGGGTAGACAAAATCCAAAGAACATAGCATTCTTCATTTATTGCATACCATGCATCACATCACTGAAGAAGATATTCACCCTAAAGTCAAAGGGTAAAATAATAATAATAATGGTAATAATAATAATAAAAATACCTACTACATGCTCAATTTCTATGTTGGGCAGAAGATGAGGGGATGAGTAAGGACAGACCTTCCCCTCAGAGAGTTTACTTTTGAGCAGGTGAGGCATGATGGCATGCACACAAATGACCACAGTTCAAAATACATCACTTCTGTTAAAAAAAATCACAAGAGTCTAAAAGAACTTAAAAGATAGAGCTTTCTAGGGAACATGAAAAGCATTACGAAATAAGTGGCCTGTGAGCTAAAACTTGGAAGATCCCATAGGCCTGGGATTGGCAGAGAAGACAGAAATGGTCTAGGGCTGATGTGGCCTGAAAGCTGCTTGAGACCTTCTCCCGTGTTCTTTGTCATTCCCTGCCTTTGTACCTTGGTTCAGTCTGTTTCTTCTTCAGAGTTACCTTCCCGTACCTCTCCACCCCCTCACCTCCTCCATTATTTGGAGCAGATGCCTATCAAGGGCTGAACAGCTTTAGAAATGAGAATAACTATTTGCCAAAGGTTATACCCCACTCTCTGCTTTTAGTGCCCCCCCCTCACCGACAAGGCCTAGCCAAGTGCTGCACCCAGAGCAGCTGATCAATATTCAGTTACTCATTCATTCATACATGTTTACTGAGCACCTATTAAGGTGAGGCATTATGTTAGGAGGTAAAGGATATAGACAAAATTAATGTGGTCCTCACTTCCACAGAGTTTATAGATACTTAAATAAGCAGCTGCAATGATGTGGTAGATGTGATAACACTAAGTGGAGGCACAGATGGTGAGGTGGTACAAGGCAAGCACAAGGTGGTACGAGGTACAGCTTCTCAGGTTCCAGAGAGTTTTCCAGAGTCGCGAAGGATGATAAGGGGTTGGTAGGTGCCCTCATGCAGCAGAGACAGGGAACTGCCACGACTCAGGAAGCATGAAGCCTGCCTTTTTGCAGTGAGTCACCACCTATCAAGGCAGTGACCATTGGGAATGCCAGGCAGAGTGATGCTGCCTAACATGTGCAAATGAAAAGCTCACAAATGCAGTGAGACTCAGTTTCCTGGCCAAAGGTCAAAGGAAGGGGAGAGGGAGCTGAAGCTTTCCTAGGGTCTGTGAAAGGAAGGGCATGCAGCTTGGGGGTGGGGAATTTATTAACTAAAGGAAAAAAAACCTGAGATAAAGGATGGGGAATTGCAGCCTTTTGAAGCTCTCTCCTTGCCAATTATGACCCAAGGTCAATCCATCAGGAATCGGAACAGATAAAGCTTCAAATGGACCAGATTTGTTTTCATGCAAATGCTTCTTGAAATCCAAACTAAAGGGAAAAAAGAGTAAGAAAACACCGCATGAAAGGCAGCAGAGTTCGGCAGCAATTTCTTTATACTCAAAAAAAAAAAGAAAAGAAAAGAAAAAGCAACCGTGAAAAAGAGGTGGGAAAAACAACTCTTTCCAGCAGATTGCAAAGTCTATTCCCTGTAGATGATGTTCATCTACATGTTCTTTAAATTCCATCTTTTGAAACATTACTCTAAATTCTGTCTTTTAAAACATCCCAACTAGAATAGACCTTATGAACATCTTCACTTTGTAATTTTAACAGAACAGGAACTTAGAGCCCGCCAATGCAAAGGATATTTAAATATTCTTTAAATAACGGGATGACTATGGCTCTGTGAAAAAAACAGTATGAGGTGTCCTGGTGAGGGGCTTAGAAAAAAAAAAGTAGATTTATAGATAGGGTACTTGACTCCAAAAATGGTGCTGTGAGACTGAATATTGTGGGCTGAGGAAATGTGTTTTGCTCTGTTCTGTTTAATTCTGAGGTTAAAAGCAGTAGTCAAACCATGACAGCGAGGAGCTTTCTGCTCTGTTATATTACAGCTCACTTATTTCCCTCCAAATATTAAACAATGCCAAAAAATCTTTTAGTTATTTGGGATGCGATCCATTTTCATTTCACTCTTGTCCTTTTTTGGTTGCGAGATGACAGTTTAATATTCCAGGCTCCAAACCAGAACTTGGCAAATGGATTTAAAAAAAAAAAAAAAGTTAAATGCCGTAGGGAAAAAAAAAGGTATGCAATTAATTTTCCACGAGAAACTGTGAAACTGGAGCTAAAGATGACTGTGTTTATTATCTATTTACCTCATACAACTCTTGAAATCTTTCAGAACACCATAGAATGTAAGTAATTGCACTGAACTTAGTTCGCTCTTGGTTTTACAGTATGAAAGTTCACATTTATTATCTTCCACTTCAGCATCTTTTTAAAAGTTGATATGTAATTATCTGAAATTAAGTGCAGCATAGTGCGGTGATTAAAAACCCAAGTTCGAAAACAAAGTTGAGTTTTAATCTCACTTGTGACTCATAAGTTATGTCACTTTGGGAATGTTATTTAACCTGTCTCAGCATTAGTTGTATCATCTTTAAAAGTGATATATTAAAAATTCTAAATTCATTGTGCTTTTCTGAGGATTAAGTAATATAAAACAGAGCTGATGCCTATGAAAGAATGGATACATAATGAGCTTTTAGTAAATAGGAGCTCTTATTATTGTTCTATGACTGTTCTTGCCCTGAAGTTTAGAAATTTCCTTGGCCAAAGTCACCTTTTTATTCACACCAATAGTTTTCTAGGTATTTCTGTATTTTATTTCATTGCAAATCAATGTCAATCCGAATATGTGGACAACATCATAACTAGCTCCAAGAATGAAACACAACATTTTACTCATAAATGATGGGTTTTTTAATATACCTAACCTACTTAAAAGCTGGAAGTTGGTCACTCAGTCCACACTCAAAAATTGCCCCCTCACAGTCCTATATGCACATTTCAAAATATCAAACAGAAAAAAAACTCATTTGCCAGTTGTCCTGCTTAATACCAAACATGGTAGGGAACGTAGTCTGTTGGTGACTGGGTAGCTTCAGGGCTTTCTTTCAAATGCTAGTTTAAAAAAAAAATGACTATAACCAGGAGAAATTCCAGTTCTGAAAATACTGTGCACCGTTGACACATTTGTCTTTTACTTAGGGAAATGTTAAGTAAGTTTTTGAAGTGCATTCTGGGTGTAATGGCCTTGGAAAATACCTCTAAGAGGAGCTTCTCGTGGTTGTTTCATTCAACGTCAATTTGGGATATCTATTTTATGTGTTTGACCCTTGGGTAGCTGTGGGGCTGCAGCAAGGATTGAAATGTTGTTCCTGGTTCATAGAGATTATAGTCAGAATTGGGGGTAGGGGTGTATGGGGGAAACAGCTAGAAATTAACAGGCATTGCTAATGCAGTGTATATGATACATTCTCTAAAGGAGAAAATGTAAGATAGTATAAGAATACATTTGCATTTGATTTCTGGCAAGATGTTGAATGATGGTCAGGCTTTAATCAACCCGTCAATGTACATTAGTGGAGAACTAGTGTTCATAGGAAGGGAATGGTTTGACAGTGGGAAAGTGATGGTTCTACTGGACCCCTCCCTGCCCATATCAAGTAAGCAAACAATCTAAACAGAAATTGCAGTCTTTTTAAGCAAATGTGGCTTTAGCGTGACTTCCCGTAACACCTTCACTCTCCTTCAGGTTGTCATTTTAAATCCTTTCTGCATAATCAAACACAACCATCTTGTTGAGACTTTACTGTGAAATAAGAAAAATAATTATTATAATAACCCAGAGCCTCTGTCCCCCAAAAGTTTTGTTTATGATTTTACTTGCAGAGACTAGTTGAATCCCAAACATGAAATCAAATCCTCAGCACCAGAGGAAATGGAGAACTCTTGATTAGCTAAATATTCACTATCTCTAACAATAGATTTTTGAAGAAAATATGTCAAATCATATTCAGTATTAACTTAGTGCTACCTCTTTGGAAGTTGTGATACCATTTGTTTGATCCAAGTTGGTTTCTTAGCTTCTGGTTGTCTATAACTATCTAAGTCCATCCTTGACAATTAATTTTTCTTTTTTTTTTTTAAGATTTATTTTATTTATTTATTAGGAAAGAGAGAGAGTGAGAGAGAGCACGAGAAGGGAGAAGGTCAGAGTGAGAAGCGGACTACCCATGGAGCTGGGAGCCCGATGTGGGACTCGATCCTGGGACTCCGGGATCATGACCTGAGCCGAAGGCAGTTGCTCAACCAACTGAGCTACCCAGGCGCCCGACAATTAATTTTTCAAAAGTACTTATGAGGGACACCAGTGTGGCTCTATCAGTTAAGCAGCTGCCTTTGACTCATGTCCTAATCCCAGGGTCCTGTGATCAAGCCCCACAGCCTCCTTGCTCAGTGGGGATCATGGTTCTCCCTCTGCCTGCCACTCCCCCTGCCTGTGCTGGCTCTCTCTCTCTCTTTCTCACTTTCTTTCTCTCTCTGACAAATAAATAAAAAAATCTTTAAAAAAAAAAGTACTTATGAGATGGAAGGGGGTGAGGGTGCCTGGCTGGCTCAGTTGGTAGAGATGCAACTCATGATCTTGGGGTCATGAGTTCAAGCCCCATGTGTGGCATAGAGTTTACTTAAGAAACAAAAGGGGGGGAACTAGCTCTTAATTATGCGGCTGATATTTCCCTGAAGTACTCTATAAATATGTCAAGAAGATATTCACACAAGAAGAGACTTACTAATGATATTCTTATGATTCTTTCATTAAAACTAGAGAACAGTTCAACCCCTGGCCCCTTTGTTCTTATTAACTTTCTGATCCCAATCAATAGGAAGGGGTCTTGGCTTATTGACTAGTTGTCCTTTATCTGTTATAACAGGAAGAGAAATTATGCACATTTATGTAATTTGGTATCTTTGACAGATATTTTTATCTCAATTTAGGACAACCAGCCAAAGACAAGGGTCGAAATAAAGGTGAAATGATTATGAAATTGATGCATATCTAAATATATGTATATACCCAAAGTATAATCTCTTTTAACAAACTTAAATCTTCTCTGGAACAAGGTAATAGTCAAGTTACAAGTAAAATTTATACAGATAATCACACATACATACACACACATACACACACACACACAAGCACACACACATGCTTGGTGAGAGACCTAAAGTGGGTCTGAGAAAAGTAGAAAAATTTAAGGAAGCATTTACTCTTTATCAAGGCCTCAGTTAAGAAGCCCTCTTAAAGTCCATTACATGAGGGGGAAATATGCAGTGCAATGATTTCAAAATTAACAGCAATATGTCTTGAAAATACTCATTAATGGAATAGGGCAGTGGAATTTGTGAAAACCAGAACTTAATTTTATTATCACAAAGGTCTATTTAAAAATGAAAGTTTGAAAAACCCTGTCTATGGCTATACCACGCTGAACAGGTCTGATCTCTAAAAATGAAAGCTTACTTTGACATCAGCATATTTTTCCACCTTTGTGTAATACCTAGAAGAGGAAAATAAACTATTTTACTTAATAGAGTTACAAAAGTACCCTTACAATACCCGCATTGTTTAAGGGCAGTGTTCGTTTAGGTCAAGTCAGAATAAGAGAGTATAAGTGGGACATTTTGGGCCACAGGTGAGTCCAGATGATTTGAGAACTGCTGCATTAGAGCAGTACCAAAGAGACAACCACTGCCAGAGGTGCCAGATGCTTTTGTATTGTTTCAGCCTCAAGACACCCTTGGGTTACAAGATTACACACAAATGAGGTTAATCCAATGTGCCATTTGAATTTCAGCCATACTCTAAAAAGCACAAGTACTCAGAATTTGGTAAAACTCAAAGTTTTGACAAAAGGAATATCAACTAAGGACTTAGAATAAAATATTGGTTGCTCCTGAATTGGATTGAAAAAAGAGAGAGTTGAGTACTCTGGATGAGACTTAAATTATTTTTTCATCAATCAATACTCATTTCTTATTAATTTCCAACATTTTACTTGATGCTAGGTTACAGCTATGATGCTGTGATTCCCGAACATGTTTCTGCCTTCGTGGAACCAAAAGTCTCATTTAAGTCTTTAGTAGCACTATATACATTTTATATATATACACACTACATACACACACATGTATGTGTGTATATTCTTTCCTCCTGGATGTCTGTGTGTGTGTGTGAACCTTAATCAATGACTTGACTATGCAACCATATCTTATTGGGTGAGTTGGAGTTAGAAAATGAGCAGTTATGCTTTTTTTTTTTAATTAGAAAGTCAGTTCAACTTTCTGAAGCCAAATACAATGTACATGATACTGTGCTAAATTGTAAAGGAATGTTCACCCAAATTCAATGAACAAACAAAAAGATTGTTTGATTGGCTACTCATTAACATAAATAGGAACCTCATTTACTTGAACAAAAAGTAACTTTTAAAATATTGAACATTAATATATATCATGAAGAAGATGTGGCTCCTGGCATAGAGGGGGTTAGAATCCAGTGAGAGAGACTAGTAACAGAATATGGACGGAGGGATAAATTTTGCCTAAGTGTTCAGGGAAGTCCTTCCAAAGATGCAACATTTTGGCTGAGATTTAGAAGATGAATTCAGGATCCCTTGCATAAAAAATAAAACAGAGTTCTAGGCAGAGCATGGAGGACATATATAACAGAAAGATCTGAAAACATCTGTGTGGCATGACTGGGAAAACACTGATTGAAGAGAAGAGTATAAGGAGAGAGAAAAGAAATGTTTAGAAATGGTTTCAAGGATAGATTTAAAATAGCTTGAATGACAAGCTGAAGAATATGGGTTAGACCCTATGAAAAAGAAGAAATCATTTAAGGTTTTCGTACATAACTATTCCATGATCATAGCTGTGTTTTAGGTAGAATGAGTGATCAGATGGAGTGGGAAGAGAAAAAAGGGAGAATCCACTATGATGAAGGAATAGTTTTCCAGGTTAGGGACAACGAATCCCCACCCTGCGTCTGAGACTAGTAAACCTTCAACAAATATTTGTTGAATGAATGAAAAAAAATAATGTAATTAAGTGACAGTGGGTATAGTTTTAAGGGTCATTATGTAAATAAAACTTGTGTGATTTGGGAAGAATATGATGCAGGAGTTGAATAAGCAATAGGTAAAAGCAATGATTCTAAGGTTTCAGGATGAGCTAAGAGTGTAGGTTGTGTTGCCATTAACTGAGTGTGAAACTAGGATGAGAATGTGGTTATAATGCTGATGAGAGGGTGAGAGATTGACAACATCTGACAGCATATTGAGTTTGGGCTGATACCTTTATAAAGATGCACTACACTAGGTATGAAATCATAATCTGAAGGTTAGGAAAGAACTCACAGCAAGAGAAAGAGTTGGATATCATCTGAGGTTAGTCAAGGTACAGAGAGCTTGAGATTATAAGAGAAAGCAGTATAGCATGAGAAAAAAAGATGACTTTCACAGATTGGGTGCCCAAGGAAGCAGGATCTGAGATGGAGATTAGCTAGCATGATGTTTATTAGGGGGAAGGATTGGAGTCAACACTTTTGGGAAAAGAAGATGTCAAGGTGGGATATAGTTTCAACAGAAACTTCACCTAATCCTCCAGGGTTTTCTGAAGAGGGTATGACCCTTTATAGCTGCCCTAAGGTGGAACAGAGGCTGGGCCTTAGACCTCTGTACCAATCAGCCGTTGAAAATGACTGTCCTGGGAACTAGGCATCATCTTTGGCTGGGTAACTCTCTTCAACTGAGGTAACTCCTAAGAGGTGCTAACAGTGGAGGTCTGTCTTCTATTCGCTCACCCAGCAGCAGAAGTTAGATTTACTTCTTACCCAAAAGGTGTTCTTGGTGGTGCATCACATATCTGCCAGGATGGATAAGCACAAAATACTGTAGGAAAGCCTATATTGAAAGAAGTGGATAGTGAAGGGTGAAATAGAGCACAGGTTTCTGGAGGTATAAGAACACTGGGATACGGATGTACTTTGGAAGCCAAGATTGAAGAAGGAAGAAAAACACAACAGATGTAATATCTGAAGAAAGTTTAAAGAACAAGAAAAGGACATTGGAATTTGGCACAAAAAAATAGAAAAAAAATCAAAAACTATGTACTCGTTGAAATCAGAGAAGTAATCATTGTTGAAATCAGAGAAGCAAAGGGGAAGTCAATATGCTAAGGAAGAAAATAACAGGCAGCAAAAGAACGTGTTCTCTTTCTATTCAGAAGTTCACCTGCCATTTCTAATCTCCTACTCTGACTTGATTTCATCCAACACAAAAAGTAAAAATGCTAAAACCTAGAATAGCAGACTAATTAAATTGGCTCAGCAATAGGTTCATTTCATATGAGAAAACCTGTCTAATGAAAAGAGCTTTCTTTACTCCTGTGAATTTGCTGGTAACAATCCCCTTGAAAGGTTCCAAGTTATGTTTCACTCAAGATGTTCAAGAAATGCTTTCGTAGATATCCATTTAGAGTCCTAAAATTCTCTAAGCAACTTTATGATCTGATAAGCTTCAAGCTATTTTCCAGATTAAGCTTTGGATAGAGTGAATGCCTGTGTCTGGGTGGAAGTCCAGTTCTATGGAAATGCATAAATAAATACCCTTATTTAAAGTCACGTAAAGCTTGACAGCATTCTTGACAACATATTGCTAAAAACAGCCCAAATATCTTCAAGAAAGATAAAAGACAAAGAAACATTTATTGACCAATCATTATGCTCAAGACATTTTTTCAGATGTTTGCATACAGTATGTCTTCATACATTTGTCTTCACTCCAGTTCTGAGCTACTGCCTGTCTTATAAAT
Organism: Nasua narica; assembly: GCA_028533885.1. Lineage (NCBI taxonomy): Eukaryota > Metazoa > Chordata > Mammalia > Carnivora > Procyonidae > Nasua > Nasua narica. Next base: position 67,929,863 of record CM052809.1, read on the forward strand.
AACATTTCTGTGTTTCAGTTTTCCAAATAACATGCCCAATATTATGTACTCTATAAGAAATAGAACTAGGATTTATTAAATGTCTGAATGGCTGATTATTTCATTCATTCAACAAGTATTATTAAACATCTTTTTTGCATTATCGAAACTCAAATCTGTTTGATAACAAAGCTCATATCCTAAATTTTTATCTTCATGATTATTTTCATTTTTTCATGAACTTATTTTTATACATCATAATGTTTTATAAACACATTCAAAAAAAATCCAGCACAGCTGTCTGCAGTGGTAATCCAAGTTACATGAATGAAATGACTCAGGTGGTCACCATCGCTCCATAAGGACGCAGCTGTTCCATAATGCACCTTGGGGGACACCAAGAATAGTGCTTGGAAGTAGGGAAGACTAATACATATTGTTTTTCAAGTGACTTATATAGCATAAAACAGTCACTCTTTATTGAGCGAAATTAGTAAGGTTTTTTTTTCTTTTTTTAAAACATTTTTTTCAATTAAAACAATTAGAGTGAATAAATCATAATATGTTAGAAAAAGATAAACTAGCAAAGAGAAAACAGAGATATCTCTCTCATTTTCCTAACTATTGGCTATAGAACTTCTATGACAAAGAAAAAGGTGTTTGGGGACCAAGTATATACATTCAACTCATTTAAATTATTGGAGCATTCACATAGGATCTGTTAAATTAAGTAAGATAGCCGGTAGACGAAGATGGTTTAAATATGCTAGTAGCCTACGCAAACAAACCGAAACCTAAGCCTGTAAATGCCTCAAGTTTAAAAAATCAAAACCTAGGGACAACCAGTTACAAACAACCAACTAAGCTTTTCTAAATAATGTCACCTCTTAAGCCTTTATCAAATAAGGCAATCAAATAATGTCCTTACTTTGCTTCCACCTCTTCTGTGGACAAGTCTTACCCCTAGCTCCTGGAGATGGGGGGCTCCTGACCACTTCCAGATTGGTAATGTCCCATTCGAGTCAATTTTTTCTCAGATAAGCTCTTTAAATTTTATATGCCTCAATTTATCTTTTATCAGCTGAACGGCCTCTAATTCAATTCTCTTTTATATTTACATGCTGAGTAACAGAAGCCTATTCCTTTTTTTAACATTTATGTAGTAAAATTATATAACTATCCATGTAATAATGCTTTTTAAAACATTTTATTTAGAACTAAATCTGAAGAATTAATTGCTGAGGGAAAATATGTTGTATTTTCAAAGGAGGATTTTGGTATCAGTTGTTGCAGGTGGAAATGAGTTAGCAAAGTCTATTCTTAATAAGCTTTATGCAGAAATGTTTGACCTCTGGGTATTTCTATAGCACATATAAATTGGTAAGTTAATACAATATCTGTTTTTGGACAATATGTGGAACATTGTACCCTATTGTTCACCAGGGATCTTTTCAGTAACACTTGAACACACAGAAGTTAATTCCAGTAATTGAAAATATTCTAAAAAAATATTCTTATGTAAAGAAAGTTGAATGTGTAATTCTACATAATCCTGAATTCTCACGAACATTTATATGTGTGTCTACTTCGGGTAATATACAAGAATTGGCTAGTGTTGGTCAGCGATTTAACAAATTAATATGTTGTACTTATGTTAACACATTAATCTCCTGATTATCTGTTCTCTTCACGAAAGCTTAAAGTAGCTTTTAAAAATGTTTTAGTGCTTCATAAAGGCAAACCAGGAGTACTTGAACAGGCAATAGATTAAGGTTTCATCTTATAGATGAACAGCTGTATTTACGATCAAATATGTAACTCAGTATTTTTCCCCAGGGGATGAGATATATTTGTAGAAATTAGAAAAAAAAAATTCTTGGATCTGTCCAATTTGATATAGACAATCTGTCACCAGTACTTACTCTAGGAAAATAAGCATATCTGATCAGTGAAGCTCTTTTATTATTTTATGTATAGGCTGACAAGTACAGGAGGTTAAATAATACAGCTAGAAATTTTTTAAAAATGTATTCTTTTATTATGAGGACTGGTGTTGAGCACTCATTGCATAATTAGTTATAGAACTAATACTAAAGAAAGGTTCAAAAGGAGACATTCTAGTATATAATACTATAATACTCTATGTTTGACAATGTAGATATAAGACAATTTTATATTTTATATATATTTATATATTATATACACACACACACACACATTTGTTTGTTTTTGAGAGAGAGAGAGAGAGAGAAAGAATACAAGTAGGAGGAGGGGCAGAGAGAGAGAGAGGGAGAGAGAGAGTCTTTAGCAGTCTCCAAGCTCACCACAGAGCCCAACGCAGGGCTTGATCTCAGGACCCTTAGTTCATGACCTGGGCCCATATCAAGAGCCAAATGCTTAACTGACTTGGCCACCTAGCTTGTCCCATAGAACAATTATATTTTAAAAGTATAAACAGAATGAGGAGAACAAATGAAAAAAAATAATTGCTTTTATAAATAATGGTGGTGGTAACAGTATTATCAAGAGACAATAATGCATGTAATATGGAATAAAAGAAATGAAAAATTATGGGATACGCTAATTCTAAGATCCCCTGTGTCCTTGAGAACTAGTGTTTCCAAGGAGAATATGAAAGGAGAAACAGATGGAATGTAAAACAGATTAAGTAAAAGCTGTATTCTAAAATTAGCTCAGCAAATATTAGTATGAGTTCATGAAATATTTTATCTTTAATATGCACTTGCATGTATATAAATTATATACATATACATACATGTATATAATATATATAAAATGTATTAGCTCTATCCACTAAAAAGATTACATTAACTCTGCCCGTTGAAAAGCTCTAGAAACAATGATCTATCCAATTGCAATGACCAAACTAAATATTGTATGCCTCCCAGTGAAAAAACAGAATACCCGTCTGTAGTCTTGCCAAAGGATCAAACTGGGGTAGATTTGGGATAAATGTTATGAATTCAGCTTTGACATGCTGTGTGCTATGCAAGTGGAAGAGCATAGTAACCATCTGAAAATATACTGAAGGCCTTATAAATCTAGAATAAATATTTGAGGGTCATTTTTATGGTGTGGTATTTGAAACAATAAAAATTAATGAGTTGTATGTTAAGAGAAATAGCAGAAGTCTAAGGTGTGAACCATTAGAAATCATCAAGAATCAAAATACGGAGGTGTTGGGGGGATATGTAAAAGAGATAAAGGGGTTTAAGAGTACAGTTATTGTACTGAGCACTGAGTAATATATGTGGAATCATTATATTGTGCACCTGAAACTAATAAAACGTTATGTTCATTGTACTTCAGTAAAAATAAATAAATAAGCAAAACAGAATGTTAAAAAGAAGAATCAAAACACAAATAATCATGAAGAAGATCCCTTGCACATTTCAGAGAAGGAGTAAGAGAAGCAATAAGATCACAGGGGTCATATAAGGAGAAAGTTTAAAGATGCAAACTTCATGAGATACCAGTTTTCAGCCAAAGACCTAAACATTCAAGATGTAGTCATCAGTTCCATGGCCTTATTGCAGTGAAATGTTAATAATAATTGCATCTTAAAATTGCTAAAACCAAACAAAATGTCAGAAACTTCATCTGTACTTCAAATTTAAGTAACTATAAAAATGAAACCTTTGCACATGTACATGGTACAAATATTAACATTCTCATTTTCCAAAGGAGAAATCTGACACACAGAGATATCAAGTGACTTTGGAAATACAAACTGAAATCCACTGGAGAATGAACCCAGTTTTTTTTTATTTTGTTTTTTTTTTTTAGTTATTAGCATCAGGGTCTTTTTAGACCACCCTATCTTTATGGTTTCACATTTGGATTAAAATGTTAAAGAATCCTCCTATGTGTATTTATCAGTTATCAGTGTCCACTTAAGAAGAGATTGAAAATTCATAGCCTGATTCTATGTTTTGAGGAAACATAGAAGCATCATAGCAAGATGGACAACAGAGGGTGCCATCCACTTTGTGCGTAAGATTCATCGACTAATCATTTCCTGAATCGTTACTAAGTGATGCTTCATAAAATTCTTGGCAACAGAGTGTTTTAAACTGCAACAGATGTGAACTGGTGAGTAATATACTTCCGTATTTTTCTCCCTAAAGGCAGTTGCAATTCAAATCATCAAAGTCAAAGCAAAGGTGACTATACTTAATTAAACGTTGATGCCAATGGAAAGCCTTATACAATATCTGGAGATATTAACAAAGAAAACTTTGCAAAATGAAACCAGCAGCTACTTGGTGTTCACTGATTTCCAAGGCAAGAAAGGGGTACAAGTAGTAAGCCAACTTCCATGCTAATAGTTAACAACTGACTTCCAAGGAAATGTCATTCTTAAATAGTGCCTTTGCTAATTGCTTATTTTAGATTTTTTCCACTGAACAGAATTACAGATTCCTCCTACAATTTCCTAGGAAAACATTTACTTAAACCTTCCTTGACTTTTCAGTGCAATAACAATAAAAGGCATCACCTTCTGGTACTTAAGTTGAGCACAATGCTTTCAACAAAGTCATTCTATATTTGCAATAAACTAATTTCTCACAAAGGATCAAAATCCTCACATATGGAAAAAGTAACCAGCCATTTTCAATATGCTTTGTGACAGATGCTTTTACAAGCAAAATGAAGCGTGGAATCCACAGGTTTCCAATGAAAAACTTAACTGAGAATAATGTGAACAGCTGGCAAACTTTCCGATTCCCCCAGGAGGTACATGCTCAGAAGGCCACTGCAGTGTTCCTGCCTCCCTCCTAACCTTCCTCTCACCGCCACCGAGCTCCTATCACATACATGCAAACCAAGCACTGGAATCTAAAAATTATTAGGTACTCTGACCAAGACCTGATGTTCTGGGAGCTTCCTCAGAACTCCTGTGAACAGTTTTCTTGGTCTGAGTATGTAAATTTTAATATTATCGATTATTTCAAAGCAAGACCATTTATACCTCCAATCTTTTTACTTTACTTTCAAAAGCAAACATTGAATTTCTATTTTGTTATTTTCATATTCTCCCGGATATATAGCTCTATATACCAGTGATATAAGGAACTCTTCAGGAAATAGATCAGAGGTTCTCAACCTTTCTATGCATAGGATTTTCTTTTTAATATCAAAAAACTCAGACTCTGCTTATTATAATAGTTGTATTTTTATTATCAGGTGAATAAGGACTTACAATGATGGCAAAATGTTATGAAGATCTCTTTCATTTTTTAGTTACATTTTGTTTATAATATCAACATCTGTATGCACTTGAAAAAATAACATTTATTTCATAATACTGAGATTTTTACCCATATATTAGCAAATATTATAAAATATAACTTTACCCTCTAATTTTACTTTTCCCATTCTATTCTCAAGAGCACCAATATGATTTTCCAGAGGATGCATTTTTATCTTAAGATCTTTCATGTTTCAGAAGAAGACTCAATAGAGATAGGAGCATTATGGTCAGAAGTAAGGCCATCTTCTTGCTCAAGTCCAGTGACTTCACCGCACACACTAAAGACCCAGGCTGAAAAGGCCAGATGATCCTTTAAGGTTCTTCAAACATGCTACTTCTCCTATCTCACCAATTGCAAGTGATGATATGCATCATTCATATCCTGGACACATCCAAGGTCTCTTGACCCACTCAATCCACCCCAAAGTTACACCTACTACTACTTTCCAGTTGAGCCCCTATTTTCTCTGCTGAACAATTACAGAGTTGTTTTGCTCTTCCTTGGCAGAGGCGGCATGCAGTCACAGATCCCAATTCATATGAGTAAGTCCTTCCCTTCTACCCTTCTTACCTCCTGCAGCAAGTCTTAGTTACCTTGTTGATCACAGAAGACTCAGAGCAAATGGAACTTCCACTGCGAGGTTGCCTCAGTATCTCTAAAAGTATTTGCACTCATGAAATCTACACTTCAAGTCACCTATACAAATGATTTCAAAACAATATAATCTCTTTGTCTGCAGTTCGCAAGTAACATAGGGCAGGAACTGTATAATAATTATTACAGTCTATTCAATGCATGTCCTTCAGTGGTTGCCAGCAAATGTCTCCTAGCTTTTAAAAGCTCTCTCAGATTGTATGAAATCAAATTCAAGGAACTTAGGTTTATCAAAACCCTTAATAAGTGGCTCCAATCTATTTTTTCATTCATATCTCTCTACCATTGGCCTTTTATCTGCCTACACTTTGCCAGGAATTACTAGACATTTTAGTCACGTGACTTTACTTTATGTCAAGTTTCTTTCTTTCTTTCTCTCTCTCTCATTCTTCTTCCTTCCTTTTTTTTTTTTTTTTTTTTTTTGCTTTCGCGGAATGCTATCATTATTCAGTTGATATATTTCCTATGAAAGCTTACTGATCCTTATTCAACTTCATCCCCAGATCTTTCTACTGAAATATTCCTCATCTTTTATATGCAATTAAAATATTACTTCTTTTGTGGAAACATCTTTAATTTACCAGTCAGAATTAATTGGGTTTTTTTTTCTCCTATGTCTCAGAATACTTCACATATACTTCATTTAAAGCAGAAAATACAGGGTAGTCTGCACCTTGCTGTGGTAACAAATAAAGCCTGAAATCTCAGCAGTTAGCCCAGTAAAGTTGATTTCTTGCTTTATAAAACCTAATGTAAGTCTGGTAACTTCCCAGGGTAGCTGTTCTCCATCAAATGACTTCATTAGTCACCAGGCTGCTTCCAAATTGTGTGTCTGCTATGGCAACATGAGGCTTCTTCCTCAATCATTTCAAGAGGGGAGAAGAAACTAGAAGGCTGTGCAGGAACTTTTGATGCCTCAACCCAAAAGCAACATGCTCAGAAATTAGGCACGTGATCCAATTTAATTTGCCTCCAATTTTTGTAGGCAAATAGGCCTACAAAAAAGGATAACTGGATATTAGTGAGCACTCATAGTAAGTTCCAGAGAGACTAACTTGCTTTATAGATATGAGGTATTTACTTGTCTCTTTTTGATACACTGAATTCCTGGAGGGAAAAGTAATTATCTTCTTCATTTCTATACCCCAGAACATCAGCCAGTACCGTACTTTGAGAATGACATCAGAGTTACTGTTAGAGCTGAATTAAATCACAAGGGAAAGAAGGTTGTGCTTATCTCTGAGGAGAAGAAACAAATTCTGTTCTTCCTCAAATACTCACACAATAGAGTCTCCCTCTCATACTCAGAGGAGGTTTAACAACTAACTCTCCCTTCCATTCTGTTTTGAGCCTTAAACATTCTTTTTTAAAGGATAGCAAAAGTTGCCACATGAAGTACAAAAATGGTTTTGTTTCTTTCTGAATATTTAGATTCTGCAGGTATTCACAGTGCATGAGAGGTCCAAGATATGAACTGTATAACTCCTATAGAGAGAAGACTTCAGAGAAGTCACCCAAAATCTATTACATGGCCAGCTTGATTGAGAAGTTTACCCTTATTTTTTAAAATAGTAATTATATAAACTTGTCACAAATATAATATGTCCACATAAAGAGCCCAGCTTACCCAAATTAAACACAGAGGTGTTTTTTATGGTTTTTTTTTAAGATTTATTTATTTATTTGACAGTGAGAGATCACAAGAAGGCAGAGAGACAGGCAGAGGGAAAGGGGGAAGCAGGCTCCCTGCTGAGCAGAAAGCCCAGTGCGGGGCTCGATTCCAGGACCCTGAGATCATGACCTGAGCCAAAGGCAGAGTCTTAATCCACTGAGCCACCCAGGCACCCCACAGAGGTGTTTTAATGTCTGTCCATTGAATCTACCTTTGTATCACATATTAAGATATAAAAATTATGATGATTAAGAAGTGATAGTGTTTCAAGTTTTCTAAAAAGATAATACAGTGTAGGAGAAAGTGCCTCGAATTATAAATTAGATGACTTGATTGTTTAATGTAAAGTTCATCACAGTAGCTTGTTTATAAAATAAGTAGGTAGGTGGTGATTAAGGTCACTTCTTAACCACCAATCTGTAACAGCAATAACTGTCATTTTTTGAACCTTTATCATAGTACTACTAACATTTAATTTTTAATATAGGAATTTGTATAGGAACCAGGCAGTTTCATAGATGCTTTACAGATTTCATTTATTCCTTACAGAAACTCTTGGAGGGTGGTACTACAGTCATCTCTATTTTACAAACGAGGAAATTGAGGCAGGGAGAGTTTAAACAGATTGTTGTTCAAGGTTACATGGCTACCACTAGATTAAAGCACTGTCTGACTACAAAGTCTATACTTCTGACCACTATGCTCCATTTTCTTGCTAAGTGTCTCACCCATATTATCTCATTTAATCTAAAACATTGTGGTGGTTTCAACTGCAGGAACTAGAGTAGCCAACTAAAACTGACTTAAACAAAATGCATATGTCTTATCTCACATAAAAGAACTTTTCCAGGGTGGTGATGTCGTCAAAGATTCAGACTATCCATCCTTCTGTTCTGCTATCCTCTGTGGGTCATTGATCCTTCTCTTGAGAATGTCCATATCAAGCAAGGAAGAGCAACATGTTTGTCCATGAATACATTTTGGAGAGGAGATGACCTTTCCCAGAAAATACTCTGGTATTTCCCTCAACCTAGTGACCAGGACTGGTTTGACTAAAGGAGGGCTTTGAATATGAGAATCTGATGTTTGGAGACTGTAGAAGGAAAGACAGACTCTAATAGAAAATATGTATTTGTAAAAGAGAAAGGGAGCACATGCACAGTGGAGGGAGGCAAGCCAGAGAGGATGGTGGGATGACTATGGGTAAGCAATCAGCAGCAAGTAGTAGCATAGGTAAATATTACTTATTTTATAGCTGAGAAAGCAAACTTCAAGAAGTGAAAAACTTACACAAAGTCACTGAATTATTAAGAGACATAATTATATTTAAATCCAGATTGTGGTGAGACAGTATGAACTCCAACCACTACACTATACTAATGCCTTATTAACTTGTAGTCTTTGCCATGATGTTTGCATTTATCTAATTCACTGGTGATTGATGCTTTGGTTTGCAATTTGGTATCTTCACATTATATTCAGCTTCCTCTTCTCCCAAAAGTAATCTTAGCTTTGATTGTTACATGAAACTTAGGCTACTTTTTGTCAACATATCATTCAATGTTGTGGATCTTGGTATTTTTTAGTTCCTAAAATCAAATCCTGCAGTAACTTAGAGAAGATCAGATACAAGCTCAAACTACCTATTGGCTTCGCCTTTGTTACCATGACTGATACATCCTTTTAATTTTAAAAAGAATACTGCATGAACATGAAACAGCACAGATGGTTAAAATAAGTTTTTTATTTTTTTTTCTAAAATGTAGTCACATTAAAAAGTCATGTCATAAGCTTATCATCTTAACTTAGAATTTAAGTGCTTTTCCTGTCAGACTTTTTTTAAATTATTGTTACATAATTAGAATCATGGTTTATATTAACATTTGGTATCCTTATTTTTTTCTTAATGTTACAGCAAAAATACTATTATGCTTGCCATATGCACTTCAGAATCATCATTTAAATATGCAATATTTCATCAATTAGATGCATTGTACTTAATTACTTCCTAGTGTTAGACATTCAGTGTTTCCCATTGTTTTTGCTATTATAAGCAATGTGTGACATGCATCCCTGGGCATATTTGTTATTATATTCTTAGATCAGATTGCCAGAAGTAGAATGACTAAGACTAATGACTAAGGTTTGTTTTTTGTTTGGTTTTGTTTTCTTGTTTTGGGGTCTTTATAGATTCTGCCAAATTACTTTTGGAAAGGATGGGTCAGTTTATAGTGTGATTAGTAATGTATGGGGCACTAATTTTACTGCACTCTCACCCTCAGTAGAAAATATATTTCTGGGGGCACTGAGGTGGCTCAGTTGGTTGGGCATATGCCTTCAGCTCAGGTCATGGTCCCAGGATGTGGGATTGAGCCCCACTTTGGGCTCCCTGCTCAGTGGGGAGTCTGCCTCTCCCTCTCTCTCAAATGAAAAAATAAAATCTTTAGAAAATATATTTCTAAGTCTATACACTAAAATGAGCTTTCATTTTGTGATGCAAGAAAGAACCACAGCCCTCTGCTAGCAGCTCATAGTTTAGGGGAGAAAAACACAAATATCAATAAAGCACTTGTGGATACAGGCACAATGTGATGAAGGAAACGTGTCCTGATTATTGTGGAAGCTCAGAAAGGAAAACAGCACTTGAAATACCTCTTTAAAGAGTGAGGGAAAGAAAGATGGTTGAAGAAGGCATGGAAATTCTGGGTACGATCAAGAGCACAGAGGGCTTAAATGCCAGGCACGGGGTGAGATATGCAGCTTGAGGTTACAGGAGAATCAGGTGGGAGTCAGAGAATGGGAGAGAATATCCTGGTGAAATAGAAAGTATAACATTTTGGACATTATATGACATAACAGGAAGGTTAGGTCTAATCCTGCAAATTATGGGAAACCTCTATGTGATTTTATGAAAAGGGTGGATGTGATACAAACTTTTTTAAAAAGCAGTGTTTTTCAATGTGCAGTCTAGAACAGTTGCATCAGCATCACTGGGAACATGGAAATGCAAATTCTTAGGTTCCGCATGACACTTACTTGGTAAAAACTCCAAGAGTGGAGTTTTTACCAATCTATATTTTAATAAGCACTCAAGTGAATCTGATGCCTAAATAATAAAGTTTGGGAACCACTGCCTTAAACTGACATTCTGGCAGCTGGGTAAGAGGTAGCTTTGCTGGGGTAAAGTTGAATGCAGGGAGGCCAATCCAGAGGCTGCCACAAAGGCCAAGTGAAAAAACGATGTGTCCAGAATTTGGTCAGTGAGATTGAAACTAATCAGATTTTAATGAGTTTCTGCAGGGAAAGTGGACAGATTGAGAACTTTGGGTTAAGGAGAGAGTTTTCAGATATACAAATTCTAAAGGGACAGCCTGAAGAAGAAGCATTCTCTAAGAAAAAGAAAAGATATGGTCAGGGAGGTACAAAAAGGAAGAGGAGGGTAAGAGCCATGGAAACCAAAATATAAAGACTCAAAAGCATGTACTGGGCTTTGCAATTAGGGCACCATTTTTAAACATAGAGAAAGTAAGATAGTATAGTCCTAAAGATGGAATTAGACTGAATGAAGAGAGAGAGGAAATGAAATTTGAAAGAATGCAAGACATTGTGGTATAGTACTATGTTGGAAAATGCTGAATGTAAAAAAAAAAGTTAGATCCTGAGGTTGGTAAACATTTTCTAAAAATACCAGATAGTAATATTTTCAGCTTGTGGGCATGTGGTCTCTATGGCAAAGATGCAATGGTTCCATTATAGGGCAAAAAGCATCTATAGGCAATACATAAATATATGTGCATGGCTCTTCCCGATAAAACTTTATAAAAACGGGCAATCTGTTGGTGAAGCATAATTCACCAATTCCTGCTGTGTTTCACTGCAGCATGTGCCACAGGGCAGAGAGAGTGATAACATCTGTCATAAAAATGACATGGTAGAAAACCTCACAAAGTCTAAGAAAGGGGAAAATCAGAGTAAGTCCAGAGTCAGGCAAATAGGATAAAGTGGGAAAGCAAGCCTTAGCCAATGGGAATGAATGCCAGAATTTCATACTCTAAACTCTAGGGGCTATTTGGGTTGAAAGAAGACATAGCAGTCAGAGAAAGACAATTATCACGTGATCACTCTGATATGAAGAATTTGAGAGGCAGGGCAGGGGGTCGTGGGGGGTGGGGAAGAGAAATGAAACAAGATGGGATGGGGAAGGAAACAAACCATAAGAGACTCCTAAACTCATGAACAAACTAAGGGTGGCTGGGAGGTGGGAGGGGGTAGGGTTATGGACATTGGGGAGGGTATGTTCTACGGCAAATGCTGTGAAATGTGTAAGCCTGATGATTCACAGACATATACCCTGGGGCAAATAATACATTATATGTTAATAAAAAATTTAAAAAAAAAAGAAGACATAGAAACCCTGATACTTGGAACCAATTATTTTTTAAGGACGAGTCACTGATGACTCTGTTTTTTTAATATATATATTTTAATAATTTATAATTTATTTATTTATTTGTCAGAGATAGAGCACAAGCAGGGGGAGCAGCAGGCAGAGGGAGAAACAGGCTCAGCACTGATCAAGGAGCCTGATGTGGGGCTCAATCCCAGGACCCCAGGATCATGACCTGAACTGAAGGTAGACACTTAACCGACTGAGCCACCCAGGCACCCCAGAACTTTTTAGCTAAATGGACCTTGAGAGTTGACCCTGAGTTGTAGCATCCTAAAGTTTTAGTTCCAAGAAAATCAGGGATGAGATTTTATTTTTCCAAGTGTTAGCTTAGAAGGAGTTAAAAAGAAAATCCTAGAGATGAATTCTGAGGAAATGTGGAAAAAAACTTTGGGCATACCATCAAAATAAGCCAACAATCTCATCAATTAAAGGAGAGAAGGAGTATTCAAAAACTGAGCCAAAGAGAAATAAGACACAAAGAAAAGGTTTTAAGGGGAAGGTGGTAAATTATAAAAGTTACATTCTGTTCCAGTGAGAGTAGAGCAACTATGGATTTTTCTGGAATGTCTGAAGTCTTGATGTAACCAGGAAAACAGCCCCGACTGTGCATGAGCAGATCCAGGATTCATCCCAGCCTCTCAAACATGCTGGGGTCACCACTCAAGGAATATTTCCACTCCTAGTCATAGAGAAGCCAGAATTTATTTTTAAACCCAGCTGGTGCATTTAATAAGAGCTATCACTATACTGTTTTCAGGGTTCCTCCAGTGTCTAGATTAGGGCTAATGATCCTGCTACAAAAAAAGGAAATGAGACCAGGACAAGGCAGTGAATGGCGATCAATCACAGTGATCACACATTAAGACAGAATTAATGATTTTAGGTAAGAATTTCTATAACTCCTAGGATTTCATATTACTCTATTGAGATTTCCTGCCTGATCTAGACTATAAATGATATATCAAATTTCATTTATGTGTCAAAAGGATACAACTAAAAACCCTATATAGTGGTATAGCATTGATGCAATAGATTATTGTATCTAAAATGTGTTCAATGAAGTATTGGTACTACGAGATATTAATGGATACAATGAACAAAAAGGATTCTGTGATCAAAATCCATGAGAACCACTAGGTTCAATAAACTTAAATACTTCGTTTATTGCAGGACTTCTCAGAGCCATTGATATGCTAATTTTGCCATGGCTTTCCAAAGGAGACTCTTAGAGTAGAGTACTTATCACTATTATATGACCATGGGACACATTTTGAAAGTGTGGTTAATGGAACTAGTTTTCCATAGAACATACTTGATAAAATCTTTTACATTGAAGGAGAAAAAAAAGGATATTTAAAATGTATTCTAATATCACTTTCTTTTCTATATCATCAGTGTATTGTTCATTCAAGATGAAAACTTGGTTCATCCACAGAGATATATACAAAGTATTTGTAAAAAGCCTTATTTGTAATAATCCTACCTAAAAGTCCATCAACAGAAGAATGGACAGATATGTTCTGATATATTCATACAAAGAAAAACTATATAACAATGAATAACATCTCGCAAAGCAACACAGGTGAATCTTAGAAACACAACATTTAGTCAAAAAAGTCATGTTTCAGAAACCTACATACAGTATAAAATCAAATATTCTAGATTAGGATACCTGACATAACTACTTTTAAGAATCAAGACGATGGTGAACACAAAATTTAGGGTGCCCAGGGGAGGCAAGGACATTGAATAAAAAAGGAGCACACAGATAGGTACAATAATAATGATGTTACCTAGTTATTATTGAGGAATTATTCATGGGTATTCATTTTATTTTGTTTCGTAGTAGCAAGGACATTGAATAAAAAAGGAGCACACAGATAGATACAATAATAATGATGTTACCTAGTTATTATTGAGGAATTATTCATGGGTATTCATTTTATTTTGTTTTGTAGTACACATATGTGTTGTGGTTTTCTTTTGCATTATCAAATATATACTACAAATGTAATTTTTAAAAGCACATACCTAGCAATCAAAAAATATTTATCTAATGAACAAACTTATTAAGCTATCAGGGGTACCAAAGCAACAGAATGGCCTACTAGACATTAAGGTGGTTACTAATGGCCAATGTCCAGAGGGATAAGCTCACAAAAGCTCTTGCATGGCATGAAAGGAGGCAGAACCCAAAAATGACAGACTAAATTTTCAGCCACCCCCCTAAAATAAAGGACTCAAGACAGAGACCTGGAGTATTTAAATAAAATTAAGAAAAGTGATATTTCACACACATTTGGATTCATTGGCCAATATTCATACTTGATATGTGTTATGCTTTTTAAAATAGTCAACAACTATAGAGCAAATCCAATACCCAGTGATAAAAGATATTGAATTTAACAGTAGAATCCCAACGCTGGAGTGCTTTCTGGATGTCAATTTTTGCATCATCGTGGTACATTATGACAAGAAATTACTATTTAGATCACTGAACCTCTTCTCCTTTTTGTAAGATGGAGATGTGTTCAGCCACAAAAAGCTAGATGATGCTGGGACTCCAGCTTTTTACTCAAATTGAGAACGAGAAACCACAACAGAACTAAATCATAAACAAAGTAAGGAAAACTTTTTTTTGCTATTGCAAGCGCCAAAACTTCCAAAAATGTCTTTTTTAAAATTAAGATCTAATTGACACATAATGTTATATTAGCTTTAGGTAGATAACATAATGTTTCAATATACATACATATTGTGCAATAATCACCACAGTTAAGTCTAGTTAACATCCCCACCACACATATTTACAATTTTTTTTTGAAGAGAATGTTTAAGATCTACTCTCTTAGCAACTTTCAACATGAATAGATCTTGAAGGCATTATGCTAAGTGAAATACATCAGTCAGAGAAAGTTAAATATTATGATGATCTTATTGTGGAATTTTTTTTTAAAGAAGTGTTTGTTATTCATTAAGTAGAGGTCCTCAGTATCCAGGCTCCTTACTGTAGTGGTTCTTTTATTTTTATTTTATTTTATTTATTTATTTGAGATAGAGAGTGTGTGTGCAAGAGTGGGGGGAGAGGCAGAGGGAGAGGAACAAGCAGACTACTCACGCAGCAGGGAGACAGGAAGGACATGGGGCTCAATCCCAGGACCCTGGGATCATGACCTGAGCCAAAGGCAGAAGCTTAACCCCTTAACCGACTGAGTCACCCAGGTATCCCATGTAATGGTTCTCAAAATGTGCTTTCCTAGACCAGTAACATCAGTGTCACCTGGGAAATCATTAGAAATGTAAATTCTCAGGCTTCACTCTAGACCTACTGAATCAGAAAATATGAAGGTGGAGCCCACCAATCTCTGTTTTATCAAGCCCTTCAGTTAATTCTGACACAAGTTTTGAGTTCTACTGCCCTAGAATAATTGAGAAATCCTCCCATAAAGGATAACACTTTATTGACTAGATTATTATTTAAGTAGGGCACCTCAGTGGTTCATATATGTTTTTATCCTTTTCATGATTCTTATTTAAGAGTTTTCCAGAATGGCTTTCATCCCAACAATGACTCAAATTTTACCTATCCCTTACCTATTTTGCTAACCAAACACAATGGTGTGACATGTGAGCTTTCCAGGAACTACTGAGGAGTATTCTGCAGACAAGGGTAAAGTAGAATTTTGAAACAAATTTAGTAATAAATGAAGTCGCTTGCATGATTTTTCCCAAAATCTCAGATCTGGGTAGAAGGGAAAAGATCTCATTGCTGTGTTTCCTCCAAGACTCTAATGTGAGTGTAAAATTTTCTTTCAATTGTTATTATCCAAATGGGCTCTCCATGAGAGGACTTAGGTAGTCTGGGAATGAAGATGAGACCCATCATAATGTAGCACATCCTCCTCTCAAAAACATTAAAGATTGTCCAAAGCAAATACAGACATTTGGGTTTTTTCCATGTGTAAAAGAGATCTCCCTTTTCCTCAGGAGCCCTGGTTTTGCAGAATAATTTATATAGAAAATTAGGAATTCCATGAGGAAAGGATACAAATAATTTACAATACAGGGAGAATATGAATAAAAATCCTTGCCAAGAAAAGTTGACATCAAGGGATCTATAAACAAGGACACTTAGAATACTTAAAAAACTATTTTAAGTTTTAAGAAGTTCTCCGAATTTCAAAAGAACTCAAGTTCTAAAGCAATGATATGAGAAAGCAGCATGGGTTTTGTAAGTATCTGTGAGGTAGGAAGAAGGAAGTACAGAATAGCGGGCAGAATATAAACAAGTGATTTGACAATTAATTATGTATTACTTTAAGACATCTTCCTACTTTATAAAGCTGTTGTTCTTGACTGTATTATTGTTCAGCATCAGTGTGTGTTTGTGCTTTGTGTTCCCACTAAATAATAGGCAAAGACAACACTGCCATAGATATGCTCTTTACTTGCCTCACAAGACACTCCGAGAAAAGCTATAGTCAAGTGAATCTTTGCAAATCGAATTATAGTGTTCCATAGCTAAAATGCTATAACTGAGCAATAAGTTCCTGTACAATGTCAACATCAGATACATCATACGCCTTAAGGTCAAAGATATGATTATCAGCCTTACTGATTCTTATCAGAACTGCCATTTTCTGCAATTTGAAGACATTATTCTTATTGCAGTCAGTTTCAATAAACCCTCTGGAGCTAAACAGCGCTGTGGTCCCAGATTATTTAGAATGCCATAAAATTGTAGGACATTAGAACTAGAGGCTTAAAATCCATCTTCTGTCATGCATCCGTTGTGTTGATGAAGAAACTGAGATTGCCATAGTCGACACAGTTACCTGAAAAAGCTAGAATTGAAGAAGAGATTTTGTTGACTCATATCCAGTAAAAACAAAGCCTCCCCCTCTCTCCTCCACCACGGCTTTTACTACTCCCCATTGCTCACTGTGTTTGGGCCACAGTATGATGGCTAGATTCCAAGGGCTGGTGTCCCTAGAGAACCAGCAGAAGCTCGTTAGCCCTTCATGACCTAGCTTCACAAGTCATAAAGCACCACTTCCACCATAGTCATCAAGATTCAAGAGAAGAGAAAAGGGGACCCACCTCGTGAAAGAAATGTGACAGTCACATTGAAAGAAGAACATAAGGGATAGGAGATATTGTTGTGATCATCTGGAAAACACAATCTGCTGCAGATTAAACATAAACATCTATTTTTTTCCCTTCTGGAAATTTCACTCAAACAATAATAAATTGATTCCCCACCCGAGGCATAAACCCACCAGCACAGGGAAAATGAAAAAAAGAAGCAAACGCAACAAAATTTTAGAAGCTGGAAAGCAGATGTTCAACTGGCAAAAGACTTCAGAGAACCCAGAAAACGGAGTCTTAAACTAGCAACGGGGAAAGCTTCAAACTCATCAGATTTCTAACACAGAATTTGCCAAGGGCTAAAGATGTGGTAGCATCAGATACCATAATAAATGAGTAGAAGGAAAGAGCTAGAATAAGGAGGATTTTAAGTAGCAGTCAAATCTCTAGATTCCCCTCCCCAGATCTGGGCAGCCAAATGCCTTCATGTCCTAAATGCTTGCCCAACAGTGGAGGCATGAAGGAATGAAACAGGGAGGGCTTAAGACACCTTTCAAGGTTGAAGGTAGAGATAACATGATTTAAAAAGGGAGTATGAACACTGATGATTGCGACCTCCTGCTCTCCTTTCCTAGTTTGTTTCCTGATAACTAGCAGCTAGGGCCTCACCCAAACACTCTCTCTGGGAATCTGATGCGTTCAGAATAGAGAGCAGGAAACTAAAAACTCTGCCTCATCATCCTACTGTGATGTTCACAGATGACAAGATCCACGCATCTGAGAACTTCCAATGAACTTTCCTGGTCCCCTAGAATTATCAGATATCTGAGGGAAACCTGCCCCGTGAAAAGTAGGAAAAAAAAGAAAAAGCAGCTTGGAAGAAACAGACAGTGTGAAAAGGAGACAGCTTTAAAGAGAAATGTATTATTAATATCCAGTGAGATGTAAGAGGAGACATTGCAACTGTGGAAAAAAAGAACAGGATGTTATAATACAAGAAACATCTTGAGAACCAGAAGTGCTCTAGCATATTAAAAATATGATAGAAGATAGGTTTAAACAATCTTTAAGGTAAAAACAAAACAAACAAACAAACAAACAAAAAAGCAGAGCAAAGTGCTAAGTAGATGATAATAACTTCCGGGTCATTTGACTTAGAAAGAGTTAACGCATTTGAGCTGGTAAACTGAAAAACATAGATCTAATAGAATTGTATCAAATTAAAACCTAACAACTAATAAGAAATAAAAATGTCTCTAGACACCAATTATCAAAGGCAAGAATATAAAGAAAACATTGACTTCATTTGTCATAACAAAAACAAGAGTAGCAAGAAATAATTTAAATAAAGAAAACCAAAAACAAGAAAATGAGATCAATCCAGAAGGTATAATACAAAAAAAAAAAAAAAAAAAAATGTGTTCCCAAAATGGAAAACCGGAAAAAAAGAAAAAAAGTAAAAAAGTAAAATATTTTTTTTTTTTAATTCTAAAGCTTCAAGTTGAAAGACCCATTACATGCTTAACGTGATGGATGCAAAGAGACCTTTAGTATAGTGTAGCATGGCTATACTTCAAAATACTGAGGACAAAAAAAATATGCAGCAAGTATCTAGAGAGGTGGGTGGGGGGAAGAGGGCATAGAGATTGGAGTTCATCTAAAAAGTATTAGGAATTAAAATGGCCTCAGATTTTTGGGGGGCACCTGGGTGACTCAGTCACTTGAACATCCAACTCTTGATTTCGGCTCAGGTCATGATCTCAGGGTTGTGAGATCCAGACCTACATGGAGTTCCGCACTGGGCATGGAGCCTGCTTAAGATTCTCTCTTTCTCTCTCCCTCTCCCCCTCCCCACATCCCATCCCCGTTCATGCACTGTCTCTCTCTAATAATAATAACAACAATAACAATAATAGTAAAATGGCTTCAGATTTTTGTCAGTAGCAACTGGGAAACTGGGAGCAGTGAAAGCCAAAAGAGAAGTGCCTTTAGATTTCTGATGGAAAATTGGTAGAGAATTCTATAACAAGATGAACTATGGATAAGATAGAATAAAAGTAATGGCACTTTCACACAATACAAAGCCTCAGGAGTCCACACCCCCCACCCCCATACATCCTTTCTTGGAGCTCCCAGGTGGCTTTGCTCTACCAAAAATAAAAGAAGGAAAGAAGGGAAGGAAAAGGAATGGAGGGAGGGAGGGAGGGAGGGAGGGAGGGAGGAAGGAAGGAAGGAAGGAAAGGCAGGAAGGAAGGAAGGAAGGAAGGAAGGAAGGAAAAACAGGCATAACAAGACAGAGCACAGGGAAGAAAAGATGAGTCCCTAGGATGGTGGTGACAGAAGGTCCCACAGCAGCTGGGTAACTGGGCACAGCAGGGCAAGCAGCCCAGATTGTAGCAGTCAGAGCGCTCAAGGAACTACTTCTGGAATACTAACTTAATGAACACTTGATGCACAAGAGTTTGTGGTTAAAGAGATGATGAAGAAAACCAAGCAAAACTAGAAGGACTTTCATTTCGTAGAAAAATTTAAACTTTGTGCCAAAAAGGAAAAGTAATACAGTTTACTAAATGGAGCAGCTGTGATATTTACATAGGCATAAAAATGTAAGCAATCAATCTAGATCTATTCAAAATTACCATATACCTTTGACAGGCTGATGGAAACATAGGAAGATAACCCTATTTTCTAGGGGTGTAGGGAGCAGTGAGGTGAATGACATTTTAGTAGTGGGAAGTCGATAGATTATAACCTGACACTGAAAGATCAAGACATAGCATTCCAAGTATATTACTAGCAAAAGGGCGAGAAGTGCCAAAAAAAAAAAAAATCAGCTGAAAGTGGTTTCATCTGGGGAGGGTGGTGAGGGGTTGCTGTTTTTCTTAACAACCCTTATAAAACTTTTTGTCTCTTCAATCTACGTACATGCATAACTTTGATAAAAATAAAGAAGAATATGGGCCTAAAATGAGAAAGCAGCATTCACCCAGGAATGACCGCACCAGCTGATTCAGAAATATAAGAGTTGAAACCACTATTTCCAAAGTGGTTTAATCATGCTGAGAAGGAACTACAAACTCTCAGAACATAGCTTCCTGAGTTTTCTATTATCTGGATCTGTGTTATCCTGGCAGGAATCTTCTCTTTAAAAAATCAAAGGCAGTATTTATATTTTCAACTATTTTCAAGTTTGTTTCACCATTGTATCTTCTTAATTCTTTCTCATATTATATCAAATAGCATTCATTGGCAAGCTGCATCCAAAGCAACCATGAACTTGAAAGCAGCCGCATACAATTGATTATGCAAGTCTATGTCTTACAACAAGGATGTATTTTCTTATCTAATCATATAGTTACTCGTGAAGTTTCTAAATTATCCCATAGGGATACTAATAATGCACTTGAAAATAATTCTTCTTGGACATTTCTTTGAGGAATTTCATGTTTCCTTAAGTCTCTCCCTCCCTTTAAGACTATTGCAAATGACCTTTTCTGAAAGGCCCCAAAAATTCTGCTTCAATAGACTTGGAATAATCTAGTTTTTGAACATGTTAAGGCAAATGGGATATTCAATGCCTTTCAAATTTTAGAAATACTTATTTTCCCAAATAACAATAAGCTAAATGTTAAATTGTGGAGTTGTATATTTCACATTGATATTTCACCCGGAATAAAATTCCTCTTACTAAACTTTCTCTATGCCATTTCCATATTAGCATTCTGGTTAGGTTCAACTCAGTACATTCCATTTCTCTTGAAAACCCTGTCAGTAACTGTTCATTTCATGCCTATGAGCGTAACTTTCTGACTGCCTACAGCTCGGTTGATCTGTTCATTTTGACCATCTTATCAAAGGTACAGAAATGATAATAAATGCAACCCCCATGAAAAAAGCTGTTTTTCCCCATCTGATTTACCTGCAGAGATTAGGCACCCTCTGTGTCAAATGAATGTCATCTTCATTTTCCAAAAGCAATTTTAATATGTTTACCATAGTAGATATTCTGCATTTCTGAACAACAGAGAATCTGGAAACCTGCTTTAGGTTGATATATCATAAAAATGGGCATCAATTCATTCCCTCCTAAATCTAATCCACTATTGTTGCTGAGATTTTCAACTTTCTTTGCTTTTCACATGACAGATTTAAGTGAAAGATAATGCACAGCCACATAAAATATTTCACCACATTAAACTTAACTCCCTAAGCATACCAGGAACTCTTGCATTTCCTAGAACTAGAAACCATTACCTTACACTTCTTGTGATTTATTTTGAGATTATATTTTGTGCAGTCCTCAAAGAAAGCATTCAGCTGCTTCTGAAGGCCATTTGGGGTTTGAGAGATTAATGAATACTGAATCCTCAGTCTTAAAAAAAGAACAGTCACACAGATGTTAAAAACATTTTGGGCATGAAAACTATGCCAAAAGTCTCAGTGATAGCATATAAATGGATGCTAAAATAATGAAAGGCTATCATCCCTGCATCCTCTCTTCTAAAGGATTTGATTATAATCCAGCATGTATCCTTCAACCTGTAAATTATTAACTATAGCTAAAAGGAGATTTAGGAAACTTCATAGTGGCTCATAATCACTCCTGATATTTGATATTTGCATAAATAAACCCTTGGAGATTTAAATGTCATCTTGTCCATATGAAACAGGAGGTTGAATTTTGATCTAAATCACCCTATTCCAAGATGTCAAGCAAAGTCTGTACTGGGCCAAAATCTGGTTAATGTGAGGGAAGTGAGAGAAAACGGTAACTGCATGAGTAAACATGCTTAGAAGAGACTTTGGCAAGTTAGATCTAAAAATGGATGAGAAAAAAATAGGAGCAGGAAATGAGAGCAAAATAGAAAGAACATTGCAAGTTATGGTATAACCCAGAAGGTCTAGAAATACTCATTGCCTATCTCTGTCTACTTCTTCTTCAGTCTCTGTTTAAAGATCACTGGTGTGTTCGCTGTAGTATATAAACACTCAAGAAAAAAAAAGTATGTTTGAAAAACATTCCAAATCATTGTTAATTGGTCATGTAAATCAATAATGTGTGTGTGTATGAGTGAGAGCAATTGCATATGCGTATGTGCAGGTACATGTGTTTACAGATCCACTGTCCCAAACTACGAAATGGCTCCTGTACTAGGACATTCGCAACCCCCAAATACAAATAACTAGCCCCACAGTGAGATTCTTAGCCATGAACGGATGCTAGGGAGAAGTTACCATGCTCCGAAGATTCCAATATCTATACTTACAATCTGTCTGTCGTAAATCCATAAACCAAAGGAAAAAAATAATTTGAGAAATAGTTTATCTACGTGAATGACAGTTTCCAGCTTTATACTGCAGGCATGCAAAAGAAGTAAAACACTATATTTTGTTCTATTTTTTATTTTCTTTTTCATGATCTTTGAAGCTTTCTGTTTTTAATTTATTTTTTATTTATTTTTTTAATTTTTATTTTATTTTTTCAGTGATGTTTTTAATTTCTAGCAAGATCTAGTTTAGGTTTATTCTGACAGTGAAATATTTAGAAATAATTATAACTTAAATGTTTTCATTTTATATTGAAGCCTAATTGTTTAATAAATATGTTTCATGTTTATTGTATTATCAGGAATTAATCCTAATCATATTTCATGACAAACATATATGAGAGGTCTATGAGTTTTCAGATTTCTGAAATTTCTCCTCAAGTTTAATTTGTAATAAAGATTTCTTCTTGCTAATTTTATTCACTTTTTTAAATCAGGGGTGGCCTTAACATTGCAATTTCATAAATATTTTTGAAAGTGTGTTGACAGATTTATGATAAAGTTTAGAGATAACAGAGTATTACACTTAAAAATATAGAGTTTGGTATTACAGAAGTGTACACAGATAAGAAATCAAGATTTCTGTTTGTCCAGTTCATTAGTTCCTTATGCCCCAAAGTTTAACTTTTTAAATGAAATAACTTCCAAGTCACTGGAAAACATTAGCATCCAGAACATTCTGTTGCCTACCAATGCTAGTTCTTCCACTCATTTAAATAATAGCAATGAGGATAACTAATAACCTGTGGTAGACAGAATTTTGTTTCCTATAACCTTCACCACCTCATGTTGTACCTGTAAATATGTTGTGTTTCATGGCAAAGGAGACTTTACAGTTGTAATGAAAGTTACTAATCACCTCGATAAGAGACCTTGAAATAGAGAGATTATCCAAGAGCCTCTGGGTATGCACAATGTATTCACATGAGCCCTTAAAGGCAGAAAAGGAAGGCAAAATAGAGAGCTGTGGTAGAATATTCAAAAGCACAAGAGACTCAAAGCATGAGACAGAGTCAATGTGCCATCACTGGCTTAAAATGGAGAGACCCAAATGTCAACGAGATAGGGACCACAGTCCTACAATGATAAAGAACTGATTCTGCCACTCATATGAATAAACCAGGAAGCAGATTCTCTTTCAGAGCCTCAGATAAGGGCCTAGGCCAGCCAACACTTTTACTTCAGCCTTGTATGTCCCCCATGAGAGAACCCAGTAGAATTTACCAGACTCTGATCTACAGAACTGAGAGATAATAATTGGCTCTTGGTTTAGATCACAAAAGATGTGGTGATTTGTTACAGCTGCAATAGGAGACTAATACCCAACCACAGAGCACTTACCATGTGCCAGACACTAGGCATTTCTGTATATAAGTCTTTACAAAAAAAGCCTTGTAAGATGAACGCCAATTTTTAGACAAAGAGAGTAAGACAGAAATTGTAAGTAAACAGGGATACGAGTAGTAAATGGCAAGGCCTGATCTGATACCCTACAGTCTGACTCCAGAAACTGTAATATTAAAACTTACGTTGGTCTGTGTGAAAGTGAGGTTGGGTTCAAGCAGATGTGTGAGATTAACTTAAAAATCAAAGGAAAGAGAATGAGAAGGATTACATGGGGAGAAGAGTGGAAAGGGAGACTATGAAAGGCAAAATAGGTGACTGTCAAAAAACTGGAGGAAAAAATAAAAATTCCAACTGCTTTTGTCTAACTTCCTGCCACCAAAACTAAATGATTCATAATGACTGACTTACGAAATTTTGGATGAGTTGGACTCATGAGTTGGACTATTTTTATTATGGCTTCTGAGTCAACACATATATTTCCCTGAAAAAAATGCATCACAGTGCTGGATTCCATGGTCATGTCTTATCAGTTCACATGTCTGGATCCCCCAGTAGACTCAAAGCTCCTTTAGGGAAGGGACTGACTTCCACATTTCTATCCTTAACATTCCCCATACTTCAATAAGGAGTTTGTAGGATAAATGGGAAAAAAATGAAACAAACGTCTGAACTGTAAAACATTAGTTTGTTTTTTTTTTAGTGAGGCTTATTATCATGTTCTTCAAACGTCATTATTCCAAACTATCCTAACTCTTAAAGCTAGGAAACCAGTTACCAAACATATTTCGTCCAAAGACTTCTGACACATGCAGCTGATCCAATTAGAAAGAGCTCTCAATATTTATTTTTGATGCCTGTGTAGAACTTCCTCCATAGCTCATGTTAATTTTGTCCTGAGCTCTATAAATAAAAAATTCAGTCCACTAGTATATCTGCATCATCAAGGCAAAGGGTAGGACAGCCCTGAATCATTCCATGAGTTTCTTAGGTGGCTCTTCACATTTATATGAGACCTGAATGTCCATCATAACTTTCCCTACAATAGGCAGCTACAAAAGTTAACTAATTTTTTTTTATTTTAGTTATGAGACTTGAGTTCTAGCTAAATACTTTTGACATACAGGAGATAAAAATGGACATATCTGTGGTGCATACTATATTTAAGATGTTGATTTATTGGTTTGTGATTGCCATTTCTTACTGGCTTACACACTGCCCCCTTCTGGGCTTGTTCCTGCTTAGACTTCCTTTCTTTTCTTTCTTTTTTTTTTTTCTAAGTTCTCAAAAATGTTGTTGTTGTTGTTTTAAGGTCTCAAAAAATATTTTTTTCATAGGGAAGTAAAGGAAAAATAAACAAAATCAGGGAGGGAGACAAACCATTAAGAGACTCTTAACTCTAGGAAGCAAACTGAGGGTTACTGGAAGGGAAGGGGGTGGGGCAATGGGTAACTGGGTGATGGACATTAAGGAGGGCATGTGATATAATGAGGTGTTATATACAACTGATGAATCACTGACCTCTACCTCTGAAACTAGACATCCTTTCTTGGCACAATTCCTCCATCTTCTCCAAAATTCTTCCCTCAACCTCAAGCTGATATAATACTCCAGCAGTCCATCTCCTGTTAAATGAATCTTTTGGATTTACAACTTGACCTAATTTTTCAGCTTACCTAAATCCTTTTTTTATTGTTGTTTTTGGAACCTCAGTTACACTGTTTTAGTCTGTTGGTTATAATATATTCCTATCCATTTTTATTATAAAAGATGATATTTCTATACAAAAATAGTCCAATCCTACTTCACTGTTTTTATATAAAAGCTTCATTTTTTTGACCTTCCCATAAAACATTATAAATTCTGTGTACATGTACTCACAGATGTACCTAAGCTCAAAGTAAATGCAGTGATATTGCCTCCAACTATACTTAGGATCTTTCCTTGCCTAAAAAGTCTTGCATTCATTAGGGTATTGCCAGTAACTATGACAAATAAACCCTGAAATTTCAGTTATCTAATACAATAGAACTTAATTTCTCCCTAGGTCTAGCCTAGTTACTCCTGATATACAAACAGCTTTTCTCTATGTGGAAGTCAGAGACCTGTTGTGTTCCATCCTTACTGGGAACATGCCATCTCTGAGGGCTTTATCATGATTTCCAGCCAGCCAGCAAGAAGGAAGGTAGCACATTATCATTTCTGCTCCATTCCATTATCAAAAATCAAACACAAAGCCTCATCTAGATTCTGGGGTAGCTGGGGAGTGCAGTCTCTGACTAAGCAGCTGCTTTCAGTGATAATTCTATTCTGGAGGAAATGCAGGGATTGTTGGGCATCAGAATGATTGAATGAATTAGAAAACCAGAAACTAATGTGGCCTAAGGATTAAAAAGCAGGCACCAGAACCAGTTTCCTCCCTAAATAGAAAAGGATGGTTAGGGTGGAGGGCTTTTCAAAAATACCTAAACACAGTCCAGAGAGAGAATGGGACAGGCATAATTTGTGGCTTAGATACAAACAGAAATCATACAGTCAAGTAAAACTTATCAAATTTCTTAGCATTAAAGAGAGACTTATATAAGTTACCTCTAGATTGTATTGCTAACACTCACACAATCTGGAATAAGTTGAGAAACTGTCTCATTGAAGCAGGTAGTAGTGCTACACATAAAAGATTACATAGAAAGAGTATAGTTTTGGGGCACCTGGCTGGCTCAGTCAGCTGAGCGTCCAACTCTTGGTTTTGGTTTAGATGGTGATCTCAGTGTCATGAAACTGAGCCCATATTGGGCTCCACACTCAGCGTGGAGTCTACTTAAGATTCTTTCTCCCTCTCCCTCTGTCTCTTACTGCCCCTGCTCTCTCCTCTCCTCTAAAATAAAAAAGTAAATCTTAAAAAAAATTATAAAAAAAAAAAGAAAGAAAGAGTGAGATGTTTAACCTTATAATAATAGCCCGGACTTAAGTGATCAACTTTTTTCACTATCTAGAATATCGGCAGAGTCACCAAAGGCTCTGGTCCACCCCGTGGATAACCTGGCATTGTCACCTTTTTTTTATCTGTGGTATAGTTAGGTGAGTCTGAGGTAGCAAGACAGTGTTTACCTGAAAAATTTGCTTCTTAAGCCATGACTCTGAATACAGGAAATTTCACCCTTAAGGGATGACAAGTACTTGATAGGCTCTTCAGACTTGTGGGTCATCATTTAGTCTCTTCAGTACAGGATGCAAGGCTGACACAGAGAATGAGTCCCCTGTTGCTGTGTAAAGGGAGCCTCCTCAGGAGATTCTGCTCAGAGATTTCAAAAGCATCTAAAGTGAATCAATAGATAAATCCCCAGAGATACTTAGGCATGAAATTGAAGAAATGTTTGTCAAAACTTGCAAATATCCATTATAAATGGGAAGTCCCCATTACAGAAACTCTACTGGTATGAAAAGATGATTTAAGTCAGAACAGTGAGTAGAAAAGTGGTTAGATAAATTTTAATATGAGAAAAAGCAAGGTAATGCATTTAGCCATAAATTACGCAAACTCTTAAGTATAAAACAGAGTTCTGAGCTAATAGTTATGATCAAGCAAAAGGACTTAGAATGTGTGGAAATTGTTTGCCCTAGGTTTCCATGGTTTTGAAAGTAAACCAAAAATGAGGTGTAATTGGGCAATTTTAGTTGATAAGGGGAAAAAAGTCAAGGAATTATTATTTTCTTCCTATAAAATTATGGTATGTTCACACCTGAAATTCAACTGTGGCAGCCATTGGAGTGTGCTGCCATCCTTTCAAAAGAGAATCTGCTCTGAGGCGTGTATTCTCTGGACGGCCTGTAGTGTTTGCCATATGATCCACCACAGCACTCTTGCTGAGGCCATGCTATTCCTAGACTACTTATGGCCAGTGACAAAGCAGAGAGCTGCACCATTCTTGCCCCAAGTGGGACTCCTCTGACAGGCCATCTTTTCTGTGGGGCTACCTTTTATCCAGCCCAATGCCTTCTCAGAGCTGCATCACATTTTGAGGTTCTTTCCATCCCATCCTGCTCTTTCCTTATATCCATTTACAGGTTTCAAACATGCATCACACTCCTGCATAATCCTGTCATGGTTCTCTAGCCTGACCTGGTCCCTCTCCTCTTTATCTCCTGTGGACTATTCTCCAGGTAAAACTCTTGCCCATCTAATTCCATACTGGCATTCTCTTTCCAAGCTGACACAGGTAGTATCAGAAATGATCCAATACAACATGGTGACATAAGATCTATGGATTAGATTCCTCACTGCCCGGCTAGAAGGAGGCACTCATAATCTCTAGTACAAAGAGAACCCAACTGCTGAAAATGTCACCAGTGGTTTTCTGGGAAAACAGTCCACTAGAAGGGAACCCTTTTTTGCTGGTACAATGATTGAAGCATTTGAAATGTATGGTGAAAAAAAAAATACAAGTAAAGACGGTGAAATTGGTTGGTTATACTAAGCTGTATTGAAGCCTTGCAGATGGACAAGGAGAAACTTAAGTTAACAAATAATTAAATACTAATTATGAGAGCCAGAGGGCATTTTGGGCAACTTTTGAAGCGACCTTCCTCATGTGCTTTGTATGTGGGCGATGTGAAAGCAGACAGTGCTGCCAGCAGGCACAAGACCGAAGAGTTCAGCTTGTCAAGCCCCAGATCGTCTAAAAGACAAGCCATGGCAGGTCTGTTACACTAAGTTCAGGGCCAGGTTGAAAAGACTGAGGGCACTGAGGTGAAAGATGGGAAGAGTAAGATAGATGCCCCTAAAAATGGGGGCTCAGCAGACTCCCCTGAAACTGGAGTTGCAGGGGTGACACCCCTCCCTCCCAATAAGAAATGGCACTCCTCCCATGCAGGAAATGCTGCAGAGGCCTTTTCGCTACATGGCAACAAGCGCCCCTCAGAAGCTGCCTCTCCTTGCACAGATGTCAGACCTACATGGGGCCTGAGGCACTCTGACTACTTCTGCTCCTTCTCCCCTTTTATCTTTCACAGGCATTTCCCCTGATCAGTCTCTTGCAAATCTACTTTTTTTTTTTTTTACTTTTGATATGGGAAGGCCTTCCGTTTTTTTTAATTTAATTTTATTTACATTCAATAAATTAACATATAGTATATTATTAGCCTCAGAGGTAGAATTCAGTGACTCATTCATCTTATATAATACCCAGTGCACACGACATCCCGTGCCCCCCTTAATGTCCATCACCCTGTTACCCCATTCCCCCATCCACCTCCCCTCCAGCATCCTTCAGTTTGTTTCCTATGATTAAGAGTCTCTTATGGTTTGTCTCCCTCTTTGATTTTGTCTTGTTTTATTTTTCCCTCCCTTCCTCTATATTCCTCTGTTTTGTCTCTTAAATTCCACATATGCGTGAAATCATATGATAATTGTCTTTCTCTGATTGACTTATTTCAGTTAGCGTCATATCTTCTAGTTCCATCCATGTCATTGCAAATGGCAAGATTTCAATTTTTGGTGGCTGTATAATATTCCATTATATATATTTACCACATCTTCTTTATCCATTCATCTGTCAATGGACATCTGGGCTCCTTCCACAGTTAGGCTATTATGGACATTGCATTGTATTTTAAACATTGGGGTACAAATGCCCTTTCAGATCACTACATTTGTATCTTTGGGGTAAATCCCTAGTAGTGCAATTACTGGGTTGTAGGGCAAATCTACTTTTATCTGAGCTTCCGCTTTCCAGGGCACCTCAACTACATTCTAGCATTCCATCTCAATAATTGTACAGAGAGATAACTTGAGAAGGTCTACATTTGAGAAGGACATCTAGAAGGAGCAAGAGTCAGGGAGACTACTAAATTAGTGGAACATGAAGATAATACTAAGACCATGTAGCCCGAGAGTTGATGTGATAAATTCTCTAATACAAGCTGCCTTGGCTGTAAGCTTATCGGAATCTCAGCAATGGGTCAGAAGGACAAAATGAAAGGGTGGCTAAGTCTGTTAAATGTCTGTTTTCTGCTCAGGTCATGATTCCGGGGCCCTGGGATGGGCTCCCTGCTCAGCAGGAGCCCTTTAGCCTCACCCCATTCTTATGCGCTCTCTCTCTCTCTCAAATAAATAAAATCTTTAAAAAAGACAAAAAAAAGACAGAATGAAGAAAAGGACAGAAGGGTGGAGGTAGGAGTAACACCAGAACAGATCTCATAAAAAAGCCCCTTACGGCAAGGCATCACCCCCATATTGATATCCCATAGGTCAAAAAATGTGGTAAGAATGGAAGGTGTTACACTTTCGTAAATTAAACAAATGTAGTTAATAATAACAGAGGTATAATAATTCTAAAACGTTTTGGCAAGTTAATGAATGGCAACAAATAGTAAAGCCTTGCTAATTCTCCCATTGCATGATCTTTGAAGGGTTGTTAGGTAGAATGGTCCAAAGCAAACTGTGCATCTGGCTCGGTTTAGCAATTTTCATTTGCTATATGCTCAACACAAACCCTGTGATCCTTTGTCAGTCTCCATTTTGAAGTCAATTCATAATAAGAAAATATTTTTTTGCTTCCCTTATAAAAGATGCACATATATAAGAAGATCATACTCTCACTCAATTTGTGAATTATTTGAGGCCTTGACCTAAAGCATCAGCAACTGTATGGGACATTGTTGCATTGGGAATGAACTTAAATCATGAGTTTGTTTTACATGGGCTGCAGAAGAGCCTTCAGGTAATAATTGTTGTTTGCTCCTAAAATTCAAATCTATGATTTAAGGTGACACCATGAAATGTTTGAAAATAGATTTAAAGAATATCAATCCTAACCAAGGGCTTCATTTATTTTGTTTTTCCTTTTCCATAAGCTAAACTTAATTTTGTAGTAGTTGTAGATATTAGGGAAACATGAATCATTTACCTAAATCAGCTTCAATTTCATTACCTTTCCATGATCTGATGACATAATTGTTTAGTTTATTTTTAACTCATAAGGAAACTCACAAGGACACTTCTTCACTTGTTCTGAGTTGTTTATATGGTCAGATTTAGTTATGAAGCCTCAGATCCAATTTCTGTTCATAACTCTGGCCTGGGGCTCACTTGTATGCCTCTGCCTGATTCTATGGGGGCATGAAGAGACGCATTATGTTCTTATGATATGATGCAAAACCACTGAGCTCATCAAAGGTGTCAAACTTGGAAGCTGATCCTTGCTTCTTCCTTCCCAATGTGTAAAAATAAACATCCCAATCTCTGGCTTCTCTGATTGCACCAGTCACAAGTTGTCAGATGATTCCTTTGTTCTTAAACATTTTTAATGACTGGAAATAACAATTTTAGCCTCATCTTTAAAAAGCAGCCTATTTCACCCAAACTGTTTCACAATTCTAAATCTGAACATATAATTTTAAGTTTCTGAGTGGCAGGAAGGAAGTTAGCTGAACACTTTTTTTTTTTAATAAAAGTTGTTAAAAGCAAAAGCCAGATCTTTGTCATACTTCAGCCTCAAAGAGAATTTCTTAATGAGAATTCCAGGATAAATATTGCAGATGTAACACTATTTTATTCTCTATCAATCCATTAGCTGGGAAGTTTTTCTTGATCATCTCTTATATGCTAGATACTGGAATATACAAAATAAGTAGTGTTCAATTCCTATTCAAGACTTTAAGGTGTCAAGGGAGAGATAAAATTAATATGCATGAAATATATACTGAACTGAAGGAATAAGGATTAATAGCGTGGCACTGAGTTTAAGAGTAACAGGTGTTGGAACAATAGAGAGATTCATGAGATCAACATAATAAAAGAAAGCTTTGTGGAGGAAGCAGTGTTTGAACTAAAGCTTGAAGGGTGAACTATAGGGGCTAGCCTTAAGCAAGGTTGTTAGGAGTCAGGTTTCTGTTAGGAGGCTGACCTTAGCAGTGCTGTGGTTGGGGAGCTGTGGGACTCAAAAAGTAAGACAGCTTACTTACCTTTCCAAGCCTTATTCACCTCATCTGTATTGTGGGATTAACAATAATAGCACCTGTCTTATGGCTTTATTTTGTTTTAGATAATGGCATGATATGTGTAAAGTGCTTAGCCATAAAAGTTATCTATTAATATTAGGCAGAGAGATGGGGACATGTTGAGGAAAGCAATACAGCAAGTCAAAGAACAAAGATGGGATGGAGCTTATATGCAGATCTGTTTGGCCAGAGCACAGGGGATGAGGAGGAGTCTAATGGGAATAAAATCAAATAGATAAGGCAGCACCGTGTTAAAAAGCTTGATATACACATTAGTACATGCAGCCAAGGGGCTCCTGGGTGGCTCAGTGTGTTAAACCCTCTGCCTTCAGCTCAGGTCATGATCTCAGGGTCCTGGGATAGAACCCCGCATCGGGCTCTCTGCTCAGCAGGGAGCCTGCTTCCCCCTCTCTCTCTGCCTGTCTACTTGTGATCTCTCTCTCTCTGTCAAATAAATAAATAAAATCTTTTAAAAAAATGCAATCAGTTAAAAGATAATTAGCATCACTATGTACAAGACATTGTGTTAGATCCTGGAGATTCTGTGATGAATAGACTAAGATCATTCCTGCCCTCATGGAGTGTCAGTTCTTCAAGGAATACAAACATTAAAAAAATACAAAGGGTGGGGCACCTGGGTGGGTCAGTGGGTTAAAGCCTCTGCCTTCAGCTCAGATCATGATCTCAGGGTCCTGGGATCAAGCCCTGCATCGGGCTCTCTGCTCTGCAGGGAGCCTTCGTCCCCCTCTCTCTCTGCCTCTATGCCTACTTGTCATCTCTCTGTGTCAAATAAATAAATAAAAATTTAAAAAGAAATACAAGGAGAAAGGGAAATATTAAAGTTTTAAAAGGTTTTATCTTATTCAGGATTTTATAAAAGTTGATGATAATTAAAAACTTTTTAACCATAAAAATAATCACCACCAACCTGTAGGAGTTAAAGCATATGATTAGATGTGATACACTATCATTCTACCTACATAACACTAATTAATCAGTCTGATAGAAAACAAAAGCAGGCCAGTAAAATCAATATGGAACTTGTTCAAACTTTTGATATCATGCAGACACAGCTTCAGTTCTTTAAAGTCCTTTTGCAGTCTGCACAACTACCTTTATCTACCCTCAAACTTTGAGCTGGCTCCAAATCATTGTATTCACATTTTTCTGGGCTGAACCTATTCACATTATGACTATGTGTCTGTACCTCCTGCAGCCTGTGATGCCTTTCTTTATCTCATCGTGATTTTGTCTCTCCCCACCACATTCCTTTTTCTGTGTTATAAGATTTTCTATGTGGGCAAAAACCTCCTTCCTTACACACTTGCTTTCTCATGTTACCTGATTGATCTCAAAGAGTATCTTCTGAGTACCTGCTACGTTCCTCCACTGACACAGATTTTATTCTTTTCTGAGATATTATCTTACCATAGTATGGAAGTTGCATACAAATAATGTTTTTTAAAAAATATTTTATTTATTGATTTGACATAGAGAGAGCACAAGTAGGGGAGCAGCAGGCAGAGGGAGAAGCAGGCTCCCCACTGAGCAGGGAGCCCAGTGCTAGGCTTGATCCCAGGACCCAGAGATCACGACCTGAGCTGAAGGCAGATGCCCAATGACTGAGCCACCCAGGCGCCCCTTATAGTCTTAATAAAGGTAGAGTTACAGTTGGTTAAATTTAGCAAACATGTATTTTATATATCACAGCTATTTCTAATCCCAGATGGCAAATTCACATAAATAGTGCCTTTTAAAACAAACCTTATATATTAGTCAGGACAGACTAGGTTATGTGCAGTAACAAAAAACACCAAACTTTCTGTGACTCCTCATAGAAAATGTCTATCTCTCATGCACAGTTCATAACCCATGTGGTCAAGCTTGATTTATGATAGTCACTCAGAGACTCAGGTGGACAACATTTCTGGCCTTCCTGTGAGCTGCTACCTCACAAGAGCCTTCAGGTTGTAGTAGGGTAGAGAAGAGAACAAAGAGAATCATGAATAAGCTCTTCTGTGAGGTGACCTTCATCACTGTACTCCTGTTTTGTTGGTTAGAGCATGTTACATGTTTGTCTAACTTTAATGAGGCAAAGACGTGTAATCCATGCTTCCAGAAGGATTGAAGGACCAGCAATATTAGTAATACCCATCATATCCTATAAGACAAATCGACTTGCCCATTTGAGAGCCCCGTGCCACAAAATGCCACGTGTTTGCAGCAGACAACTGAAGTGAACTGAACTGCAACAGTTAACGATTCCCAGATCTTTTGTCACATAGCAATTTTCTGTCAACGTCAATACCTCAAACACTGCCATTTCATAAACAACACTGAAATAAATTCTTGAATAGCTACCAAATATGAAGAACATAGTTCTCCAGCAACTTTAAAGAGGAATGACAGCTTCGTGACACTGACCAGATTTCCCCACAACAGCCAGGGAATATCTCCTCTTCTGTGAATTTACTTCGAGAGGCTTCAACAGTTTGAGGAGCAAACCCAGTGTCTGATTGTATTCCAGGAGAAGTTCCATGATGTCGAATTATTTGGGATCTCTTGAATTCTGCACTGGTAGTGTTCCCATAAACCAGGAATATCAAATGGACTAATTATCATTTCTAGGGATATTGTTTTTCTGAAAGTTGGCATGTGGCTTACTTAGAGTTATAGGTAATTTTAAATGATTTATGCAAATCAGGACATCTATTGCTACCGCTGAAAGAGGGAAAGCCAGTAACAGATCTAAAATGAAATGCTTCAACTCACCAAAAGTAACTTAAAACTAATGTGTAATCATGTTCACAAATTTGGGGTGCCTGGTGCCCCAGTATGCTAAGTGTCCAGTGCTTGGTTTCAGCTCAGGTCATGATCTCAGAGTCCTGGGATTGATCTCTACCTCAGGCTCTGTTCTCAGCAGCTATGAATCTACTTGAGGATTCTCACTCTCCCTCTTCCCCTGCCCCTCCCCCCATGGCTCTCTCTGTTTCTCTAAAATAAATCTAAAAAAAAAAGTTAAGCCCTTCATGCATGCTGGTGCAGAATGCAAAGATGTTAAAGCCACTGTGTAAAATATTGGCAGGGTTTTTTAAAATCGAATTGTTGTGGGGCACCTGGGTAGCTCAGTCAGTTAAGCATCTGACTCATGATTTTGGCTCAGGTCATGATTTCAGGGTCTTGAGACTGAGCCCTGAGTCTGGCTCCATGCTCAGCAGGGAGTCTGCTTGAGATTCTCTCTCCCTTTCCTTCTCCTTCTGCCCCTCCCCTTACTTGCACTGACTCTCTCTCCCAAATAAATAAATCTTTAAAAAAAAAAAAAAAAGAATCACAAAATTTGGTAATACAAAAGTATGTAGACCATTTTTCCAAAAGGATCCTGCCATTTTTATTATTCTCTTCATTCAGAGCAGGTGTATTTGCTCTGTTTTTAACTTCTGTCATTTGCATCAGTTTGGGTTATATGCTTGTCAGTTTCACACACCATGATGTAAACACCTTTGCTAGTAATAATCACTGTGGTCTTTTTATAATGATTATAAAATGATAAGAATGATACTTTGCACCATGTACTTTTCTTCTAATCAGCCCAAACCTTATGACACAATCAATATGAAAGCTTTTATATTGCTGTCGCAGGCTTTCATTGACATTCTAACACAAGCAGCTGTCATAAACCAGCCAAAGAAGAATGAGGCCATTATGTTGGTCTTATTGATTTAAACTAAGTGAAAGTGGCCCATATGTCTCTAAGTCCTTTTAGCACAACTTCAGTTATGACTTAAAACTGTTTATTGGGAAGAAAGATATGAGTGTTAATTTCTCCTTTCATGTGTTTAAAACATAACGTTCCTGCTCTTATTATAGAAATATGCAACCACTGAACACCTCTCAGAATGATGACTTCTCTTAAGGGGTTTTTTCATAGGAATTATAATCCTCTGAATTAAGTCTTCTTATGAGAAACTAGCCACCCCCCAAATAGCTCTGATGTTAACTGGTATGACTGGAGGTTCCATTGATTGTCTTAATCTTACAACCTCACTTACTAAGTGAAAAACCCGGATTTCCTGATTACCTATTTCCCTTTACTCAATTTATTTAACTGGCTTGAGAATTTTAATTCACCTGGGTGTCGAGATCATATGTCTTAATATGAATGCTCTCCATGCAAAACTCGGACAAGGACTTGGATGCAGGCCATTTACTTAGGGGTAACCTCAAAAACAAGAGTGAGGGAGCAAGGTGATTATAACGGGAAAGGAAGGAAAAGAAGCAACATAAAAATGTATTCAGCGCAATTTAGCCAGACATCTGAGAAGAATGCAGAATATGTTTCACCATGATTCTAGTAGAAGGAAGGCAGGCTGAGGACACTCACCAACATATCTTGGGTATTAATATCCTGGGAGTTCCTGGTCTGAGCAGGAACTGTGGCTTTGGAGAGGGTCTCTGCAGAAAGCGGGGAGACCCAGGGGAAGGCTTTAATGCAGGATGTTGTCAGCCTGAAGCTAAGATTGCATAACAATAGGCCATGTAGCTGTGGCTAAAATCAGAGACAGTCCTAAGGATGGGACATGAGGCAACAGAAGTATATGCTATACTACAAATTTGTTAATAATATTAAGTATTTAAAATTAATTTCTCATATCTTCATATGAAGCATATAGCATACTGGCATCCCAAACTGAAAGGTTTTTTTGAAAAATGTACAATTCAGGGTGCCTGTATGGCTCTGGTCATGATCCCAGCATCCTGGGATCAAGCCCCACATCGGGCTCCTTGCAAAGTGGGGAGACTGCTTCTCCCTCTCTCTCTGCTGTTCCCCCTGCTTGTGCTTGCTCAAGCTCTCGCACTCTCTGACAAATAAATAAATACAATCTTAAAAAAAACAACAACAACTGTACAGTCCAAAGAAACTTTGTGACATATTACCCAGGAATACAATTTACTCTTAGAAACTTTAGATACAGTATGTTATTATAATTAAGGAAATTGTGTAAACCCTTTCTTTCCATCATGCCTCCCCTTTAAAAATGGATTTTGATACTCTTTGGACTTAATCGAGGACAAAGACCTTTGCTGGTCTCAGGGACACATTGCACCTGTGCCTACCCTGTGAGACGTTCAGTGCACACACTGTGGGCACAGAATCCTCCACCTGGCAATATCCCCCAGGTGACCCGAGACACCACAGAGATGCACCTGGCAGAGACTAGTTAGTGCACTGTATTGTGTCACTGTAGGTCTGCAAAACTTTATTTTTTTACTCTGGAAAATTGATTAGAAATTATCTTAATATTTGTAGTTCAATTATCTATTTATATATATAATATATATACGATTATAAATATTTGCATTTATGGGCTGTTGTGTCTGGTTCATGAATGTCTTTTAAGGTCCCCAGGGCAGGGACTATATTTCATTTACTTATATATATCCCAGCACTTAGCCAGTAGAAGCTGAATAAATACTTGTGGAATACAAAATTATTATCCATCAAGTGTCACAGAGGAGAGAAAAAGACTAAAAGTATAATTGATGACTCACTTTGCTGGGAGCTATAATAGGTACTTCATAAAGATTATCTCATGTAATTCTCACAATAACCCTGACGTAGGTACTAGTATTAACCCTGTCTCACCAATGGGAAAACAGTGATTAAGAAAAATGTAATATCTGGACGTAAGTCATAAAGCCAGTTAGTTATGGACTGGGTGGGGTGTTAAGTTATTCATCCATTCATTCATTCATTCATTCATTCATTCGAGGCAGAGGCGGAGGGAGAAGCAGGCTCCCTCCAGAGAAGGGAGCCTGATGCAGGACTCAATTCCAGGACCCCGGATCATGACCTGAGCAGAAGGTAGAAGCTTAACCCATGGAGCCCCTGAGGCGTCCCTGGACTGGGGATTTAAATTGAGGCTTTCACACCACTGACTTCTGCAAGATATCCTTATAATATTTTCCTGATTCAGAGAAGGGTCAAGTGGAGGCAATGGTATTTAAAATTGGTGAAACCATTATCGGATGTCACAGAGTGTCCTTCCTGCATCTGTGTACTTCTGGCCTTTAGTGCTCTTTCCTCTACCTGTGTCTTGTCCACTCTCTCATAAAACTGCACCTCACACTCAGGGTTTTCCATTCCCACGGCCACTAGCGTCTCACTTGACCAGTAGATCAATGCAGGCCCGGGGCCAAAACACTTTGAAGTTTTTGCACTAACTTCACAGTCCATTCAAATTCTCGGTGTTCTTTTGTCCATTTTTGGATTAATTTCTTTCTTTTTTCAGGTTAGCACCATTACCTCTTATTATCTTCAGAAGGGAGTACTGCTTAGTAGAACAACAGCAGAAATGCTCAGACAGCAGGGCCAAAACGCTCAGATTGCTCTTGTGATAACTGTGGCTTTCCTTCTAAAGCCAACTAAATCAGCACTTATGAGCCTGGACTCAGTCAAGCAGCTTGAGTTCAATTCCTGGCCCTATTCTGTGACCTTGGGCAAGGTGTTTAAACTTTTCTGGGCCTCAATGATCTCATCTGTGTAATGGGAATCATAATAGTATCTACCTGATAGGGCTCTCTGAGAGTTGAATTAGTAATGGCATGCAAAACTTAGAACATGGTGCCTTATAGATAATGAACTCAATATAAGGATATGATCAAGAAATACAATCCTATCCAGGATTATAAATGCTGGATCTTCCATGGATCCAAGTTGTTAATATCATGCATGAATTTTTGAACAAAGAGAAACTGAACATTTGGCAATAGGCAAAAAATGCTAGTTATAAAAAATAAAAAATAAAAAAAATTCCCAAGTACCCTACTCAAAAAGAGGCTCCTGGAAGATAAATTGTCTTCAGCATTGCTCTGAAATGTCTCTCTTGACTCTGTTACCTCCCTCTCTCCTTTCCTCCAGTTCTCCCTCCCTCCCTCCTTTCTTCCCTCTCTCATAGCTGTAGACTTACTTCAAACCTTGAGTACTGCTTCACTTGCCTAAACATCACGTCCGGAGTTAATTCTTTGACAGGGTTTCCTGGGAAGTGATTGAAGACAAAGGCCACATTAACATCTAGTGGGTGAGGACCTAGCAGTCCATTTCAGGCAGTGTCTTGCTCCCTTGGAAACGCCTTGCCTCGGCTGGGCAACACTTGTCCTCTGCTCTTATCTTTTTTCCTTTAACATTGACTGCCCTTGCTGCCTGCAGAAAGAACACCTTGAAAAGATTAATTATTAATTACAAAAAAAGTTACTTCAAACACTTCAAAAGTCAGCATAGGAGAGGGAAAGCCCCAATAACTGGTCGTATAGTCACACTTGACATTGGCTTCATCATTTTATTTATTCTTTTTTCTATCTTGAAAAACAAAAGGTCAATTCTGTTTTATGGCATCTGAGACATAAATGCATATGAGGTTAGGGTGTGCTGGTGTTCAAATATTTATTGGTTAAGTCTGACACTTAAATTTATAGTCTTATCTCCAAAGACCTGTGAAGTGTATATTATTAAATGGAATCTATATTGAGAAGTTTTGCTCTCAGAATACATAATATGCCTGTTTAGTTTCTTTGCACATACCTGTTTTACGCTAAAGAATTTCAATGGCTTTTGGACATTCAGCTATTTTTTTTAAATGTCTGTGGAATTGAGTATGCAATAAATCAGTGTGATTGACACGAATGGCATCCCACAGAGGCAATTCTCTAGTACTAACTCTGGGACTGAAGAGTTTCAACACAAAGTAGCAAACCTGTCAG
This sequence comes from Nasua narica, assembly GCA_028533885.1. Lineage (NCBI taxonomy): Eukaryota > Metazoa > Chordata > Mammalia > Carnivora > Procyonidae > Nasua > Nasua narica. The sequence goes on from CM052809.1 coordinate 67,969,409, forward strand.
AAATTACGTTTTCCATTTTTTCAAACAAAGTATCAGGTTACTTTGGCCCACATGCTCCTTCAAGTAGCTGTTAAAATGACTTGAAGATTATCAGTCATCAAATATTTATAGTTTGGGTATTTGGTATCTTTTCAAGCTCCAAAGAATTTAGTACATTCAACAAATATTTTCAGTGCCTAAAATTTGCAAGATCCTGACCTGTCAAGATAAAGCAAGTGACAGACAAGAGCTAACATTTACTGGGTGCTCACCTTGACCAGGGCACTGTGCTAAGTACATTCTGGGTATTAATTCATTTAATTTTCCCCACAACCTCTGAGAAGCTGGTATTGTATCCCCAGAGGAAAATAATTTGTTAAAAGTCACACATCTAATAAGGGGTAAAACCAGGATTTGAGATTTATTCATATTTTAGTTTGGCCCTTGAGGACTTGTCAGTAAAATGGAAGAAAGGAAGGGAATAGAATAAAATATATGAATAATCATACAGTAAGCTATAAGATATGGAAGTAAAAGTATTATAGAGTTGAAAAAAAGGAGGATTATACCCATTTTCATCAAAACAAAAGTCTTAATAAAGAAAGTGGCATATTGATTGATATATGAGGGATAATTTATATTGAAAGAATTGGAGCTACTTCAAGGCATTCTTAGTAGAAAGAAAAGTAAGAGCAGAGGCACAAGGGGAAGGATACGAGGCACACTGGGGGACGAGCAAGTAGCTCAGTTTGGTAAGGTATTGGATAAAGAAAAAGTAGTAGTGGTAGGTGACACTGGACAGGTCAAATGAGGTTTCAAATGTTGAAGAATGACCAGGGAGATGTATGGAAGTGTCGAATCACTATATTGTACACCTGAAACTAATATAATGCTGTATGTTAACTCATTGGAATTAAAATAAAAATTTAAAACAAATTTTGGAGAATATTGAATGCTAGATCAAAGAGTTTTAGAATCAAAGTGTCTAAGAATTTTTGAAAGGGTAAAATAATTAAAGCGCTGTTGGGGAAGAACTACCTAGCATTGGAATTTTATGATCTTTTCCAGTGATTCCGCTTCTAGTTTCAAACTACTATATTGAGAAGAGAAAATAAAGAAAGGAAAAGTAGAGGTGAGATGTACTTTTCACAGGAGCCCGTCACTGTACTGGCTCTCAGGTGAAATCTAAGTCATTGGTTCTCAGGAGGGACTGGGCAGAGGAGAGCTCTCTCGTGGCCATTGGTCACTGGCTCCACTCCCTGCCACACTTGAGAATCACATGAAGCACTTCCTGTATCCCAACACGCAGGGCACATCCCAGACAAATTGTATCAGGGTCTCTGAGATTCCAATTCACATGTCAGTATCTTTAAAGTTCCCAGAGAGATTTTATTGTGCCGCCAAGATTGAAAACTACTGCTCTAGTAAGTCAAGAGACGAGGATTTGACTTTCAGGACTGACAGTGAAAATGGAAAAGAGGAAAGGAATCTGAAAAATAATTTGCAAGGGAAATAAACATTTCTTTTGAAAACAATGGGAAAATTGTTCCCTTAACTCCATTCATTAAATTAAAATAAACAAATAAACAAACCTTCCACATGTGATAAACACAGTTGGAAAATTTGACAAGCATAATCAGAATATAGAGCTCCATTGATACCAAAGCAAAAAGTTGTCCAAAAAGTTGTTAATAACCTTAGAGTGATTAGCACCTCTCCTATCCCCTTAGTAGGGAATTTAGGAGCATCAAATGCAATAATACAGAAGAGAGAACTCAAATGAAAAGCCAATACTAGATTCATGTAAGCCATTACTTTAAGCAGAATCAAACATAGTAGCTTCACGTTAAAATTCTCATTCCCACTCCCCTGGGATAATAAACTAATTTTGTGATTCCAGTAGTTTCTGGAACTTCAATAAGTTAAGCTCCAAATTCTAAATCCATTGGTTGTGTTCACTGCTGTAACAGAGTTGATTCTTTTGCTATCTCACTTTCTTTTTTATTTAATTTATTATTGTGTTTTTTTTTTTAATTTGAGTATAGTTGACCCACAGTGTTACATTAGTTTCAGGTATACAACATAGTGACTCAACTTCTCTGCATATAAAAGCTAAGCTATGCTTGCCACAGGTGTTGCTACCACTTGCTTCCTCACTTTAAATAATAGCAGCAACAAAAGCTACATTTTTGATAATAGCTTATGGATTCAGTTATCGGTTACCTTTGATTGAATGAGTAGGTGGATGCCAGCAGCCAAAGGGTTTGTCCCTACTGTCTTTGTGAACTTTTCCTGTGTTTTACAAGGTAATATTCAAACTGATTGCAGCAACTAGGCAAGTACAGTTACTCTACCCTTGACTACTGACCACTATTACTCTTAGAAGCTATTCACAAATAAATTCCAACAAGCTACCAAACTTTAATTAATCAAGTTTCTGTTATATTTTTACCGGCATATAAGGAAAAGAGATTAGAAAAGGAACAAAATGAGTTTGAGCCACTCCCTTTAAAAATGCAATGGAGGGGCGCCTGGGTGGCTCAGTTGTTAAGCAACTGCCTTCGGCTCAGGTCATGATCCTGGAGTCCCTGGATCGAGTCCCACATCGGGCTCCCTCCTCAGCAGGGAGTCTGCTTCTCCATCTGACCTCTTCCTCTCTCTCATTCTCTCTCTCTCTTTCTCTCTCTATCTCTCAAATAAATAAATAAATAAAATCTTTAAAAAAAAAATGCAATGGAAAGGCAATTCGCCTCACACCATTACCCTTTGAAATCCTATCCAGTCTCAAAATTATGAATATCAATTATTTTATCCAGTATCTGATGCCCCCAAAATGGTTTACAATCACATTTAGTTAATCCTCATAAAATCTCATTGAGGCATGCTAGAGTTAATATTCTTATTTCACAACTAGAGAAATCAAGGTTCAGAAACACTAAAGAACTTCTAAGTGATTGAGGAAGTCAGTTGCAAAGTGAGATTGAAGGAATATGTAGCCACTTTCCCTTCTGTAGCTCACTGCCCTCCCTAAGAAATCTTCCTGTTAAAGTATTCCACAGGACAAGTTTTCTTTCCTGTAAATCCAGGGACTTACTGGGCCAAAACAATCTTTATGTTTGGTAATAGGTCCACTAAGTAATCAAAGACAGAATTTTTGAAAGGTAACTTAAGTTCTCTGCAATTCAAGCATCTTTGTAAAAAAGTACTGATCCAGAAAACTGAGAAACTAGGTATAAGATAATTCCTGAATCACACAGTGCATCACATTGTTGAAGTGGTGGGAAGCAGAACACCAGATGACGGGTCCAGGCCAAGGGAAAATTTATAGATGTGTGCAGTGAAGTCAGTTTTCCCTGTTTTGCCCTATTTTCGTGCTTCTTTCCTCCCAGCTCTATTAGTATTTAACCAACACAATTTATTTATTCAACATACTGTTACTGGGAGCCTATTATGGGTCAGGCACTTCATAAAATACTGGAAATATACAAGGATGAATAATAAATACAGGATCCCAGCCCTGTGGTTCACAGCTTAGTAGGGGAGATAGATACATAAACAAATAGCTCCGGCTACAATGTGTTACACACTACGGCCGAGTTGGAAGTAAAGTGGGGTGAGAACACAAAGGAAACACCAATTAACTGCCTAAAGGAAGGAGGCACAGCCTGCCGGAGAAGCTCCTTCTCAGCTAGGTCTTCCATGAGTGTATAGGACTTTGCCAACAGGAGGAAACAGCGCATTAAAGGGGGAAAAGGGGGGAGGTTCTCGCTAAGGACACTTAATTACATTCTAACAAGGTTCTAAATCACAACTAGAAAGAGCAAGTAGTGTTTTCCTGAGCTGAGGCCTTGTCTGCCACAAGCTCTAAATCGAAATCCATCTTCAGCAGCTCGTTATACATTCTCAGATTTGCACGGCTAAGCCTAAGTGGCAAGGGGCTATGGAGAGAGACGTCATATAATGAAAAGATGGATGGTTTCAAAGTTGGAAACCTCAAATTCAAGGTCATGAATTGTGGGGATAAGAAGGGAGAGAAGAGAAGAGAGAGACCGAAGAGAGGACATAGAAGGAAGAAAGGAGAGACAAGGAGGGATTGGCATTCATATTTATGAAATTGTTCTCTTGGAAACAATCACATTTGGACAGGGCCTTATGAGGTTATTGTGTTGGATGGATTAATGACGGTGGAAATGCTTTGTAAAATGAAGAAGCTCTACAGATAAGTGCCATTATCCCTGGGAGCAAGCTTCAGCCTGTAATGGAGATGGGGCGCATTCTCGGGTCCAAATGCAGCTGTGCTCCAAGCCTGCCATCTCTGAAGAGAAGACAGAGATGAGAAGAGTTCTGGGAAGAGCTGAAAGAGCCTCTGCTTGCAAGGGGGGCAGGGTGGAGGGAGGTGACCTCCCTGGGCTCTGTTGCATTGCAAAGGGAATTTCCTGTGCCAGCTCAGCCATAGCCTGCCTTTCCTACAGGATATCAAGCTCCAAGTTTACAGTTCCTATCAGGGAGTCTCTTTGTTTGAACAAAGCCTCATTTGTTAGGAAGTGTCACAGATCAGCGTGTATCAGATGCAAGATTGAATGTCCCTCAAGCACAAAGACATGCAAAGCTATGCCAGGATACCAGCAATGGGGCTTTTCACCATGAGAAAACAGATGGTCAGAGTGAAAAAGGCCAGCCTTTATGGAAAAGAAATTCTTCCAACCCACCCCCAGCCGTTCCCCACTTCCCCTTTGTCCCCCTCCCCCCACTCTCCTTTCACTCCCTTGCCCTGACAGGGAAACATTCAATATGCTGCAACATCATCTGATGTTTGTGTCCTTTTAATTAAACCAAGAGATCTGGAATAGGGACGCCCTTGTCTTTGCAGAGAAATGATTTCAAAAAGAAGATAATAGAACCTCTTTTTCTTCAGGCTTGCAAGGGCCTTGTGTGTAATTTGTCCTTTGCAAGAGCAATCAAAGATAACCGGTGCGCAATTGATTACGGGCTTTGTGTCCTTTTAATTACTTGTTTCTACACACTGGTTTAGTTACATGCTGAAAGCAGATCTGTCTGAGTTCTCTCTGAGCTGTAGTGCTTTCTTTTGCTTACATGGTTGAAGAATAAAGCTATTAGTAAACCACTGCCACATAGAACAATCCTATCAGGCTGAGATAGATCCTGAATCTTGCCTTTCTTTATTCTTCCAATAGGCTATTAGATGGTTTTAGGGAAAACAAGGTTAAAGAACACTACATCATTGCTTAGCTATACAAAAATAATCTACAATTTCAGAGAGTAAAGTCTCCTTATTCCCAAAGTAGAGTTTACAAGGACAGAAGGGTTAGAATTTACATAGCAAGTTTTTAGTTTTCTGGGTTTTTTTAATTGGCAAAGATAGAAATACATTTTTTTCTCTCTTTTTAGTGAACACTAATCTATTGAATGGTATTATAACCGAATTGCTTTGAAAAACCATAGGAAAAAAACCTAACAAGTTAGCACAATACCTAGATCTGAGCTTTTATTTTTGTATGCCATGTACTGAAAATGCTGTCAAATCAGTAAATGACAGATGACAATACAGGAACAATTTTGTTCTTATTTTGAGCTCTACCTAAAAGCACAGACAATAAGAGAGGAGCTTGCTAATGACAGAACATTGACTAAATCTCCATGCCACTTACAAGTTACTTACCTGCTACTAACTTATGCCCTAGAGAGAAAGAGCAGCTAATGGTTGTAACCACATAAAAGAAACCCATCTAATTTCAATATGTAGACTCTGAGACTACAGCTGCTGAAATAGGAAATGAATGGAAGACTTGGCCAAGTGTGCGATCCCCAGTAAGCACACTAGATCCAGGGCCCCAGCCTCCTGCCTTATAAAGTCTTCCATAGAGGTGAGCTCCCACAGAGAGTGAAACTACCCCAAAGTCTGGGAAAACCTTTGAGTCTAGCTCCCCACCCACCTGTCACACTCAGGTCCTTTATGCATCACTTCTGCCATGACATTAGATTCCTCCTGCTTCCCAAAAATGCCTGCTACTTTGCAAGCATGTCTCTGCCTAAGAAGTGCCCGGTGTGTCCCTGGCAACGTGGGAAATATACACATTCACTTTCTTCAAATTATGGTTCCTTCTGACAAAGAGCATATAGTCTAGGCAACGAAATGAGCCTTGAACAAGTGAAATAGTCAATGGAAAATGAACACTTTGGGTTCCGACTTAAGAGGAGAAGGAAATCAATATACAAAGAGCAGACAGATGAGACCTCATGGAGCACGTGGGATGTAAACTATCCTGAAGTGTAAGTGGGTATCAAGCCAACTGGGGGAAGGCAAAGAGGAGAGAGCATTCTAGCATGGCTTCAGGAGGAAGAAGAGAGAGAAGTGGAAAAATAGGAACTATTGATAAGATCAGGAGGATTACAAAGAATTCTTACATCTCGGACAGACTTTTTTTTCTTTTTTTCTTTTTTTACAAATATTTGTCTAGCACTCTCTGTGTGATGAGTGTTCAACTAACACTGGAGATTGTCAGAGGAATAAGATGCAGTCTCTACTCCCATGAAACCCATCATCAGATGAAACAAACAGAGCATATCAACCATCAAAATTTATCATGTACCTACATGCCATTCTAGCAGATCTTCACAGTTACCTTAACAAGAATCCTGTTCATTAGATGTGTTTATCTTATGCCAAGTATAACATGTTATCTTGCTGATAGCTATAACATCTGTTCCTATGTAATGTTCCTCCCTGTTTTTAGTTGATTATTATTTCATGAATCCTATTCCGTTTCTGTCTTCTTACCTTTCTGTTTTCTTTCTTCAGCATTTTGTCTTCATTATCAGAGACTTTCACTGAGGTCTTATTGGATCTCTCCTCTGATATTTCACATTATCAGGGTTCTTCCACAAGGCTCAGTTATTTCTTAAAACACTTAAAGATTTCTTAAAACAATTAAAGATATATATGTGTATAATTAAAAGTACATTATGTATGTGTGTGCACACACACATACACACACACAGGTTTCTTAGAATGTCGGAGTGTTGATGTGAAAACCATAGTAAACTAATCATTGGGGAAACATACTTAAGCATTATAAACAAACAATTTAATGAAATATATGTCTAAGCACTCACTGTATTTATATGGTTCTATAATAGTTATAAGCTACTATGGGAGTACAGAAGGAGAGGCATTGAGCAAGTATACAGAGGTGAGTTTGATAGGGATCTACTCCTTGGAGTAGCAAAGTGAATATTGTATAATCTAAAAATAGATATCATAGATTCCCTATCTTCTGCTCCCTCTCTTCCTTTGCTGAGTCCTCTTCTAAATTATTTAGAAATGAAGTATTTCTTGTTTCCCTCTCTTACAAATGCCCACCCAGCAGAATGTGCATTGTCGGTGGGCTCTGATGCAAATCGCTTCTCAGCAGAAGCCGCTCTGCCATTATACTCTAATTTGCAGCCAAGCTGGCTTTCAGCTGGTGCCTTGTCCTTGGGCTATCGTTCACTGTCAGGGCCTCTCCAGGGCACACCAGCTGTTATCTTAACAACGAGAAGGAAGCAATCATATGTCACTGATTCCCAAGAAAAGCCTGCCTTGGCTGCCATGATTCCACTTGGGTTCCAGGACCCATAATTGTGTGACTAGGCTCAGGGCTGCTCCTGGGAAAACTTGTGATGTACATAATATTTTTATTAACTAATATCCATTTTTCTTTGCTCCCGACCTTCCCCAGGCCTCAGGCTGGACTCCGCAATTCCGGAACTTCTTTAGGACACTCTCTCTGGATCAAAGTTCAGTCTCTAGAGCAGTGCTTTTCAGTCGACATGCTAATATTTATCCCCACAATAAACTTCACATGTGTGCATACACACACACACACACATACACATAAACGAATGCAAACTTTTGCATACAATTGCAGGTAATTTATAAAATTCCCTCTGAGACCAGCCTAGAATAAGAACCCCTGCCTTAACCTTTTCTTTCTTTTTTCTGTGTCCATCCTTTCTCCCGTTCTTTCACACTTCATTCTTTCATAAGAGAAAAGTTCTAATTCATAAGAAAGTGTTCAAAATTATTTTTAATACGTATTTTTAAATTTATTTACTTTTTTAGATAAAAAACAAAAAACAAATAACTGATTGCAGATCTGGTTAAAACCAAACTCCAACTAAAAGGAACTGCAGATGTACTTTTCCTGCAGCCTCTGCTCACACAGCTACTATTGAGACAATGGCAATAAATGTGTTTGGTGAAACTTTGGGTATGAGTCATAAGGAGTTTTGAAGAGAAATTCCTTATTTTTCTTCTGAGGGTAATTAAATATGAAGTTGGAGAAACTAATGGTTAAAATCCCCTTCCCTTTGAATTCTGAATGATGGGGATCCAGTTTTAACAGCTGCCCACTGCCTCCCAACGCCTATGTTTTCGAGAGGCACCATCTGTTTATTACACAGCTGCACATAGTGCTTGGGTGTCTGTGGGCAGGATTCTCAAACAGCTTGTGTGCTATCATCACTCCTCCTGGTGCTTTTCAAAATGGCGCTGGGCTTCTCTAGGAAAGGAAAAAAAAAATAAAGAGGTTAGTGAGAGTACATCACTAACAAGGTAAATACATGTGCAAAAGGAGTGAGAGCTAAAGGAAGACTTTTAAAAAAATGTAATTCTACTTTGCCATCCTCTTCCAGCATACCAAAAAGTAAGACATCTAATTAATTCCACCTAATAAAATATTTTCAATGATCTTATCACTTCTGTACTAGAAAAGAACTGAAAAAACAAACAATTGCTTTGAGTGACACCTTTGCCAAACTTGGCTCTCAGAAAAAAAATCAAGCTAGAAAAACCTTTTGAGACACTAGAGCCAAAAAGTTTCAGTCTACGAAGGAGGAACAGGCCATGTTGGTCCTGTATGCCACAACAGAAACGATGAGAACATGAGGTGTGCTACTACATATCCCTGGGTGCCTGTTTTAAACATTGGTAATTGGGGTTGTGGCATATTTTTATTTTATTTATTATTATTATTATTTTTATTAACATATAATGTATTATTTGCTTCAGGGGTACAGGTCTGTGAATCATCAGTCTTACACAATTCACAGCACTCACCATAGCACATTCCCTCCCCCATGTCCATCACCCAGCCATCCTATCCCTCCCATTCCCCTCCCCTACAGCAACCCTCAGTTTGTTTCCTAAGATTAGGAGTCTTTTATGGTTTGTCTCCCTCCCCAGTCCTATCTTGTTTCATTTTTTTCCCTCCCTGCGCCCCACGACTCCCCATACTACTCTCAAATTCTTCATATCAGAGAGATCATATGGTGATTGTCTTTCTCTGACTTATTTTGCTTAGCATAATACCCTCTAGTTCCATCCACATTGTTGCAAATGGCAAGATTTCAGGGGGGTTTGATGGCTGCCTAGTATTCCTGTGTGTGTGTGTGTGTGTGTGTGTGTGTGCGCGCGTGTCACATCTTCTTCATCTTCTTTATCCATTCATCTGTTGATGGACATCTAGATTCTTTCCATAGTTTGACTATTGGGGACATTGCTGCTATAAACATTCAAGTGCACATGCCCCTTCGGATCACTACATTTGTATCTTTAGGGTACAAATTTACTGGGTAAATACCCAGTAGTGTGATTGCTGGGTCATAGGGTCACTCTATTTTCAACTTTTTGAGGAACCTCCATACTGTTTTCCAGAGTGGCTGTACCATCTTGCATTCCCCCCAACAGCGTAGGAGGGTTCCCCTTTGTCAGCATCCTTGCCAACATCTGTCGTTCCCTGACTTGCTAATTGTAGCCATTCTTACTGGTGTGAGGTGGTATCTCACTGTGGTTTTGATTTGTATTTCTCTGATGCCAAGTGATGTTGAGCATTTTTTCATGTGTCTGTTGGCCATTTGGATGTCCTCTTTACTGAAATGTCTGTTCATATCTTCTGCCCATTTCTTGATTGGATTATTTGTTCTTTGAGTGTTGAGTTTGAGAAGTTCTTTATAGATTTTGG
>CM052809.1:67979909-68025366 GCA_028533885.1 Nasua narica
GTGAGGTGGTATCTCACTGTGGTTTTGATTTGTATTTCTCTGATGCCAAGTGATGTTGAGCATTTTTTCATGTGTCTGTTGGCCATTTGGATGTCCTCTTTACTGAAATGTCTGTTCATATCTTCTGCCCATTTCTTGATTGGATTATTTGTTCTTTGAGTGTTGAGTTTGAGAAGTTCTTTATAGATTTTGGATACTAGCCCTTTATCCTCTACGTCATTTGCAAATATCTTCTCCCATTCTGTCAGTTGTCTTTTGGTTTTGTTGACTGTTTCTTTGCAGTGCAAAAGCTTTTGATGTTCTTGAAGTCCCAGTAGTTCATTTTTGCCCTTGCTTCCCTTGCCTTTAGCAATGTTTCTAGGAAGAAGTTGCTGCAGCTGAGGTTGAAGAGGTTACTGCCTGTGTTCTCAAGGATTTTGATGGATTCCTGCCGCACATTGAGGTCTTTCATCCATTTTTGAAACAGGGTTTTTTTCCCTTCCTGTTTCTCTTGCCTTCCCATCACTTCTTTCCCCAGCATAAGAATTCACATTTGGTTTAATAATCCGTGAGGCTTTTTCTAAAACAGAGAAGACTAATAATCCCTGGTGAGATCAGTGGTCAGACATCAAGTAAAACCTTAGCCCTGAGGGTCACCAATGCTCTGATAAAGAGGTATGCCTATTAACACAGCACCACATTGCAATTATAAATTTTTATTTTTAGCAACTTACCAATCTATATATACATTTTTTAAATATATATGTAATATATATTACACACACATACACACACATATATAATATTTTTAAAGGATCAGTACAAAATAATTCCTTCAGGAGTTTTAAGACACAAAAAAAGGAAAAAGGAAGTAGGAAACTAACCTTTCTTGAACACCTCCTCTGTGCTAAATACGGAGCTTTATGCTTTTCCATGCACAACTTCATTTATTCCTCATATCATCCTGTGACATAGAAGGGATTCTATTTATTTTATTGAAAGTTTCCTGACGTGGATGAACTCAATGTACAACTCTGGTGACTGAATAATGGAAACTCACTCTCATTCTTAAAGAATGTTTTCCACTGAGAATAATTCCTGGATTGCTGTGCAGTGCCTTAGATTTCTTTTTTCCTATTGTTCCAAAATTGTGATATTAGAAGAGAAGGAAATGGGAGTGGGAATGGAAAAGGAAAAGGCAAATGGTCAAGAAAATGTTGGGAAATGAGGAAACATAAAAATCTGCTACTTCTTATCCTCCAAATGACTGTTATAGCATATACCCAAAAGATATTCCTGTCCCTAGTGATGGAACCAGATAAAATGATACGTATGCCAGATATGAGCAGATGTGTTTGCCCCAATCTGTGTTGGGAGATAATAAAATCCTGTGACGGAAACTTCAAGGAGCACAGTGTCAGCCTGGCATTATTTAATCTCCCCATACCTGTCGAGCATGGGACAGATTTCTGAGAGGTTTTGCTGTGGCAAGAATAAAAGGATTGCAAACAGGAAATTCCTACGGGGGCTCAGTAGCTGGGTCTATTGTAAAGACTGCAAAATCAGCTTCCACAATGCAGCGTTGAAGAATGGCTAACTGCTCACTTAGTATGTCTGTTCCCTTGCCACAGTTCCAAAGCCACAACGAACTGGCCATAGAGGGCAATGCTGCGGGGAGTGGAAGAGTAGCAGGAGCTCTGCACTTGGACAGCAGTCTACTGGAAGGGACAAGAGGTCAGCCAGGCTCTGCCTCTTTCAGAGGCATTTTCCAAGTGACTGGCAAAAGCTCAGCATTTTCGTCCCTGTTTAGCAAGGAAGGGAGATGAACTGCAACCATATTCTGCTGAGTTTTAACAGCAGACAGACTTGGTGGATATCTTTCAGGTTTATTCAGCTTTATTCAGCACATTCTTCTGCCAGCTGAGTTTTAAAGCAACACTGTTTGACAAAACCAGCACAGATACGGTGCAAATAATTTGACTGTTTCTGCTTCTTCCCACCCCCACACCTTCTAGCAAAGGGCAGATTGGACTATCTGATGGTATAATGCAGAGCTTTTCTTTTCTTTCCTTTTTTTTCTTTTCTTTTCCTTTTCTTTTCTCTTCTTAATGCCAATCCAGATTTGGCCAATTCTGATTAGCACTTAAACTGCTTTTTCTTTGGGATGTTTCCAAGTTCTCTTTCTTTAGCAGAAGTCACTAACCCCTAGTAACTAGTGCTTCTCTATGCTGCATTTTCCAGCAGTTTTAAAGGAGTGGTGAAGAGTGTTAAGTCTGCAAATTCTGAAGCAAGACTACTTGAACTCACATTCTGGCTCTGCTGGGTAATCTTGGACAAGATAACTAACCTATATAAGCCTCAGTTTACTCACCTATAAAATAGGAGGATTCCTGTCTTGGAGGGTTTTTATGTAGTTTAATGTGCTGATTCAAAGAACTTAGCAAAATGCCTTGAATAGTATAAGAAAAGCTCTAAATTATATCTTTAACTCTTTCTTTTTTGTGTATATGCCACCATTGTCATCATTAGTTTTAATTGTCAGAAAGTTTTATCATTTTTTTTTAAAAACCTTGTGGAAACTTCTTCCCCGTTTCCCTCCCCCTCCCCCGTATTAAAACAGTAGGCAGCTTTTTCTTTAGAATCTAACAACATACCCCCAGTTCCCTTCCCTCTACTCATGAGCTATGACTTCTGACCCATCTCTAATGGACTGTTTCCTGGGTCCCTGTGATTCCAGCAATGGACTGTTATTCTTCCCTTCTACCTTGTAATGCAGTGTTCTTCCCTCTAGATCTAGCAGGAAAAAGAATATAAGAGGGAAAAGTATAGGGTAGAGAGGTAGTGAAAGAAAAACTGAAAGAAAGGAAGGAAGGAAAGAAGGAAGGGAGGGAGGGAGAGAGGAAGGAAGGAAAAAAAGAAAAGAGCTAGATGTATCTCACACTTGCCTACTGAAAGCTTATGTGAACTTTTCCTGGTATCTCATTTTGGTAGATAAGATTAACCATCTATTTGATACATAGGTCACTTGCATTAGGGAAAAAAAAGAAAAAAAATGTGTAATTCTTTTGTCTTCGGATCCTATTTTAGTGTAGCTATGCATACTTTTATACTTAGTAATTGATAAACCTTAAATTGTTAGGTGGTTTTAGTAGAAAACTGGATCCATTAAAATATATAAATAAATGAAAAGTCTATCCCTGTAAATAGCACCACCACTTCCTTGAGACTTTCTGTATAAAGTGACTTATACTCACACAGCATTGCCTTTAGCTAGATGAGTTATTTACTTACTGGTATTCAATATCCCTGAAATTCTTGTTCATGAAAAAGAAAATGACTGCAAATCAAGATAAGTAGGGGGGAAAAAGAACAAAAAAGAAAGGAAAATGACTGACGTGCTGAAGATGTCAGTGTGAAATCCTCATCTTCCTTTCGATGCACTCTGATTTAAGCAAGTGGTGTGTGACATGTGCCAAAGTTGGGTCAGTGGTACCAGCTGTACAGATGTGCCCATCTGGTATGCAGGTGTTTGTGCTGATGCTCCCAAGCTTCCAGGGGGTAGCATTTTTGTGGAGCTAGCTCTACACTAGTACAAGGGAAGACAAAAAGGGGGACCACCCACTGATAACCTAGCCACTTCTAGGTTGGCCATATACCCTCAAAGAGGGCTTCTTAAATTTCATATGCATCCAGATCACTTGAGCAGCTTTATTTATTTTTTTAAAGATGTATTTATTTATTTTGGAGAGAGAGAGAGACCATGTCATGGGAATCAGAGGAGGGGTAGAGAGAGAGAGAGAGAGAGAGAGAGTATCTTAAGCAGACTCTCTACTGAGGACAGACCCTGACCCAGGGTTCCATCTCAGGATCCTGAGATCATGACCTGAGTAAATCAAGAATTGGATGTTTAACTGACTGAGCCACCCAGGTGCCTCTGAGCAGAACCTTGTGCCCTTCCCCAAGAGATTTACATTCAGCATGTACCTATGGTATGTTCCAGAAATCTTTTTTCAACAGTCTAGGTTGTTCTAATGTAAGTGTTCCTTAGTTTGCAGTTTGAGAAATAATACTCTAAAACATAGAATAAAATGGGTAAAAGAACATTTAGAAATAAAAAGGCACTTCTAGAAAGTTTGCAGCCTTCCTCCTCACTATGTGAATATTGCCTGCAACATTCACAAACAGAATATTTAACTAGGAAAAAAACAGTAAAAAAAAGTCATTGATAAAGCAAACTCTGGATATTAGTAAACCATTTTAAATTCTTTTGTGCCTATGCATTAGGTCCTATACCTACAAGGGGCAATGAAGCACAACTCAAGGTTGGTACAGAGGTACCAACAGAGGTACCAAGGTTGGTAGCTTTGAACCCAATCACAAGTTCTTGCCCAATTTTCACATGATTTTTTGGCAACTGATAACATATCCTATGCCCTGGTGTTCAGTGTGTCTCTGCAACCACTATAAAATATGAAGAGTGTCCCCTAATAATTCTTCTCAGAATCAAAAATCCTCTAATAATTCTTCTCAGCAACCAAAAGCCACTTTCCTACTCACTTATTCCAGGATTGGGAGATAGAAAGAAAAGATAGAACTAAGGAAACATTTAAAAGCCAGATCATTGAAGTAATTTTGAATCATGTTCAGTTTAGACTTTATTCAGTAGGTGTAAGAGACCAATGAAGCATTTTGGTTAGAGGAATGTACGATCACAATTATTTTAGAGATTCCATATAGATTATAAACTCTACAGGTTTTGTAATAATGTACATGAAAAAATTCTGCTGTAAACAAAAATGATATATTTACTAACATATTGATGTGATAAAATTATAAGTCATTAAATATTCACGTATCAACATACTCCTCCTTTGTCTAAAGTAAAGGGGGGAAAACAGAATCTACCCCTTCTCATTAGCCTTAAGGATAAATTTCTAAGAATAATATCCATTCAATAAATATTTATTTTCATGCCCATGTTATGTTAGGCACTCTTCTAGGTGTCAGGGAGCAAAACAGGGAGGGTCTCCATTCTTGAAGTGTTTATAGTCTGCTGAGACAGACATTGAACAAATAATCAAATAAGCTCGGGCTTTCCAAATGGCTCTTTGCTACTCCTGCTATTCCTAGCAATGCCACGCTTTGATTTCTTTTCACGGTTAAGTCCCTTCCCTATTCCACCTTTCTTTAAGGGCTCCTAAGCAATCATCAGAGGTCTCAAACTCGCTGCTTCCAGACCTATTTTATTTGGCCCACACAATGCTGAGGTCTACTTTCTTAAAAAATGTGAATTCCTTGCCAACATAAAATAGGAGCTTCTAGTTTCTCTTGAATGTTTGGTCAGATTGAACCTCAGTTTCTACAATGCAGCAAGTGTCCAGAGTTGCCTAACAGCTGTCATCTTCAGAAGTAATGTGTTCCATCTCCTCAGCCACATGTCAGCCCAGTCCCAATCACCTCCTGACGTGCAGGCCAAGGATGTATTGACCTCGATCATCTCCCTTTGGTTGCTATTTTTCCTACACTGGGCTCAGTTCATCTACCTTATTCGCCTCTCTTAGATAGTTGAATTTGTGACTACCATTCTACAGAGAAAAATTCAGCAGTCTTTTTACAAAATCCTTTTTAGCATGTTCTCTCCCCTGGTTGTACTGCTCATGAAGTTTCTACACTAAGTAAGTAATCGAATACTATTCATCAGTCAATTTCTCTCTAACTCCTCTCTCCAACTGTGCCTTTCTTTAGAGCCATTTGTCTCAAGCAAACCAGATTACTCATTGGTCAACCCCAAATATAACCTGCTATTTTCTGTTTCATTGCCTTCAATCCTACTAGAATTTCTGTATCTAGAATTCATACCACCTCTCCAAACACTGTCCAGTTCTGTCTATCATCAAGTCCAATTCACATCCTCTACCTCTTCCATAAAGCCTCCCTGACTTCCAACTAGATGTGGTACAGCCTCTCTGTGAACCCTCATACCACCTTATCAGAACTCTGTAAAGTTCTTCAAGCTTCCTACTTCACACCATAGCTTTCTACATTTGAGCTTCCTGAAGGCAGGAATCCCATCTAACTTTTTCTTTTTATTGTGTTATGTTAGTCGCCATATAGTACACCACTAGTGTTTGATGTAGTATTCTGTGATACATTGTTTGTGTATAACACTTAGTGCTCCATGCAATCTGTGCCCTCCTTAATACCCATCACTGGGCTCACCCATCCTCCTCCCCTCCCCTCTAAAACCCTCAGTTTGTTCCCAGAGTCCATAGTCTCTCGTGGTTCCTCTCCCACTCCCATCTAATTTATCCTCCTTTTCTCACCACCACAGTGCATAGCAGAGAACAGTAGTCATTTGCACAATAAATGAAGAGAAATTTTACTTAAAACTCATTGTAAAGGGAAGGGATAGGTGCTGACTATATTAACTCCCTGTAGGATACCACTAGTTCTTTTCAGTGCTCTAGTCACATAGAGGGACACTTGTTTGGAGGAAGTTTTGTAATTGACCTCTTACTCCCTACTTTTGCCATTCCTATACATGTGTCCAGTGGGAACATGGTCATTCATCCCATGTGTTTTCTCAGTTCCTTACTTAGTAATCTAGTCCAAGACATTTTCTATCTCCTCTCACTAAAATGTTACATGAAATAGCTTTAAGTTCTAGACTCTAGAGCCATAACAAAGTTTGGGATTTATCTTGTTTTCCCTTGACTGCAAGCCTTGAGGGCACGAATTCTTAGCCATCATATCTTATACAAGTAAATAAATGTTTTTGTTACATGTGTCTTTCATTTATATTTAGAAATTATTTGGACATTTAATTCTAGAGCTAGAATGTATTCTGGTAATTTTGGTATGGATGTTAGTTTCTCTCCTTAGAAAGGCTATATGTTTTCCTATAAAATGAGAAAAACAAAAATATATGCTGAGAAGTTAAATTTCTTATGTAATTTCACACAGTTAGTTACTGGAATCATCTGGACTATTTCAGTTGTGAGTGGAATGAGCAGAAAATGGAGGTGTATCATTTTGAAAAATGATCTTGTCTACCCACCTACCGCTCTAGGCAAGAGTGTCCTGAGGTTACCAATTACTTGTTCAGCTGTTCAATTAGCACCTTTTGGGAGCTGAGAGCTGTGTGCTCAACCGCCTGAGGCACACACACAAAATTTCCCGGTTCACTACTTATCAGTTTCACTTCCAAGGTCAAAGGAGATTAATTTCTCTTCTTTTTATAAGGCAGCCTTTCAGTCACAGTCTTGGATTCCAACAATCTTGCCCCCACACTTCTGATCTGTACTTTATTCTATGTCAGCAAGTCATTTTTAAATAAAAATAAATAAATAAAAATAATATAAAAACAGTTCTCTTCTGGAGGGTGAAAGATCTCAGAGCCCAATGCACCCACAGGCAGATCATTTAGAACTACCCAGCCTACTCATAGAATTCTACTTGGCAAACGATGATGTGTGAGCCTGTTTTTTAGTTCCAACCTGTTTCATACTCAGGCTAGCCCAACTATTTCCCTTATTTCCAATTCCTTGGGGATGCCAGATCTTTTCTGGCTAAATTCCAGCTACAACGCCCTAAACTCAAGGCACAACTTCACTTCTTGCTTCAACCCGAAGCCCGTAAGTGGATGGTTTCTCCTCCTGTTGTTTCTGCCAGGGGACCCTCCTGAATGCCTGCCTTAACACACAGTCCAGGTCTGTCCCCTTCTGCTCTTAATTCTAACCTCATTTCCTCTCTCTTTGCTGTTTCTAAGCAGATTGACTAGTTCTCTTTCTCTTCCAAACCTGGCCAGTCACATTGTGTCCTGGTCTCATTTCCTGATGTCAGTCAGCCCCAACTCCTCTTAAACTTCTGTCAATAAATGGCAGGCTCTTTTTATGATTAGTGGCCAATCCCTCGTGTTTCTCATATAGGGAATAAAGAGGTGAAAAAAAAAAAAAACCTGAAAGTCTTTTCATTAATGTTATCACAGGATGGGGAGAGAAACAAAGTCACTTAGCTTCGAATACTCATTATTCAGTACATAGAAATAAAAAGCAGATAATAAGGCAGTGTTTCTCAAAGTGTGGTTCAACAGACCACCTGTCTCGGAAAGATTTGTGGGAAAGGGAGGGGGACAGGTTGTTGATTGATAAAATCCTGGCCTCTACCGCAGACAGACAGAACCCAGAACCAAAATCTCTGAATATCTACTAAGAATCTGAGTTTTTGACAAACTCCCAGTTCTTTTAATGCACTTTCAAACTTAAGAGGAACACACAAGTGTCTCTATTGTCATTTAAAAGTAGTTATTCTTTCATATGCCATGTTTGTTCCATGCCAGTCTTTAGGTTTCTTCTGTACTCAATGTGGTATTTAATATGTGCTTTTATAGAGACAGGAGATATAGTAGAGAATGATCAAACAAATTCCTTCCTCATGAATCTTACATTCTGGTTGGAAAAACAGAGATCCACAGTCATCCTAGCAAGAAAATAAAATGAAAATTGATGAAGAGTCTCAGCCACTTCTTGAGGAACAAAGATTATGTAAAAATACACACAAGTGCATTTATATATATTTTATATGTAAATATATGTGTATTTTATATGTATTTCTATGGTCACATAAAATAAGAAAACATAAAATGACAAATTTGCAATAGCTAGAATGGTTTTTGGGTTTTGTTCTTTTAATTCTGAGGAATTGCTTTAGGTCCTTCTAGAATGTTCTCAGAGGCTTTTGTATAGGCTCTAAAAATGTATCCATTCTTACTGAAATTAAAAATTTTAGGGGGTGCCTGGCTGGCTGGCTCAGTCATAGAGCATATGGGACTCTTGATTTGGGGGTCTTGAGTTTGAACCCCACGCTGGGCATGAAGATTACTTAAAAAAAATTAAATACCAAGCAATAGGAGAGGAATTCTTAGTCATGAACATAGATCTCAGTGCAACCATCAGAAATGCAGCACCAAGAGAAAACATGTTATTTGGCAAACAGGCACCAGAGCATGTACCCAGAAATGTCTGTGTGCACGTGCACTAACAATTACTACAAACCCACACACACTCACTTGAAATTCCTGAGTTATATATATGGAGAGTCATGAATGCTTTTCTGGATTGAAGTAGAAATGAAGGGAGGGAAAGGATGAAAAGCATAAAGGCATCTCGAGCCAAGCTTACCTCAACCTCTTTGCTCTTGCACAAAGATGTATTTCATTTGGCAGTGTGAATGTAGATGTGACCAACACGAATGCTGAGGATTTAAAAATCAGCCAGCAATCCCTGGGCCATTTCAGCTGTGTTTCTACTTCACAGGGCCTCTTGGGGACTGCTGGGAGCAGGTGTGAAGTTCCAGTTTATTAACAAGTTAAGTCAGTGTTGCTGTGCATTTTGAGGGGCCTAATAGACTAGCCAATCTCAATGAATATAGAGTAGCACTGTACTGGAAAGACACAGAAAAATTAAAATCCTATCATTGTTACTATTGCAAAATGCACCTGTTAGAAGGATGCTCTATTTCAGGCATTGTGCTAAGTGATTTAGAAGCATCATCAAGTTTATTAAATTGCTTAGATAAATTAGTAAAGTTTTTTTTTCTGGATAAAGAATGGAAATTATAGTTGAATGTGAGGATCCAGCCTGTATCAATGAGAATCTCCAGTTTGTCTTCTCTACATATTGGTCTACTTAATTCCTTGCTTTTTTTTTTGCCAATAGAGCTTAAAATTTGGGCCATACCTAGCTGCTGAGTGCAGTATGAACTATGAGGTTTGATTATCTGTGAAAAGATTTCAGAAGGCTATCATCTCCACCATGGCAGATAGAATGCAAACATTTATTTTACTGTATTTGAGAGGGCATCAGAAGGAAGAAAGTAGGACATAAAGTATAAGCATTAGATACAACTTTAAGAACTATTTAATCTAGCCCCCTAATTTTTAATTAAAAAAGAATGAGGACCAAAGACATAATCTGATTTTGTACAGTCTTCTATATTTCTTTATGTGTTCAGGCTTTTGCTCCAACTGTTTGGCTCTCAACACATGATTCTCAATCAAATAGAAATCATTTGCTGTTTTCGTCCTTTCTAGAATGTTTTGCCTATGTAGCCAGCTCACAGGACTGAGAGGCTAAAAAAGCCACCAGTCTCTTCATAACTGACAGCCATGGACGATCATTCTGGCATATTCAGAACCATAAGTAATTATAATTGTGGCTGGCTGCAATCGATTTTATAACTTGGAAGGGTTAAAGTTTAGTTGGACTACAACTGATGCATTATGGCACTAGTCACATTAAAAATAATCATAAAAAGAAACAAGTGGAATTAATTTTAACAATATATTTTAGTTAACCCAATAGAGAAAAAAATTATCATTTCAGCATATAACCGATATTAAAAACTATCAATGAAGTATTTTGCGTTCTTTTTTCATACTAAGTTTTCAGTATCTACGTGTATGATTTTTACACATACAGATTTTATCACTTGAACACACTTAATCTCAGTTAAGACCAGCCACATTTCAGGTACTCAATAGCCACACGCAGCTAGTGGCTACTATATTGGACAATACAATTCCAGAAGCTTCCAGCTTTAAAAACTTGATGCCTCCGATGTATAGGCTCTGAATAGAGTGGGGATAGAATTACAGATAAAAGAAAATACATGTAAAGAGTGACTCCTATTATCCTGACTTATATTTGTGTCAAGTGCATCCATAATAAAGCCTCTCCTTTCTCAATTGTTATTGAAGGGTGGAGGATGGAAAATATGGTCTGCTACCACATGGATTTCTGACCAGTTAGCCCACTATTGAAAGCTGCCTAAAGTTTTTTCTAACTCTTTCCCATTCTTTTTATAAACCAGGAAAGTAGTTCAAGCCTACATGTACCAAGGAGAGTCATAGAAACCAGCCAGCCCACAGGAAGAGGGAATTCACTCTGAGAAGACTCGGAAGAAACATGTGAGTTATCTCCAACTATCTGAAGGCCTATCACGTAAAGAAACTAAGACTTGTTCTTTTGTTCCTAAGGGACAGCAATGCTAAGGGTTCAGGCTTTTACTGAATACCCACCAGTATCAGGTGCTACGTGCGGGGCTTTCAATACATCATCTCTAGTTCTTGTATCTACCTCAAAGTAGATAAGGTTATCCTGTTTTACAAGTGGAAACAAGAGATGAGGGCACAGAGTGGTTAAGCTGTGCTCCCAAAGTCACACTCTGCGTAACTGATAGACGCGGACTCTAATCCAGGTCTCTCTCCACATCGATAATCCACAATGTTACCCTTCCAGCTGCTCAGGCCAAAAAACTTGAAGCCACCTTTGACTCCTCTTTTTCTCTCACACACTGTATCTCAGCCTTCAGCAGACTATATCTGCTCTACTTGCAAAATATATTCGAGGTTTGAGTAGTTCTCACCACCCCTGCTATTGCCAGCCTGCTCTAAACCCCCAGCACATCCATCCATGTTATTAGTTTCTTCCTAACTGCCCTCCCAGCTTGTGCTCATGGCCCCTGCTCTTCTACATTTGACACAATAACTGGAGTCATCCTAGGAAAGAAAAGTTCAAGTGTATCACTCCTCTGTTCAAAGGTATGACATCCTAACTCAATTTGGATAAAAGCCAAGGTTATTACTGCTGTTGCCTATATAAGACCCTAACCAACCCTGTTACTATTATGTTCCACCTCCTTGCCAGTCCTCAGGAACCCTGGCTTGGGGCCTTTTAACTTGCTGTCTCATCTACCTGACATGCTCTTCTCTGAAATATCTGATGAGCTTTCGTCACCTCTACCTCCTTCAAAGTCACCGTCTCCGTGAGGCTTTCCTGACCACTCAATTTTAAATTGCAACCTGTCTACTGATCTTTATTTTTTTTTTCTATAGCACATATTACCACCTAACAGATTATACTTTCTAAATTCTTCCTTTTATCTATCTTCTCTTCTCCTAGAACAATAGGAGTTCTGTGAGAGCAGAGATTTTTTTTTTCTGTTTACTTCTATCACCTAAAACGGTATCTGGCCCACTGAATGAATCTCGCTTGGAGAGAGACATCACTAAGATAAGGCTAAGGCCTGTAACATTATGGGAACACACACTATCACGGATGAAAGAATTATCTGATTTTCCAAGTAGGACCAATGGGGAGACACTAAAGAGAAATGCAGAGATTTTTCTCACAGTGGTTTTAAAAACGTAATGGAGCTAAATGAAGTCAAAATTGACTGCACAACCACACATAGGAAATTAATGTGGGGAACGGAAGGGATAAATTCTTAAACTTAAAAGACCTTCCAAAGGCTGTAATTCTGTGATTCTCAGGTTTGTTTCACCTTAGGATAGGCTCAGGTTCCAAGGTCATAATGTCTTCTCCAGCTGGATATCTGAGCTATACTCCAGCAGATTGGGAACAGTGCCATCTGTTTATAAGGGACACTGAGCATCTTCCCCTAGCATCAGACTAAAGGTTAGAGAACGAAGGAATAAATATTCTATCTCACTGTAACCCAGGTCCTAGGGAATGGGGAAAGTCAGGAGCCAGAGTCTTTAGGGAGAGTCATAAGCAAGGCGTCCAGGACAGTGAGATTGCCTTTTGTGGCACATATCACTGCATTTCATTATGTGTACAGTAGGGTGAGCAGAACTTCCTAGGAGACACTTAAAGAGGTTATGTAATCTTGGGAAGTGTCTAGAAGATTTCCTGACTCAAAATTACTCCCCATATCTAGTACCTTGCAAGCAATCTCACATTTTCTGAACAGGTAAAATAAAATAAAGCAAAATGATGCTTTCACTTATCCTGCAATAGACACTTGAACAACATGAGGGTTAGGAGCATCAACCCCCAGACAGTTGAAAATCTGTGTATTACTCATGACTCCCCAAAAATTTAACTACCAATAGCATACTGTTCATTGGAAGCCTTACCAATGAGCAGTTGACTAACATATATTCTGTACTTTATATGTTATATATACTGTAAACTTACAATAAAGTAAGTTAAAGAAAAGAAAATGTTAAGATAGTCACAAGGGAGATAAAATACATTCACAGTTCTGTACTGTTTTTTATAAAAAAAAAAAAAAAAAACTATGTGTAAGTAGGCCCACACAGTTCAAACCCTTCTTGTTCAACTGTATATTGTTTTTTACCCAAAGTTTGGAAAATTTTGAAGCTTTTCCCCCTTTTTAGTGAAGTAACGAGATTCAGGAAGATCATAATATTTGTGCAAAAAACCCTATACAATTCCAACTCTCATTTAAACTTTCTTATTTTTAACAGTCATGGTTATCGAAATCCAAAGACTCTGCCAATGCAGAGAATATTAAGTACGATAGCCTCTGGTTCTGAACTGAAACAGAATTAAAATTCTCAAAATGATATTTCATCCCACACCCCAGAAGTTTTCTTTTGAAGTCGACATAACTCACACATCAAAACCTCCAATGAAAGTGTTCATTAGCTGTAAGATACAACTAATTGATTTCAAAAGCCTTACCAGGCATGGCATTTTTATTTCCTATTTTTATAGACCTGGGAAAAAACAACTGCAGGGTTCTTGGATACCAATTTAATTACAATGTTTATTGCAGTCCAAGAATTCTTTGCAGAGGTGCAAAGTGTCTCCTATTTTCTTTTTCTCTTGTCCTTTTAAACCAAAGGTGATAGTCTCAAAGGCAAATTTGAACCTTGCATGAAAGACAAAGCACACACAAGGAAGTGAAGTTAACAAGAAGCTACATGAATCGCTGGATTGTTATTATCAAATTATTTGGTATCATAAACTCTTTGCTACAAATAAACAAGTATAAGAATGTGACTGACACAAACATTCAAAGGCCTGTATAACTGGCAATAAGCTGAGACTTAGAAGCATTTTAGATCTTACTCTTTAAACGTGATAAAAGTCAGATGGACTTTTATCAAAAAGTCAAAAGTCCAAGTCACCCCGCAAGAGCAAAAACATTTTTCTATCTTAATACACTTAATTGCTTTGAATAGTCATGATCTGTGACTAAGATAGTTGGTAGAGAACAGATGACATATTTGACTGTGTAAGAGCTATTCCTTCATGCTACATAGTAAGTCTTCTGTAAATGATTCCAGAATAAGAAATAATATTATTTTTACTATTCTTTTGCAAGATACCATTTTCTGTCACTCTCCACCTGACAAACGTTGTGTGCTCAGAAAGTTCAGCCTGAAAAATTCTCAGGGTATTACTTTTGCCCATATTTCTGGAAAACTGGTAACTCATTGTAAAACTCGAGAACAGACATGAGAGTATTAGAAGAAATGAAAGATATCAGCGTGACTTGGATTTAAGATCAGTATAGCAGAAGGATTTCAGGGCCAAAGTTCTAAGAATGCATAGGGTCCAAACTAATGGCATTTGCCATTGAAAGCTCATCCAACCCAGAGTTCTATATGACTTTCCAGGGAACACCTGGCTCTCCAGCAAAGGGAGAAGGGAGAGGGAGGACTCCGTTTATGTCAACAAATCCCATAGTCACTTTCTCCGGACAATCAGGGCACAGAAATTAAAGTGATGCAAGACTTGTACAAAAGGAAGAGGTGAGGGCGCCTGGGTGGCTCAGTTGGTTGAGCGACTGCCTTTGGCCCAGGTCATGATCCCGGAGTCCCGGGATCAAGTCCCATATCGGGCTCCCGGCTCTGCGGGAGGTCTGCTTCTCCCTCTGACCTTCTCCCCTCTCATTCTCAGTCTCTCGCTCTCTAATAAATAAATAAAAATCTTTAAAAAAAAATTAAAAAAAAAAAAAAGGAAGAGGTGATAACATCCAAGAGAGAATGATTCTAAAACATCTGCTAGAAGTTCAACTACTTGGACCTACAGCGTTAAAACCTATGACTATGACAATAACTTGGTACTTCTTTTTACCTCAACATGAGGTAACAGAAGATGGTTTCTAATTCTGCAATCCTGGGTTTTTTGGGTTTTGTTTTTGTCTTTGTTTTGTTTTGGTTGGTTATTTTTTTTTTAATAAATTCTAGGAGATAGAAAAAGTGTTGAAGACCTCCACATAAATCATTCTCCTTGTGTTTACATTTGAGTGCCTTGCTATATTCATCTAATGACTTTTGTCTGTTTTCCTTTTGCAAACTCAGCATGGTTATAAATACAGTAAATAACAGCATTTCTTTCACCATCACTATTCCAAAAATAGGCTCAAACAGTGCAAATATTACATCCTTTTTAAAGCTTTCTTATTACCCCAACATTTTTTTTTTCTCCTACTTTTTCTACTAGTAAGAATTGGCAGCCACTCTTCCCTAATCTCAATTGGCTTTATTAAACCATGTAGAAAGGAATGCCTCTCAAAGCAAATGGTATGTATTTTCTCGCTTGTCAGTACTTTCCTGGTTGGATACGTCTTCCTTGAATGCTTTACCCAGAAATGGCTAACAAGAACATCTGAGGCCTTGAGTTTTCTTGGCAGAGTAGTCACATGTTTTCTATCATAATAAATTGTCCTTTTGGTCTTCAGCTCACTGCTTCTTGACAGCTTATTCTTGTCATGTGAATACATTTTCAGAATAATAATAGACAACTGAGCCACAATTCATCTATGAAAATCAACGTGTTTTTAATGATGCTTTCTAGAGAAAGCTTGAATATCTGACTTGTCAATGTTTGAGACATTCAATTAAACCAGTGACTTACTTTGAAAATCGGTGAATTATGTTTTTCCAGTGGAGAATACATCTTAAGTGACCAAATAGCCTTGGTTGTAAGCAACAGCTCTAATTTTGAAATAATGCCAGCTAATATATGTAGGAGGAATGATAGAATTAATAAGTTACCACTTTGTAAATTTTAATAAAATTATTGATTTTGACAAGAATTTTCACATGGTATTAAAACTGTAAGGAAAAATGTATAGCAGGATTAGACATCTGTGTCATACTAAAGCATACAGATTATTTTCTAGTAATGAGGAGAAAAAAATACAGTATTATAGTAAATGATTAGGTAGTTATTAACATATGCAGTCAAAGCAATGCAAATTGTGAGAAACCCAAATCTGTGTTCCCTGATGTAATACAGTATGGAGTACAGACTTAAGCTAGAATCTACTCCTACCAAAATATTGACTGTGATTTAATTAAGCCTATCCACACGGATACAACACAAATCCAGAAAAATGGGATATTCTACAGGATAAATGATCCTTTCTTCTTGGCAAGTCAGTGTCATGAAGAAAGAACTCTTCTAAACTAAAACTTTGTCAAATGCTTTTTCAGCATCAATTGAGAGTATCATATGTTTCTTGTTCTTTCTTTTATTAACATATTGTATCACATTGATTGATTTGTGGATGTTGAATCACACTTGAAGCCCAGGAATAAATCCCACTTTGTCGTAGTGAATAAACCTTTTAATATACTGTTGGATCTTATTGGCTAGTATTTTGGTGAGAATTTTACATCTATGTTCTTTAGGGATATTGGTCTGTAATTCTCCTTTTTGATGAGGTCTTTGTCTAGTTGTGGGATCAAGGTAATGCTGGCCTCATAAAATGAGTTTGGAAGTTTTCCTTCCATTTCTATTTTTTGGAACAGTTTCAGGAAAATAAGTATTAATTCTTCTTTGAATGTTTGGTAGAATTCCCCTGGGAAGCCATCTGGCCCTGGACTCTTGTTTGTTGGGAGATTTTTGATGACTGCTTCAATCTCCTTACTGGTTATGGGTCTGTTCAGATTTTCTGTTTCTTCCTGGTTCAGTTTTGGTAGTTTATGTGTATCTACGAATGCATCCATTTCTTCCAGATTGTCTGATTTGTTGGCATATACTTCCTCATAATATGTTCTTATAATTGTTTGTATTTCTTTGCTATTGGTTGTGATATCTCCTCTTTCATTCATGATTTTATTAATTTGGGTCCTTTCTCTTTTCTTTTTGATAAGTCTGGCCAGGGGTTTATCAATATTATTAATCCTTTCAAAGAACCAGCTCCTGGTTTCATTGATTTGTTCTACTGTTTTTTTGGTTTCTACTTCATTGATTTCTGCTCTGATCTTTATTATTTCTCTTCTTCTGCTGGGTTTAAGCTTTCTTTCCTGTTCTCTCTCCAGCTCCTTTAGGTGTAGGGTTAGGTTATGTATTTGAGACCTTTCTTGTTTCTTGAGAAAGGCTTGTATTGCTATATATTTTCCTCTCGGGACTGCCTTTGCTGTGTCCCAGAGATTTTGAACAGTTGTGCTTTCATTTTCATTTGTTTCCATGAATTTTTTAAATTCTTCTTTAATTTCCTGGTTGACCCATTCATTCTTTAGTAGGATACTCTTTAGCCTCCATGTATTTAAGTTTTTTTTTTCATTTTGGAGCATTACTGAAAGCAACAAACATGTTCTGTGTCATCATTAGTATACTTTCCAGACTCCAGGAAAGTCCTCTACTACAAGGTAAAAGAGGGTCCATTTTATGGAATAGTTTGTAACAACTTCCCTGCCCTCCAGTACTTCACAGGATACAATGAACAGGAACCTCTAGCATACCTATTTACAGTGTTCTGACTCTCTAGTGGTCTGCCTGTCTCCCCACTAAACAGTATATTTGGAAGACTAGTGACCATGTCTAAATGCTGTGAAACCCATTGCATCCCATATACGACCTCTGGGGTACTGAAGAGAATGAATAATATACAACTGAAGAGAATGTATAATATAGAATTATAGACCCATCCTCATGTCAGAGGTTTGGGGACACATTTAGCTATTTGATGTTCATATAAGAGGCGTCCGAGACTAATGAAAATCAGGCACTACTCATAGTACCAAATAGTGTTAGACAAGGTTTGTGTTAAAGCATGACCAGTCTGGTTCCCTATTCCATTCTTTCAGGAATGAAGGTCTCTTAGGCTGCCCATAAACCACAGGCACCAGTGCTCAGTGCCTAGGAATTTTGTGATACTCGGCACAGACCCTCCTATGAGACCACTGGTGAAACAGTGTTCACTTTCCTGCACATCTCCTTCTGTTTTACCACCATCCACTGATGGGCAGATGCAACAGTTAATGAGGACACTCAACACTGAAGGTAGATACCAAGAGGGGAAAA
Organism: Nasua narica; assembly: GCA_028533885.1. NCBI lineage: Eukaryota > Metazoa > Chordata > Mammalia > Carnivora > Procyonidae > Nasua > Nasua narica. The sequence goes on from CM052809.1 coordinate 67,997,978, forward strand.
AAAGAACTCAGGTATAAATGAGAGAAAAAGGAAAATAATACATTCACAGGAAAGAAGCAGATGACACTATGAGAGAAGGCCTCAGGGAAAGGATAACAAAGAGAGTGCTGAACTGCTGCCCATGATGGAATCCACTGTGAAGGTGTCCTCCCTTTACTCTGTAGTCCTCCAGCCCCCAAACATTCTTAGGTCACACGCTGCACTATGACCGTCTATCCCATCCCCTCGCGGAAAGCTGTCCTCACCTCCTAAACCTCTTCTCCCTACTTGAAATCACAAGCTGCCTATGGGGGCAATTACTATGTGTATTTGTATATACATAAATATGTACACATATAATACACACACAAACATACATGCAGACTCACCATATAGTCTAAAGCTCAACAATAGCTTAGGTAGAGATGAATTTGAATCCCAGCTCTGCAATTTATACACTGTTTGATAGATGATAGACAGTTAATCTGTATAAACCTCAGATCCTCCCTCTATAAATAGAATAACAATATTTCTACCAGTCTTGATCTAAGATAATGTATGTTTAAAACTTTTCCCAGTTTCCAGCAGAAAGTCAGTACTCAATTAATATTAATATTAACATTTTATCACCCTCTTTGTCCATCAAAATTTGTTCACTTGCTTTTCTTGTTTCCCACAAGTATTAAATACTTGTGTTTCCCACAAGTATTAAATCTTTGCTAGTGCCAAATTTTTGTTTACCATAAGAGTATAGAGACCAAATTCTTGATTGTATGGCATATCTTTTCTTTTTAAACCATCACTAAATATTAACTATAAAAAATGCATCATTATAAATCCCATATTTGGCCTTCTTGTCATATCTGTTATATGTGGTAAGTTGACACAATTCTTTAGACAAAGACATTCCTACCAATGAAAGATTAGAACTGGTTGAGAGATCATTTGCCTGTGATCAACAGTGCAAAATAACTTGGGTACATTGGTTAGCTTCAAATGTAAACCAGAAGAGAACTGGGTTTATATGTGTGTCTGTGTGTCTCTGTGTCTCTTTGTGTATGTCTATGTGTCTGTGTGTCTGTGAGAGAATGGAAACAGAGAGAGAAAGAGAGAAAATGAGAGGAAAAGGGAGACAGAGAAAGAGAGACTGAGAAAAAGGATCAGTGTCATAAAGAGCTTATACTTGGGTAGATTAGTAGGGTGGGTAAATATAAATTGCATTTATTTCATTTCTGCAATGATTTTGCAGAATGCTTGAAATAACTTTGCCTTATATGTGCCTTCACAGTGTTTCAAGTGTAATTGCACAACAAAAAGAAAAGGCAAGGAAAAAAATAATTAGTATTTGAATGTTCCTGGCCTTTCTTCCCTCCCCTTCTCCAAGAAGGTCCTCATTTTGCTGGCATAGTTCCTCACCCCTCCCTTCTGTACCCCAGGGACTGGATATGACAGAAATTACTGAGTGTGATGCATAATCTAGAGGTTGGAGGGTGGGGAGCTGACAAAAGAATAGGGGCTGCAGAAAAGAGGAAGGAGGAGATTTGAAGGGTCAGGGATAAGTTTGGAAGGGGAATTTTTACCCAGAGCAAAGAGGTGAGAGTCCCGTTGTTGTGAATGAGAGAGAATCAATGGAAACATCTAGAAGAGGTTAGTAGTAGAGATAAGAAGAAATGATTCTTCAAGAAATATCACTAAGGATCAAATGTCTTCCTCACAGTATTTTGATAAACTCAAGGTTTTTTTTAAAGATTGTTTTATTTTCCTATATGCCTACTTTTGCCGTGTGTTTCTTTGACTGAAACATCCCCCTAAAACTAGATTTCAATATGTTTCAATGTGTTTGCAGAGTTTCAATTACTTCCTTTATTTTTATTTGACAGATAGGCAACTCCCCAGCTATCTCTGTTCACTAAATTCTCCCAGATGTTTTCTCTGTATTCGTCATCACCTCACATCCAACATGTGAATGTACATTTCTCTTTTGCTGTTTTCTTGAAATCTGTATCATCAGATAACTTGTAAGCAGTTTCTTAGTAAATTAAACAATAAGTTTAACACATGCATGCATGTGCACATTTGTATTCATGCTTGTGAGTGCGTACTCATAAACAAAAAAGTAAATTGGCATATAGCCAAAAGAAGCCCCAGTCATATGTCAAGAGCTATTAGGGGTTGTTCATAATCAGGAGAAGTCTCAGCACTGGCCAAGTACACAATTGCAAATGTGATTACTTGATAAAGACAACAAGTAAAAGCAACAGCCCAGAAAAAGGTGGGTTGCAAGATGTTGGGATTTCATAAATCTTGCTTTGGACAAAGGAGAAAAAAGGCAGCAGAATTAAAGAACACTATTATCTATTAAGTGGAATTCATTATATAGATTTAGTTAGGTCACAAGCAGAACATGCTCCACAAAAAGCCCCTCGCATCCTGGGAGAGTGTGTGTGTGTGTGTGTGTGTGTGTGTGTGTGTGTGTGTGTGATCACATGCAGGATAACATGCTGATTAAAAGCACTGGGCTTGAGTCCATTAGCTAGGCAAATTACTTAACATTTCAAATATATTAATAAAATTAACTTCAGATGATTGCTCTGAGTATTAAATTTGGTAATATGTATAAAAACCTTGACATATTAACTGCACATAGACAGCAAACAAAGAAATATCAACAATAAACATACACAGCATCAACTGTGTATTGCACACAGGTCTATGAGCATGCGTACACATTTGAATATTAAATCCTGTGAGATAGTTACCTATGAAGTGGGTACCATTTTTACCCTCATTTAACAGGTGGGAACAGAGGCAAAGAGAGGTTAAGCAACTCCTCCAAAGCTATGCAGTTAAACTGTTAGAGCTGGAATTAAAACCCAGATCCACTGGTTCCAGAATCTGTGTACTAGATTATCTTCTTAACAAGAACAATAATAGCTGTTCCTTAATCATTATTAATATTTATTGTTAATGTGTGAAAGAAAAAGCACGTTAACATAGGAGCCGATTTCATAAACCAAGCAGCTATATACAAACACATATATTGAAGAAATGGATCTTGCACCAGATTGCCTATCAGCAGGCTTGTCTATTTTTCTTTATGATGGCCCCATAAACCACCATTGTGGGTTGCCGAAGAAAATGTAGATTTGAAGCAGTAAAGTGCAAGACAAACAAAATGAAAGACCTTACCAAAGTTTTAAAGTTTCTCTTGAGACACATAAATAAATGTAGTTTTTTGTGTGTCTCAAAAGCAAACTAAATAGGTCTTATCAGATGCACCAATGAAACCTCATTTTTAAGTTGTAGTTAATAATATTTGAGCCATTGACATCGAAACTGTCTTTTGTTAAAAACAGCATCACAGAGTAGGGTTGACAGATTTCACAGATAAAAATATAATCTTTGGGACTACTTATACTAAAAAATATTTATTATTTATCTGAAATTCAAATTTAATTGGATGCTCTGTATTTTATCTAACAACTCTAGAGTCAGAATACATGTAATTTAAGCTTTAGAGATTGGCATACATGTTGTTTATGAATTCTGCCAGGTATTAGAAGCTGAGAAAAAACACTACATGTCTGTTCTAAAACAAAACAGAAACAAACAAAACCTTATATCATATGTATTTCAATAAATGACACTCTATTTTAAAGATTTTATTTATTTATTTATTAGGAAAGAGAGAGTGAGAGAGAGCATGAGAAGGGAGAAGGTCAGAGTGAGAAGCGGACTCCCCATGGAGCTGGGAGCCCGATGTGGGACTCGATCCTGGGACTCCGGGATCATGACCCGATCCAAAGGCAGTCGCTCAACCAACTGCGCCACCCAGGGGCCCCAATGACACTCTATTTTAAAAAAATCAGATATTTTTTTAAAAAAGAAATTACGAACAGAATTAGTCTTAGACTCCTTTAATGCTTCTTCAAAAATGAGCTCAATGTACTAGATTAAAAGATAAATTTTGAAACTCCTATCCATAAAGTTGTCCCAACTTGACTAGACCTTTCTGAACATTAAATTAAATCTTCTCAGTTCCAGGAGAGTCAATTTATCATCTGGAGACAGTTAAAAAAAAAAAAAAACTTTGCATATATAAAAATATCTCTCTGTAAAACAGTACTGGAGACCATGGAGCAATATAAATCACTGAGAAATTTTGTTTAAATTTATCCTTGGGAGGAAAAAGGGAGGAGGAGAAGGATAGCAGGATGGAAAATCTCAGTTTGGTCAATAAAAACAGAACAGCCTTGAGTGTTATGTTTTCCATGGAAACAAAGAAAAACTAAGCAGAATGTCAACCTATGCATCTCAAACACAGTTTTCGGAGTTTGTGATACAGAGCAGGTTGTGTATGTCCCTTTTTCACCAGTGAAGATCTGTCATTCGGCCAGAGCAACTACAAGCCAAAACTCCCATTATCGTGTGCTTGTCCGTTCAGTGCAGACATCATCTTTTTCAAAACACAAGGGAGGCACAGTTTGGGCTGAATGTCAGACAGCTGTTCTGTGAAGGGAGGCCCTTCTGCTGATCAACAACACAAAGCCTTTGGGGTGCCCTTGCAGGTGCTTATGTGCCGGCAGGAAAAATTTTCTTATTTTTAATGTGTGCAATAATGAGCTTCATGTTAATCCCGTGCGGCACCACAAAGTTTCACATGTTGGCCATAAAAGGAAAGAACCGTGTCTTCACAACTCAATTTGTTTTGCATTCTTACCATTATTAATGACATTCATAATATATAGTCTATTTTGAAATTGTTTCCAGGCTTCTTCCTTCTTAGAGTCTTAGTGGAACATGTCTGGCAGTGTAACCCATCGTAAATTATGATAATCATTTTGAGCAATGATTGGTTTTGCATTGTCACTAGTCAATATAGGGTGCTATATTGGAAAAATTGATTTATTCAAGTTTGTCCAAATAATTGACAAATGAAGTTTTCTTCCACAAAGGCAAATGTAATGAAAGAAGCATTTGAAAGTCAGCTTTTTACTTATTTTCGTGCAGTTAATGACACAAAAAGCAAAGGCAACAAAAGCAAAAGTAAACAAGTGGGACTATATCAAACCAAAGTTTCTGCACAGTGAAGGAAACTATCAACAAATAAAAGGGCAAACTACAGAATGGGAGAAAATATTTGCAAATCATGTATCTGATAAGAGGTTAATACCAGCATATATAAAGAACTCAATAAACTCAATAGCAAAAAAAATCAATTAAAAAATGGGCAGAAGAACTCAAACATTTTTTCAAAGATGACATACAGGTGTCCATAGGTGCATGAAAGGGTGTTCAACGTCACTACTCATCAGTGAAATGCAAATTGAAACCAAATCACCTCACAGCTGTTAGAATGGCTAACATCTAAGAGTCAAGAGATAATACACATTGGCAAGGATGTGGAGAAAGGGAACCCTTGTACGCTGTTGGTGGGAATGCAAATTGATGTGGCCACTATGGAAAACAGTATAAAGTTTCCTCAAAAAATGAAGAATAGAACTACCATATGTCCAGTAATCCCACTTCTGATTATATATCCAAAAGAAATGAAAGCAGGAATCTCAAAGAGTTGTCTGTACTGCCATGCTCATTGTGGCATTAACAAAAGCCTAGCTAGCTATGGAAACAACCTGGGTCCATCAGTGGATGAACCAATAAAGAAGATATGGCATATATATTATTCAAACATGAGAAAGAAGGACATCCTACCATTTGCATCAACTTGGATGAACGCTGAGGGCATTACACTAAGGGAAATAGGCCAAACTGAAAAAAGACAGATACTGTGTAATATTACTTATAAATAGAATCTAAAAAGCCAAACTCACAGCAACAGAGAGTAGAGTGGTGGTCACCAGGTGCTGGTGGGAGAAATGTGGAAGGTGTTGCTCAAAGGCTACACACTTCTAGATAGAAGATAAATACATTCTGGGGATCTATTGTCCAACATGGTGATTATAGCTAAAATACTGTGTCATATACTTTCAAGTTGCCAAGTGAGTAATGTTAAATGTTTTCAACACAGAAAAGGAAATGGCAATTATGTGACATGATAGAAGTGTTAGGTAAGGCTATGGTGGTCATTCATTTTGCAGTATATAAGTGTGTCAAGTCAACATATTGTACACCTTAAACTTATACAACATTGTACCTAGATAAAGCTGGAAAAATTCTATAATAGGCAATATTACAGCATTGCAATGTTACAACAAATAATATTACACTCTTGTAAAACCATAGTATATATTCTTTATGGGATGTATAGACATAAAGCAAAATCATAAAAATTTGCAAGAGAACAACACCCATAAAACACATGGTTGTGGTTGCCTCTGGGGGGGAGGGAGAAGCATGCGTTTGGAAAGGTATATATACTGGAGCTTCAAATGTATCTGCAGTTTTGAACCCTATAAACAAGGATACAAAATACAATTGTAATAACTAAATAAGAAAAAAACAGTAAACAAGCTTAATAATTTAAAATGGTTGCCCAAGGGTAGTAGGAATGGAGGAGTGGGACAGGAGAGTGTAGATGGGGGAATATTTTTTATAATAAGCTATACAGAACTATTTACCTTGAAGCTACACTTATACAAAACAATGACAAAATAAAAATATAGTTTTTAAAAAACAATTAACTACTTAAAAGTTACTTAGTAGCCAGCGGCCCATGTCCATTATTTATTAGGAGTCTCTGCAGAAATCCTATTACTCTTTCCATAGTAAGGACTTCATAGTTTTGATTATGAACTCACAAATATTATATTTGACAGCAGAGAGCCCAACACTTCTCACCTACAAGAGAGGACACAGAGCTGAGGATTTGAGTAGAGCATCTGTTCAATAAACAAAATTTTCTATTTCTCAATGTGTATTATGAATTTCTTGGGCCTCTGTCAGGCTGGATTATAACTTTTTGTGAGGATTACCGCTGTGTCCTTCCTACTCTTTATTATATCTCCAAGACCAAACACGGCAAGAAACATCATAGGTGTCAGAATGGATGAATTAACTAATTAATTAGTTAGTTAATGAATTAACATGTATTTGTTTAACACAGGATAAAGAATAGCAAGTAAAATAGCCATCTTTACTAGAGAAAGAATGAAAACTTGATCCTGTCTATATTAGCGACCCAGGTCCACAACTTGGTATCACCAAATGAATATGGGCATGGTTAGTCAACCTAACCAGTCCTGTTTAAAAACATAGAGTTAATCTTCAAGTAAGAGTTGATTCTTAAATTTTGGTAGAAATATAACAGGATAATCTACTTTATGATCAGTTCTATGTAGTCAGTAAGTCTTACATCAGATATGGTAACACTTTCTCCCATCAGTTGTTTAAAGCTCCCCATAGTGTAAGACAAACATTTTTAAATATTTGCACAAGAAGGAAAAAGAGTTCCTCAACCTTTGTATCTCAGTTAAAATCATGGTAATCCAATATGTGTACTTGCATCTGTTCTCCCATTTGACAAAGCAGGACTATTTTAGAGATTATCTGTATAAAATATAGACAGTTACTAAGACAGAATAACTGTTTATAGGGGAAGACTCACAGTTATATGTCTGCATTTAGGCAAAGAACTGAACATAACTGTTATGGTCAAGGCTTCTGCCTCTGCAGGCTCTGGCATTTTTTAGCTCCTTCACTTCAAATTTAACCCAAAGCATTGATGACTCTTAACTACAAGAATGACCTCAATGAGACTACATTCTACCTAGAAGTTCAATGTGCTTTTAAAAACTAAAACAAAAAACAACTAAGCTATTAACTGATGTAAAATATGCATTTTAAAAGTACACAAATTCTAAATGTATAGCTTGAATTTTCACAAAGTGAATATATCCAACGCCTAAATCAAAAAATAGAACATAGCCATCCTTCTAGCAGCTTCCATAGCAATGCCTCCAAATACCTTACTCTCCAACCCCAGGAGAGAGTCATTCTGAATTCTAACATCTATGATGAGTTTAGCTTGTTTATGAACTTTTATCTTTATGTAAATGAAATCACACAGTGTTCTTTTGTGTGTGTCTGGCTGCTTTTGCTCAACATAATGCTGGCGAGAATCATCAGTCTTCTTTCATAGAATTATCATATGTATGAAATGTTGCATCTTCATTATCCTTTACTTTGAAATATTTCCTATTTTTCATCATTACTTTTTTGACTTGTGCTTTATTTATAAGTATATGGTTTAAATTTCCAGCACTTAGTGATTTTCTAGTTTATTTTTTGTTACTGATATCTAGGTTAATTCCACTGAGGTAAAAATACACACTCCTAATTATTTCAGTCTTTTGAAATTTGCTTTATGATTCAGCATACAGTCAATTTTTGTGAATATTATATTTTCACTAAAGGTATTTTTATTCTGGTCTTATTAGATGTAATCTTCTATGTATGTCAAAAAGATCCACTGTGTTCATTGGCTTTCCAGATCTGAATCTTTATGGATTTTATTTTGGTGTATTTTATTACATGTTTAGAGAGTTTCTTCCATCCTGTGGCTGACTATGGATTTTTCTATTTCTCTCTTTAGTTCTATAAATATGTGTCTTATGCATGTTGAAGCTATAATATTGAGTATGTAGAGATGTAGGGCCTTACCCCTTTCTGTATTTTTTTTACACTTTTGCCACTTGTGAATGTCCCACTTTATCTCTACAAATGTATTTTTATTGTTTTCTTTGTCTTATATTAGTATAGGTATAATATTTTTTGTTACTGATTACAAAGTACCTCTATTTCCTTTGTTCCATTTTTAAACAATTCTGTCCTGTGGTTTATTATAAAAAGCATATAGCTATATTCCATTGTTTAACTAGTCTGATAATCTCCAACTGGAACACTGAGTCCATTACAATGTAATGACATACCATGTGGTCATGTTTAGATCTGCCATCTTACTCTTTCTCCATTTAGCCCAATTCTTTTACATACCTCCTTCCTCTCTTCCATGATCCTTTTTGGGTTAATCAAATATTCAAATTTTTATATTTTGTCCATATTAACTCGGTTATGCACTATTAAATTCTTTGGTTGATTACAGGCCAAAATATGCCATGCTTCAATGACTGATTTGAAGTTATTACAAATTTTTTCCTCCACTTCCCTGGTAATCCTAATATCTTAACCACTTTAATTATATTTACTCCTCCCGTCTTTTGTGTTATTTTTCTCATGCATTTTAATTGTACATATTTTTCAAATTCAAAGACATTATTATGATAATTTTGAACATCAATATTCAATTCTATTTATCCACCTATTCATTCTTTCTTGTGCTCCTTCCATTTCCATGTTTCTGTCCAAAATCATTTTCTTTCTTCATAAAGAACATCTGTTAATATTTCTTTTAAGACATGCCTGCTAATGACTAATTTTCTCAAACTTACTTTCTAAAAAATACTTTTAAAGATATATTCTTTGGAATAGAATTCTAGGTTGAAAATTTTGTTTGTTTAGTGGTTTTTTTCTTTGAGCATTTGAAAGCTATTGTTCCTATATCCCCTGTTTGTCCTGTTATTCTTGCTCTTTTGAAGATTTAATGTCTTTTTTTTTAGGCTGCATTATTTTTTCTTCTCCTTGGTTTTCATCACTTCTATCACTGTGTATCTAGTTTCTTTTCATTTTTTTTTTTTGTTTTTTTTTTTATCCTGTTTTGGCTCAATGAACCTTAAATCTATGGATTTTTCTTTTCATCAACTTTGGAAAAATTATTTGCCATCATCTCTTTTAATATTGCTGCTGTCTCTTTCCTCCTTCTCCTTGTGGTATATGTCTTCTAGAACTTTCCACTGTGGTCCAGGTGGCTCTATTGCTCATTTTTTTTATAATTTATTTTTTTAAAGATTTTATGTGTTTATTTGAGAGAGAGATTACAAATAGGCAGAGAGGCAGGCAGAGAGAAAGGGGGAAACAGACTCCCCACTGAGCAGAAAGCCCGATGCAGGGCTCAATCCCAGGACCCTGAGATCATTACCTGAGCCGAAGGCAGAGGCTTTAACCCAGTGAGCCACCCAGGTACCCCTATTGCTCATTTTTAATGTACTTTTGTCCTTTTATCTGTAATATTTGGTTTATCTATTTTCCAATAACCTGTCTTCTAATTCCTAAATACTGTCTTCTAGTTTTCAAATCTGCTACCAAATCCATCTATTAAGTTTTTTTTATTTAATTCCGGTATAGTTAATATACAGTGTTACATTAGTTTCAGATATAAAATAGAGTGATACCACAATTCAATACATTCCTCTGTGCTCATCTTGTTAAGTGTACTCTTAATCCCTTTGACTTATTTCACCCATTCCCCTTGCCTACCTCCCCTCTGATAACCACTGTTTGTTCTCTGTAGTTAAGAGCCTGGTTTTTTGTTTGTCTCTTTTTTTCTTTGTTCATTTGTTTTGTCTCAAATTCTACATAGGAGTGAAACCTTATGGTATTTTACTTTCTCTGACTGACTTATTACACTTAGCATTTTACTCTCTAGATCCAACCATGTTGTTGCAAATGGCAAGATTTCATTCTTTTTTTTTTTTTAATGGCAGAGTAATATCCCGGTCTATATATATTCCACTCTTCTTATCCATTCATATATTGATAGGCACTTGGGCTGCTTCCATAATTTGGCTATTATAAATAATGTTGCTGTAACCATGGGGTGCATGTATCTTTTTGAATTAGTGCTTTCATATTCTTTGGGTAAATAGTGTGATTCCTGGATCATAGAGTACTTCTATTTTTAATTTTTGAGAAACCTCCATACTGTTTGCATTCCTATCAACAGTGCATGAGAGAGAGTTCCATTTTCTCACATTGTCACCAACACCTATTATTTCTTGAGTTTGACTTTTAACAATATTTGTTCTTCCAATCCATGAGTGTGGAGTATCTTTCCATTTGTTTTTGATTTTCCATTTCTTTCATCAGTGTTTTATAGTTTTCATAGTAGAGGTCTTTCACCTCCTTGGTTAAAGTTATTCCTAGGTATCTTTTCTTTTCTTTTTTTTTTTTAGTGTAGTTGTAACCAGGATTATTTTCCTAATTTCTCTTTCTGCTGCTTTATTATTAGTGTATAGAAATGTATAGAAATTTATGTATATTGATTTTGTATCTGTGACCTTACTGAATTCATTTGTTGATGCTAGTAGTGTTTTAGAGGACTCTTCAGGGTTTTCTATATATCTGTCATAACATCTGCAAATAGCAAAAGTTTTATTTCTTCCCCATTAATTTGGATGCTTTTTATTTCTTTTTTTAAAGATTTATTTATTTATTTTAGAGGAGGGAGCATGGTAGAGAGGGGCAGGGAGAGAGGGATAGAAGGAATCTCAAGCAGACTCCCCTCTGAGAGTAGAGCTTTCTCTACTAGTAGAGTTCTCTACTAGCATTCTACTAGTACTAGTAGAGTTCTCTACTAGCATTCTACTAGTACTAGTAGAGTTCTCTACTGCTCTACTAGTAGAGTTCAAGGCTGATCTTACAACCCTGGGATCATGATCTGAGTTGAAATCAAGAGTGGGACACTTAAGGAACTGAGCCACCCAGGCATCCTGGATGCCTTTTATTTCTTTTTCTTTTCTGCTTTCTGTGGCTAGGACTTACAGTACTATGTGGAATAAATGTGATGACAGTGGACACCCTTGTCTTGTTCCTGATCTTGGGAAAAAAAACTCATAGTTTTTCCCCATTGAGTATGATGTTTGCGCTGGGTTTTTCATTTAAGGCCTTTATTATGTTGAGGTATATTCCCTCTAAATCTATTTTGTTGAGGGTTTTTAATCATGAATGGGTGTTGTACTTTGTCAGATATTTTTTCTGTATTGTTGAAATGATCATTTGGTTTTTACCCTTTCTCTTATTGATGTGATGTGTCACATTACTTGATTTACAAATATTGAACCACTGTCGCATCCTGGGAATGAATCTAGAATTTATTTTCTAATTTATTTCCTAATATTTATTGAGGATTTTTGCATCTATGTTCATCAGAGATGTTGGCCTGTAGTTCTCTCTCTTTTGTGGCATCTTTATCTGGTTTTGGTAATAAGGTAGTGTTGACCTCATAAAATGAATTTGGAAATTTTCCTCCCTCTTCTATTTTTTGGAGTAGTTTAAGAAGAATAGGTATTAACTCTTCTCTAAATGTTTGGTAGAATTTACCCATGAAACCACCTTGTCCTGGACTTTTGTTTTTTGGGTGCTTTTTGATTACTGATTCAATTTCATTGCTGGTAATTAATCTGTTCAAATTTTCTATTTCTTCCTGATTTAGTTTTAAGAAGTTATGTGTTTCTTGGAATTTATCCATTTCTTCTAGGTTGTCCAATTTGTTGGTATATAATTTTTCATAATATTTTCTTATAATCCTTTGTATTTCTGTGGTGTCAGTTGTTATTTCTCTGCCTTCATTTCTGATTTTGTTTATTTGAGTCCTCTCTCCTTCTCTCTCTCTCTGTCTTTATGAGTGTGGCTAGAGGTTTATCAGTATTTTTTTAATCTTTTCAAAGAACCAGCTCCTGGTTTTACTGATCTGTTCTGTTGGGTTTTTTTTTTAAGTTTCCCTTTCATTTATTTCTGTTCTAGTCTTATTATTTCCTTCTTTCTACTAGTATGGGGTTTTGTTTGTTCTTTTTCTTACTCCTTTAGGTGTAAGGTTAGACTGTGTATTTGAGATTTTTCATGCTTCTTGATATAGGCCTGTATTGCTATAAATTCCCTCTTAGAACCACTTTTGGTGCATCCCAAAGATTTTGGATCCTTGTGTTTTCATTTTCATTTGTCTCCATGGATTTTTTTATTTCCTCTTTGAGTTCTTGGTTGACCCACTCATTATTTAGAAAATGTATTTAACCTCTGTATATTTATGCTCTTTCCAGATTTTTTCTTGTGGTTTAATTCTAGTTTCATAGCATGTAGTCAGAAAAGATGCATGGTATGACACCAATCTTTTTTAATTTGTTGAGACTGGTTTTGTTGCCTAATATGTGATCTATTCTGGAGACTGTTTCATCTGTATTTGAAAACAAAGTGCATTCTTCTGTTTTAGGATAGAATGCTCTGATTATCTCTTTTAGAGCCATCTGATCCAATGTGCCATTCAAAACCATTATGTTCTTGTTGCTTTTCTGTTTGAATGATCTATCCATTGATGTAAGCGAGGTATCAAAGTCCCCTACTACTGTTATGTTACTAACAATCACTTCCTTTATGTTTGTTATTAGCTGCTTTATGTATTGGATGCTCCCATGTTGGGTTCATAAATATTTATAATTGTTATATCTGTATCAATTGTTGGATTGTTCCCTTTCTGATTATGAAGTGTCCTTCCTCTCTCTTATTATAGTCTTTGTTTTAAAATGTATTTTGTCTGATCTAAGTATTGCTACCCCAGCTTTCTTTTCACTTCCATTTGATTGACAAATGCTTTCCATCCCTCACTTTTCAGTCTGCACATGTCTTTATATCTGAAGGAGTCTCTTGCAGGCAACATATAGATGACTCCTGCTTTTTTATCCATTCTGTCATCCTACATCTTTAGATTGGAGCATTTAGCCTATTTATAGTGGAAGTAATTATTGATAGGTATGTACTTATTGCCACTTTGTTACTTGTTTTATGGTTTTGTAGTTCTCTGTCACTTTCTTCTCTTGCTTTCTCATGGTTTGCTGGCTTTCTTTAGTGATGTACTTGGATTCCTTTCTCTTTATTTTTTGTCTATCTATTACTGGCTTTTGATTTGTGGTTATTGTTAGGTTTGTATATAACATTTCATGTATATAGCAGTCTATATTAAAGTTGATGGTTGCTTACTTTTGAACCTTCTTTACTTCTCTCCCCACTCATCAGTGTTTTACGTAGATGGTGTCATACTTTATATCCTTTTATTCTGTGAATCCCTTGACTGATTTTAATAGATATACTTCAATTTACTGTTTTTGCACTTCCTACTTTTCTTACTTCTGTTTGTTGTCTTTCCTTTCCTGTCAAAGAATCCCCTTTAAATTTCTGTAGGGCTGGTTTAGTGGTCATGAATTCCTTTAACTTTTGTTTGTCTGGGAAATTCTTCATCTTTCTTCTATTCTGAATGATAGTCTTGGTGGATAGAGTATTCTTGGCTGCAGGTTTTTCTTTCAGCACTTTGAATACATCATGCCACTCCTTTTTGGCCTGCAAAGTTTCTGGTGCAAAATTAGCTGATAGATTTATGGAGTTTTCCTTGTGTGTAACTGTTTTCTTTTACTACTTTTAATATTCTCTTTTTATCATTACTCTTTGACATTTTAATTGCTAAGCATCTTGGTGTGGACCTGCTTGGGTTGATTTTGTTGAAGTTTCTCTGGGCCTTTTGGATCAGGATTTCTGTTTCCTTTCCTAGATTCAGGAAATTTTGAGCTATTATTTCTTTATATCAATTTTCTGCCCCCTTTTCTCTTTCTTCTGTTTCTGGGATCTCTATAATGTGAATTTATATAATGTGAGTGTTAGTATGTTTGATGGTGTCACTAAGTTCCATAAGTCTGTTTTCACTTTGTATTTTTCTTTTTCTCTCTGCTGCTCAGCTTGATAGCTTTCCATTACTCTGTCCTCCAGGTTGATTATCTGTTCTTCTGCTTCCTCTAGTCTACTATTTATTTCATCTAATATTTTTTAATTTCAGTTATTGAGTTCTTCATCTCTTATTGGTCCTCTTTTTCTTTCTATCTCTTTGTTGAGGGTTTCACTGAGCTCCTCCACTCTTTTCTCAAGTTCTGTGAATATCTTTAGGTCCATTACTTTCAATGCTCTCAGACTTTACTTATCTCTATTTCATTTAGCTCTCTTGCTGTGATTTGTCCTGTTCTTTCATATGGAACTAATTCCTCTTCCTCCTCATTTTGTCTAACTCTCTGTGTCTGTTTCTATGCTTTAGGAAAGTCATCTACATCTTCTGCTCTTAAAAGCAGTGGCCTTATGAAGAAAAGGTCCTGCAGTGCCCTGTAGCACATTGCCCCTGTTCACCAGAACCTGGTGCTTAAGGGGTGTCTCCTATGTGTGTTGCATGTGCCTTAATTTTGTGGCTGAGCCACTTTTGCCTTCAATCCAGTTGAGTGCAGAGGCTCTCTCTGCCTGCTGTGAGCAGAGTTTGCTGCCTGTGTTGTTAGTGGGCCTATCTGGGGCCACCCTGGACTTGAATTGAGTCAGACCAGGTGTTTGCCAGAGATTGAGTAGCGTGGAACTACAGGGCACTTTCCCTGAATTGTCTCCTGAGAAGCTTTTATGGGTGGGTGGGGCCTGAAGTCAGACCAGATGTCTGCCCCAGCTCACTGCTGGGGCTACAGTGGGACTGGTGTGTGTTGTTCTCTTCCCCTCTCCCCAGGAGGAGTCACTTTGGAGTGGTGCTGCTGCCTGTTGGGGCTGCTTTGCCCCATGCCAGGCTTGTGGCACTGATATGGATGGGCTCTGGCGAGGGGCACATTGGATGGAGCAGGTCCACAAGAGAACATGGGGGTCAGGCATGCTGTTATCAAGTTAGGTGGAGAGTGTTGGCACAGTGCTGTTTCTCACAGGTGTCTGCATGTCTAGGTTGGAGGGAAGGGGAAGGAAGAATGGTGCCTGCTAGCTCTCTTATTCCTGGAGAAGTCTCCCAATGATCCCTGCCCCTCCAGTACACACTCTGAGATTAGTATACAAATCTTTCTCCTATATGCCCCAGGCATTTTTCAAACTGCTATTTCTATGTTGGATCTCTGTGGAGCTGAGATCCTTGTTTCTCTAAGGGCAGAGATCTAGTTCTCAAGCCTATGAATAATAGTATAAATAATAGTAGTATATATATATCTATAATATATATATTATAGTAGTAGTATAGTAGTATAAATAATATACTATATAAATAGTAGAAATAATAAAGTTCTTGTCTACCACTTACAATATCTGAGCCATTTTGAGTCTCTTTTTTCCATTTTTTCTCTTGATTTTAGATCATAACATTCAAGTTTTCACTGACTGAACAGAGAGAGTTGAGGCTGGGTTTCTGGTCTGGAAAGGCTTAATATAACCCTGTTCTTAGGACATAGACCTGCAGGGCTTTCATCTGAAAGCATGGTGCATTTGCTGTGACCTTTGTCCCTGGAAAGTCTAAAATTCTCATCCTTGTGTCCTTGACATTAGAGACCAACACAAATTTCGTTCTTCTTTTAGAGTTCTTTCCTTTCCTTGCGTTTTTAGCCTCTATCATTGTATAGTTTCAGAGTTTTGTAGATAACTTGAGATTGAAGCAGCTCTGTGTTCAAAGCTCCTTTAATGTCTAATTTTATCACTCTATATTTCAGTCTACGAGAAGCTCTGCTGCTCTTTCTGACATTAGTTTTCTGTTTGGTACATAACCAGTGTATTCATCTTCTTGCCTACACTAAGAATTATCATATTCACCCAGCCACAGAATATAGAATATCAGACTATCTCTATGATTTCCCCTTTTTGGGGGGAGTATTAACTCTTCCAGTTCTTATTTCTTCAGCAGTTCTAAGACGCTTTTCATAGATTAATTTTATATTTGATTTGTTCATTCTAGTTTTTATTTTATATTTTGTCCATTCACCCTGGTTTGGTTGGCCATAGCCATTCCATTCTACCTACCAGCTTTTAATTTTATGTTTGGTTATTTAAACAGTCATTGGTCTCCACTTTTACTGAGAGAGCATTGCCTAACATTATGGGGAAGAAAGTATATCTTCTGTTTATTGGTAGGCACAAGAGGATCAAAACAGTGTTTCTATTTAAAATGTTTTCCTTCTCATTGACATATTTTCTGAACAGGTTCCATTTTTAATTATGAACACATCAAAAGTATGATAAATATTTGAGAATATTGACTTTACTGTCAAAATCTTATTTTACATAGGAACATTTTTCGATGTAGCTAAAGGTTGACTTGGGAGATACATTTTTGAGAGTATTATATTTAAAAGTCTAGTCAATGCGACCATAATAAGATATAATTAATTCATAATGAAGCATGCAGATCAAAAAAATTCAGGAAAAACATTAATAAATTTATCGTCACTCAAGATGGAATTGAGACTAAATGGCAAACTGCTAATAATTCTTATTTCTGAATCAGCAGTATGGGCTATTCCTCTCAGAACAAGCAAAAGAAGTAGAATGATTTCAAATTTCCTAGGTTAATTACTGCACATGCACGTTTCTTCTGTCAAGAGATAGGTAAAATCTTAAGTTATTCTTGGGCCTCATGACCTATCTGAAATAGTCATCCCTCACTTCAAAAAAGATTTAGGACAACTTACATTAATAGAAACTAAAAGTTCATTTTAAAAGAGTAGAAGCTATCCAGGCAAAAAAAAAAAAGATAATTAGATGAAGTTAGGGGAAGGTGATGCATGCTGTAAGGATCATGCTTCATTCAAACAAAAGGCACAGAGATTTTACCCATTTTTCCCTTCATCCTTTAAAGAGGTCCTGAGTAATCAAAGGAAGCAGATCTAATGTTCATGGTTCATTTCTAACACTTTAGAAAAAGAAATTCTTAAATAGATTGGCAGTTGGTCTTTATGATTACTTCCAACAATATGCTTCTGTGAGGTAGGCCAACTATAAAGGCAAGTGCAATTAACACCTATCTATGAAATGTGCTATGAAGAAAAACTTTCTGTTCCAAGGAGCTTTCCTCTACTCTAAAATTTCCTTCTCCCTAACCTGACCTACATTGTGGAAGCCATCTAATATTTAGTAATTCACAAAGCCTAAATTGAGAAGTCAGAGATTAAGAGAATTAAGATCTCTGCTAAATGTATACCTTTGATTTAGAAAGATAATGCTCATTACCAATTTAACACTGTTCTTTATTAAATTTAACTCAAGTTACACACCATCAGAGTGCTCAGTGAGATGGTTTCTGACTCTGCCCTACCAATTTCAGTTGCTTCAGTGACAAGTTTGGTGCAACGGGTCATATAAGGATCCACTCATCACTTCCACTCATCACTTCCACCAAATTGAGACATAATAATGTGATTACATATTTTGATATGAACCAATATTTTGATGAAGCTATTAAAAATATTCAGTATGAAAAAAATATTTAGCATGTATCCACTGAGGTTAATAATAGACTCAATATATTCTGATTCTTCAGATCCATGTAGTGTATTTGATTTGATGTGTTAAATTTTAAGGAGATCATAACAAACTAAAGTATAAACTACGGAATGTGGTAAGGAGAATAAGTAAAAAATGTGTCTAAAATATTGAAAAGATTGGTGATGGCAAAATGAAACATTTGTGAATATAATCACTATTAGCAATGGTTAAAGATACTCTTGTGGGAGAAGAAATTTATTTCTTCTCTGCTCCTCTACAGACAAATGAAAGAATAAAGATGAGTGAGTGAAAATAAGAGAAATATCCATTTTGTATCAATTTTACAGCATTTTTTAACTATATAGATCTTCCTAACAATGGGAAGGGTTGCTTTATGAAGCTATGCCCTTCTTGTCATTGAAAGTGTTCAAGCAGGATCTGAATTATCATCCATTCCATGATTCATTCACTTAATAAATATTTATGGAGGGCTTATTATGTTCAAGGCAGTGTGCTGAGACTACGGGAAAGGCAAAGATGAATCAGACTGAATTCTTCCCCAGTAGTAGAGCTACGACTTGAACTGAATAATTAGAATACAAGGTAAGAAAGGAAAAGTGCCCTGGGAGACATACAGATAATTTTGTATAGGAATGCAAAAGAGGGAGGCATGATTTTCAGTTACTGGGTATCGGAAGAGTGTCTCTTCTCTACAGTCTGTTCTCTACAGAGCAGCAGGAAATCAGTTCATATTACACTCCTCATGAAAACACTTCAACAGTTTTTCATTGCACATATTATAAACCCAGAGCCATCACATTGACTTCTAAGGTCAGATGTGATCTGGCTTCTGCCTATGTTCCCACCCTCATGTGCACCAGCCAAATCAGCGTTTCCGTTTCTGGAACACACCAAGCGCATTCATCCTCAAGCTTTTTTTTTTTTTTTTTTTTTTTTGTCAGCTCATATGCTGCATGCTCTGTTCCCAGACTTTGGTTTGGTTGACATTGTCTTATTTTCCAATTTCAGCTCCCATGTCATTTCCTCCTTGAGGCCATCCTTGGGCATTCCATCTAAATTAGCTGAAGGTGGCTTCTTGATACTCCATCTCTCCATATCCATCATCATTTTATTTTCTTTCTAGTACTATAAAATTTTGAAACTGTCCTTTCTCTTGCTCATTTATTTATAAATTGCCTGTTATCTGTCTTTCTCAATTAGAATGTAGCAAGAGTGAGAATTTGTCCATCTTATTTGCTCTTGGGTCTCCAGCATGCAGATTAGAACAACACCTAACGTGCCATAGGCATCAATAAATATGTCTTGAAGCCTTACTGAATAGAGTTTTTTTCACAGGGTGAGAGTTTAGACAAGAATGCTTAACTCCTTCCAACTCTGATATCTTATAATGTCAATGTTCTGTGCTAATTCCTCTCAACTGGATTAGCCATTTTATCACACCTGGGATTTGGGTCATTGTTTTTCTTTTGCTCTACGTACACTCTTTCCAACTTTCTAGCTCAAATGAATGTATGTGTTTCAGTGATTCTTTTCTAACTCTTTCTGAATCATGATTAAATCTTTAAAAATATATTCCCCAAATCTCTACTAGCCGGTCATACTTTTTACATGTTATTTCAATATTATTTTGTAATTGCTTCTGTTTCATAGATGTTAGATTGCCTATGCCAACTGAAATAAAATGCACACTACATATGTCGCTTCTGAGTAGCCCCATTAAAAAAAACAGTAAAAAGAAATAACTGAATTTAATTTTAATAATATACTTTAATCTAATATATCTAAAATATTATTTCAACATGTAGCAATATAAAAATGATTCATGAGGGGTACCTGGGTGGCTCAGTTGGCTGAGTGTCTGGCTCTTGATTTTGGCTTAAGTTGTGATCTCAGGGTCAGGAGATGGAACCCCAACTTACTTCTGTGCTCAGCAGGGAGTCTGCTTGCTCTTCTCTCTCTGCTTCTTCCCCCTGTTCTCTATTTCTCTGTCTAAAATAATAAGTATATAAAATCATTAAAATAAATTCTTCATGAGATATTGTACATACAATAAAGTTGTATTTAATGGCCAATTATTTTATACTGCTTAAGTATTTAAATTTAACTTTACTAACATAATTTATAAAATTAAATGAAATTTAAAATGCAGTTCCTCTGTCACACTAGCCACATTTCCAATGACCAATTAACCACATACAGCTAGTGGCTACATATAGGTCAGCATACAACTACGCAGCTAAATAGTAGATGACCTGATATAGGAACTGGCCCTTCAACAATGTACTTCATTTGTTGGATACGTAAATTAATGAATAAGACATTATTTAGTTTCTAACAAACAAATGAGAAAACATAAATGAAAAACATAAATGAATCATTTGTACTATTTCTCCAAATAAGTCTTTAATTACTGCTTTTTCCAGGAAATGACATTAATAATAGCAAAAACAGCATTGGAAAATAAAAATACTAGTTTAATTAATGAATGTCATGAGATATGCTCTTAAGGTCAAAATAAGCGTTCTGTATGCCTTAAGCAAATTTAATCATAGGGAGAGTTAACTCAGGGCTATCCTGAGCGTCTCAAGATTTTGCTTCCTCACACATCCTAAGAGCTCTGTTAAACAGAGTCAGAGGAACAGCTGGAGAAAAGGTTGCCTCCAACCCTTTATAATAAGAGCAAGCTATTACCATTCATGCAGCCCTGCATTTCATGTGAGCCTCTGTTACAAAAACCAAATCATAAAATAAATC
Source organism: Nasua narica (assembly GCA_028533885.1). NCBI lineage: Eukaryota > Metazoa > Chordata > Mammalia > Carnivora > Procyonidae > Nasua > Nasua narica. The sequence goes on from CM052809.1 coordinate 68,018,825, forward strand.
AGTAAATTCAAATACACATACATGTATACATCAGTAGAAGGGGAAATGAAGGAAAATGAAAGTAGAATAATAAATGGAAAATGAAATTTTAAAGGAAATTAATGAAATATTTTAAAACCTAATTAAATAACCATAAGAATTTAAACGCAAAAAGAGCTTAAATATGGTTGATTTTCTTAAGTCACAAAGAACTTGAATCGTCAATATAAAAACATTAAAATTAGAGAGAGAAAAAAACATTAAAATTTTATAAAAACTTGGGAGTAATATAGAATAAAACCTAAGATTATGAAAAAAGCTAAAAAAGTTAACCAATGAAAATAGAATTTTTCTATCATAATAACAGTAGTTACTATTTCTCAAGCACAGACCCTGTGCCTGATACTTTGCTGGATATATTAGGCTTTTAGCTTCTCTTTTCACAGCAAACCCTAGGTAATGTCCTCGTTTGTTTTTTTTTAAGATTTTATTTATTTATTTGACAGAGAGAGAGAGAGCACACAAGTTGGGGGTGGGTGCAGAGAAAGAGGGAGAGGCAGACTCCCCACTGAGCAGGGAGCCTGACACGGGGCTCAATCCCAGGACCCCTAGATCATGATCCGAGCCAAAGGCTGAGGCTTAAATGACTGAGCCGCCCCAGTGCCCCAGTAATGTCCTCATTTAAGAGATATAGAAGTTACCTGCAATTCACACTGTTAGTAAGTGGAAAAGCTAAAATTGGGAGGTGAGAATATTCAGTATGATTTCTATTTTAAATGTTTTGTTAAAAGGTGGCTAGACTCTGAAAGAAGTAGAAATAAGAACTTCTATATAAGAAAATAAATTCCAAAAAAAAGAAAAGAAATTCCACCCCCCAGGCCCTTCCATACACAGGGACTGCGCTGAGCTCAAAGCATCCGTGGGGAAGAGGTAAGCCCTCATCAGAAAGAGATTTTAACTGTCCTCTGAGTCTCCCCTGGCACATAAAGATGTGTGAAAGCAGAATTCATGTGAGATTATTCATGGAGGAAAGAAGATGTGGAGAGGGATCTACTGAGTGACACCACCCTCAGGAACCTCAATCCGACAGAGTGGCAGTACCATGTTCCTGCCAATGTCATTGGGACAGAATTTACTCAGCACCAATATGCAAACAAACTGAACTCTTTTTGATGGATTTTTTATTTGCTATTTCAAATTAAATTTTTTTTTAATGAAGGGGAAGGTAGATTAATCAAAATATATAAGTCAGAGCCTGGCAGGAGAGGAAAAGAATAAAACACTAGCTCTCCTTAGAGAAAAATTGATTGAAAGTGCAAAATCACCTGAAACACAAAATGCACACCAAAAAATATTTTAAAACACCACGATATTTAGTCAAAGTAAACTTAGGCGATACATGATCACTCATAGCAGATTTACTTTTTCAAAGAATGTTTTCATCATTTTATAACCTATTTAATAGTGGCCTTTAAGCTTTTTTTTTTTTCTCAGTGTTTTTGGGGTTTTTTTCCTGAATATTTTTCTGGGATCTTCTCCTCCAACCTATCCTCTTACATACACTAATTTAAACTATGTCTATGTTTTCTAGATAAACATCAAATCAATCTTGAAATCTCTAGTTCTCGAAGTGGCATGTATAAAGGCTAAGAGCAGTGTATCAGTGATGGGTCTGCCTTCCACCAGGCCAGATACCAGCAGAAAAGGACTTATATGTAACAAAGATTCTAATGTTCTGGTGGGGAGCCTCTTTGGTCTTCCTCTAAAGTTTCTACTGTTTTTATAATTCGATCATAGCACACAGGAAATGTTCTATCAAATTTTCACCCTCTTTGACATCATTTTATCTGTCTCCCAAATAAATAAAAATCTGTGGCTCAGCATAAAAAACACTGCATTAAGGAAGAAGGTGGGGTGAATTTTAGTCTGATTTTTATAAGAATGTTGCTGATGAGACAGGTCCCTCCAGTCACATCAGGGACTCTCAAGTTTTTTTTGCCTCAACCTTCAGTAGAAACACAATTTGAAATAAAGTCTTCAAACTGTTTTTTGGAAATGGGCAGGATATAAATTATAAATGAACCACTCATGAAAAAATAAGCCATCCTCTTAGAAATTGTAAAATGAAATTTTTTTTTGTAAAATGAAATTCTAAAGTGCTAACATATCCTTTGCTAACTATTAAGAAAAACTGAAAAGAAATGAACTAGTCTATTTTCTATGTAATCTTTGGTTCCATGCAGGAAAAAAATAAAAGCTCAAATAAATCAACACAAATATTCTGACTGGGCTTGGAATGAACTCCATCTTTAGTAGATATAGTTACATCAGAGTATCGATGTTACATCAGGAGATCGATTAGACAACTCTCTAGAACAATCTAACACCCTTAACTCAACCTTGGGATTTCTCATACTTGCCCGATGATAACAGTTACATTGGCTTCTTTGGGGATTCTGCTTTGGTGGCTCTAGGCTGAGACATAGAGTTCTGTATTTTTGAAAAGCACTCCTGAAAAATACTTAGAATCATGCTAGTTTGAGCAACTCTGCTTTATAGTACAAGAACCAGCAACTTTCTAATATTCATTTGGTTCCTGAGACTCTTTACTACTAAAAAGAATAGACTCCTCAGCTGTCACGAGAATTCTGATCTGCTTGAAAATCATATTTCTCAATGGAAAAAAAAATCTTGGCATATCCTTTTTAGCTTTGTTTGTGTAAATGAGTACCACCATCCACCCACCTACTCCTGCCTCCCACAGCTCATTTTCCCCTTTGTAAACTGAGAAAGCCGGTTCCCTCAGACTGCACTGCATTGGACTAGAAGCGACTCTCCCAAGATAATCACTTTGAAGGCTTGAAATGAAATCATCTACTGACTTCTACCTGTGATTTTAAACAGTTCAAAATTTTAATATAAAACATGAAGAGCAATTTATGAGTACGTGGGTATAAATACATCTTCTATGTGCATAGTCTGCCTGGACCAGAGGGAAAAAACGGGGGATGGTATGGGAGGCCTCCCTAGGGTTCCTTCTCATCCCTCTGCTCCATCTTCAAACTCAGCAGGACAGCTTTACCCTCTTCTGTGTCATCCCTTACTCTGCTATGTAGTTTTCCACTGAAGAATCTTTGGGTATTCTTCGAAGTCCTATTCTCTCTGAGTTTCCTCTACCTACTTACGAAGCCCTCTTCCAGGGTGGCTTAGCCATGTGTCCTCCAAACGCATTGTCCTTCGACAATGTTGTTCTGTTCCTTCCTGACACAGGTCCTTACTGTAGGTTTTGCCTTATAAAGTGACTTCTAAGCAGTAGATAAGCACTAAATATTATCAGAGGGAGTATTATCATACTTCATGCTTGAAATCATAAAATCTTATCTTTGTTTTCTCACAAGAGTACCATTATCTCCATTTTCCACAAGGGGAAACAGACCTAGAAAGATCGAGTGACTGCCTCCTTCAAGTCAGTAGCAAGCTTGGAACTGGTGCTTCCATGCTTCGACTTCACTATGCTCTCCAGTTAAACCCATGTGCCGATCATTAAAATATTCTTTCATTCAAGAATTATTTACTTTTTCGTCCAGATCGTTAATAAAGACGTTAAACAAAACCAGACCTCCCGCTGACCCTACAGTCAACACGTTGCCCTGAGTCATTAGGACTTGTCTTCCAGCCAGTTCTCAGTTCATGTGACAGAGCACACAGAAAAGCCAACGCTAATGAGGTTGGCAAATAAGGTTTATTGAGAAACTCTATCAAATGCATTACAAAAATATAAATATATATGTGTTAAGGTACATTCATTGTGCTCATGGTTTTTAATTCTATTGAGAATGCCATCAAGACTGTCTGGCAGTATTTGTTTTGGTAAATCTATTCTTTGATAGCAGAGTTCTTTTAGCTCTTTTGATTCCATTATCCTCTTAGTATTTCAGTCTTAACAGTGGTGCTGTTATTTTTTTTTTAAAGGATTGATTTCACAATTGGAATGCAAGTACAGATTCCTTATTCCAAGATGATTATTAGGAAAATTCATCATAACAAATGCCAGGGAAGAACACTGGGCCAGAGGGACATCTTAGTAAGTGCCCCTGACCCCAGAGGAGGATTTCTCATTTCCAGATCTCCTCTCTAGCACTAAACAAAGTGGTCTCAGGGCTAAAATGGTGACACCTGAGAAAGAACTCGAGAGAGCTGTGCTTGTAAGCGTGTCCTCCAAGTGGAGCACCTCCCATTCACGTGTCTGCTTTTTACACCAGATTTTCTATGGCTCTACTCCATTACATTCCTTTTCTTGTACTGTAATTCCTTGTACTTAACTGCTGCATATGAACCTTTGTTAATACACTGTAAAACTTTACCTATATATTTTCTACCTGTTTAAGCAACTTGTTTAATAGAACTCTTCTGTCTCTTAGTGAAAATTGAAATGTCATGAATGGTAAGGAAATTCCATTTAAGCCAAAGTCAAAGTAATCTCCTGATGACTACCCAAAAGCATATTTTAAAGGACTAGAAATTGGGTCAGCTAGGAATTAAATTAACAACCACCATTTTCCCTAACCACAATGGCATAACCTTATGTCCAGGATCTTCACAGCTGAAGACATGGCCAGTGACTTACCAGAAAATGCAATGCACATAAAGTTTTTGGCCTCCCTTAAAAAAAGTCCCTTCTAGGCGGACTTTCTGTTTTCACTATTGGCTTGAGCCATTTCACCACGACCATACACGGTACATAAGTTTCAAGTAACACAAGTTTTAAAATGGCAATATCCATTTACTAAATAGTTATATTGGAAAGTAATATCTAATTTAAAAATGTCGATATCACTTATAAAGCTCTCTGCTAATTAATGGCCCTACTCATTGGAGTGAGAGCAAGGATATTTCTGGTATTTTGATTATTTTATTACAAGTGTATGATATTTAAAAGGATTTGAGATTTGCATGGGAGGGTCAAGAGATTTCCCAACTTTAACTATATTTTCTGAAATATATACAGAAGGGCCATTTTATATATATAATACTATGAATTCATTTTTTTTAATTTTATTTATTTATTAACATATAATGTATTATTTGCCCCAGGGTACATGTCTGTGAATCATCAGGCTTACACATTTCACAGCATTTGCATAGCACATACCCTCCCCCATGTCCATAACCCTACCCCCCCCCACCTCCTAGCCACCCTTAGTTTGTTTCGTGAGTTTAGGAGTCTCTTATGGTTTGTCTCCTTCCACATCTCATCTTGTTTCATTTCTCTCCCCCACCCCCCCACTACCCCCTGCCCTGCCTCTCAAATTCTTCATATCAGAGCGATCATGTGATCATTGTCTTTCTCTGACTGACTTATTTCGCTTAGCATAATACCCTCTAGTTCCATCCACGTCGTGGCAAATGGCAAGATTTTGTTTCTCTTGATGGCTGCATAGTATTCCATTGAATATATATACCACTTCTTTATCCATTCATCCGTTGATGGAAATCTAAGTTTTTTCCATAGTTTGGCTATTTCGAACATTGCTGCTACACACATTCAGGTGCATGTGCCCCTTCAGATCACTAAATTTATATCTTTAGGGTAAATACCCGTTAGTGCGATTGCTGTGTCCTAGGGTAGCTCTATTTTCAACATATTGAGGAACCTCCATACTGTTTTCCAGAGTGGCTGTACCAGCTTGCAGTCCCCCCAACAGCGTAGGAGGGTTCCCCTTTGTCAGCATCCTTGCCAACATCTGTCGTTCCCTGACTTGCTAATTTTAGCCATTCTTACTGGTGTGAGGTGGTATCTCACTGTGGTTTTAATTTGTATTTCTCTGATGCCGAATAATGTTGAGCATTTTTTCATGTGTCTGTTGGCCATTTCGATGTCCTCTTTGCTGAAATGTCTGTTCATATCTTCTGCCCATTTCTGGATTGGATTATTTGTTCTTTGAGTGTTGAGTTTGAGAAGTTCTTTATAGATTTTGGAGACTAATCCTTTATTTGATAGGTCATTTGCGAATATCTTCTCCCATTCTGTCAGTTGTCTTTTGGTTTTGTTGACAGTTTCTTTTGCTGTGCAAAAGCTTTTGATTTTGATGAAGTCAAAATGGTTCATTTTTGCCCTTGCTTCCCTTGCCTTTGCAGATGTTTCTAGGAAGAAGTTGCTGCGGCTGAGGTCGAAGAGGTTGCTGCCCCTGTTCTCCAGGATTTTGATGGAGTCTTCTCTCACATTGAGGACTTTGATCCATTTTGAGTCTATTTTTGTGTGTGGTGTAAGGAAATGGTCCAGCTTCATTCTTTTGCAAGGGGCTGTCCAGTTTTCCCAACATGATTTGTTGAAGAGACTCTCTTTTTTCCATTGAATATTCTTTCCTGCTTTGTTGAAGATTAGTTGACCATAGAGTTGAGGTTCCATTTCTGGGCTCTCTATTCTGTTCCATCGATCTGTGCGTCTGTTTTTTTTTGTTTTTTTGTTTTTTTTTTGTGCGTCTGTTTTTGTGCCAGTACCACATTGTCTTGATGATGACAGCTTTGTAATAGAGCTTGAAATCAGGAATTGTGATGCCACC
>CM052809.1:68025866-68062458 GCA_028533885.1 Nasua narica
GGACCGCCTTTGCTGTGTCCCAGAGATTGTGAACAGTTGTGTTTTCATTTTCATTTGTTTCCATGAATTTTTTTAATTCTTCTTTAATTTCCTGGTTAACCCATTCATTCTTTAGTAGGATGCTCTTTAGCCTCCATGTATTTGAGTTCTTTCCAACTTTTCCCTTGTGATTGAGTTCTAGTTTCATGGCATTGTGGTCTGAAAATAGGCAGGCAATGATCCCAGTCTTTTGGTACTGATTGAGATCTGATTTGTGTCCCAGGATGTGATCTATTCTGGAGAATGTTCCATGTGCACTAGAGAAGAAGGTGTATTCTGTTGCATGTTCTGAATATATCTGTGATGTCCCTCTGGTCCAGTGTGTCATTTAGAGCCTTTATTTCCTTGTTGATCTTTTGCTTAGATGATCTGTCCATTTCGGTGAGGGGGGTATTAAAGTCCCCTACTATTGTTGATGTGTTTCTTTGACTTTGTTATTAATTGGTTTATATAATTGGCTGCTCCCACGTAGGGGCATAGATATTTACAATTGTTAGATCTTCTTGTTGGACAGTCCCTTCAAGTATGATATAGTGTCCTTCCTCATCTCTTATTATAGTCTTTGGCTTAAAATCTAATTTGTCTGATATAAGGATTGCCACCCCAGCTTTTTTTTGATGTCTATTAGCATGGTACATTGTTTTCCACCCCCTCACTTTAAAACTGGAGGTGTCTTTGGGTCTAAGATAAGTTCCTTGTAAACAACATATTGATGGATCTTGTTTTTTTTTTTTTATCCATTCTAATACCCTATGTCTTTTGATTGGGGCATTTAGCACATTTACATTCAGGGTAACTATTGACAGGTATGAATTTAGTGCCATTTTATTGCCTGTAAGATGACTGTTAACTGTATATTGTCTCTCTTCCTTTCTGGTCTATGTTCCTTTTAGGATCTCTCTTTGCTTAGACGACCCCTTTCAATATTTCTTGTAGGGCTGGTTTGGTGTTTGCAAATTGCTTTAGTGTTTGTTTGTCCTGGAAGCTTTTTATATCTCCATCTATTTTCAGTGACAGCCTAGCTGGGTATAGTATTCTTGGCTGCATATTTTTCTCATTTAGTGCTCTGAATGTATCATGCCAGTCCTTTCTGGCCTGCCAGGTCTCTGTGGATAGGTCTGCTGCCAATCTAACATTTCTGCCTCTTATGTTTTCTCTTTGTCACTAAGACTTGTAAGTTTTACCATTAGATGACGGTGTGTAGACCTATTTTGTATGATTTTGAGGGGGTTCTCTGTGCCTCCTAGATTTTGATGCTTGTTCCCCTCAGCAGATTAGGGAAATTCTCTACAATAATTTGTTCCAATATACCTTCTGCCCCTTTCTCTCTTTCTTCTTCTTCTGGGATCCCAATTATTCTAATATTGTTGCATCTCATGGTATCATTTATCTCTCGAATTCTCCCCTCGTGGTCCAATAGTTGTTTGTCTCTCTTTTTCTCAGCTTCATTATTCTCTGTCATTTGGTCTTCTATATCACTAATTCTTTCTTCTGCCTCATTTATCCTAACATTAAGATCCTCCATTTTTTATTGAACCTCATTAGTAGCTTTTTTTATTTCCACTTGGTTAGATTTTATTTCTTTTATTTCTTTTATTTTATTTCTTTATTTATTTCTTTTATTTCCCCAGAAAGGGATTTTATTTCTCCAGAAAGGTACTCTTTAATCTCTTCCATGCTTTTTTTGAGCCCAGCTAGCACTTTGATAACTGTCATTTTGAATTCTATTTCTGACATATTACTAATGTCTGTGTTAACTAGATCTCTAGCCGTCAGTACTGTCTCTTGTTCTTTTTTTTGTGGTGAATTTTTTCGCCTTGTCATTTTATCAAGCTAAGAATAGATGAGTGAGAGAGAAAAATACTCTGGAGTTCCACAGTTTTCACTGATTGGTGAACTTGGTCCTTGCTGGATATTCTCACTGATCTTGTGGGGGAGGCGCCTTTTGCCTTGATTCTCAAATGTCTTTGCCTGAGGTTCAATTGCCCCACCCTCGCCAGGAGATGGGCCAAGCAATTGGCTCAGTTTCACTCTCCAGAGTCTTTGTTCCCTGAGCACTTTTCATACCACCCTGGAGGCCAAGAATGCAAATGGTGGCCTCCCAGGCTCTGGGCGGAGAAGCAGAGCTCTGGGGGCCCCGCTCTGAACCTAGCAGATTCCTGCTGCTTGCTCCTGTGCCGCTCCTCCCAGAGAAGGAAGGAGGGGGGGTCTCTCCAGAGCTGCCTCCTGCGCCATCCCTGCTCGAAGAGCCATGGCTGGATTGTGCCTCAGATAATAGTCCACGGTAAGCCCAAGCTGAAAGCGCACTGTGCAGTTCCTTCTCTGCCCCCGGCTTCTCTGCCCCGATACCTGGGAGCTCTGCTGCACTCAGACACCTCCGGTCCCTTTGTCACCTCACGGGTCCTGAAACCACACTGTTCCTGTGAGGGCCAACCTCTCCCCCCCCCCCCCCTTAGCCTCTGGAGTGATGTCCCTCAGCCAAGCAGACTCTAAAGGTTCCGATTTTGTGCTCTGCGGCTCTGCAGCTGCAGGGAGCCCTCCCCCCGCGGTCTCTCTTCCCATCGCTTTGGATTCACTTTTTCCACATGTCCTATCTTCCAGAAAGAGGTCGATTTTCTGCTCCTAGAATTGCTATTCTTCCTCTCTTCTCTCTCCTGTTGAGTTTTCAGGATTTTAGAATGGTTTGATAACTATCTAGATGAACTTCTGGGATCCGACTCTATCTCAACGTCCTACTTCTCCACCATCTTGCTCTCTTTTTTTTTCTATGAATTCATTTCTGTATGATAATTGCATGAATTGCTATAATTGTGAGTGCTGTTTAGTAATATCAATTAATATGAAATGATATTTACAAGCAAGAAAAATGTGTGATTCAGATTTGAAGAGTTGCTTGTGGGGTCCTGTTCCATCTGTTGAGCTTGATTTATGCCTGAGGGACATTCTGCACAGACAAGTTTACAGTTGTCCTAGACTGAAAGACCAGGGTGCTTTATTATCAGCAGCAAACATATGCATGTTTTCCTTTATGGATATCAGCTGCTACAAGAACAAACTTGCAAAGCTTTTCCTGAGTTTACTCCTATGTGGCAATGCAATAGCTTTCTCCTAACTGATTCTTTTGAGTGACATAATGTCATCATTTTTATTAATTGTTGAATTACAGAAAATGAATATTCATGTAACTATTCTAAATGCAAACATGAAAGTAATCTCATAGAAATTGATAATATCAAGAGCTGATTCAGAATGTAATTTGCATTCTTAAGTAACGTGGTTTCACTATTGATTAATATTTGTTTACAAGTTTCATAAGAGTATGATATAGAAAGAAAAGTGCCTCACACTTCACGTATTGTGAGTAGAACTATCTTACGAAAGAATAAGTGCTAGTATTTTTTAGCATTTCCTAGGTTTTGCTTTGTGTTGAGTATATCATGTGCACGCCTTGTATCATTTCATCACCAACAACACATCTCTGAGGTCAAATCTATATTATCTCCATTTCATAGTTGAGGAATATGAGGCACAGAGGGTATAAGTAATTTATCCAAAGTATACAGTCAGAAAGCAAAATATGAACACAAGCAGTCCTGTGCAGACAGAGCTCTCACTTTTGAATTCATGCCACCAGAAAGTAAGGTAGGTTAGGGGTTCTCAGACTTGGGTAGAGGTCAGAGTCACACGAAGGGCTTATTAAAACACAAACTGCTGGGCCTCACAGCCAGAGTTTCTGGAGCAGTAGGTCTGGTCTGAAGCCTGGGAATTTGCTTTTCCATCAAGCTCCCAGGTGATGTGTTGCCACTGTCTTAAGAACCACACTTTGAAAACCACAGAAGTGGTTGACTCGAAGTCTAAACAGCTGAGATGGGCTTTGGAGATTCCAGGAGCTGGAGATGCTCCCATGTGACTAGAGAGAGAAAAAACGGGGCAATCAGACACTAAGGTAGGGAGCAAAGCAGGATGTTCAGGAAGAGGGAGCCTGAGGAGGAGGAGCACAGGAGTGAGGGGACTGTGTCAGTGTGCGAGTCTGGTCAGGAAGAGAGGGGAGGTGGAAAATCTCACCTTGAAAGATGTCAAATCCAAGGAGGGAACTTTAAAAAGGAACACTGGAAGTGCCACAGGAATTTTTACTTCGAAAACTCTACCTTGGGAAAATAGTTGACTTTTCTTAAGCATAAGGACATAGCAAGTAGGAGACAGTAGTGGCAAAGGCATCAATCTGGGAGACAGAAAATGACCCTCAGCCCTACTTCTGGCAATCCTGTGGCAGCCACTTTGCCTCTCTGGGCCTCAGTCCCCAAGATCATCGTCTTACTTAGTCCGGTTCATCTCTACAGTCCTTTCTTGTCTTAATGGTCTGAGTTTCAGTTGATGGAGATATTGGGTTATGAATTTCCAGTATATTTGCTTTACAAATCTCCTTCTTTCCTTTGTCTTCGTTGCTTATGAATTGATCATGCCCTTACCCAGCCTGAGTTAGAATGGAGAAGTATGAACTTATTAATGACTGTTTATTAAAAGGGGTGACATTGACATTTGTCTCTGGCTTTGGTTTGAGTCTTTAGATAGCACTGCAGTTAAACTGATTTATTTTTAGCAGCCTGAAAAGAGAAGATTGACTAATGTTTGTTGCCTTTTGGGCCTGCCTTCTATGTAGAAGTCTGGGAAAGCCATTGACACAGTCAGCGAAAGAAGTGAAGTGCTCCAAGCTTGTTTTCTTGGTTATAATTAATGGAGGCCACTCAGGGACATGTAACATTTACTCTCAAATTAAGATGACATACACTATCTCCTGCCCACCCAATTCTTTCTGTTAAAGAATTGAGACACTTTTTAAAAGCAGTAGGCAAGGTATATGAGTTTATTTACATGTCCAGGTCTCAGAAGGATTTAAGAAGGAGATGTTCCAGGCTATGAGACTGGCTGCAGAACACCAGTGTGCTTGTGTTCCTCTTACCATCACCCTGTAGATGTCCTCTTCTCACCCTGTGTCTCTCTTCCTGTACTATTTTAACCGGAACCCAAAAAGTGTGTGACAGGGGAGCTTGAGCCTTTCTTTACACTTCTCAACCATAGCCTCCTTCTTTCAAGCTATATATTCACCTTCTCATGTGTAGTAAGGCTGATTAAAGAGAATCAGGATGGCAATGTGGGGGTAACTTTTGTGGTATAGGGTGTTTATAATACTTTTCATATACTCATTTTTCAAGTGTAAAAATTGTGATTCATAAGACAGAAAGTAGCTTCTCTGAATCACCCAGTGAGGGGGTCATAGAAGCTGAACTACAGTCTGACTCAGTTGGTGCCAAGAGATCCTGTGGCATACTTCATGTCTCAGACCTTGTTACTAGTTTTCCTAGGTTTATTTCTCACTGTACACACACAAACCGCGTGCGCACGCACACACACACACACACACACTCTCACACATGCTTTCACCCTTTCACATGCTCATAGTCATTCACTTACTTCTTTGCTCTCATACTCAAACACACTCATAGTAAACACACACACTCCCTCCCACATACTCTTTCACTGTCACACCCCCATTCCCTGAGACTCATGTAACTTCAGGAGCACCAGAACATCTCCTTCCCCATGTGGCCTGCTGTTGGAGGCCCAACTCATTCTTACAGATTCCTTTTGTTGAATCGAAGTGATCCGTGCAGGTTTGAGACCTCGTGTGAACATCCAGCCAAAGGTTCAAGCCAGGACTTGGTCTGCATGGGAGTTCCCCATGGAAGCTCTGATTCCTGGATTTTTTTGTGCTAGATTAGGTGGCAGTCAGTGAGAAATGGAACTTTGGAAAGAAAGCAGTCAGAAGAGGATCGAGTGACAGGATTCTAAGATGATGTGGTCAGAAGGGAATTGATGCCAGGGAATCAGTGACTTCAAGAGTGAAATTTAAAGATGAGAATGCAGTGATTGAACAGGACCAGATTCCAGAAACAAATTCCAAGTACCTAAAAGTGAGGTGACCAAGAGGCACTAGATGGTATGAAGGTTTCTGTGGCATCAGAGGACAACTGGGGTGAGGGGAGGCTGTCCCAAAGCTCTGCGCTAACCATGAGGAACGGTGGTTTGCTTGTAGCTGGGTTTCACTGACCTCTATCTGGTGAGCTTCCTTGCTCTATTCTGTGGGAACTTCTGGCATTTAAGGTCTTCACTTCTTCCTTGGACAAAGAAAACAAAGGGGACTATAAGTCACACAGTGGCCAAGTTTAAGGAAGACTTCAATTTTTTTATTCTTTGGAGGAAGTAACTATAGATCTATCCCTTCTCTTCTGACCTGGTTGGCAGCCTGACAAGTGTCACCCAGATTAGGTGGGCCTTCCCGAAGGTGCTTTGAATTCTGCCTGAATTTTCTCAGGAAAACACCTGACATCTGGTGTAAGAACAATCTAGAACATGTTCTCACAACCTCCCAGAAACTGAATAACAAGTTTATCCAGACTTGGATCTCAATGATCCTTGTACACAGCTTTTAGTTAATCAACAAATTAGTCAACAATATGCAGATAGGATAATTATTTGGTACATCTATCACCTTCTGTCTTTATGTAGCCTGTTTTCTGTCTAGACAAAGTGAGTGGCCACACACCTGGTGGGATTTAAGCAGTATAAGGTATGAAAGATACTGCCTCAACTATAAATTTTGTCTCTTTTTTGGACATAGCCATAATCTGCTTTATTCAAAGGTTTAACTATTTCTTTACCAATAATGAAGCCAAAAGTTTTTCACTCTACAAAAATGTATTTTCAATTTATCTTGTCACATGCATTCCTAAAAAAATGTTCTTACTAAGAGGTCATATAAACACAACAATGGAACTACCAAGTTTCAGTTCAATTCCATATGCCACAGCAAGTTTGCAAGTATGGAGATCTCACATTTTGACAAGAGAAGGTAGAGATGACCTCTTAGAAATAAAAAACAAGTACCATTTCCTAATGGTATTTGGCTTTTAGTCTAAGGTGACATCTGGACTAATTAGCCAGTGAAGACTTTATATTTTAAAACTTGAAAGGGAGAAATAGTCTAAATAAATTTTATTTTAGGATTGACCTGCTCTCTGAATATTTATCTCCACACAAACCTTCACTTAAGGTTAAATTATGATATGGCTCTTTGATCTTTCTATATCAGTTGAATCATGAGTCAGTTCTCAGTGTTTACTTTATGGTATCATGATCATGAAAATATTGTAGCAGGTTTTTTTTACTATTCGGACTTTCTCAAAGAAGTGATCCTAATGCCAATGAGTAACTGAAAACACCGAAGTGTTTTATCGGTTGTTAACCTATTAGTCACAAGAAAATCTGTCTATAGGAAAATCACCTCTCTACAAGTGAATAAAACAATAATCAACTATGGAATTTTGTTTTGTTTTGTTTTTTTGTGTTTTTTTTTAGCATATTAAATGTGTATAACAATCAAAAATATAAACATCATGTTTTTATATAATGTTCACTGGATATAATTTTTTCCTATATTCCCTGATAAGTTATTTTTACAACTCATGTTCACTGTTTTTATTTTGTTTTTTTTTATATTGCCAAAACATATGCTACTGACCATATAAGGCAAAATTGCCCTGTGTGTAAAAGCCACATGGGGAACGCTTGCATTTCAATTAAAACCAGATCTCTTGACATCTATATGCATCTGAGCCCTAGCCACATGAGGCTAGCTCTGTCAGCCTCCCCCTCTCTTGATCAATGTAAGCACATCTATTCTTAGACTATGAAAGATGTGCCTTAGGTGCCGAGGGAAGGATTGCTGGCTTGTCACAGCTGCAGCCTGGTGGGGAGGATTTTGTGTGGTCTGTGAGCACAACTTTTCTGCCTTCCCTCCCAGCTGTGCACCTCTAAGTGGGAGAAGATGCACTCCAGGCTCATCTTTTCTTTGTGTTCTCACCTCAAACTGGGCGGTTGAGAAGAGCATAGAAAGGAGGCCATACACTTGTTCATCATAGGTTGCCTGGAAGAAGACAGAGGCCGCTAAATGAATGAATCATCCTTTGGGAGTGGCTGTACCAAGCTGATCACTATTTGAGTCAAAACTAAATAACTTTAGGGGGGGAAGAATCTGAAAACTGTTAGATAGAAGATAGCAGAGGGGGAAAAAAACAAAAGAGCATTTTATTTTTATCGACTAGTAATTAACTTAGAATAGAGTCATTTGATGACCTCCAGGGTTGTTTAAATGGTGAAAAGACATGGTTCCAGTATTTCCAAACTAACCAAAGATAGGGTTTTGTATTTCTACACCAGATTGTGGTTTCTTATAAATAGTTTTAGCTAAAAAAAAAAAAAACAAAAAACAAAACAAAAAAAAAAACCCTATTTTTTATTAAAGTCCATTGTTTGCAGACTCAATCAGATGTAATAAAAAGGTAGATGTGAAATGAGGAATAAGAGTTTTCATTTGGGTTAAAAATAAAGGAATAAGCTGAACTCTTAGTGGCAGAAACCCCTACTAACATGTTCCATACCATCTGAAGCCTAGAACCTACAGTGCTGCCTCCCCTGACTGAGGCCTCGAGTACCTGTTAGAGATCACCATGAAAAGCCCCAGAATTTTCTCTCTCTTGTTCCTTCAAGAATATGACCATTATTCACTTTGTTCATTAAATAGTCTAAAATTAAAGAGCCTAACCTATTAAAAAAATCAAAATCTGAAAAATTAAACAAGGTAAAAATGTCTTCCAATTTTTCTTAACTCTTTCCTACGGTTTATACTTGGGTAACATTTCAAAAGACTGTATGACCCAGTTTACCACCATTAGGACAGAGGAATAGAACTATAACAGATTATTCTAATGGTAATAAAAGTGTTCTTAGACTTAAATAGCAATCTTTGAAGAAAAATCATTCTAACTCAATTAGTTGATTAAGTTTGCCCTGGTAGCTGAAAGGTAAGCCTATTTTTGTTGGAATCCAGATAATTTTTAGGAATAGGAAATTGTATTTGCTTTTATTATTAGGTGAAATAACATCTTTTAGATTCAAGCTGTTCATTTGAAGACCACTTTTGTCTTCCTTTCAGAGTAAAATTTTTTCCAGATACCCTGCACCTGTTTTCACAACCATGACATAGTCGGAAAGTTTTCTTCTGCTTAATGTTAGTTGCTAAGCAGAATATATTTCAGTACGCCAGCTGCAAAATTGTCAATCAAGCAAACATTGCATGTGTTTGGTAATCTGATAACACTTAACACCCATCCTCTGATATCTAGCAATCAATGTGAGGAAATTTAGCTTGAGCAGAGTCATGCTTTTTATTGTGTGAAATCAGAAAGGTGATGAAAAAAGCCTGAAATTTCAACAGTTCCAGTGGTTCATTGGGGTTCTTGTTTGAATCATTTAAGAAGGTTCCTCTCCAGTACCAATAGAATAGAAATTGTTTTGTAAAAGTACATTTTTACTTCATTGTGCAAAAGATTTAAATTTGTTTCGTAATTTTGGTTATCTATTCTTGCCAAATCTAAGGAAACATGCAGAGGAGAAATGCCATTTGTAAACCCTGGTTTTAAGGGCCACTTAGTAAGGTGTGGGGAGTAGAGATTTATCGGAGATTATTCATCACCATAGCCAGGTTGGTGTTAAATAGAAAGTTTTTGTGTGTGACTGTTCCTATGAGTATTTATTTTGAATGTGTGTTAAGCAGTCGCTATGCAATAAAACAGAAAGTGGACCATAGGAAGCTGTCCCCCTTACCTTGAATCCAGAGATACCAATGTGGGGATTATACGCTGGAGCAGGACTTGTTAGAATGGAGCTTGGTGCTGTGTTTGTTATTGCCTCTCCGTTTTCCAATAGATTGCATGTGACTGTGATAAAGAAACAGTCTATGATAACTAAACAAAGGGGTAGTCATTTCATTTTATGTTTGAACTTCCACTCTTCTGTACAAATCAAACAAAGTGATATCCAGCTGCTTACTTACTCCAACCATAAAGTCCTGTTTTATCATATACTTCTATGCGTATCTATAAATATATTATATAAACCACTGTAATATGAGAAAGTTGGGGTTTCACTTGCATCAGAATCAGGAAATACAGGGTTAGGATTGCCAAAGCAATTTAAACTTGGACCCCCTTCCTCACTATCAGCAATATAATAGTGCCTTTCATTTCATGAACTCATAGTTTGTTACCGTTTGTATTATAGTATGAGCATCTGGTTATGGGTGACAGACAAGATGGAAAACCTGGGGAGAACCACTCCTCCCTAGGATCCTAACATGTTCTAGTTTGTCATTTTACACTGATGGTCCCCAGGGAGTGCAAACTTGAGATAGCCTCAAAGCTCTTTCCATTGGATGCTCCTACCCCAGTACCCATAGGATAGCACAACCTCTGAGTTTAAGCAAATCACTGGACTCAGAGAAAGGCCTTTGAATATTTTTTTTAACAGCAGCTTCATTCATAATTGCCCATACAATTGGAATCAGCCCCAATGTCCTTCAGTAGGTGAGGATAGATAAACTGCAACATCAGACAGTGGAGTATTATTCAGTGCTAAGAGAAATGAGCTACAGGCCATGAAAAGATATGAAGACTACTTCCAATGTGTTCCCCATGGTACTTGGCATTCAGCTCTATCACAAATATGAGATTCTTCTTGATGTTCCCTGTCACTAACTTTCTAGTTTCTTGTCCTACTAACTAGACTTTTAGGAGCTCACTGTCCAGCTTATAACCCGAAACACAGTAAAAGCTCAATAATTAATTATTGAATGAATAGATGAGCCAATAGCCACAACCATATTGAAATGATTGTGCTTTCTGCACACTCTTTTTCACCCTCGGTCTTTGTTATGCATCCTCACCTAGGAATATTCTCACCCTTACACATGCCTATTCGTTCCGATGGTTCCCTTTCACCCCTTTTTTTCTCCCCAAATATGTTTATTTTAATTTTTCAGTGTTACAAGATTGATTGTTCATGCACCACACCTTTGAATATTAACAAGGCTTTTTCAGTCACAATTATGGTATGGTACCTAGCCACATAAGAAAGCACTCAGAAAAGAACTTGGAAAATATTTTTAAAATATGGAAAGAAAAATACTGTTTTAAATTTTACTTTTTACTACCCTTCCAGATGCTTCTCCATTTCTATTTTCCATGACAGACATCCTATTCAAACAGCTTATAGGCCACATCTTTCAATTGTTAATATTTTATGACAATTTTTCCCCCAGAATAAATATCTTTTTACAGCATGGTTGTTTAAAGCTACATATTTAATTGTATGGATGTAAAAATATTTGTTTAACTACTCCCCTATTTTTGGACTTTTTAAAAATGTGCTATTATAAATACATCTACATTATACCAACTTTCTTTTTTTTTTGAATGATTTTTTAGAAATAGATTTTTGGTTCTGTGGCAAGCTAATTTTTTACTGAAGTACAGTTGACATACAATGTTATCTTAGTTTCAGGTGTACGGCATAACGATTCAGTAATTTTATGCATTACACAGTGCTCACCACAATAAGTGTAGTTACCATCTGTCACCATACAAAGTTATTATATTATTGACTATATTTCCTAAGCTGTACTTTTCATCCCTGTGACTTATTTGTATTATAACTAGAAGTTTGTACCTCTCAATCGCCCTCACCTCTTTTGCCCATCCCCCCAGTATCCCTCCCCTCTGGCAACTACCAGTTTGTTCTCTGTAAATAGGAATCTGTTTTGGTTTCTTGTTTTCATTTTTTGGATTTCACATATAAATGAAATCGTATGGTATTTGTTTTTCTCTAACTTATTTCACTTGGCATAAAACCCTCTAGGTCCATCCATGTTGTCACAAATGGCAAGATTTCATTCTTTTTTATGGCTGAGTAATATTCTACGTGTGTGTGTGTGTGTGTGTGTGTGTGTGTGTGTGTGTATACATATACCTATATATAACAATCTTCTTTATCCATTCATCTATCAGTTGACTTTTAGATTCTTTCCCTACCTTGGCTACTATGAATAATGCTGCAAGGGATTGCAAGGGAGGGGAGCATATACTTTTCAATTCGTGTTTTCCTTTTCTTTGGATAAATACGCAGAAGTTAAATTGCTAGATCACAGGATAATTCTTTTTTTTTTTAACTTTTTGAGGAAATTCCACACTATGTTCCATTGGCTGCCCCAGTTTCCATTCCCACCAACAATGCAGCAACAGTTCCTTTTCCTCCACATTGTCACCAATACTTGTTATTTCTTGTGTTTTGAATACTAGCCATCTGACTGATTTGAGGTGGTATCTTACTGTGGTTTTGATTTGTATTTCCCCACTGATGAGTGATGTTGAGCATCTTTTCATGTGTCTGTTGGCCATCTGGATGTCTTCTTTGGAGAAATGTCTATTCATGTCTTCTGTTCATTTTTAACCAAATTATTTGGTATTTTGCTGGTGTTGAGTTGTAGGAGCTCTTTATATATTTTGGATATTAACCTCTTATCAAATATATCATTTATAAATATCTTCTCCCATTCAATAGATTACCTTTATCTTTTGTTGATGGCTTCCTTCACTATGCAAAAGCTTCTTGGTTTAATGTAGTCCTGATAGTTTATTTTTGCTTTTGTTTCTCTTGCCTGAGGGGATAGATACAGAAAAATGTTGGTAAGGCTAATGTCCAAGTGATTACTTTGGAGCAAGACAATTTTAAAGGTGAAAGCTATTGTCGTATTGTCTTTCAGAAAACCTATCCTTTACCAATTTATATATCTAGCTCAATATTTTTCTAAGTATAACTGTTTATGAAACCTTCTAAGCTCATATTTTACTAAGAAACTTTTTTCAATAAATTGAACAGTTATGTCTAGTCCTACATTATAAACAAAAATGATGAAAACAATATCTAGACCGAGGCTTTTATTCTTCTACTGAGTGAGGGCAAACTGGAAGTTACAGTTTAACAATGTACCTATTTCAGCCATGCTGACATGATTTTGCTTTCTGCCTTAATGTCCTGACTTCTACACACTAACAAAGTCCTCTTGAATTTGTAAAGGTTTCACTGCTGCTGTACGGGTCACTTCTCATTTCCTACACTGAAGGCTGCACATGATGGAGCTGTCTCTCTTCTTTAAGCTACTGAAACTAGTAGAATTGCACCAATTCTACTAGTTTGACAAGACTACCAATGCTCTGTTGGCATTGTTTACACCACAGAAGTGAAGCCGACAAGTGCATTTTGGCTTTGGTCATGGGGTATGCCTTCTCTGCCCTGTATCATGATGTACAAGAGTCTGTAAGTGGTGTGAGGTGGCTGTGGTATTAATGGTGGCCTCCCCTCTCTCCCTCCCTCCCACCGTCACCCCCACTATGCCTCCCTCCCCTCCTTTTCTCCCTCTCCCCCTCCCTCACTCCTTCTTCCCCTCCTTCCCTCCTCTCTCCCTTTCTTTCTTCTTCTGTCTCTTTGAAGATAAAAAATTCAGAAGAAGGAATGCAATCAATGAGAAAACACTCCAGTGAAGGTAGATGACAAGCAGCTGTTGCCCGGTGCCCCCAAAATGCACGGATCAGGCCCAGCCTTGTTTTGCATGTGAGTTTGGATGGATCACAGCCTTCGGCATAATCACTTGAGGATAATGTTTCTTTTTTTAAACTTTTGAATCTCTCAGTAAGCAAAGAGTAGAAGGGAAACTTGGTCATAAGATGACGCACAAAGACTGAATGTGTGAGCTCACCAACACATACATGCCTCGATGCATATATGTGGGGTTATCTGAAACTGATCAAACATGCAGTTAACTGATAGGTAGCTAAATGGTCAAGAATACAGAACGTAGAAAATATAGTGCAATATTTGAGATATTTTATGACCATGATCTTATCCCTTTGGCAGAGTGTAACAGACTTATTTACAAAAACTAAATTTATAAAACTAAATCTTCTGATTTTTAAGTGAATGACCCATATTTCTGGTTGAGTGCCTCCATCGGTATCCCTATACATTTCTCTTTGAAAAATAGTATTTTATTTCCCTTTGTCTCACATTTCAGCCACGTTCCCACACCCTTTCCTTTTTATTAACTGTAGATGGATTCCAAGCCATTCACCCTGGTAAAGGAGGCAGATTTTTCAAGCTTGTAGCAACTGTTTATCTAATTGCCTTTTAATGGACTGTACATTGTTATTGGGAATTTTGCTGCAGCACCATTTTAACCCTTACAGTAAGTGGGTCTTGAAATGGTGTGCTGTTGTCCTTTCTAAACTCCAAAGGTCTGTATACATGCACGCACACACGTGCGCGCGCACACACACACACACACATTCTAAATACGAAGCCATGGAAAGTTAAGGAGACCTCCTATTGAAAGGAAAAGCTATGTTTGGGCAGTGAATATCCTGACTCAATAAAGCCAAAGTATTCAAAAGCCAGCAATTTTCTCAGACTTCATCTCTCTTCATGAAAATTCAGTCTCAGGAAAGCTTGTGTGTGCACACACAAGCACACACACACACACTCACTCACTCACTCATAGCTGCACCTGGGAATCCTAGGCACTCCATAGCCTGGAGCATCATTCCCCAGTGTAGGAAATGAAAAGGGCTCCCCTGAGAACCCTACATACTCACGTGGTGTTTCAGTTTCGTTGTTTTGGTGGTAGTTGGTTTCTGTTGGACCCCAGGTGCAGAGAGAGTCAATTTAATCACCAGTGGTCTGGATGAGGCCCCTCGAATATATGTATTTATTCCCTTTTGGCCCCATTCTCTCTCCCCCACATAGATAGCCATTCTGATATGCTTAATATATACCTTTCATTTGGAAGGGTGCTCTACAAGACATTTGTTAAGTGCATGCTATTGCACTTATTTTTTTCAAATAATTTTTTCAAATATTCAAAGAGACAGAACATCCACTATTTCTTTCAGCTTTTAAATGTTTCAAAGTGTATCTTGTGCTCTCATCTTTGTAAAAAAAAAAAAAAAAAGCCTCTTCATCCAATACTAGCACTGTTAGAAATGAATTAATCCCCCTGGGTGACTTTTCCATCTAGTCCTGGTCTGCCTTTTACTCTCCGAGGACAAGTCCCACAGATCTTTGCACCTTTCCTCCTGTTTCTCTTCCAGCACTTTACCAAAATGTGAGGAAAATTATACACATTATTTGCAGGAGTATTAAACCATGGATAGAATCAGGAAGTTCCAAATAGTTTTTTCTTAATAAGCTTTATTCGTCCTTTTTTATTTGTGTGTTCTTCTATATCTATCCCCTACACACCGTAGTTTGTAGAAAGCACTTAGTACTTGGGAAAACAAAAAAAAAATGCTTTTTCTTGAATCATTTTATTCTTGTTGTCATATTACAAGTTAGGAAATCACGTCTTAGAATATAATCAAAGCAGTTTTTAATTAAGAACCAAATTTTCTAGATCTTTTTTTTTCACTTAAACAAAATCATTGGCGTTGATGTGGCCAAACAGATCTTTACTCTAGACCTCTTCCCTTTTTGCCACAAATCCATTATTTACAGATTTAACCCTAATGTACAGGTGAGGGAATTGAGACTTTAAGGCTGCTTCCCCATGGCCATACCAGTTTTCAGGAGTGAAAGCTCTTTTCTTAACCCTGAAGTCCATGCACTAAAATGAGTTCTCCAGTAGTCCACTACCATGGTCAAAATGCAGTTTGACTTTACTGGTACATCTGCATTACTCTGTAGTCCTCCTTATTTGGTTACTCTTGTCCCAAACCACATGCCATGTGTCGTGCTGAGCATTGGAGATGGAGAGATTGGCTAGCATTGAGTGTTCTCTAGTGAGCTCAAGGCCTAAGCAAAACCAGCAAGGTGTTTACCTGTCTAAGCTCAGACATTCTTACTTAGGCCAAGGTCAGTAAGGAACACACCAAGAGCGTCCTCAAAGGGCTAGAATGTGATAAGGAAGCCTAAAGAACAATGAACACAAAGAACACATAAAGAACTGAACCCCCTTGTGATTTCTTGCACTACCAACTGTCTTTTCCGCAAAATGAGTCTCCCATTCCTGACTACAGACTCACTCCTGACTGATTTCCTCACACTGGACTCAGTATTGGACTCAGGATGTGAGATACTAGTACACATGTATTATCCTGATTATTCAGAAAGATGATTTAGATGTTAACATCCATTTCCTAATTTTACAGACATAAAAACAGGATATTAGAATCTGCTTCTGATTTAAAGAGGAAGACTTCCTAAGATCCATGTAATGATCTACTTGTTCTAATTTTTGAAAAACTGTTTATTGAAGCCCATAAAGCAGCAACAGACTAAAATCAGGGAAGTGCCATTTCGAATGTTATTTCCTAGAATTTTGTGTAGGTAACCTAGAATTTACTGCTTGTGAAGCCGTACTTTGGATTCCAAGACCATCTGCTGCTACCGATCAGATCATCAAATGCTATAAGCAGCATCCTAACAAAATAGACACAATATGGAAACAAATACTGGTTGAGAGGCTCACTCAGGTCACCTCCGGGTCACTCATCACATGAGCAGCATTTTATGATTTGGTTCAGCGCTGCCCTGAGGTACACATTAACTTTAACTGAGTGAATTGCTGAGAATTTCCTCAGAAATGAGTCCAAGCAATTTCCCTTCCTTCTTCATTTATACTGTGTTGACATTAATTAGTACCTAATTCCTGGAGTGTGTTCAGGCTTCAATGACAGACAGAAAGGAACGATTTCTGAGCAGATTAGGCACACAGCCTCCTGGCCCAGTTCCAGGGGATGGAGGTACAGCCTGGCTGCTCTTGGGAGCAGGTCCTCATCAGCCTGGCCCACATTTCTCATTAGGACACCAAGATCTTAAGAAGACTATAGAAAATGATTCTACTTAATAGTAACAATCACTTTTTCTTAAGAAACTCAAGATATTCTGAGTTATTGGCTAAGATCAATGAAGAGAAAAAAGGTAGAGTCACTTAATGAGCATGCCTGGTGACTGAGCAACCCAATGTTATGAGCAGGTCTGATTCCAGCACCTTCTGGCTTTATATTATTTTAAAATAATGTATTTCTTCATGCATCCCTGATCCCACATCTGCACAAGCAGCTTCTATGTTTCAATGAAAATGGGAATTCTAAAGGATAGCTTTATAACATCAATCAAGCTAGGTTTAGATTAAAGCATGGGGAGACTGGAAGAGTCATAGAGGGTATTTTCATGTATTTTATGTCTTCATCTAACAAGGAAAGTCCTCTCTTTGGTCAGAGAACTGTAATGTCCCTGTATTATTATAGAACTTCACTGGGAAATGTTAGTAAAGGCTGCTGTTTGCCCTCCTTCTGGTATGTTAAGATCTTCGTTTACAAACCATTTTGATTATTAGAAAGATAGAGGTAGAGAATGAACACAGTATTAAAGAGTGAACATGAGGGAAGACAACCCAAATTGTGCTTTTGAAAAGCAAGTGTGAGTACTATACAGATCCTAGTAAATGACACAACAGTGAGCAGCCTGGAGGAGTTGAAAAATAGCCAGCAACATACATAGAACCTGAGTGAAACAGAGAAAAACTGATTGAGATTTATAACCTAGGCCCACTTACGAAAATTAAAAAGACAAGGATACAAAACAACACACATTTGACCAAAGTACATACAAAGATGCATAACAAACATGTTAGGTTATTTTTTGGAGGAAAGAAAGAAATAGGCATGGAAAATGGGATCGAGATAAGGAAATGGAGGGGTTTCCTCTGGAAATAGTAATTATAATGAGCTATGAGATATGGGATGTGATTAGCTTGACTCTACACCTGAATTTTAGAAACATATATGTGTGTATATGTGTCCCACTAATGTCCTAAGCAATATAGACAGCTCAGAATTTTTAGCTCCCAGTTTTAATCCCATGCTGTTCTTTATGAAGATATGAGGCCTGTGAACCAACAATTCACAATCTCCCTGCCATATATGTTCATGACTATCATTGTTCACAGTATATTTTAAATATACAAAGCCATTATATTGCGACACTACAGAGACATTTGTAGAAGAGAAGACTATGCCTCTGCTGAACATGTTGCCTTCTCAGATATGATCCAGGAAAAGCGCAACTTTCTTGCAGTAACAGAAAGAAGCAAGCTTCTGAGTACGTGTGAATTTCTTGCATTTCTTTGAGCTCTTTTTGTATATTTAGAGATACTTAGAGAAATATCAACAGGAGCGCCTGGGTAGCTCAATCAGTTGACGGTCTGCCTTCAGCTCAGGTCATGATCCCAGCGTCCTGGGATGGAGCCCCACATTGGGCTCCTCCTCTAGGGGGGAGCCTGCTTCTCCCTCTCCTGCACCTCTTGCTTGTGCTCGCTCTCTCTCTCTCTGTCAAACAAATAAATAAAATCTTAAAAAAAGAAGTATTAGCAAAACTTGATCAACATTCAAGCAGAAGTAAAATTACCTATTATGATTCATTCATTTCCCAGCCAAGAAACCTAGATTCACTAGTCAGAACCTATACGTCTAACACACTGTTATTTGCAGTACCTGAACAAATATTCTTTTGTTATCTTATGTTTAGCCCACATTCCAAGGTGTGAGTGCCCATATTCATCCACAGTCTTTAGGTATAGTCTAACATTATGAATAACTTCCCCAGAGAAGGAAGAAATAGTGACATTATTAAAGTAAGATGTCACAGCAATTGTAAAAATAGAATCTGCCTGCAAATTAATTTTTAAAACAATTAATGGATATTTTAAGTACCAACTTCTTGTCTTTTTTTTCTACCATGATTTACATGAAAGCTTTAATACTTTAGAAGCTTTCAGATTTTATGTACCAGAACATAATGAATATGAATACACACCCATGGAGACCTCTAGCCTGAAACTTCCTTTCAGAGAAAAATCTGAGTATTGAAAATGTAGCAGATCTGGTTTTTAAGTAGTTGAGCTTTTCGAAGGGATGGGTAATCTATTATAAGGGACCATTTAGCTTCACTTAAAAAGTATACATTTATGGTTTTCTTTTTATGAAATCGTTATGATCTTTAGTCCTAGGATTGCTATTCTGTGATCAGAGTGTGAAAATAACACAGAAATAAGTGACAAGAGAGTTCAGTTGCCAGTTAGTTAAGGTCGTAGTTATTGGCCATTAGATTTTTAATACAACATAAAAAGGAGGTTATTATCTATCATTGTCAAAGAAAGGTAGGCTGTACTTCATGTAATTAAAGCAACTTCTAATTACATGAGATTGAATTTGCTTTTTCTATAGTTCAAATAGAATGAGTCAAAGAATTCATCCACTCTTTTTTTTAAATGTCATTAGACTTGTGCCTTTTTCCTGAACAAGATATATGACATACCTGGGATGCTATGTGGAGCAACCTAGTGACATGCCCAAAGTGAAAGAAAGTCCCAGCATTACCTCCTCCCAAAGTTAGAAGTTATTTAAGGGGAGATGAATAGAATTCTGGGCCTTTCTCTTTCTCCTATTTCATTTAAATCACTAAATCATTCCTTTAAATCTTTATTTATAAAGGAACCCTAATTGTACAGTCAAAAAATACTTAGTAAGCACTTATAGCCGACCAACCATTGGTCTAATCTCTAGAGGTGAGTTTCTCCAAGTGTGGTGTCCATATCACCTGCAGCTTAGTTACTGGAAGTGATGCAGATAAAGTGTTGACCACTGCCCACCCCACACAACTAAATCCGATCTTGAAAGGTGAGACCCAGGAATCTAAATTGTTAAAAGTACTTCAAATTATCTTGAAAATCCCAATAAAAAAATTTAGTCCCTATCAACAGGCCTAATAAAAAGATGGGAAAGCAGATAGGAAACAGCAAATCCAGACTTATAGTCAATACAACCTGAGCAATGATTTGTGTCATTTCTGGGATAAACCATTTAACTGACAGTGCTCTACTATCTATCCCATCTTCTGACGTGGCAGACCCTGAAACCCCATGTGAGTTGGTGGTATCATAAAATGTTAGCATCTCCGTGATGAGTAGAACCTTGTTGCCAGTCCACACTGGCCATGTAACATGAGCAAAAAATACAGTTTTGTTATTTTAAACCAGTGAGATTTGGGGGACTATTTGTTACTGCAGCATAAGCAATTTATCCTGACTGATGCAGATGATTCACCTCCCATCATTTTTCTTATAGGGAGTGTTGTTTTCACACATCCTTTCCTTCTAAAACCATGTTAAAAGTTTTCCATGTACTGCATCTCCCCCAGCTCATGCTCTCTCTCTGTCTCTAATAAATAAATAAAATCTTTTAAAAAAAAAGTTTTCCATGTGAAAATCTATAGCTAGAACTTGTCAAGCAGAGTTAACTGCAAGAGCAAAGATCCTAAGATCACAGTGAACTTCCCTGTTTATGGAATAGAAAAAAAGACTAATGTAACAGAAGAATATGGGAGCATAGGGGAAAGTGGTGGAAGAGAGAGGTAAGAAGTAGGATCAGAGAATTTGTTAGGGATCAGATTACAAAGGCTTTGTGAGCCATGATAAACATTTTAGATTTTATTCTTTGTGCAAGGGATGCCACTGGAAAGTGTTAAGCAAGAAACTACATAATATGAATTACATTTCCAAAAGATCACTCCTAACTACCTGGGGGACAGTGCAGAGGAACCCAAACTACCAAACAGAAAAAATTAATTTCTCACAGAATATCCTTGTGCTTAACTTCCATCTTTGATCCATTTTATTTCTGTGCCCTGTACGGTTAGTCAAATGTAATCTAGGTTTTATTAAAATATTATTTCTCCAAAATTGACATTAAAAAAATGCTCATCTTTGTGGTCGAATCCCAACAATAATCCCTGCATCATTTAACAGCATCTGTAAGGCCTTTTTACATGACAGACACTGTGGTGTAAAGATAATTGGGAACAACATATCAAGACCCTGTGGGGATCTCTGCAGGGTCCTTAACCCTTACTTCATAAGACCATTTCATTTTCATTCCAGTGAATCCTCTGTTTGTCTTTAGCTACCATCAATCTCCTTTGTTTACAGACTTGGCTGTAAATTCCTCAACTCTCTTGGTTCCTTGTTCCTCCACTCCCCACCCCCATGATTAATACCATTGACCTGACCTTGACTTCAAAGATGTATCCTGTTGGAACTATCACAGAGACTTGGTCCTATAGGAGTTGAGCCTTTTTTGGTCACTATCCATGAGGTGTGTGGGGGCACTGTCAGAGTATGAGAATCATAGGAAATAATCAGATCCCCATGTTGGACTGAAATCCTCACTGAGTTTTGCTGTGCTGTGACATCAGGAAGGAAGAATCATAATTTCTACATTCTGTCTCATTGCATCACATCATCTCATCAGCATGATTCTCCCCTTTATGTGGGATGCTATAGTTAGAAACCGAAGTGTAATATATCCTTCAAATTCCATAGAAACAGTGTTGCCTCCCAGATAGCTTGGGATAGGGAGAGGTATTGCCATTCACAGCCTGTCAAACCAGGTTGGAAAGCCATCCCCCTCATTCATTATTTGTAAATATATACAGGTAGTCCTTGCTTTGCACAGTCACAATATGCACCATTCAGTTACCACAGTTTAGTTAAATTATACTGATCTCTGACAACCTGGTCCATACTTCTATTACCACAGTACATTAACTGTGAGTAATTGTATAAAATACAAATTTTGCTGCTAATTTTTGCATCCATAAATCACTATGTGAATAGCAGAGGCCTATCCAGATCAGTGGCCAATCATGTCACTTCTTTCAAAGGTGGTCAGTGATCGGTCACTGCCCGTGATAATCAGGTACAGGCAGCAAAGTAGGTAGTTTTGCCTCTTTGCTTCCCTGTGAAAAATCACCATGAAATTTTACAAAAATGGATAATGAGAGAAGGAATTGGTTAACAAGGATGAAAGTACAGCAAAGAAATTAAAAATAATGCTGATAATGAGATTGGAGTCTAACATTCATGGAGTTATAGGAGAAAGGGACGACAGCGGTAATCTTGATACCACCGCTGTGGAACACATTCTAGATGTGCAGCTAGAGGAGTTTGGAAAGACCAACTTGTGGATGTAAATGAGAAAAATGGTTGTGACAAAGAGAAGGCAGGAGTCCCAGAGGAAATGCCTGATTTTGGCAAAAGACTTCATGTCAAAGGCACTTGCCGAGATACTACGTGACATTGAAAAAGCTAAAGATTAAATGTCTGAAGCTGATCAAAATTTGCCAAGGCATAGAAGAGATGCATTGAATACATCATGAGTTATTTACACGAATAGGGCGATCGCTGTTCAAACAACTTTTGAGAAGTTTTTTACGAAGAAATAAAACACTGAATTCTCAATATTTGTACTATTTTACATTACGATGTACTAAATAAGCATTAGCTTTGCTATTCTTTTTTGTTTCACTGTACTGTACTTTTATAACTGATAGAGGATTTTCAACAATTGATAGAAATTTTTAAAGGTCATGGAACAATCTTACATTTTCTCATTCACTGTGAGTATCACTTTGCATGGTTTCATTCTGAATGGTTTGTTTTCACAGTCCTGAACTCCTGTGCAAAGTGAGAATTGCCCATACAGAGAAACTCAGCATACATCCATATTATCTCTTCTCTCTATTCTGTGGAGCTTGTAGCTCCTGCTTTTTATGCATTTTGTTTTAGAAATTTGTTTTTATTCCCTTGCGTTGTTCCCTAATGTGGGTGATTTCAAATACAATAATTTTATGAGATAACCTTGCTAGAATAGAAAGCTTGCTATGTGACTCATTCAATTCCTTCCAAAATTTTCTCTTTTAACTAAAAACTTTTAATAGTCATTGTTTAATAATAGCAGTAAGATTGAAAAGTAACTCTCAAAACGTAGGAGATTAAGGGAATTTCCATTTTGTTTTTGTGGTGGATTATTTACATCTATTTAAATGAATCATGAAGAAGAACATTAAAATGATGTGAAAGAATTTTAGGACTATCTCATGAAGTGGGAAAAGCCCATGACAAAAGACTTTCCAGGGTATTCCATTTTTCACAAAGTACACGTGTATACATGTGCATGTATATATATGCACATATGTGTGTATGTATGTACATAAATAATCATAATGAAGAATGTAATCAAAATGTCAAAGGTAGTTATCCTTGAGTGGAAGGATTATGAGAATTTTTTTTCCTATTCTCTGTGTTTTCTGATTTGTCCACAATGGGAACATAACACTTCTGTAGGTAGACTGTCAAAAAACTTCTATTCTTACCTCTACATTTTTTTTAAGATTTTATTTATTATCCATTTGAGAGAGAGAGAGAGAGCACACAAGTGGGGTAGAGGCAGAGGGAAAAGCAGGCCGAAGCTGAAGGCGGAGGCTTAACTAGCTGAGCCACACAGATGCCCCACTTCTACATTTTCTTAATATTATTATGATAAAAACAAGCAGTGAAGCAGGCATTAAATTATGTTTTTTAACTCTCTCAACCTTTTTCACTTGCTTCCTTCCTATCACAGACTCAGAACATTCCCTAATGAGTCAGGCAGCCATGATGGTGCTGACTCTGTAAAAAAATATATATTGATAAAGATCAACTATTCCAGGATCGGAGGTGAAGCACAGAGGAGTTTAAAAACACTCCAGGAGTCTCAAGATTTGAAAGCTCAAATTTCCTTGCTCCAGCTTTTAATGTGCCCAGTCCCAGCATCGCCACACCCAGGCATCACTGATGGATTGAAGAAACCATCTGTGCAGCATCGATGGCATTGCCTGTGTCTGGTTAATTGAAAATAGTTGACAAATCTACATGGTTAAATAAATCAGGAGAATGGCAACCAAGGCACAGATGTTTGCAATCTTCCTGTACAGTCATATAAACATACTCTTCCAGGAAAACAATGCCTGCTGGACTGTTTGTCACATTCACACACTCAAATAATTTTTGTAAACTATTTATTGAGCATTTACTATGCACCCAGGCTGATGCTTAACACTTAAATTCATTTTCTCATTTAATCCTCACAAGAACTCTGTAAACAGAATACTATGATTTTCACTGTATAGATTTTATAGGAAATTCCAGCTCAGAATGTTGGGTAACTCATCCAGAGTCAGACATCAAACACCTAATAATAGTCACTTAATGAACAAGAATACAGGGTTTTCTTTCAGTTCTTTATTTAGAACAATATTTGTTTTTTTTAAAAGACTTTCATCTGCAAACAACCAACAAAACATGACATGAAAACTAGTTGTAAAAGAAGCGAGTGACTATGTGTAAAAAATGTATTCTAGAAATACGTAGAAGTATTTTGTTAACTTCTTATATAATTACTACTCGCTTGTAAGAAGGAAACAGATTTTATTTGAAACATAAAAATTTAAGCACTGTTTTTAAAAGCAGATTTGGATAAAATTTAACAAAAATGTAATGAAAAACACTAAGGGGAAATTAAAATAACTTCTTAGTATTACTAAATAAGGAAAATTGTTTTGATGAGCCAAAAGTACTATTTTAATTAGCAATTTTATGACAACAACAAAATTAACCAAAAAAAAAGTTCTTTTGGGACACTTCAGTGCATCTCCCCCCTCGACAAATAGGCAACATTCTATCATGTTGATGATTCTCCCAGAAGACGTTGCTCCTACACTTCGGTAACTGCCATTCTCGCTCCGATGGCAAAGCTCAAAGCCCTTTTTATTCCACCTTGGCCTTCCACCTCTGACCTTTCAAGTCTTCCTGAAATCCAATTCCTGAAATCCTGTTTTCTCCTTGCAGAGCATCTCCTAATCCTCCTAATGTAATTTAGACTAACAGGACTGAGCTAAAATGTTCAATAATACATCTGCAGATGAAAAGGGTGGCCTGAGGGGTACTCCAAGCAAGCTTCCAAACCAGACTAGAGAAGGCCTGTGCCTGTCTCCATCCCTGGGTGGGGGGGCCGCAGTTGTTACCCATTTGTAACTATGACTTATTCCTGGCCCCCAGGGCTGGGAACTCAGGCTTCTGACTATATGGAGACAGATTATTTTTATTGATAATAATATTCTTATTTACAGAGTGCTTATTATGTGCCAGGTACCTTGCCAAGTGATGTTGTATGTCTTTATAGGACTTATCTAATTAAATTATGGATCTTTCTGCTTTGTGCATTCGGAGAGATTAGCGGGTTTTTTCAGTGGCCAAAAGAGTGAGTAAGAACAAAAACAGTACTTTGTTTTCATCTCTCCCTAATCTTTTACCAGTAAACTTTTATTGAACACCTACTATGTCTTAGGAATTGCATTGAGTGTAGACCTCACCATTATGGAATAAAAATTTCTTGGGAGCAGAAACATACAAAGAAATACTACAATGTAAATATGTTAAGAAATATATATAATTCATATTCTATAAAATTCACTTTTTAAAAATGTACAACTCTGTGATTTTTAAGTATATTTACAATGTGCAACCCTCTAATTCTAGAACATTTTCATCATCCCCCCAAAGAAACCTTTTACCTATTAGCAGTCACTCCCCATCTCCCTGCCCTTGGGAGGGATCTACTTTCTGTCTCTATGGATTTGCCTTTTATGGACATTTCCAATAAATGAAATTATATATAAAAAAAAAAACAGAGAAAGAGAGAAAGAAATACATAGAAAGCAATCATATTTAAGAAATGGAGGTTGCTTAAGTAAATTAGTTAAAAGGATCTTCTGCCTTCTCTAATCTGCTTCATTAGTAGAGTTCTGTAAGGGGGTGGCCTACATAAGATTTTTTATCACCTTAAGTCAGTCTCCTTGCTACAGAACCATCTAGAAAGAGCTGAATCGCAAATAGGTGCTAATGACTCTCACATTCAGAACAGTATTTAATATCCTGCTCCAAGATTCTTTCTTTGTCCAAGGTTAGCTGCCACTCACACAGATAAATTATGTTTTAAAGAGTATTTATGAAGATGTATAAATGATCACATACAGGGGCGCCTGGGTGGCTCAGTGGGTTAAAGCCTCTGCCTTCAGCTCAGGTCATGATCTCAGGGTCCTGGGATCGAGCTCCGCATCAGGCTCTCTGCTCGGCAGTAGCCTGCTTCCTCCTCTGTCTCTGCCTGCCTCTCTGCCTACTTGTGATCTCTCTCTCTCTCTGTGTCAAATAAATAAATAGTATCTTTTAAAAAAAATGATCACATACATAGGAAACAAGGAGAAAATTGTATATGAGTTATGATCCCACATAGAAACAAACAGAAAAACCCAGTAGATGAACATGTATATTCAAAGACAAATATTAAGAGAAAATGTGATACAGTGTTAGAATAATTGGATTCTCCATATATAATTCTCTATTGTGCACATCTATAAATATAGCCATTTAAGAGTTTTATAATCAGAAAAAGTAAATATTTTATATAAATTAAAATCAAAAGAAGAAAGAGTAAAAGTCTGCTTGGTATAATATATCTCTAATTATTGTTTTATTGAGTTTACCGATGAACCATTTTATGATTTTAAGTAGTATAGTTTTATTATTTTCAAATAATTTTTTTAATCCTAAAGAAAACAAAAACAAACAGGTTTTCTTTAGGTAGAAGTTCCTAACTCTAAACAGATCCTATTCACTAACTTGTCACCAGACTTTAGTTCACACAAAATGACCTCTCACTATCTCACTAACTACCTATTAGAGAGAAAAAGAGAAAAAAGGTGACTGGCTGCTCAGACTGATAGTTTCACACACTCCTTTTTTAGAGGCAATAATTTCCTTTAAGATTCTTCAACTTTCTTGAGGAGAAATTTAACACCCAGACACATATGTGCACACATGTGCGTGCGTGCACACACACACACACACACACACACACAGTCCCCCTAAGAATTTATATTTTTTTAAAAATTCCTTGAAAATATAAAAAGTGCACAGCTGATGATGAAAACAGGAAGTAACTAGAAATGGGCACATAAAATCTGTTTGTAGTGCTGGAAATGTTTTGGAATTTTATTGATGTGATGGTTGCTTGCATAACTCTGTAAACCCAGTAATAATCATTGTACTGTACACTTAAAATAAGTGAATTTTATACCTCCATGAAGCTTATGAAATAAAATATATAATTGCATTGGATACAGGAAAAACTAACTATAGCAGAAGAAGATGTTTGAGGAGTCCTAAAAGCAATTAAAGAATCAAGGTTGTAATGAAACCATATTAGAGAGACCCAGCTACATGTTTGGGAAGTCCCAGTGCAAAATGAAAATCCAGCACCATTGTTTAAAAACTGTTAAGAATTTCAAGATGGCAACATTAAAGCAAGCACAGGGCCCTTCTGAGAGCCAAATAACATGCCCTGAGACCAGCCGTGAAGACTGGAGAAAGCATAGGCTGAAACATGGAAAGCAGAATTCTATGAAACTTGAAGGGTGCTCCAAATGAAGAGTAAATGGATCCAGAGTGGCTAGAGCTTGGTCGTGATTACCAGGAGAACTGGGGAAGACACATGTAGCAACATGGTGGGTCAGCACCTTCTTCCACTTCTGCTTATGCTGAACAATAGCTGAGAAGTAAGAGTAGCATATACTTCTGAACTAAAGCATTAAATGCAGGAATTGGGGTTGCAGAGGCATTTACCACAAACTGAAACTCACAAACTGAAAGGTCACACTACCTTCGCTTCCCACCCCAGAGGCACAAATGAACTCTCTTTCAGGATAACGGGAGGGAAGTTGCTCTAAGGAGAACCTTCATTCATAAATGGGAAATCAGAAAGTTTAAATACCAGTGTGAAATGAACAAACAATAATCATAACATTTGCAAAACCCAAACACAGTGAAAGGAAGAAACTCTGCAAACAGAAAAATGAAAATCCATGAAAAAAAGAAACCATTAAAAATTAGCATCATTAACATTTGCAAATAAATGTAAGGGATGATCCTATCTAAAAATATAAACAAAAGAGGTGTTTATGGAATAAAAACATTCACAGATCTTAATTCTTTATAACACAGACAATGGCTTACCTGTTCAGTCTTTAAAAAGGATGTTTTGAGGGGCCCCTGGGTGGCGCAGTTGGTTGGGCGACTGCCTTCGGCTCGGGTCATGATCCCGCAGTACCGGGATCGAGTCCCACGTCGGGCTCCCAGCTCCATGGGGAGTCCGCTTCTCACTCTGACCTGCTCTCTCTCACTCTCTCTCTTTCCTAATAAATAAATAAATAAAATCTTTAAGAAACAAAAAAAAAAAAAAAAAAGGATGTTTTGATAGGTGATTCTAGTTTCAGTATATTTTAATTCATTAGTCTTACATTTTATGGCTAGTGATTTTTACAACTGTGTTTAAGAAATCTTTCATTAGGGACGCCTGGGTGGCGCAGTTGGTTGGGCGGCTGCCTTTGGCTCAGGTCATGATCCCGGCGTCTTGGGATCGAGTCCCGCATCGGGCTCCTTGCTCCGCGGGGAGCCTGCTCCTCTCTCTGCTTCTGCCTGCCTCTCTGCCTGCTTGTGTTCTCTCTCTGTTAAATGAATAAATAAAATCTTTAAAAAAAAAAAAAGAAATCTTTCATTATCCTAAGCTGAAAAAGATACTCCTGTATCTAACAAATGCCATCTTCCTTAGCCTTCTACATGTATAATTACAATCCACCAGGAATTGCTTTGTGTGTTGTGTAGGGTGAGAGGAGGAGAGCTTGTCAAGTTCCTGCCCCACCCCACTGCATACAGATATTGAGTATACTCAGCACCACCATTCATTGAAAGAACTGTTCTTTCCCCACTGCTCTGCATGCTGGCTGTGTCACATAGCATCCACATGTGATTCTCTGCCTGGGTTTTCTATTTATTTACACTGGGTTTTCCTTTATACTTTGTACAATGTCAGTGTCTTAATTGTTCTAACTTCATATTAAGCCTTGATGTTCAGTAGTTTCTATCTCTTAACTTAGTCCTTCTTAAAGATTGTCCTGACTCTTTGGGGCCCTCTGATTCACCATATACATTCTAGAATAAGCTTTTTAATTTCCATCAAAAAAAAAAAATGTTGAGATTTTGAATGGAAATGAAATGAGTCTATAGATTCATTTAGGGGAATTGATATCTTTAAAATGTTGACTCTTTTCATTAGTGAACATCCCCCCATTAAGTCTATGATTGTCTGAATAACTCTCTCTAGTTTTCTTTTTTGAGGATTTGCCTAAGTACTTCATACTTTCTGATGCTATTTATAAAGGGCATTTAAATTGTTTTTTAATTTTTAAAATATTGTAGTCTTTGTTGGTTAGAAATAAACCTATTTTTTTTAAATAGAGAGGCATGTTTGAAGATTTTATTTATTTGACAGAGAGAGAGAGAGAGAGAGAGATCACAAGTAGGCAGAGAGGCAGGCAGAGAGAGTAGGAAGCGGGTTCCCTGCTGAGCAGAGAGCCTGATGCGGGGCTTGATCCCAGGACCCTGAGATCAGGACCCAAGCCGAAGGCAGAGGCTTAACTCACTGAGCCACCCAGGTGCCCCTAAAACTGTTGTTATTACACTGACCCTATCGGTAGACTCTTGGGATTTTCTACATGAAGAAATGTATCATCCACTAATAATGACAATTATATTTATTATTCTCCAATCACACTTCCTTTTTTAAACCTTATTGCTCTGGCTAGAATTATAGTATAAAGTTGAATAGAAGTGGTGACTGCAACGATTCTTGTGTCATTTCTAATCCCAAAAGTTTTATAGAGTATGGCTAAGTCAACTTCAGTAAATTATGCTGTATGACTTTCCAAAGTCATTTTATGATTTTGTACTTCCAATGGCAGGCAGTAGTTCTAGTGGGAATACTAAGCATCTATGTGCTAGACTTCTAATAGTCTGTTTTAATATTTCTCCATTCTCCCTTCCATTTCAAAATTCAACCACTGGGAGAAAAAACAAAACCATTACAGAGATTTGCTTCTGAGCATGAAGTGAAAATGAAGAGGTTTGAGGATAGGGGTGGGGTTGGACAGAAAGCAGGATCCAGAAGGATGTTTTTGGTTTATCCCATATTCTCCCATATTGTTAAATTCTTCATATCACTAGTATATTCCAGGGCGTTGTTTTTAATTCCAGGGGAAAAATTGGGGGAAAAAAAAGATAGAAGGGTAAAATAAAAATAGTATTTCAAAATAATGAACTTAAAAACATTAAAATTACTTAAGTGTACATGAGCAAAAATGTATTTTTATTTTTATTTCACAGGATCTTGGCTAATGACACAGAAAAAGACCAAGAGCAGGTATGTACTCCACAAATCTGGATATAATTGCATCTTTCTACCACCCTCATAGTCTGAAGCTTTCCTTCACACTCAGGAGAGGCTTGTAGCAAAATAATATATGAAGAAGACACATCTTCACAAATGTACACTTCATTCGAAGTTTTTTATTTTAGCTTTTCTACAAATTATTTGGATATTTAAATATGGGTTTTATAACATTAAATAATTATGCGTATCTGAATGTTTCTTTAAAAAAAAACTGATTTTCTTCCAATACAATTTCATAGTGAATTTCCACCAATGAAAACCACACTCATATTTCTTTTCCTACATATTTTGAAAAATGAAACTAGTAAGACTCTGGAAACCAGAAAGTATTTAATCTTCAAAACTGCACTTAAACATAATTATATTCAGATCTCCTCCACATTTTTACCTGCTTTGAAGCTCTCTTCCATAGCACAAAGATTTTATTGGAAGATAATAAAGAGCTTATCAGCCGGCATGCTGTTTATTCCATCTTGTTAGTATTGCTTTCTTTGGTCCAACAAAAAGAAAATTGCATGATATTCCCCTCCTTTTTTTTTTATATTCCCCTTTTTAAGTCCAATTCTTGTTAGAAGTTTTGTGTACTTCTCTCTTCCTCGGCAAAAATTTTCTTTTAAAGAATGCCAAGTTCTTACAGAAACTTAAATGCAATGGTGATGAAAATAATGTTTGAATGGGTTCTTGAACTCTTCATCTGTACAGACTGGCTAGAAGACTGGCCGTTAGGTACAGGAGGACTTCTGAGCCTGTCCTTTTAGTGTGATCCTTTCTCCAAGCCATCCGTTTTTATGAAGGAATGCACTATTGAGCTACTGGTCTATTTGTAAATGTCTCCATATTTTATAAAAAACAGAGTATGTCATTTCATGCGCGTATTGAAGAGAGAACTCAACTGTGCAGCAGAAGACCTGGTTTTAAACTGCTTAGTTTCTACTCAAAAGCTAGATGATTCCTGAGGCCTGTTGTCTCACCTGGAAATGAGGCATTTGTATTTGATGATGCCTAAAAGCCATTTCAGTTCTAATAATCTATATAAAGCTTAGGAAGGGAACTATTCTATTAATTTCTTAATCATGCAGCTTTAAGTTGTAGTAGAGGGAGAAATAAGGTGGTTTTAAAATTTTTATTTATATTTGGAATGGAACCAAGCATTTAGATGAGAATATTGATATGTAGCAGTGATATCCTTTTGTTGAAACAGTTTGGAAGGATGCCACAAGTTTGCTTTTCCCCCCTCGCTCCTAGACTTCCTATACAACCCTCAATTTCTAGAAATAAGGGGAAGAACAAAGTCTTGAACAATTGGTTTCAAACTGGGCTTGTAAAACCCTAGAGTTCTATATAGCCCTTCAGAGATTTTACAAACATTTAATATGAATTTCCCTTTTTAAAATATATATAAAACATGTATATCTTTATTTTCAAGTATTGTGTTTACTTATTCAACAAATATTCAGAGTGTATGTTATATGTTGAAAACAGTCCTCAGGTCTCAGAATTCAGGAATAAACAGAAACAGATAAAAATCCCTGCTCTCCATTAAATTTATATTCTAGTAGTAGTAGCAAAAAAGAAAGGAAGGAAGGGAGGGAGGGAGAAAGGGAAGGAGGGAGGAAGAAAGAAGAAAGGAAGAAAGAAAAAAGAAAGGGAGGGAGGAAGGGAGGAAGGGAGGAAGGAAAAGAAAGGAAGGGAGGGAGGGAGGGAGGGAGGAAGGAAGGAAGGAAGGAAGGAAGGAAAATATGTAACATGAGAATTTTATAAGAGTAATGGGAAAATTAAGCAGAGGCTACAAAATCAATCAGGAGATTAGAGTATGTCCATCTGAAAAGATGTGATTTAATAAAGACGTGAAGGAAGTGGGGAGAGAGCCAGAGGAATAGCAGATGCAAAGGCCCTAACACAGAACAGAGCATGCCCAGTGGGCTGAATCAAGAAGACAATACAAAAAGAAGAGGCCAGGGAAAGAACAGAGGCCTGTGGGCCATCACGGGTCTCTTCCAAACACTTTGGAAAGCTTTAACCCCTTCATCAGTGCTACATGGTCCAATACTTTCATGTAAAGCTTACCTATATTCTCTTCATATATATTTGAATATGGTACTGAACAAGAATGTTTATTTCTATTACTAATCTTGTTGAAAATCAGGCCTGTAGAAGTCCATTCAAACAAAAAGTATACATTTTGGGGACACATGGGTGGCTCAGGTTAAGTGTCTGCCTTTGGCTCAGGTCATGATATTAGGATTCTGGGATCAAGCCCCTATCAGAGTCCCTGCTCAGCAAGGAGTCTGCCTCTCCCTTTGCCTCTGCCTCTGCCTTTGTGCTCTCTCTCTTTCTCTCACTAACTCTCTCAAATAAAGCTAAAAAACAACAAAAAAACTATACATTTTTATGGCAACAAATGTGGTTTAAGTTAAATTACATGCCAGGCAAGACTTAGGTATATCTGCTTACTTTTCCCACAAAAAGCAAATTCATAACATATTGAAAACATTAAATTGTAATTAGCTCTAACCATCATTTTAGGTTTAGATTACTTCTAATCTAACATATTTATTGATAAGGAATGCAAACTATTTTTTAAATATTATTATTCCATGCAACTCAAAATAAAAACTGTCATTTATATCTCTTTCAGGCTTCTAGAGTGGTTAATTAATAACATCTTGAGATGTCACAATAAACTGCTGTCTTCTACAAAATCAGTATTTTTTTCTTACTGGATAACCAAACAAAATTCAACTATAAGTTGGGTATTGAAACAGACATGACCGTAAATACCATCCAGAAACCCCAATATCAAGTTACTGTGTTCATTAAAACAGT
The DNA here is from genome assembly GCA_028533885.1 of Nasua narica. Classification (NCBI taxonomy): domain Eukaryota; kingdom Metazoa; phylum Chordata; class Mammalia; order Carnivora; family Procyonidae; genus Nasua; species Nasua narica. The sequence goes on from CM052809.1 coordinate 68,058,953, forward strand.
CTCATGGATCTCACAAATTAAATTAATAAAAAATAAATGCTATAAATTTGAAGTTAAAATAAATTTATATTAATCCATCTGCACCTTTATCTGGTTGATCTATGTAATTTTTCAGACTTGGTGCCTAGTGAGAAAGGGATGGAAGATTCTGGAGAAGTCTTGAGTGAAAGCAGGTAAGGGATTGTATTCTCTTTTTTTCAGTCTTCATTTATTCATCCCCCCATGTAAGTAGAAAAATGAGTTTTTCATTAAAAGATATATATATATATTTCCATCATTATTATTTGGGGGCCCATTCTGGAAGAAGCCATTGATGCTAAAATCATTCGGTGAAAGTTTGGTGGAAAACAGAATATTCACATTATTTATATGATGACAAGGAACTACTTCATGGGTTAGTTAATTTATAAAGGAGAAACAGTAACTTTGTGAAAGAGAGAGCTTTCATAAACCTCTTCAACCAAGTGATTAAGTTCTGTATTATGTGCATCCAGGGATGATGAAATGGCATACAATGTCACCTATGTAGTAGTATGAAAATTTCTAGAATCTAATCATGAGGGAAGAATCAGTAAAATTCAAACTGTAAGCTATTCAAAGACAACTGGACTATACTCTTCAACATGTTTCTGTCGCAAAAGACAAAAAATGGGTTCAGGGGCACCTGGGTGGCTCAGTTAGTTGAGCATCAGATTCTTGATTTAGGCTCAGGTCATGACCTCAAGGTCCTGGAATGGAACCCCTCATCAGACTCCATGCTCCGTGAGAAGTCTGCTTGAGATTCTCTCTCTCGCTCTCCCTCTGCCCTTCCTTCCCCTGTTTTCTCTCTAAATAAATAAATAGATAGATAGATAAATAAATAAATAAAATCCCTTTTTTTTTAAGTGGTTCCAAATGAAGGAAGGCTGAAAATATATCACAACTAAATGTAATACATGAACCTTGTTTGGATTTTTTAAAAAGCTATAAAGAACATTTAAAGGACAATTAAATTTTTTTAATCTTTACTCTATACTAGATGTTATTGTATATTACACCGCTTTTTAAATTCTTGGGAGTGAAAATGGCATTGTGATAATGTGGGAAAATGTCTATTCTTAGGTGATAAATATGGAGATATTTAGAGGAAGAGTAACATGATGTTATACTTTACTTTCAAATGGCTCAAAGAAAAAAAGGAAATTAGAAAAAATATATATTTAGGTAGATAAATAGATAGATAATAAGTGAAGAGCACACATACAAAATTTAACCATTTGTGAATTTAAAGGAAGGGTATATGAGTGCTCGTTGGGCTATTCTTTCAACACTTCTGCAGGGTTGGAATTTTTCAAAACAGAGATTGGGGAAGACAAAAGAGAGACTGGTGTCACTGAACAACATAGTCTGAATCACTCTGACTTCAGAGTCACTTTTCACATCAGGGGGATATTTGTCCGTGCTGGTCACCAAATGAGGCGAGTTAACAGCGTTAGTCAAGACAGCCCAAATCAGGACGTAGACTAATTAGTTAGCCTCATCCAACCTCAGTCCAGTTAATTTTATTGCCTTAATTCACATAAAAAAAAAATTGCCATGACAAAAATGTAAACCTCTCTACCCTAACTCAAGAAAGAGCTTTAGCGCACATGGAATTTAGCACCAAAGGAATTATGAACTGATATTTGCTTAGATTTGTTATGTTTATTTACTCACCCTAAGAAAAATATTTGCCTTTTGTAACAAGATTCTTTGAATTCACGGGAGAGCATAGCTGATCCTGCACATTTGGTGGTGAGGAGTATAGGGGAGAAGCAAACATACATTTTGGAATCCTACTTCACGGGCCTCCAGGAAATAGAGGCCCTTTGCTTTCTACCCTCAAGATGCTACTCTCAAGGTTGAAGGAAAAGCTGCCAACTGTTGAACAAGTCCCAGCTGCCCAGAGTTCAGCCTAAAAGGAGCATTTGTGCAGACAATGGGACTCTGGCTTTCAATTCGAATCTGCCCTGCAGCGTCAGATCTGTGCTAAGTGTCCCGGGCTCCCTGGCAGCGTTCTAGAGAGCCTGTTAGAATCCAAGGGGTCATGAACTAGAGCCATACCAGAAACCAAATGGGCCAGGCAGTCACCTCAACTGTCATTTGTAAGGCTAGGAGAAACAATGAAACTATTGAACAATAGAAAAGGGCTTTTCTTCCTCTCACCAGTGAAACAAATCTTAAAATATGAAGATCAAGGACTGCTAGAGATAAGAGACACCAAAGAACCGAAACCTCTTAACAGCAGGTGGTAACAGTGGGGTCTGTCCTTTGAAAAATGTGTCAGATCCTTTTAGGACTATGTAAAACACTTCTGGTTCCTATGGTGACACTGATAATACTTTGTCAATCACTGTGATATCGAGATCTACATTAAGCAGTTTAAAAAGCACCTTGAAGTGCTTCGAGGTTAAATTAGTTTCTCCTCTAAATTGCTTGGTGTCGATTGTAGTTCACATAATTGGAGGAGATACACTCAGTTTGTGAGAAATACTGACCGATGTGTCTTACCTCTTACAAAGCTCAGAAAGGGACGAAGCCATAAACTGTGAGTTCCTTTGCAAACAGCCTTGGAGGCTAATCAAAGTACAGGTCTCCAAAGTGAAAGAGACTAAGTAATTCATTAGTCTTCACGCTGTGCAGACCCTCACTTAAGGAACGCCATTCATTGCAGTATTGCCCGTTCTCGAGGATAGCAGTTTATTTGTCTGGTCTTTCCTTAATTAATTTGTTTCTCAGGAAAAGGCATTCTCTAATAAAATTCTGTGGAAACATTCCATGACTCCAAGGCAGGACTCCTATCACTGACCCATATCAAAAACTGTTTTTTGTGGTATTAGATTAACCATTCACCACAAATCTTCCACAAGTCTGGAAAAGATGGGCTTTCTGGTTTTTTTCTCTCTTACTGGCTTTTGCACATAATTCTATTAACAATAAATAGAATTTCGTCAAGTTGTGAAGTCAACTTGTGAAGTCAACTTCACTTGTCAAGTGAAGTAAGAAACTGAATTTCCAGGTAGACAAATCCCCAGAAGGTTTGTTAGCTGCATTCCTTCAAAAGTTGAGATTGGTTGCTATATAGTTTTTGTACCACATTCTGAACTTCTGCAGATTTATCTTTTCCATTGGGGCTAGACTGGCTAGAGGGACTCTTCCTCCTAGTTCTGCCTATTTCTCTTTAACGCAACATCGATGTTCCAGCACCTTTGACTGGAACACAGGTGTTCTCCACATCCCTCAATGCTCACAAACTTACTGTGTGACTTCAGTACCACTTTGGAGAAGTTACTTTTTTTTTTAATTTTTTTATTAACATATAATGAATTATTTACCCCAGGGTACATGTCTGTGAATCATCAGGCTTACACATTTCACAGCATTTGCCATAGCACATACCCTCCCCAATGTCCATATCCCTACCCCCTCCCCACCTCCCAGCAATCCTTAGTTTGTTTTGTTCCCCACCTCACAAATCCTTAGTGTGA
>CM052809.1:68062558-68124938 GCA_028533885.1 Nasua narica
ATCCCATCTTGTTTCATTTCTCTTCCCCACCCCCCCCATAACCCCCTGCCCTGCCTCTCAAATTCTTCATATCAGAGCGATCATGTGATAATTGTCTTTCTCTGACTGACTTATTTCGCTTAGCATAATACCCTCTAGTTCCATCCACGTCGTTGCAAATGGCAAGATTTCATTTCTCTTGATGGCTGCATAGTATTCCGTTGAATATATATACCACATGAGAAGTTACTTTTAATGAGTTTGTGAATATCCTCCTATCAAAACAGGCAATTATTCTTCAGAATAAGGAATATGTTATTAAGTATTTAACACACTATAGGACCTATACTGAAAAAAAATCATTTTAGTATGCTATTTAAAAATTCAGGAAAATAAAGGATTCTACCACCAATACAGTTCCAAAAGAAAAAGAAAACCTAGGTTTCATCTGCATTATTAAATCAGAATTGTACCAAATCTTTTATGAGTATATCATTTGTGATTTTTGTTTCTAAAAGATAATAAATATATTTGTTCATTTTCGGGACATGAAATTGACACAATATTTTATCTGTTTTCATGTCCTAATAATAGTAAAATAGCTAATATTAACTGAGCACTTCAGGCCTGCCCTGACTCTATTATACATATGATCAATCTCATTAATTACAGTCTATTACTGTTCCAATTATGCAAATGAAGAAACTAAAGTCTTGTGAGGTGACAAAACAAGGAAAATGGGAAAGCTGTTCTGACTGACTCTAGTTTCTAAGATCTTAATTACCACACTGCTAAGGTGCCATAGCCACCCTTGTCCCTAAATTTCATATTTTCTCACATTTCATGCAAGTTTACAGATGTATTAGTCTGCGTGGGATACCATAACAGAATATCATAGACTGAGTAGCTTAAACAACAGAAATTTATTTTTCACATCTCTGGAGGCTATGAAATCCAAAATCAAAGTGCCAGCAAAATGGGTTTTCTTCTTGGCCTTTTCTATTGGCCTATAGGTGATTGCCATCTTGCTGTGTGCTCACATGACCTCTTTGATCTGCATTTATACACACACACACACACACACACACACAGAGGGAAAGAGAGAGAGAGCTCTAGTGTCTCTTATAAAGACATTGATTTTATCTAAACCTATCAGATCAGGACTCCCCACTACCCACCATGATCTCATTTAACTAAATTACTTCCTTAGGGGTCCTCTCTCCAAATACAGTCAAATTGGAGATTAGAACTTCAACATATGACTTTGGTGGGTCAGGGAGACACACAAACATTCAGCCCTTCATAACAGGTAACTTAGTGTATTTCCAAAAGAAAACTATTCCAAGTTTATTAAAATGCTAATAGATTTCTCCTAGATTTCTCCCAGATTTCCCCTTTAAAAAAACCTGCAATATCACGTGTACTGCAGACTTCATATGGACAAAAATATTGAAGAAGTGAAATTCATCATTGTTCACATTGTCCTAGCTAACTGGATGATGATAGTTGACCCTGAGAGGGGACTGCATCAGAGAACTAAAGCAAAAATGCAAGCAAAGCAATGACGCCCTACCTGAGTCACTGGAAAGACAGCTCTGATGAGATTCTAGATGCTTTCATCTGCCAGTAGTGTTAGTGGATACTTTTCTTCCTGGGCTATGCTCTGCTTTCACTTATTATTAGAGAAAAAAATGCATTAATCTAATCACATGCTATAATCCAGGCACAAGTATATTTATGCATTTAGAGATTAGCATACAAATTCCAAATAACAAAGTAAGAAATGATCAGTCGTGGCATTTTCTAGAAACGTAGTTTGTTATTTCTTTTTTAATTAAGCCTAGTCATTGAGTGATTCATGTGGAAAAACAAGACTAGGTACGTATGTTGTATACAATTGTTGATTCAATAGAAAGGAAGATATCTAGAAACAAAGCCCTGCACCTCTGTAAAAACATGTACTCTGTTAGAATTTCAATTGTCTGACATGGTTCAGATGCTACTCAACTTATTAAGATGTTCACGGTCGATATTTTTCAGCAGCACAATGAAGCATGACACAGTATTTGAAACCATAGCCTGTAAACATTACTGTTATACAGCCTTCTGCTCCCACAATGGTGAATCAATATAAATGCTATGAATTTTCTCAAATTTATTCTTCCTACTTTTTACAGTAGGAGGCTGATCAGGCAGAGACATCTCTAAGCATCTATGCTGCAAATTTAGGACCTTACAGGCAGGCACGATATCTATTAGCAGGTGCCAAATTAAAGTATTCCACAAGAAATATTTTGTCCAGATGACTATAGTGGCAGCTTCCGGATCTCATAGGATTTCAGTGTGAGGGACAGCAAGTTGACTGGAAGTGCAAGTCATTTACCAAGCGTGTAATTAAATAGATGAAAGGTAGATGATACATGGGTGGATAGACAGACTTTCCCATTAGTCCACCAGACTTCCAATGCAATGGCAATTGGAAAAGCTAGCATTTTGTGTGTGTGTGTGTGTGTGTGTGTGTGTGTGTGTGTGTGTGTGCCTGGGGGAAAATGGGCTTGACTCGGAATTTTATTTTCTTTTGGATTCACACATTTTTCACACATTCACTACAGTGTTCCTTGTGAACCAGAGCAGAGAAAGAAATACCAAATTTAGAGGAGGAAAATCATTTACACACTTCTAAGCTGCTAATTCTTTCCGAATCAGACAGACAAAGCACTTTTCTCTTTGGAATAAATATGTTGGGATCAAATGAATTGCCAGAAGAAGGTGTTGTGCTTTGTTCTGTTTTAATTCCTTTGCACATGGCTTGACTTTTGTTTGTCTTCCTGTCAGCCTTCTACACTTACCTTGGCATTTCTCCTAATCAGCGAGCAGGACTATATAGGAATGTTTGTCTACAAGTCAGTTTAGGTGAACCTGGCCACTTGCCACCCTGTTAGAACTTTCTCACCAACCATCGGCTCACACTAACCAGTGCCAACCAGACAGAAATAACCACAGGATTCCAAGCTTGCCCTTCCCTTGGAAGGGTCATTCTCCCTCTTCCCACTCCTTTCTATTGGCTCTTTGGGATCAGATGGCTGGCTTCTTGAGTATCTTGCTCCTTTGGCCAAAGAATATTTTCCATCATTGGACCAAGACCACTGATACTGAATGAGATACTATGAACAATATTATTTTTCTATCTTCTAAAAACTACATTTCCCATAAAGATTCCCAGCTTCTCCCAAATTCCACAGATACTTACTCTGCAGCATAAGATGTAGTTCCTGCCCATAGAGAAAACTGTGCATAAGTAATAACACTGTAACACATGGCAAGTAGAATATGAAAGGTAAAAAAAAGTTCCAGGTGTAGTGGAGAACAGAACAAAAGGAGAGAGTAATTATGAATGGGAGAATTATCACTATGGGGAGAAAGATAGCATGTGAGCCAGTTCTCAGTAAGGATGCCTGGAGAATTGAGGGGAGTGGGGAATACTTAAGAAACTTGTAATTTAGACAAAAGAGAATGGGCAAGGCATGGAAGAGGAATTTTCGAAATGCAGTTGTGAAATAATAAAGAACTATATTTTGCCTACACAAACCAAAGCTTCCTATAGGATTGGGTCACAAATGCTATGCTCATAATTCTTACTTTATTCTGTAGGCCAGTAATTTCTAAAAGTTGGCCATGGACCAGTGATGGTTTAAATCTAGGTTTTCACAAAACTGGGGAGAAATGAGAAAAATAAAGACAATTTGTAAGTTTTTTTTTAATGAAACGGTGCATTCAAATCAAAAGTCTTTCCTTTATTATGGGATTGTATTTTTCCTCTATTTGGAATCTAATGCAATTGCTATTTTGAAATTATGGTAAGGCTAGATGGCAGTTTGGTAGGAGGCTCTAATGCTCTTATTTGGCAAGATAAAAATTGGCAACACTGTTCTGCGACCCCGAACATATTTTTATTTTACTTGGTCCATGTGATCCAAAATTTGGGGGCTACTTCCAAAGGTAATGTGGATCCTAGGAAGAGTGATAATGAGATGGATATTGTTGTCTAGGAGACACAATTATGAAAGTAATAATGTGAAAAAAAGAAAATAAAGGAAAAAGAGAAAAAAGGAAAGAGGGAAGACAATAAATTAGATAGATAGTTTAAGGATACAAGAAAGATAGAAATCTAGGGCAAGAAGAAATGAGGACAAGGGTGCCTGGGTAGCTCAGTCAGTTAAGCATCTGCCTTTGGTTCATGTCATGACCCCAGGGTCCTGGAATCCCACCTCACATCAGGCTCCTTGCTCTGCAGGGAGTCTGCTTCTCACTCCTCCTCTGCCCCTTCCCTGACTTGTGCTCTCTCTCTCTCTCTCTCTGTCTCACATAAATAAAATCTTAAAATCAAACAAACAAAACAACACACACACACACACACACACACACACACACACACACACACACAAACCAACCAAAAAAACAAAAAAACAATGAGGCCTTAATCCAGAACACTGGCATAGAGAATTGAAAGAAAGCAATGGATGCAAGAGATAGGATCTACAGAATTGGCAGTTGTGTAAAAGTACAAGCAAAGATCATATTCTGGGCCAAGAGTCTGAGCCACCTGGCTTCCCGTACAGAAAGTTGGGAAAGAGCAAGCAGAGATTTGGAAGAGACTTGGAGATGTGACAGACTGGGCCTGGGAATTTGATAAATCTTAGAGAGATACACCTGGGTATCATCTGCATAAAAGTAAGAGCTGAGAAAGACAGTGGGAAAAAAAAAAAAAAAGAAAGACTGTGGAAAAGAAAGCTCTAAGTAGAGAACACCTCTACCATTTGATTCTCCTTCATTAGTTCAGGTCATCTGTTGAGAATGACCAAGGTTGAAATTTACCTTTTCTGAATGTATCATGATCAGAGACCTTTGATATTTGCTAACGTGGTTTCCTTACTTGTCACCCTCTAATACTATCATCTTGAAAAATCTCATGTCTCTCAAGATCTTCTCTATTAGCACATTTCTCTGTTACCACAAACTTCAATTAAGTTAGCATCACATATTGGGGTAAGTTGAGAAGTTAGAAAGTAGCAATTATTTGGCTTAATGAATTTAACTCTTTCCATGAAATATAAGGAGAAAGAAAGGGCGCCTGGGTGGCTCAGTTGATGAAGCGACTGCCTTCAGCTCCTGTCATGATCTCAGGGTCCTGGGATTGAGTCCCACATCGGGCTCCCTGCTCAGTGGGGAGCCTGCTTCTCCCTCTCTGTCTGCCTGCCACTCACCCCACTTGTGCTCCCTCTCTCTGTCAAATAAATAAATAAATAAATATTATATATATATATATATAGAGAGAGAGAGAGAGAATGAAATTTGAACTAGAATGACCCTTCAGCATTATAAGAAGCTGTGTAATATTAGCAAAGAAGGACACTAAAATTTTGAAATTCTTTGGAGATATTTTTTTTTGTCCTGGATATTAGGGTTGTGGTACAATTTACTTTTTACATATAACAATAGTTAATATTTATTGAGCATTTACTATAGGCCTCACTTAAACTTCAAAAACCTATCAAGTGGATAATTTTAGTGGGTGGTTTTTTTTTTTCTAGTAATAGAAGTAATACTGATAGAAGATAAGTTACTTGTCCAAAGTGACTGAGTAGAAAGTGACTGAGCTGGGATTAGAATTCACTTGCATCACTTAGGCTTCGTCCTTTGGCAAATGACAGAAAACCCAGACACAAGCAGTTTAAGGAAAAGGGGTCTTTCTTAGTTTCCATAACTAAAATGTCCAAGAGCTGGACAAGGGTTAACTCCAGAAGGAATGTAACAAATAACTCACACCAAGTCGTCGGCATACAGTGTCTGTCTGTTCATCCTCACCCAGATGCTTCTGCGTTGGCTTCCTTCTCAAACATCCCCACCTGTTGTCAGAATGTCTCCAGCAGATCTGGCCTCAGGGCCAGACGTTCCCAAGACCAGCAGGAAATCACTACTGTCTGTAGCCCAGCAGTCCTAGGAAGACTCTCATTAAATCCTTTCGTTGTGATTGGGTCAAAGCCTGCCCCTGAAGGAATGGTGGGCATCTGAGCAATGTTACACAGTACATGGCCAAACCTGGATCCAAGGATACAATAATCCAGGATGCCATTAACAAAACTCAGGTGCACAAATGCTGGGTGGCATGATCAGTAAGGAGCTCTGATAACTGAACTTTCTTGCTGAACAACCTGAGGTTTAACCACCATGTTTTTCCAGCTAAACAATGAAGATCCACAAAGAACAGAGATAAGACTTTGAACATTAAAAAGAAGAAGACACCATTGGAGCATACTTTATATCAGGGGCTAAAGGCCTGTAGGAAGAGCAACAGGCTAAAGGCCTGTTGTGGTAGCAACAGAAATGAACACATTCTTCCAAAGGGCCTTCCTTGTAGGGGTCAGAAAGGAAGGGAATACACATGGTACATTTGTATTAGATTGCTTTTGAGGTGAATGAGAAAGAGACGCAGGCCTCAATTTCTCCCTTCTAAGCCAGGTCCAACTCCAAACTCCTGTCCATCTAGATTACCTTCCATTTTCACTCTGATACTCTGGATTTAGGCTGAGGTAGGACGGCATTAGTTCCTATTGCTCCGTTTATCCTTTTAGAGCCTGTGGAAGATCCCACAAAAGAACCAATCTCATTTTTGTAACAAGTTCCTCCCTGTGAGGAAAGGACAAAGAGAGAAAGCCCTGATCCTATTTATGATTGTCTCTTTCTATTTCTCTAGGAATATTAACTTGCTGGTTGCCTCTTAATCTCAAAACTTTTTTTTTTCTTTTAATTTTAGCTGACTCTCTGACATATGGTAAGAAAAGAACAAAGCATGTGGGTACTTGTTATTTCAAGGATATGTTGATGAAATGGTTTATAATGCAATTAAATCCTAGGTCTTTGTGCTTAAAATAAAGAGAAAACACTCTATTGGGCCATCCTCTAGCAGTAAAAATTCAGCTGAACATCTATTACTTCCTTTTCTTTAAAATTCCAACTTCCTAGCCAGTATTGCCAGACAAATGAAGTAGTTCATTTCTGTCCTTTATTTTCTAGTGAATGTAGAAAAGAGTCTGTGCTTCAATGGGGTAGGTTTTAAATGAGAACTGAAAAGCCTGTGTTCTTTTACAGTTTCAACACCTCATTTAACACTTTGCTTACCTTCAAAAATCCTATAGGAATAGTGAGTATATACTTTTGCAATAAAAGGTAAAAAAATATATACCTATTGAAAGTTAAACATAAGACAAATGGTGAACAGGATCCAAAAAGAGAACTGGGTTATGGTTTCTTTTTTTTCCAGAAGTTTGTCAGATACAGTTGTAACAGTTCGCCAAAACATTTCTTTTGTGGGGCCCTTTTGTTCTTCCACTGTTCACTTTTCTCTTCCTAATTGCTTTCTTTTTTTTTTTAATAGTTTATTTTTAAACCATCTTCAAATCTAATGTGGGGCTCAAGAGAATACTTGAGAATCAAGAGAATACCAACCTATCCCACGCTATACCAACCGAACCAGCCAGGTGTCCGCCCCCTCAATACTGAAAATTGCTTTTTAATATTGCTTCTAATATTGAAAAATAAAATTACATTTCTTTCTAATATTAAAAAATTACATTTAAGATTTCTCAAAGGAAAAGACAAAGGAAATAGAGATAATAGACACTGCTATTCTCCACTTTCATTACTTTACTCTCAGATAAAAGTGGTAAATAGGGAACCTGAGTCCCCAGACTGGCTTCATGCACCAACCATCCCAAACTTCACCCCAGCCGAACGGACCAACACCTCTCTATGTCATACACTCTGACTTGCCCCTGCTCTGTTGCCTTCTGTGACACTAACACTGCCACCACAACATTTATACTTGTTGAATGATAGGAGAGCTTCAGAACGAATGGGATGTCCAGTCAGTAGAGGTCTAGCTAAATCTCTAGGCAGAGTCAGCAGGCACTCGGGGCTCCTGCAACACTGGGGCACTAGACACTGAGACAGAAACAAAGGAAGCAAACATGTCCGCCCTGATGAATCTACTCACAATTCCCATTCTTGCAATCAGAATATCTTTAAGACGCTATTTTAATTTCAGCATGCATATAGTTTTTCATGACATCTGGAAAATTGAGCTCTTTTATATTAAATATGAGAGGATATTGTAATCTCTTTTGGAGATCTTCAATTTGCTCTCCAAAAGCCAACTGGCAGTTATTGCCTTGACAATATACAGAAAGCTGCAGCCTTCCTTTAATCCTGGAGACAACTTCTAGAGAGGGAGCGTGTCTGAAACAAAGTCACACTTGGGAGCAGAGTTTTCTGAAGGCAGCTCTTCTAACTTCCTGGGTCTAATTCCCTGGGACCCTATATTGTATCATCAAAAAGGTTAGGATCCCTTGCCTTGCTTCCAAAAGTAACACCTACAGCAGGATTTCTCAAAATGGAGTATGAGTCACTGGCCTCAGAATCACCCGGAGTGCTTATTTTTAGAAGCCTGACCTCCGGCTACTCCATCTGACTCTGCAGTTTGGGATCAGACATCTGCAATCTTACAAAGTTCTACCACACCATACTACATTTTGAAAACCACCAGATAGGGATATATGTTCATTCATATCTATACATGTTATATTAAAGGCATGCATGAAAAAAGTCTTCCATTGAACCTTGCCAGAAGCATCTCTTATTTGGATAAAACTTAAAGCAGAAATCATGACAATTAACTTCAGAAAACCTGCTTAAACCTATCAACAACTCTCTTTCCACCCATTTATATATCTCCTACTGTTTAGTTTCTATTGGCATAAATAAATAAATAAGTCTTACACGATGTCAGCATTCTTGTTTTAAGAGGCCAAATTTTATTTAAATATATTAGTCACAAATTATCGCATTAAAAAATTGTTAGTAGAAGAACACAGAAAACAGAATGGTGGTTATATGACAACGAAATTGAATTCTTCTATAGAGTGACTAAATTATAGAGTGACTCAATTGTAACAGATAATTCCTTTCAATGATGAACTATAAAGTCCAAGTCTGGAAGCAAAAATATGAATTTTGAATATCTGGCTCTCTTTATACTGACCATAAAATTTTTTAAAAATCATCCTCTCCCAACACGGAGACATTTTCTATTTTTCCTTCAAAATCCAACCAGCTGGAATTTCAAGATATTTCAAAGAGCTTTATTTCAGAGACAATTCAAAGGGAGGACAAATTTAAACAGCAGAACCTTTATGGGAACTAACCTTATATGAGAGAATCTAATAAAGGATGCCGTGTATTAGTAAGGGAATAAAGTAACCTGAAACATTTTCAGTAACAATGCCCAGGAAGAACAAAAAGCTATCATGGCATAAACAATCCATTGTTTAGATTGGTTAGATTTCACTGTGGAAGTACGGACATATCGAGGGTAAATGATGCTTGACAACGATCACCCTGCCATCCTGTGGATTTCAAGTACCCAAAATCTCCTGCAGGTAACACGCCTACTTCTGCCCCTCTAAACACATCTTTCTCTCACTGATAATTGCTGCCATATTCTCCTAATATCAAATTCACTTCTTCCCACCAAACAGAAAGACTCCAGGCCAATGAACAGATCTTTGGGATTTTTTTTTAAGCCACAGTCTAACAAAGGCATCATATAGATAAACTTGCTCAGGTAAAAATATTGGTGAGTTATCTGAAACTTGACAAAATGTGCCTTGTAAAGTTAGGTCTACTATAAAATAATAGTAGACGCATCTGATTTTGATCATCTAGGCTTGTATGTATATGATATTGGCTTTAAACCAAAAAGCTTACCGGCATGATAGAGCAGGGCGCTTCAGTTACAGGAGTGGCAACCTGGTTCAGAGAGTCCTTTGGCTCCTTGCATTCATTTATTTCTTACCTGTTGATTAAATGAGGTCTATGTGACAAACTACCTGGTGAACAAGAAGGACCCTGGCTTCCCAACCTTATGTTCCCCTGGAGCAAATTAACAAACAAAAGACAAATAGCAAACAGAAAAAATATGGGCACTGGCTCAGTCAGTTAAGCATTGGACTCTTGGTTTAGGCTCAGATCATGATCTTAGGGGTGGTGAGATCGAGCCCCTTGTAGGGCTTGGCACTCAGCAGGGAGTCTGCTTGAAGATTCTGCCCCTCAACCTCTCCCCACACTGTTGCACGCTTTCTAAAATAAATAAATACATTGTTCCTAAAAAAAGAAAAATAAAATAATTACAAGTTATAAAAGTATTATGGAATAAAGATACAGAAGCTATGATAGAAAGGAAGTTGTGGAGGGCAGGGAAGGCCCTGCTTTGCACAGCATAATTATGACAGACCTCCCAGAGCATGTGCTATTTAACAGAAGTGTAAGGATGCTAAGAAGACAGCCATGTGAAGAAAGGGTGGGAGAGGTTTCAGGCTGGAGATGACATGTGCAAAGAGCCTGAGCAGGAAAGAGCATACAGTGTCTAATGTTTCTCAAGTATAGGGAGGAAGAGACAGAACAAGAGGAAATTAAAGGAATAATAGTTGGGGGCTTGATTCTGAGTCTCAAAAGCCATGATAAGGAAGTTGCAACATATTCAAGTGTCAGAGGGAGCTATAGGACAGTTTTTGAACAGAAGTTCTTTGGACATTTTTACATGTTCAGGTAGAGTCTGAACTTCGTCAAAAACCCTTGCATTCTTCCATCAAAATACAAAGAGGAAAAGGCTTATCCTCACTGCCACACTCCCCCTTTCCTGTTTGTAACCTGTGTTCTCTTACAGTGAACCTGGTCCCACCTACCTGTCCGGAGGTATTCTCTATCCGTTTGCCGAAGGAAACACTTCCTGCACTCAATACCATTCCTTCATGGCCCATCATTAAAAAGTTATTCTCTCTGCTTATTTCTTCTGGGTTACAGCCTCCTATGTCTTTCCGCCTTTATTTCTGTCATTTTTCATAACATGATCACTATGTGCACTGTCTGCTTTCTTGGTTTTCACTTATTTCCTCTGTTTCCACTATGAGACTATAAACTCTATGAGGGCAGGAGTCATGTCTGATTTGGACAAGATTATACCCTCATTCCCCTGCAAAGTGCCGGGACGTGTTGAGTAAATGAATGAGTAAATGAAAGTGTTGAGAATGTTAATAGCCATTTGGATTATGTTGAAAACTGGAAACGCACTACCCAGCCTTGATATAAGGACAGATTTTTCATTTGCTATTGGACTACCAACTCCTATAGAGACCTAGAAATTATACATACAGTTTCCACAGTAGCCCAGTCTTTCTTTCCCTTATCTATGTTTCTGGACCCTTTGCCTTCCCTGATGTGGGGAAAGCAGACTCTACTAATCAACAGTCTCAAAATCTCCAAGAATCCTGAGCTAATGCACCCAGGGTTGGTATTTCAAAACCAACAATGGATGGGAATGTGAGAAAGGCATTAGAAAAAAGAAACATAAATGTGCTTATCAAAACATGGAAGAGAGTGGGGAAGACATCATAAAATATATACCAATATAAATTCCCATTCTAATCAAGTAAAGCAACCATCTTCTTTCGGATCAATGTTCTCGTCTCTTCTTCAACACTAAAATGATGAAGGAGGACAAATAAGAGCCCACTGCTTTCCAAAGCCCCAGACTCCTCTGGCTTTTAGGATATAATTAAAAAACAACAACAACAACAACACAGTTAGTGCCCAACTATCACTTTTTTATCACAATTTTTTTAAGGTTTTATTTATTTATTTGTCAGAGCGAGAGAGAAAGAGAGAGAGAGAGAGGAGAGAGAGAGGGAGCACAAGCAGGGGGAGCAGCAGAAGGAAAGGGAGAGGAAGACTCCCTGCTCAGCAGGGAGCGAGCTGCAGGGCTCAATCCCTGAACCCTGGGATCATGACCTGAGCCAAAGGCAGACGTTTAACCTACTGACCCATCCAGGTGTCCCACTTCACAATTTTTAATCAATTATTAATTATCACTGATCCTTGCCTATGAGAATGAAGATTGCACAGATTTTATTATTGCACTCAACTAATTTGTATCTTAATTAATTTTTTAATAAGCAGGTAAAATGAACATATATTTTTTGCCCATAAACAGGATAAAATACTCACAATAAGCATAAAAATACATTTCTGATCAGACAAACAGTTCTTGTACACAATCAATATTCAATAAGTATGATGTAGTAAATAAGGAAATGTTTTAACATCTTACAATGTAAAATTAAGACTCTCAATACTTACAGGTCATCCAGATACACACTTATGTTGTTAATTATTCTGCAAATCAGAAGGACTTTTTCCACATATGTATCATCACAAATTGGAACATAGAGATATGCTTACTCCCACAAATATTTTTGGAAATTTTTTGTTAATTTTTGTAATAACAGTTCTGTACCATGTGGACCAAAATTCCAAAAACAATTCACCCACACAAATAAACTAAGTCTATCTAAATGTAATGAAACAGCATTTTCCATAGTAGGTTCTAAAAAGCGTGATCCATTTCATATTCCAAAAGATTTGTTCAGGAGGTATAATGAGAAAAACTTACTAGAATAACTTCAAGCTATCATCTTTCTAGGAAACTACACTGATTTAAGTAAATTTGTCTTTGTAGTTTTCTTCTTCTTTGTAGTGTTCTTCTTCCTTGGAACATTCGCTCATCGAAGATTTTCAAATACCAGGGAGAAACAAACAGGTCAAGGTGCACAGATATTCGCAAGTTCTTGTTCAGGTTAAGCACCAGATAGATGACTGCAGTCATTAGCTGCAGTTCAAGATTCTGAGATATAGAAAGTACCTTAAAAATTAGTTGAAGCTTCACATGGAAGGACTTCTCAAAATTGCATGAAGCATAGAACCTGAGAGAAAACTTTCCTTTGTAATTTAATAGGCAAAAACCTGAAACTAAGATATCTTTGCAAGCCTTTTGAACTATTTTAGCTTGTTGGCAATAATTTGATTTGGACAATATTAACTGCTAATAAGGTATGAGAGAAAAAACCTTTTAATGACATTGTTGACCATGATAAAATGACATTTGAAAAGCTAAGTCAAAGCTCAACAGTAAAAGAAAAGTGAACTTAAGAATACTGATATATTTTCTCCTAAAATAGTTGGGCATACCCACTAACGAACCATGAACAATATTGTGATTCAAGTTACGTTTTTTTAGGATGTTTATTCTGAAAATTCTCAGGCTTACGTAAAAGCTGCAAATAATGACTAAGAACTTTTTTTTCCAGAACCGTCGAAGAGTAAGGTGTTGGTTTGATGCCAACAAACTCTCAGATAGTTCAGTTGGTAGTGCCCACAAGAAAGGACATTCTTCTACTAGATAATCACAATATAACCAAGAAGCTCGGGAGATTATACTGATGTATTATTGCCATCTCATCCTCATATCCTATTCATGCTATTCATGTTTTCCCATTGTCTCAGTATCTATTATATTAAAAGAAACACACATCACATTTATTTATGTCATTTCAGTGTCCTTCAGTCTGGGACCATTCCTCGGTCTCATAATCTTGACAGTTTTGAAAATACAAGCCAGTTATTTTACAAAAGTCCCTTAATTGGAAAACTTTGACGTTTTCTCCTCATGATTAAATTAGATTATGCATCTTTGGCAGGAATACCACAGAAATGAGGCTGTAACTCCTTTTTTTCTTTGTAATTAGAAATTAATTTTGTGAGAAGCTTCTTTTAAACTATGTAAGAATTTAATTTCTCATCATCTTGTCAATGTATTCATTTATTTATATCAGAATAGACTCATGCATTCTAATTTTATTAAATGGCTTATACTCATTATTACTGTTATCTATACTGATGTTCAGTTTATCCCAAATTTAGTTAGTGTCAACCTCTTTCCAACATCCTTCTGACATGAAGGATGAGCATTCCCTTTGAGCATTCCCTTAGTTTATGGCATAAGATGTCCCAGTATCATCTTGTAATCCCTCCATTCCAAGCCCTGAAATTGGCCATTTCTTCCTTTCATGTCATTCCTTTAAATAAATTGTATTTAGAAATCAAGGTCTGGATCTCACATGTGCCAGTGTCCATCAGAGAGTTGTTACTACCAAATTCACTTTGTGGACAAATCTCGGGAAAACGTGTGTGTGTGTGTGTGTGTGTGTGTGTGCGTGCGTGCACGCGCATGCACGCATACATGTGTGGCTTCATTTACAGTGATGTTTATTTCTCTGTCTACATGCTAAAACCCATGTATTAAATGGTTTTTTACACCAATTCCAATCTACTGCCCTAAGGTTTGCTCTAGCTTCCTCCCTTTGTGTATTTGTAACTCTTTCTTTGTTCTTTGTAACCAAGAGACTTGGTTTGAGTTATCCTTAACATACATATTTCTTTGATCCATTCCCCTATAATTAATCAGTTCCTCATCACCACTGCCTCCTCCTCCCTTGTATGGGAGCTTTCCTTACCCTTTTTGGTTTGCACAACCTGCTCTGGGCTGCCCTCCCATACAGATGTCCTCCTACTTGTGGTCAGCCCCAAACACGATGTGAAGCTGACTTCGTGCATACATGCCCTCATTGCCACGCTCAGGTTCTGACCCCCTAGGCGGTGCAGAAGGCCTCAGACTCCTAAGCTTTGCTTGCTCCCAGCCACTGACACCCCTCTTGAACTTTTCTTGTTCCCTCCTAGCACCTCTTCCTGCCCCCCAGCTAGACCCCTACCTTACTTTGCTCCTAAAGGGATTTTAGACCAGTTGCTTAAGAGGAAACAAGAAGAGAACCAGAAAGGGAAAGGGAAAAGGGAAGGGAAGAGTCACTGTTGCTTTCTAAAATCACTTTCCAGCTTTCCTTGTGGGGATAGAGGTTTAGTGGTGTGGTAAGAACATTTGCGGCAGATTTGATGACAGAAAGTCTAGGGTTCTATTTACTGAATTAATAGTTCTTTTACCCTAATTGAGAAAAGTGTATGTAGAAGTTATACAATATTATTTGATATATTTTACCTTTTAACAAATTACATGTTAAATTAAGTATTTCCTAAAAGGATAGATTTAATAATGCAAGGAGGACTCTTTTTATCTACTTACACTAGGATCATTAAGGTGGTATATTCACACAGATAAAATGCAGTAGAAGAGTAAATAAATTATGTGAAGACTTTTAAAAAAATTCATATTATCCAGATATGGACAGAAGAAAAGATTATTTTGCAGTAGGGTAGCCAGATAATTGTTTAAATCCTCATACTATAAAGTGTCTTTTACTACTAGAATGTCTTCCCTAATTTATTAAAAGTAATTATCCCTTAATGCAGGCTCTGACAATTTGCAGCACAAATATTTTATACCAACCCAATATTATAGACACAGAAGGATTCTAAAAATCAGTATCAGAGAAAGAGAAAGTAGTATTATAGATACATTGCCTGTAAGAGTATTCAATGCATTTAATTCTGGGATATAGTATACAAATAATGTTAGTGATTTCTTTTAATTGAGAGTGAAAAGTACAAGAATTATAGAAGTTTGTTGGCAGCTGTGTAAAGATGTCCCCATGGTTAGCTATAATAAGGCCTTGCATCTGATTTGCCGCCAGAACAAATACATCTCTTTCCAAAACACACATACACACACACACACACACACACACACACACACACACTATTTCATGGTATATGAAGTATTTTTTTCAAGGAAATCTCATCACTCTATCAAGATAAGTATTCAATCTCTAAGAGAATCTTCATGATGATGAGGAGAACTTTTGTGAACAATTCACCCCATTTTTTTCTATGAAGCATTTATTAATACACCTCATCCAATTTGTCCCTATGGACATTTGTTGTAAAGAGAAAAAGGTGCAGGAAAAGAAAGTAAAAAGAGGCATAGGGGATGAAAATAGTAGTGCACAAGAATGTTGTCATGAAGTGAAATTATCCCGTAAGGGTGAAAAATATATTAATTCATAACTTCCCAAGGATCCTTCACTAAAAAGATTCAAAGAACAAACGATGCTTTCTCAACTCTTTATTTTTCCTGACAAGTAGAAACAACTTTTTCTGGTTTTGGAAAAAAGCCTGGTTTTAAAAAGCATGAGAAAAGATTGGTTGTGTTTTTGGTTTTGGTTTTGTTTCTTCACTAAGCAGAATCAATTGTTCTACATAATCTCATTCAGTACATACTACAGTCTTGCAGTATCTCCTACCTTTGAGCTGACTCTGAGTCTATTTCTCTCTAGATAAGCCTTCCCTTAGCCTTAAGTAAAGAAATACAGTAGGGCTCA
This sequence comes from Nasua narica, assembly GCA_028533885.1. Lineage (NCBI taxonomy): Eukaryota > Metazoa > Chordata > Mammalia > Carnivora > Procyonidae > Nasua > Nasua narica. The sequence goes on from CM052809.1 coordinate 68,078,815, forward strand.
TATAGAGCCCTTTGATTTGCTGAATCATGTTTCTGAAATGTAATACTTTGTTATGCATACCACTGAGATTTTTTTTCCCCATTCTAAAGTGTGAAACTGAAGTAATTTACTTTGTAACTTGAACAATTAACAGCCTCTGCAAGTGAATTCCCTTTTTCCAAATAATAGAAAATTACTTCATGTTTTTAATCCTGGAGTTATATTCACCAGAATCCATGTCTCCTCTGTCTCTCTTATCTTCCAAATCTAATATGGTTCTAGGTCCAGGTCAATCTGTGTTCTGGATATTTCTTGAATATGTTCCATCCTCTCTATCTTGTCTTAGAATATCTTAGTATTCTATACCTTAGTATATTCTGTCCCTTCCTCATCTCTCACTTGACTACACTCTCTCCATGTCCTCCTTTATACTACCATCAGAGTAATATTTTAAAACTACAGGTATGGTATGACAATTCTGTAAAACCTGTAGTGTCTGTATAACAAGATATTACCTATATATCTATGGGTATGATATGGTAAATAATAATAATAGTAATAATAATAAATTTAGTTAAATCACAGGCTGCTATAGTTAGAAGTTATATATCCTTATGATACAGAGAGAGAATTACTGAGTTCGTATCTTTCCAAATTAAAGTAGTTTTTTCCAGCTTGGACTATGGTAATTTTCTGACTTTCCAGAAAGCAAAAATAGCTGTTAATCCCCTTTCCTCTGACTAGGTTCAGTAAGAATGGAAATACTAGGGTGCTCTAATTGAATGGACAGACATATAGACCTATGTATAAAGAGAAGCTCTTTCCTGTAAGAAGTAACTTGAGGCAGATATTTATAAATTATGTTGGGGGTTAGTAAAACCTCCCTGGAAATAGTCAATAAAAACTGTTCTTGGCAAAATCAAATTTATGCAACCTCAAGCTCTAGGACTTCTATAAAAGACACCAATACAAATAAGCAATTGTTTCAGAGTGTACCACCCTGGAACCTTCAGAATAGCCAAAAAACACAGTGTTTAAGGCCAGTCATATAAAAATTAGAGCAGAAAAGAGACATTTTCCTTGATCATACCTAGGTAAAATTTTTTCCAATTTTCCAGCAAAATAAACTAAAAGTTAATGCCAGTTTCATATGTACTATATATGTATATACGTACAACATATGTATCATATATATATGTATACTATAGATAGTTGGATTATATAATAAACCTCATGTAGTTCTCATTCCACAGTATTTTTAGGAACTCTTAATTCTGTTCCATTCATCAACTGCATATAATAAAGTCATTTTAGTTATTGTTTTAGGTAGATGGTTAGACTAGGTAGACCTCATGTGGAAATTATGGGAAAAATTCTGGGGCCCAGAGTGAACAGACAAGATCAGCTGATTCTCTACTAAAGTAGGCACCATAAATTCTCAGTGACAACAGAATTCATTCTAATATCTGTGCCTGCACTCATACCATACCTTATGCCAGGAAAATTTTACCCACTCTTAAAGACCACACTCAAAAGTCACATCGCCTCTGACTCCTTCCTGAACTACCCAGTCAAGTTTTATTTTTTTACTCCCCTCTCCTCCCATTGCCCTCTGTAATTTCTCTGTAGTATTGGTCGCAATGTACTATAAATAGTGGTTTATTAGGTACAATTGGGGAGATTTGGGGAAATATTTTGGATATTATCAGTTTTAGATCTTAGGATAAATCAATCTAGCTCTATATTTCCTTCTGTTAAATAAGACTTTCTTCTCAAAAAGGCAACTCTTCCATGTTAAGAGTGATTAGATTTTTTTTTTTAAGATTTTATTTATTTATTTGACAAAGAGAGAACACAAGCAGGCAGAGAGGCAGGTAGAGGCAGAGAGAGGAGCAGGCTCCCTGCCGAGCAAGGAGCCCGATGCGGGACTCGATCCGAGGACGCTGGGATCATGACCTGAGCCGAAGGCGCCCCCCAACCAACTGAGCCATCCAGGCGTCCTAAGAGCGATTAGATTTTTAAAAGAGATGCAATCCACAGAATGTATGAAATTTGCCCTAAAAAATTGGTGGGCAGGGCGCCTGGGTGGCTCAGTTGGTTGAGAGACTGCCTTTGGCTCAGGTCATGATCCCGGAGTCCCTGGATTGAGTCCCACATCAGGCTCCCAGCTCCATAGGGAGTCTGCTTCTCACTCTGACCTTCTCCCTTCTCATGCTCTCTCTCACTCTCTCTCTTTCCTAATAAATAAATAAATAAAATCTTTAAAAGAAAAAAAATTGGTGGGCAGAATGTAAAACTAATAGCAAAGTAGAGTAAAAACTAAACCTATGAACATTTTAAAAAATATAGCCCTAAAGAGCTCTTCAGTTACAAAAGAAATTGTATCAGACAACTTGTGTGCTCCCATAGTTTCTGGGCACCCTTTCTTACTACAGCCTTACCTGTGGTGACATGCATCACACAAGCTTTGGGTATATTTATGAATAAACACCTGAGAGCACCATGACCTTGGGTCAGAAAGTACTCATTTATCATCTTGCCCTGGAATTTCTCAGATATTTTCACATGGGATGCCCATTAGAACCTGTTCCATACTTGGGTATGTTTAGTTTTGAAGTGCAAAGGACTTAAGACCCATAGAACTACCCTTGAGCTATTAAAATTGGGAGCTGATGGATCAGCATACCCCCCCCCCTTTTTTTTTTCCGGGTAGACAATTCTAAGACATATTTCAAAAGTCTCCTCAAAAGTTTCCATGATGGGGCGCCTGGGTGGCTCAGTCATTAAACGGCTGCCTTCGGCTCAGGTCGTGATCCTGGGGTCCTGGGATCGAGCCCCACATTGGGCTCCCTGCTGGGCCGGAAGCTTGCTTCTCCCTCTCCTACTCCCTCTGCTTGTGTTCCCTCTCTGGCTGTGTCTCTCTCTGTCAAATAAATAAATAAATCTTTGGGAAAAAAAAAATTCCCATGAGATTTAACACCTGGGCCTGTCTTGATGATGCACCCTGGTCTTGGCATTTCTTTCTTCCCTAGTCATTCCCACTGTCCCACACACCTGAGGCCTAGAGTCACATTCCCATACTACCCACACATGAGTTTTTTCTCAGGCACTGCTTTCAAGACTAAAATGTAAATCAAAACTGCTATTAGACTCTATTTAGAAATGAGCATAAATTTTAAGTGCACTATATCTCAAAAATGGTGGGAGATGGCCAAAAAAGAACTCGGAAGAAAATCTATAGCCAAGTACATATTTTTGGGATAACAAGAGAGAATGAAAATAAATTAACTAAGCTTTTATTTCAAAAAGCTAGAGAAGGAACTACCAAGCAGACCCAAGGGAAGTGCCAAAAAAGCAATTATTGAAAATAAAATCAAAATTTAATTAAAAAAAAAGAAGGGCACCTGGCTGTCTCAATCAATATAGCATGTAACTCTTGATCTTGGGGTTGTGAGTACAAGCCCATGTTAGGTGTAGAGATTACTTAAAGATAAAATCTTAAAAAAAATTTTTTTTGGTGGAATACAATTTTCTTTTTTTTATTATGTTCGGTTAGGTACTGTATAGTACAACATTCGTTTTTGATGTAGTGTTCAATGTTAACCAGAAATGAATCATAGACTTAAATGTCAAACCAAAATTATAATGCCCAGTACTCATCACAACATGTGTTCTCCTTAATTAATAATAAAAAATAAAAAAGTGTAGTGTAAGTGTAGACATAACCAACAAAAGTCCTAAATTAGTAGCAAAAATTAAGACTCTAAATAAAGCTAGCCCCTTGAAAAGACCAATAACTAAATAACCTAAATAAAGTGAAATTAAGTCTAATCAAGCTCATTTAATGATTAAAGCAAAGAACGAAATGGGTTTCCACTGTTTTTAATACATTATTCTTCTAGAAAAACAAAAAAAAGATATGCATGTCCCCAATACTCACCTAGACTCAAAAGAATACTATTAGTGAAAAGATGAGCATGTTACTTAGGCATTTGTCACCTCCTAAGCCTGAAAAAATAAAAACATTAGAACGTTTATTTGAAAGTATATCTTTCATCTTTACGATAAATATGTCTTTGAAAATTGCTTCCTGGAAGAAAATCCACTTTTTAAGTTTAAGTGATAAATTATTTTTCTCTTTTCTCTTAGTGAAATGAAACGCTTTTCTCTATTTCAGCAAATGGCATTGAGTATCTAAGTATCTAAGAGTGAGGCAAAGACACAACTACTATCTCTTGACCATGTCCCTACCAGGTGAAGGACAAAATGACCAAAAACAAATAAATAAAACAAGAACAAATGGCATTCAATTAGATGGTACTCTCTCATTCTCACTGAACTATCAGAATCCAGTGATCAATAGTAAACAGGAAAATGTCATTTTGAATTTATTGATTAATATTTAGTGGGCACTCACTTGGCACTGTGTTAAATTTTATAGGTGCATGTATATATAAAGCTCTTATTTAAGACAGACCTGGAATTAAAATATGGCTCCCACGTGCTACTGTGCAACATTGGACAACTTTATTAACTTCCCATGGCCTTAATTTCCTTGTTATAAAACATGAATAATAAAGAATTCCAGTTTCTGTACAGATAATACCTAAAACATTGGAAAAAATACAAAAGACAACTATTGAAGGCTTTAGAGATTTTGGAGAAAAGTGAATTTTTAAATAAATGAAATTTCATTTAAAATGAAATTTTAAATAAATGGTCAGTTTCTGATTTTTATTACTTTCCATAGAAAAATCCAAAGGCATCAAGAAAGTACTGACAAAACTAGTAAGTGAATTTGTCAGAGTCACCAGATATGAGGTTAATATACAAAAATTATATTTTTACATATCAGCAGACAGGATATAAAATAAATATTTCTATCTACAACATCAAAAACTGTGGCATATTTAAGGAATAAATATACAAAAAATTTGTAAAAAATTTAACAAAATTTTTAATAAATCTAACAAGACCTTTACACTAAAAAATAGAAAACATTTCTAAAAGAAATTAAAACCTAAATGTTTATTTAGCAATAATTTATATATGCTATTATTGCACAGTAGCACATGGGAGCCATATTTTAATTCCAGGTAAATAATTTATTTAGCACTAAAATTATATTAGTTCATGAATTAAAAGACTCGATATTGTTAAGTTATCAACTCTCCCTTAAACTAATCTAAAAATTCTATGCCATCCCAATCAAAAATCCCAGGAGGACTTCTGTAGAAATTGTCAAATTGTTTTTAAAATTTATATGGAAATGCAAAGGATCTGAAATAGCCAATCATTTCTTAAAAAGAGTAATGTTGGAGGACTCCTTCTACCTGATTTAAAAGCTTTCAATAAAACTATAGTAATCAAGACACAGTGGCATTGCTGAAAGACTAGACCTATAAATCAGTGGAACAGAAGAGAACTCAGAAATAGACTCACATGATCAATTGATTTTGACAAGAGTACCGCAGCATTTCAATGACAAAGAGAAACTCTTTTCCACAAACCGTTACTGGAACAACTGGGTATCTGTGAGAAAAAAATAGACATCACACCCTACCAAAACTTAACCAGAAATGAATCATAGACTTAAATGTCAAACCAAAAACTATCAAACTTCTGAAAGAAACTATAACAGAAAAGCTTTGTAACTTTAAAGTAGGCAAAGATATATTAAATACCACACACAAAAGAAATTGATAGAAAATTGATAAGTTGGACTTCATCAAAATTAAAAATGTTTGCTTTCTGAAAACTACTGTTAAAAGAACCAAAATTCAAGACAGGGACTGAAAGAAAATATTTGCATTACATCTGTGTGACAAAGGATTTGTATCCAGAATATATAAAGAACACCTACAACTCTATAAGAAGACAAATGGCTCAGTAAAAACTGAGCAAAAGCCAAACACTGGAGGAAAAAAAAAATGAGCATAGACAAGTGAATGAATAAGCAAAATATGACATATGTATCCCTCAATAACCAATTGATTGATTAATTAACTCCTGATACAAATCTTAAAATCTTAAATCTTAAGATTTTTAAGATTTAAGTATAAATCTTAAAATCATTATGTTGACTAAAAGAAGCCAGAGCCATACAGTATGATTCTACCTATATAAAAATTTAAATAATGTTCTAGAAAATGCAAACCAGTCTATAGCAACAGAAAGGAGAGCAGTGATTGCCTTGGGCTAGGGGCAGAAGGAAGAATGAATAGCAAAGGAGCACAAAGATACCTTTACAAGTGACAGAATTGTTCTATATATAGATTATGGTTGTGTCTTCACAAAAATACATCCCTCTCAAAACTCACTGAATTTATTACACTTAAATTATACCTAACTAAATTGATTTTTAGAAGTAAATAAATAAATAATAAAGTTGGGATAAATAGTACCACTTCATAGAATTTTTGTGAGTAATATATGAGATAATGCTCTTAAGGCATTTATTTTAATGACTAGCACATAATAAATATTTAATGTTTGCTATTTTTATCATTATTCTTGATATGACTAAGATTATTCAATAGTCCCGTTGTGTGTAATGAGAAGCTGAGTAGGTTACCATCTGTCCTTGATGATGGTACTGATTTGCATATTAATTGAGCCTCCTTACAATTTTCTCTTTTAAAAAAAAATTTATTAGAGAGAGAGAAAAAAAGAGCAGAGAGAAAGAGAATCTCAAGCAGACTCCATATTGAGCATGGAGGCTGGCACAGGTCGCCATCCAGAGACACTGAGATTGTGACCTGAGCTAAAACCAAGAGTCAGACACTAAACTAACTGAGCCACTCAGGCACACCTGAGCTTCCTCACGATTTTCTGTTTTGTTTCAAAAATGAGTTCTTGAGCTTAAATGACATTAGAAAGTTGATTCTTTTGCATTCATGGAGCACATGTCCTGGTCAGTTGCAGAAAAGTGAAATGAGTATTTTTGCCCACCTCACTCCTGTGTTTTTTGGTTTTTGTTTCCCGTTTTCATGTCAGAGGCAGGTAACCTATGGGTGCTAATGTCTTTACCTTCAAAGAATGGGACATGTAGATCTTCTGGCATTTTTAGATTACGGTTGTTTGCTGAAAAAGGCAAAGTAATGGCAGGTATTCTCCCACCAGATTTTTTTTTCTCCCACCAGATCTTAATTAAAAACAAGAGTAAAAACTGCTCCATATTTTACGTTGTGTCATCTTTAAACCTTCTCAATAACCTGCTAATAGACCAAGAACAGAGATATGCCGTGTCAGAATAATCTTGAAACATTCTTTGACTCTAAAACTTAAATAATCAGGAGATAACGATAGAAAGGCTAACAGAACCATACAACCATACCTGGATTTTAAAACTCTTGAACATTACAATCAGGCCCTGAAAAAACTAAAGATTAAAAATCTTAGAAAGTAGTTAGAGGCACCTGGGTGGCTTAGCTGGTTAAGCATCTGGCTTCAGCTTAGGTCATGATCTCGGAGGACCTGGGATCGAGCCCCGCCTCCTCAGACTCCCCAATAAGTAGGGAGTCTGCTTCTCCTTCTCCCTTTCCCTCTGCCCTCCCCATTCCCACCCCCCACTTGTGCACTCTCTCTCCTCTCAGATAAATGAATAAAATCTTTAAAATATATATGTCAAGAAATAGTTAATTAACCTAATTAAAAAGAATACATTTTGTAGATTTTTATTCAGAATGGAAGGGTTATTTGTTGTTTGTTTCTTATTGGTATTATAAAGATTTTGTTTTATTTGCTTGTATATTTCAATAAATTCAAATTTTATAGGCTTTAGGAGTTATTACTCCTTGACTATTTCTGGAAAAAAATATTTAATAGAGACTGAAAAGGAGCTGTAGCCAATGTCTCTCCTAATGGATCTAAAAATCCACAAGAATATTCAAGACATTTCCTGGACAGTTTTCTTAGCCCCATTTGCAAAACATCAAAAATAAACTATAGGACCAGAAATGCTTTGCACATAAATGAAAGCCTTGAGCACAGGACTCGTGGGAACATTTAAAAACTGAGTACAGGGGCACCTGGGTGGCTCAATGGGTTAAAGCCTCTGCCTTCAGCTCAGGTCATGATCTCAGGGTCCTGGGATCAAGCCCCACATCGGGCTCTCTGCTCAGCAGGGAGCCTGCTTCCTCCTCTCTCTATCCGCCTGCCTCTCTGCCTACTTGTGATCTCTTTCTCTCTGTCAAATAAATAAATAAAATCTTAAAAAAAAAACTGAGTACAGAAATATAGTGTGTCTGAGTGAACATATGCATAAAGTATACATGTGTGCAGGTAAACATTTATTACAAAATTATCAGTGGTTGATTGAATTGGGTAAGGAAGATTGGAAAGGGGTAAAGAGGAACATCTAGAATCTGGAGAAAACAAACTTTTGGACTGCCCTACAAGCTTCACTGATTTTTCTCCTGCTCGGGCATTTCTTTCAGAATAAGATATTGTTCAGGGATGGTCTGCTTATCTAATAAGAGTTCAAGTGGGTCTTGTGCCTTCTTTTAGTGTATGATTAATCTGTTTGCTTTTTGAAAACTTTCAGTCTGGAATCCATCCAAGGTATTTACATAATTATCAAGCACTTCATCTGATGGATGAGGACCCATAAACATGAAGAAATATTGCGGTCCTGGGTTAGCATTACAAGAGCCATGAGTGTCTTCCAGAGAGAAGTCTGTGCTAAAAGTCAGGAAAACATTCCTGGATGTGATAGTCATTAAGCTCTGGGCTCTCCTGAAAGGAAAGCCTAAGAAATTTTGCCGATTGACTCACTTAAAACCAGACTGTAACTGGCTCTGGGGGACACCAGCACCATCAGAAAAGGGCCAAACAACCCCAACCAAATGGTCTTTTCTTCTCCAATTCCTGGATTCTTTCTGGACATGTGTTCTCTGTATTATTAAACTGAAGACTATGAGTAACTATAGAAAAACCTGTATGATTTACAATCTGGAGGCCCGATTTTCTTGTTGATCTAATGAAATTCAGTAATGTTCCTCTTTTCTGGAAGTCCCCTGTTTGTATAGGAACAAAAAGCTTTTAGTCAAACTGAAACATATGGAGTGATATTATTTCTAACTAGGAGGTCAACTGCTTGAAATCCAGGCATTATGGTCATCATAGATAGCTGCTCAATCAGGCTACCCACAGCAAAGTCAAAGAAAAACAGCACAATAAATATGAATACCGCCAAGTCCATGTAAGAAAACGCTAGTACTTTACTCACAGAATATTCCTCAGGCACTTTCCATGATCATTTCAATGCTTTTAGACCTAATTCTATAGTCTAATGGGATTTGGTGATATAAGAAGAAATAAATATTTGGTCTTTGTCCCCTGTTCCTGGCCTAGAGCTTTGAAAACCCTTGTTAATTTCCGGAGTAATAGGAGAAACATTGTCATTTTTTATTATAATTAATATGTTATAATATAATTAATTATAAATATAATAAATTAATGTTATATTAATTAAATATTATAGGCAGTCACAAGTGACCCAGACTTGCACCTGGTGTCTGACATGGAGGCTGACTTATGTGACTGTTGTTTGAACTGATCCCTGGAAAGTTAGTGTCAGAAGTGAACTGAATTTTAGGACCCCCAGTTAGTGTCTGGAAAGTTGGAGAATTGGTTGGTGTGCGGGGGAAAAAACAAAACAAAACCCCACATATTTAGTGTCAGAAGTGTTTTGTGTAAGAAACAGAGGGGAGTATCTACTTAAACTGAGCCTTCGGCCTCTCAGTAATTATTAGAAGCCACAAAATTGTGCTCAGAAAGAAAGATTCACAGAAGCAGGCATATGGACAAAGACAAGTGACCCATCACAGAGTGATATGGGAAGGGTATTAGAATTATCAAGAACGCCAAAGCTTATGGTCTCTTCATTGTATTTAAGTGTCTGATGTAGATAGAAAAAATCTACATGACACAAAAATCCTGAGGCGTCTCCCAGAATGCAGTATGGCATTCTGACTAAGTGCATAGACCATGGGACACACAGCCTGGGTTTGATCTCTTGTGCCTCGGATCTCAGTCTTCTCAGATATAAAAGGGGGATCATAGTAGTATCAACCTCAGAAGATTGTTGTCATAGTTCTACGACTTAATACACGTAACATGCTTTGAACAGTGTCTAGCATATCGTCAGCTATATGGAAAGGTTAGTTACGATAATTATGCATGTGCATTTAAACTATAAAGTCTGGATCATAATAATAATTATACTATGATGTATACTGTGATTCAGAAGATCCCCAAGAGGTAAGCAAGACAGACATCACTATCACAAACTCCCCCTCATTTTACAGATTAAAGAAAACAAAGCTCATACCTTAATTAGTAGCATCTTCTTCAAGTCATGAAAACAAAGAAACGTGGCGAGGTTTTAAAATGATGAAGTTAGGTGGTTCTTTATCCATTTTTTAAAAATAATTGAACTAGGAGATTTTTTGTTGCTGCTATTTAAAGGAATAAGCTGGGGGTTCTTGGGTGGCTCACTTGGTTAAGCGTCTGCCTTTGGCTCAGGTCATGATATCAGGGTCCTGGGATGGAGCCCTGAGTCCAGCTTCCTGCTCCCTGGAGGGGGAGGGGCTTGTTAATCCTTGACCCTCTACTGCTCCCCCTACTTTTGCTCTCTCTCTCAAATAAATCTTAAAAAAAATAAAGCAATAAGATGGACATATCTGGAAAAAGTCATCTATGTAGATGTTATCGCCTAATGTTACCTGATAAGAGGTGGCTCATATAGAACCCTTATATACTATATACTTCATTCTTGATTGTATTGTTTTGTCTTCTGAAGTATAAAAACAAAATACACCAACAAAAAATTTCCCACTTTTCTATCGCCTCTGTTACACAAGGATCATTCCCACAAAAACTCAAACAAAATTTTGAACTCAAAGATACCCCACTGTGGAAACTGTTAATAGGTGATCATTGGCTTTATTATTTTTTTATTTTTTAAAAGATTTTATTTAGTTATATGACAGAGAGAGATACAAGTATGATTATTTATTTTTGTATTTTATTTTATGTTTTCAGTGTTCCAAGATTCATTGTTCATGCACCACACCCAGTTCTCCATGCAATACATGCCCTCCTCAATACCCACCGCCAGGCTCACCCAACCCCCCACTCCCCTCCCCTCCAAAACCCTCAGTTTGTTTCTCAGAGTCCACAGTCTCTCATGTTTTGTCTCCCCCTCCGATTTCCCCCAATTCACCCTTCCTTTCCTTCTCCCAATGTCCTCCATGTTTTTCCTTATGCTCCACACGTAAGTGAAACCATATGATAACTGACTGTCTCTGCTTGACTTATTTCACTCAGCATAATCTCTTCTAGTCCCGTCCATGTTGATACAAAAGTTGGGTATTCATCCTTTCTGATGGAGGCATAATATTCCATTATATATATGGACCATATCTTCTTTATCCATTTGTCTGTTGAAGGGCACCTTGGCTCTCCACAGTTTGGCGATTGTGGCCATTGCTGCTATGAACATTAGGGCACATGTGGCCCTTCTTTTCACTACATCTGTATCTTTAGGGTTTATTTAAAGAAAACACTCAAAGGAAATTGAGAAACACCAAGAATCTGTACTAGAACTTACCTTGTACTCTTCATTCAGCTTAGTCATTCTCAATGATGTGATATGCATAGATTTACAACAGATTCGTTGTAACTGAAATATAATGTCTAGTAGATGGCAATATCTCTAACATTCTAAGCAATTCTCATTAACTGCCACACAGGAAGCCAACACTCGAAGTTCATGGGACAAGGTTTTTAGATTTAACGTTATGGCTAAATACATGTACTAGGAGATGAGTTCAAGTCCTAAATATAGCATTTCCTAGCTGTAAGGCTTTCAATTAAGTCTTTAAACTCTCTAAGCCTCAATTGCCCCATTTTATTAATAAGGAGACTTTGAAGCCCACACAGGCTAAGTGGCATAGTTAAAGGTAAAATATCTAGGAAGTGGTGGATGTAGTGAGAGGCGGCCAACAATAATTGCTAACATTTATTGAGAGCTATCCATATTCCAGGCATTGTGCTGAGCACTTTCCCTGCATGACGTCCTAATTCTTCAGAATACCCTATGAGGTTGATCATTATTATTCTCCCTATTTGGTAAGTAAGGAACTTAAATCTTGGAGAGGCTGAATTTTCCAAGGCATATGTTAGCAATTGCAAACGCTGTAATAATAGAGTGGTACCTGGCAATTTAGTAAGGTTCCAAACAGTGTTCACTGACATTACAGTTATTAGTATCATTGGTTCACCACGTGCCATCCAGGTTCCTCTGGACAAGGAACCTAGTATTTCTGGGCCTTACCTATAAAACTGGAACTATAATAATGTCTGGCTTCCTATCTTCTAGGTTTGTTGTCATGATTTGATTAGAAATGTGTGGAAGCACTTTGTAAATTCAAGAACGTGTAGTTGCACTTACATTAATGGCTTTAGAACTGATTATTAATGTTTTTAGTTCAAAAGCATTCAGTACTCAAAATGGAGGTAAAGAAGGAAAAGATACAGATCTCCTGCCCCAAGAAAGCCAACATGGAATGGGTTTAATAAAGTCACAGACTTAAAGAAGGAATTGAGATGCTCAGATGGAAGCAGGGAATTAGGTTGTGATTTATAGAATGCCCAGGAATGAGTCTCTGTTTTGATGGCTTTACCAATATGATTACATTTGCTTTATCTAGTCCCACAGTTTTATGTCTGTCACCTTCTGGATTTCTAAGGCTATTCTAGATGAGACAGAGAGATTGAGAGAAATAACTTTTCTATCATCTAAATTGGAAATTTCTAGGACTAACACATAGGTTCAATCTATAGTTTTCTATCAAGTATTTATAATATCAGTTTCCATATCTCCATAATAAAGAGTCAATAGACATGCTATGTAACTGAAATATCAAGACTAAAGTATAGTACCTCAAATTATAGACCCAAAAAAAGAAAAAAACTAACATAATTCATATGGTAGAAAGGAAAGAGAACATAGTGTAGTTATGCTAGTTTCTTCATCTTTTTTAATAAGAAATTAAGTGACCTTGTCCAAAGTGGAAAATCATGAACATATTGTGCACCTTTGTACCAAAACAGACACTGATAGTATCTGTAGCTTCTAAGAAATAAAAGTTTGGGTTGAGGGGTAAGTAGTAGCATTGGAGAAAATAATTTTCTTTCTTATACTCATTCTTTTATACCATTTGAATTTTTCAAACTTCTTGAGTAAAAGAAAATTGGCTTATTTAAGCCAAGTATGATTTTAGTGACTCCTTTTGTCTTCAGCATAAAGTCCAAACTTCTTGGAATGCCTATTAGTCCCCCCATAATCTGGTCTCTGTCTATTTCTCCAGTCTTCTCTGCCTGCAGTCTCTCACACTGAATTTTTCCTCCCTACCTTCACATGTGGTACACTTATAAGCATATTCTCCTTTTCTTCTGTGCCTTATCTATTGACTGTGATGTACAATAAGAAATATATTTGATAATATGACATATATATGATATATACATATTTAAAACAGATTTGCACAAAACGATACTTACCTTACCCCATCCAGTGCCTTCTGGTATTGTTCGTTCCATTCTATTTTACTTTTTTAAATGTCCATTTTGATTTTATTTTAATTTGACATTTATTTCATGAACACTGTCAACAGTGCTGGAAAACCAGTGCCTTGGCACATCCTGATCCCTTGACCTACACTCTGATCACTTGCTCACTCCTTTAGGTAAATGACTGCCAGCCTCCAAATGTCAGCTCAAGTATCACCTCCCCTTAGAAGCCTCCTGTGACCAATAGCCAGAGAAAATAGCTGTTTCTCCCCTCTGGTCTTCCTCTGTATTCCCATAACAGTATTATTGTGACACCGTCTGTGCCATGATAATGTTCTCGACGCTCTCTTCCACTAACTATAATTTCTTTAGTGCTGCCTCATTCCGTATTAGATATCCAATCCCTGACATATAATATGTGCTCGTTAAATGCATTATTTTAGTATTGAATGAAGGAGTCTGTGAGTTTGAAAGCCAATCAGTTTACTAAATAATCAATTTGCCAAGTAACAAAATCATCAAATTCACTAATTTACCAAATATGTTTTAAGGAACATTTTTAAAAATGTGTTTAATGGTTATGAACATATTATTCCTATATTCAAATTGTTGTTATTGAATTATCATTTAGTGAATTGGCTTGTGGGAAATTAGCTTTCCGCAAATTGGTTTTAGAAAAATAGTTTTATTGGGGCGCCTGAGTGGCTCAGTGGGTTAAAGCCCCTGCCTTCGGCTCAGATCATGATCTCGGGGTCCTGGGATCGAGCCCCACATCGGGCTCTCTGCTTGGCGGGGAGCCTGCTTCCCTCTCTCTCTCTCTGCCTGCCTCTCTGCCTACTTGTGATCTCTCTGTCAAATAAATAAATAAAATCTTTAAAAAAAAAAAAAGAAAAATAGTTTTATTTATGAATTAATCTAGAGCCATAACTTTTCCTATTTAGTAAATAGTGACATAGATAACCCTTCTTCCCAAGAATATTGTACATGGTGAAATAACTTATGTGAAAATTGGATAAGAAGTGCTTTGGAAATGTCTATATATTTCAAAGAAAATAGTATTGCCTATTTTTAATTACATGGCTAATATGAACAAAGCTAATTCTAACTGAATTGGCTATCTGCTACTTAGAAAAATATTTTCACTTGTCTCAATCTTGAAATCTTTCTGCTTATTGACACAAAATTATTTATATCAACTTGCAGCTACCCCATGTGAAATCTAACTAGAAAAAAGAGACTACCTTAGTCTATTCTGCTGCTATAACAAAATACCATAGAGTAAGTACTTTAGAACTGAAAAACAGAATTTTTTTTTCTCACAGTCCTGCACACTGGGAAGTCCAAGATCAAGGCACTGGTAGATTCAGTGTTTGAGAACACATTTCCTGGGTCTTAGACAGCCGTCTTCTCTCTATAGCCTCACATGGTAGGAGAAACAAGAGAACTGTCTGGGGTTTATTTTCTAAGGGTACTAATACCATTCATGAGGTCTCTGCTTTTAGAACTAATTACCTCCCAAGCCCTCACCTCCCAAAACCACCATAGTAAAGGTTAAGACTTCAACATTTGAATATGGGGAGAATATAAGCATCCCATCTAGAGCAGAGCTTAAGATAGGACTACATTGAGTATTGGGCACTGAATATGCCATCTTACTGACCAATTGAAGAGAGCACTCTTTCACCACTATCTTTTAGTATTATACATGGCTTGTTCATAGAAGGTGGCTTTAGAAATTACTTATTTTTTTGTGGGGCACCTGGGTGGCTTAGTCGGTTAAGTGTCTGCCTTCAGCTAGGGTCATGATCCCAGGGTCGTGGGGTTGAGCCCCATACTGCTCAGCAGGAAGCCTGCTTCTCCCTCTCCCTCTGCCTGCTGCTCTCCCTGCTTGTGCGCTCTCTCTCTCTCTCTCTCTCTGACAAATAAATACATAAAATCTTTGGGGGGAAAATTACTTATTTTTTTAAAGATTTTATTTATTTATGTGAAAGAGAGCACATGCCTAAATCATGGGGGAAGCCTGATGTGGGGGCTCTATACCAGGACCCCAAGATCGTGACCTGACCATAAGGCAAGACACTTAACCAATTGAGCCACCCAGGCAACCCTAGGATAACTACTTATTTTTTAAAGTTCCAAATTAATTCTCAGGAATTTAGCACAGGGCAAATAAAAGCAAATTATTTTTCTTGTTATTATTATTACTCACATTTTCTTGTGACTTAACCTAATATTTAGAAATAATAATACAACTAAAGTTTAAATCAGTCATATCTCCTGTCACATTCACAATAAAATATGGTGGGAAGTGACTGCAATTCACAAATCCATAGTAGCTTAAAGAAATGTATCACCCTTCAGGGCATCTGAATTTTTTTCTTCCCTGTAATCTTCAATTATATTCTTCTGATAGTCGTTTAACTACACTTTATCCCCTAAAGGAAAAAAAAAGTGAGGCGCTAAATAGTGTCTTTAATTACCAGAATACACATAATACCTCCACCAAAGTAATTAGAAAATTCTCTCTCAACCAACTTTCTTTACTCTCTGCTGATAACAGGTATTTATGCTAAAATCTATGTAGTAGTACCTCTGTCTACAATTCAGATATACCATTTTTTCACATTTCCTGAATAAGCTACTATCTAGTAGTAAGAGGAAAAAAGAGGGGGTATTTCTCCTCTCCCTGGGTGCCCTCCTGTGCAAACTACTGCAAAGATACTATTAGGGCTGCTGAAGGAAACAGAACAAAATAGGGAAAGGTATCACAACTCCTCTGGAGGAGATGTGTATTTTCTCTATAGTAAAAACTATTAATTTCTCCAATGTACCTCACGTACACAAAATGTGAGCTAGCTATGCAGTTGTCAGTTCTGTGATGGCTATAGTTCAGAAATGGATACATTCTGAATATTCATAACTGGCTCCTATCACATTGAAACAAATTAATATTCACTCTGTAGCAATAAAGCTGTTTGGAAGCTTTTCCTTACTAATATCAACACTCTGATTCAACAGTAGATATTCTTCCTGCTTTGTAGTTACGTTTTTTCACTCGCACATATTTTCAGTGGGTGTTTATTATGATGATCACCTATTGTATGTTCGTTGATGGCAGACACCATGTCCAGTCTCCTAGATCTTCATCCACTAACACGTTCATTGTCTGTCAGTGTTAAGACAATGCTCCTTGATTGACTAAACACAAGGCAATTAAAGGTATTCCTTAATAAGCATTCCAATGATGTAAAATATCCTGCAGCTTTACGGAGCAATAGTACTTGCCTTGTTTTTAAGAATAGTCATGGGCTTGCCTTTCCTGACCTGAATGTGACCGGGATGTCATGTCTTGTTCTCTGAACAAGATGAATAAATGAGAGGACCTTGGGAAGAGGATTAAAAGAGCAGCATGGCTAAGAAAAGGAAAGTCTTAGAATTTAAAATATCTTAACATGTTTACAAGAAGGAGCCATATTCCAAAAACCCAGCCTGAGCAGTGAAAAAATAATATATATTTTCCAACTGTGAGCACACCCAGTGAAAGGATATATCTGAAGCCTCCGAGGATATGGTTTCCATGAAAAGTGTGAGAGTCGGATGATTCAGCAGATCTTAAGTGCTTATTTCCTAAGGAGAAGGTTAAACGTCATGTCAAGTGTTGAATGAGGTTTGACTGCTTTTCCAGGTGTCCCGCACATCTTTGTAAACACTGGGGTTAGAGATGAATACAGGACATTTATTCATGATATTTGCGTTCCTGAAACCGTTTCACATGTGCCTGGAACAGAGAAGTTCTGAAAAGTCCGAAGAAATCCCAGCATGATTTATGGAGAGGCCTCCCATCTTACAACAAGACCACAAACATTTAAGTCGATGAAATGGTAAGAGAAGCAGTTTCCTCTACCAGCCTGGAGCGGTGGGTGTGGGACATTCTAGGAAGGTCAGGAAAGCTACGTACCACTGAAAAGATAATCTGCTTAATAAAAGCTAAAAAGGCTCCTGTTGGAAGAAGAAATCTTTTCTTTTCCTGCGATGCAATTACACACCTGAACACCTGGGTGAATAACAATAAGACATTTTATATTTGTGCTCGGATAAAAGAAAAGAAACAACATACCACAGACTTGGGAAAAGGTAATTAGGAGGAACAGAGAAAAGGATTAGGATACAAAATAGGCCTTTTTCCTCTGGTGGAATATTTTTTAAACAAAAGATTTCCCTTTTAGGGAGGATTCAGACATTCTTTCCTCTTAAAATCGGCCCTTCGATGAGCTAACACTCCCTTTAGCTCCCTTCGATGAGCTAACATAGTTCCCCAGTCTCACACGCCCCACCAAGGAGCAAAAGTTGAATGTGTTTTCTCAACTTCTACTTATGAACAGGGCAGTAGTTTGTTCAAAAACCTTTGGAGGCAAATCCTCTTTATCATAAATTGTCAACCACTAATTCATTTTACATCATGGATGTCCAAAGAAAATAACTCTTTTTATATTTCTTTTCTTATTGTGAAAAACGTATAACATAAAATTAACCGCTTTAACCATTTTCGAATGGGCATTAAGTGCACAGACACTGATGTGCAGCCACCACTACCATCCATCTCCAGCATTTTTTGTTTTTTATGAGGTTTTATTGTGATGTAATTGACATATAACATGGTGTCACTTTCAGTTTTCTGATGTGTTGATTTGATACACGTTCAGTGCGACACTTGTGTATTACATTACCTACCACCTCTATCATGTCACCCAATTAACATTTCTTTCTTGTGATGAGACCCTCTAAGATCTACTCTCTTAACAACTTTCAAATGTACAATACAGTATTTCTAACTGTGGTTACCATGTAGTACGTTAGATCTTCAGAACTTATTCATCTTGTAACTGGAAGTTTGTACCCTTTGACCAACACGTCCCCATTTCCCCTAAGCCTCTCTGTCCCTGGCAACCAGCATTCTACTCTCTGATTCTTTGAGTTTGGCTTTTTTAGATTCCACATATAAGTGAGATCATACAGTGTTTTTCTTTCTCTGTCTTACTCACTTGACTTAGCATATCATCCTCAAGTTTCATCCATGTTGTCATAAATGGCAGGATTCAAGGGAAACAACTTGTGATTGGCATCGGTTGACACGGAAATAACTTTAGCAATTTAATCGTGAACAATGACCATTATGTTCTGAACAATTTATATTCACAGAGTTTTGATGAAATATATATTCAAAATATCTCAAAATATGTAATAGTAAGTATTCTATACAACATAAAAAATCTGAAGAGCATTATAAGTCATTCATTTAATTCCCAAAGTCTGTTGTAATGACCAAGGCAAAAATAAACAAAAACTTCAATGAAAATTTATGAATATGTTGCTCACTTTGAACATCAAAACACTTTTTTTTAAATGTACAAGATAAACTTAAATTTTAAGGATCATAAATTCCATGAGCTTGTCTCCAAAGTCCACATTAAAATGGGTAGGATGAGCCACTTATCTACATGTAACGAAGACTATGGAAATTGTTTTGGGGCAATTAATTTTCCTCCCTTACTATTCCAACTCCGTTGGCCAGGACAATGGAACCAAGGCCCATTTCCACCCACCATGCTGTGGGAGAAAACCAAGTTAGTGAGAAGTGGAGAAAGACATTCAGGACCAGCTGAGTCCCAGAGATGAAGCCGACAAAGCTTCTGAGGAGGTTGCCAGATTGGGATAGCCGCATCTCAGGTACTATAAAGCAACCACTCATAATTCAGTGGGTTCCTGATCATTTTTGCAAGTATTTTTTAATGATCATTTCAGAGTCGAAGGCAACAATCCTGTCGCACTACCTGTGGCTGAGGTGCTTTAAAGCAAACAACAGTAGGTAAATTGTTCTGTGTCAACCTGCTTTTGACGGGGAGTGGAATCAAGCTGGTGAAGGACTAATCAAACCTTGACGGGCATGGGACTGTCTTGAAATAAATGCCTCCCCTGGGTTTTTAAGGCATCAGCTCCGGCAGATGAGACCTGCAGTCGATCAGATGTGTGATTGCATCATGTAAACGACACCCGCTGGACTTGCCTTATTTGCTTTTATGAAATTCCTGTCAGTTTTGAGACATAAATAATTCAAGCAAATGGCTTTGGTCATCAGAGACTGCCAATTATTATTGTGTCACCAACTCACCACCATTTGTTTTGGTTACCAGCGTATTTCTTTGAAAAAAAAAAAAAAAAAGACTTCGGACTTAGAATAAGTTCCACCTTCAAGCAATTTCCTTTTCCTGCAATCTCTCACAAACTAGTTTTATTTGTATTTTGAAAGAAGAAATGGAAATTTATCATTTAGCATGCCTTTTGTGTTTCTTTGGTTCCTCTGCAAAAGTTCAAATATAATAGAGTTGAGAATTAAACAGTACAAGCAATTACATCAGAAAAATGGAGCAAAGCACTTTCGGTATTTTTAAAAGAACCATAAAATTCCCAGAGTACAATCAACACATTTAAGAATTCAAGAGAGAGAATTACAATGCTTACATCAGCCTAATAACTGAAATGAATCCAGCATTTCCATTTTAAAGCCACTAATCCAAGAATAAAGGAGAGATGAAACAAACTCAGACAGCTATAAAAAAGCTATGTTTGGGACTGAGCATTGTGGCTTTGCCTCAAGTTTAGGGTTACCTCCGAAAGAGCCAGGAGTTACTAGGTGGGCTGCAAAGTCATGCTGCTTTCTTGGCTCTGTCCCCTCTGTCATTAAGGATGACAAACAATGGCATTGATGTCTACATCATTGATATTACCTAATACAAATGTTATTAAGGCACATTGTCTTTTTTTTTTTTTTTTGAGCTCTGCACTGTGCATTGGAAATCAATATCAGAATGTTCTTTTTATATATACTTTAAAGTATAACACTGCAAGTTCTGTAGCTTCAGCTAACTGCCCAAAAACCTACTGAAAATTATTAACAGTAGCATGCCTTATCCTTAAGCACAAGTGATTTCCTGAATGAAAGCGACTTTATTTTAGTTCTGCTCTTCACACTTCCATAGGAAAACAAAACAATACAGAACAGAGCTCTAAATTTTGTAATAGTCATTGACTTTCTGTAGTTAAATTACTGGTCTGTGGTGATTAAATGAAGCTCCATGAGATGCTCAGCCAGTGCCATCAATAAGTCATTCGTCTGATCAACACTCTTTTGTCATAATTAAGACCCAGATTCAGTGATTATTCTCATTATCCAAGTCTTAATCACTCCAAGAAGAGCATATTTGGTATTTTTTTTAAGATGTTATTTATTTATTTGACAGAGAGAGATCACAAGTAGGCAGAGAGAGAGAGGAGGAAGGAGGCTCCCTGATGAACAGAGAGCCCGATGCGGGGCCCGATCTCAGGACCCGGAAATCATGGCCCAAGCCGAAGGCAGAGGCTTTAACCCACTGAGCCACCCAGGCGCACCAAGAAGAGCATATTTGGTAT
Source organism: Nasua narica (assembly GCA_028533885.1). Classification (NCBI taxonomy): domain Eukaryota; kingdom Metazoa; phylum Chordata; class Mammalia; order Carnivora; family Procyonidae; genus Nasua; species Nasua narica. The sequence goes on from CM052809.1 coordinate 68,099,839, forward strand.
TTCTGAAAGATGAAACACCCTGTTCAAATGACTCATGATGCCTTCCCATGAAGTCTGAGTTCCATTAGCCCTTTCCTCGCTGCTAAGATTTGAAGAGAATGCTCCTGATGTAGGATGGCTGGATTTGGCAAATAAAAATAAAGGATGCTCAGTTAAATTTGAATTTTGGATGAATAACAAATTATCTTTAGTATGTCTCATGCAAAACTCGAGATATACTTAAAAATTATGTTCCACACAAAATTTGAAACACTCTTATACAAAAAATTTACTCCTTCTTTATGTGAAATCCAAGTGTTACTGAGTGTTGTGTGATTTAGTGGGCACATCTACCAGATGATACCACTCCAAGTGGACCAGTGAAGCAGCAGATGAGAGAGTCCATGGCTGCAGCTGATACTAGAAGCTAAAAATCAGGTAGCATATGATGCCTTTAGAGATACTTTCTTCCTGCAAGCAGAGAGAGATTTGGCCTGCAAGGTAAATGAAGCTAGGCTCTGGAGAGAGGCCAAGCCCTGGGGAGAGTGATGGCCAACAACAAAGGCCTCGGCGGTACTCAGGGGCTCTCAATAAAGGACATGCACCTGCTCCAAATGTGTTGTCACCATAAGGTGGTTTCCCTGTGAGTGTTCTTTTCAAAACTAATCATGTGCAACCGAAGTAGTCAAACAGGGCCAGGAAAAGACCTTAAATGGAGAAATTAACCATCCAGCTTGTTTTCATAATCACCTCCTCTTCTTTTAGGAATCTCTGTTCTACCCAATCATTCAAAGAAATCAAAGGTCAAAGGGCAATCATTTCTGACTTGAAGCCAACTTTGTTTTGCAGAACAAAGTTGTTTTTTGTTTTCCCACATCTTTTAGCACAAATCTCAGATACATCTTATGTTAAAAATGTATTAAAATAGTAGAAAACAAACTGTATTTATATTACACGTGTAAGACATAAAATTGTGGATGAATGTAGAGTTGGTGGAAGGAGATAAGCACTGACTAAGGTTAGCTGACAGTTCAGAAATAATTTTTGCAATTTTCCTAAAAACCACAATTCTTGATGTGCCTGGGTGTCACAGTCAGTTAAGCAACTGATTCTTGATTTCAGCTCAGGTTGTGATTTCAGGGTGGTGGGGCCCCACATCAGGCTCCATGCTGGTGTAGAGCTGCTTAAGATTGTCTCTCTCCCTCTCCCTCTGCCCCTCACAACCTCCCACAACCATCATGTGTGTGCATATGCATTCGTTCTCCCTCCCTCTCTAAAAAAAAAAAAGAAAAAGATTATCTTTATCTTCATCTTGATGACTCAAAGCTCTACTGTGTTCAGTGCCTGTGAAAATGCCCAAGTATCGGTTTTATGGTCACCCAAGTAATCTTTGTGATCTTCTTTGCACACATAGAAACATTAGACAACAGAAGCACAGGAAATTGAGACTATGGATTCCCCCCTGGTGTGGTTTCTCTCTCCTTCCTGTCCCATACCTTACCTCTCCTTTAAATCTAGTCATGTAGAGCTGGTGGACAAATATATTTATAACTAATGAAGCAATGAGTAAATTTCATAATAAAAATTAAGGAGACCTTAAGAAGTGAGTGGTTCAAGATCTATGCTGCCCAATATGGCAGCCACTAGCCAAATGCAGCTATTTAAATTGAATATAAAATTAATTAAAATTAAATAAAATTTAAAATTTCATTCTTCAGCCACACTAGCTACTTTTCAATTACTCAGTAACCACACAGTTAGTAGTTCCTATAATTGGACAGTGTAGAAATGGGATTTTTCCATCATAGAAAGTTCTGTTAGACAGTGTGGGTCTACAAGTTACTGTATTTTCATACAGAACCAGGATTCTGTCCAACAGTCATTATAGGGAAATAGAAAAACAATAAATAAATTTTAAAAGCCATAGTTAAGCAATATAGTTGGAGAAAACTTACTAGATTAGCCAACAATTTCAGGACAGCTTTGGGCAAATAAAGGCAGAAAAATAACAGATATGTAAGATATGTAAATATGCATTTCCAATGTGAGTCAGGATTGCAATTGCAACTGTAATTAAAAATAAGCCCATTGGGAGCATTCAAACAAGATTGCCATGGTAAACCTATTTACCACTTCCTAGCTGTTTGATCATAGGCAAGTTATCTGATCTCTCTGTGCTACTATTTTCTCATCTATCAAGTGGGATAACGATAATATCTACATTCCCAGCAGGACCACCTCATTTATGTAATTGGTACCCTCTGAAGTTGTGTAGCACACATCTCATGTAACTGTACAAGTTGACTCTCCTATTGGAATTTGAGGGGCTCAAAAAAGCAAATTCATTTAAAAGACGTAGACAGTAGTTAGTTGACATATATTAAAGCACTCAATAAACGTTAGCTATATTTAAACTATTTCACAAAAGGAAATTTCCCAAAGGGAAATTCCCAAAGGGAATATAACTGGGTTTACCAACAGATGTGGTCTGTCGTGGCCTAAGCAGATTCTCAGCATGCAGAAATTCCAGTTTGAAAACCAGGAAAACCAGGACAAGCTAGTTACCCAAAAGAGAAAGAATATACTTCACCCCAAGAAACACCCAGAAATGGATCAAATTTATTTGCTCTAAAAAAAAATTTATTTGCTCTAGCCAATGATTCCAAATATTAGTAACAGCATCTGGCTAAACAATATGCATTCTTCAAACTAAATATAAGGGTCAGGGGATGAACAGGATTAACATGGTTCTTCTTGGCATTAATGCAAAGATTTGCATGAAAGTCAAAATTGTCCAACTGGAGCAGAAAATAGCACAGTCCCTGTGGTTTGTGGCTTTAAAAATAACAGCACTGAATACCTCAGCCTAGGATCAGATAGCTGAACTAGGACTGCCTTTTTTTTTTTTTTTCTTTTCTTTTTTGACTGAAGTGAAAAGGTTTGATGGCATCCCCCTAGCCTCTAGCCCTGGAAACCTCAACTCCAAAGGAAACAGCTGACCAGAAATGTTTAATCGCTGCAGGGCAGCTTGTTGTGATGCTCTATATTTTACAGACCACAAAAGAGGAACTGTATTTCGTCCTTACTATTTATTACATCCCCATTGTTCAAAAGTAATCTATACCTTGGAAAGGAGGCTAGAAGTGGTGTTGGTAATGGGCTTAATTAAATCAAGTATTTATGATCTCTTCTAAAGCTCTTTATTCACAGAGACTTGAGCAAGAACACAACAAGACGGCAGCAGTCAGATCAGTAGAAAGGCCGACAGAATTAGTGTGGTGATCCTAAAACTCAAGTTGCCATCTTGCTTTACAAGTCTCCCTTAAATAAGCACTAAATTGGATTTTATTAGGTGAGTCCCAACCACCAATGCTTTTATGAGTCCCACCAACCATAGCATTATTGCTCATCCGCATTGCATTGAAACACTGAGAGATAATAAGGGAGGATAACAGGGCATTCCAAATGGAGATCTTCTTACTGTATAGAAGTTGAATGTGTCCCTTTTCTGTGGGAATTCTTCTTGCCTAATAGCTTCCTTAAGAGGTGTTCAGGTGGCTTCCCCATCAGGAACACGCTCAGTGTGAGGTCCTGGACATAAAGAAAGGGAATATTATCCTTTTTTGCCTTATCTGCTTCCAAGTCAACATCTTTGATCTTTGTCCTTATAAATAGGTGTGCAAAATTTTATACCAGCCTGTTTCTTTATCAGTTCATGCTTACTGTATGAATCACTAAGGGAAGAGGGACAGCAAGAGTGGTTCACTTAGAACACACTAAGGGGAAAAGGAAAATGTGAATACAAAGAAACCCAAAGTCAGCCTCCAATTTGGGGTGATTGTCAATGATGGAGAACAGCAGGGATAGAAATAAGTTTCTGAAAGTAAATATAGATGTCATTTTTATTTCTAAATTCTTAGAAATAGTTTGAGGAGGCATTAAGGAGGAATGGTAGTTTTATCTTTTGGATGATATGTCACCAGGATCAACATTAACATAGGTTTTTGCCTCTGAAGACTAATTGATCAGCATATCAGGTGGATTAGGAGAGTACTAGGGGACAAGAAGAGTTATTAAAATCAGATGGGAGATACCCCTCAACATAAAGTCTCCTGTCAGTAGGAGGCAGAATACATTGCAAGATTAATCGGCTTTAAAGGCCGGTAGATGCCTTCTCACTGCCAACAGTTTTAGCCATCAAGTTTTTGTCTTGTAGCTTATATAATTTTAAATAATAGGTTGAAGTTTGAGTCCTCTTCACGGAGTCCCCATCATTAACCAAGCTCGCAGTATTAGCCTTCAACAAACATCCTTACAAATCTCGAGGCAGAATACTTATCAGGCCAGGTGCTTATTCTTAAAACTCCACATAGGAGAGCCTTTGAAGTAAATGAAGCTTCATGCATGAAGTAGATGAAGAGATCCCTGCATTGGGAGGGAAATCAAACTGAACAAGAAGTTAATAAGTGAGAGATTTTCTGACTTGATAGTGAGTTAAATGATTGAGGTCTAATCTAGGTATTCTGCTAACTTGTTGTTCAATCTTTCACTTTATTATACCCCCTGGTTTTCTCTCTATACTCAGCTTTCACTTTAAATTTGAAGTTTGTAGTGCCTAGATGGCTCAGTCGGTTAAAAATCCTACTCTTGATTTTGGTTCAGGTTGTGGTCTTAGGGTCATGAGATCGAGCCCCAAGTTGGACTCCATGCTGGGCGTGGCACCTGCTTAAGATTTTCTCTCTCCCTCTCCTTCTTCTCCTCCCCACCTCGCTCGCTCGCTCGCTTTCTCTCTTTCAAGAAAAGGAAGGAAGGAAGGGAGAAAACATGTTTTAAAAAATCTGAAGACTATACACATGCTCATTGTCTTTATATAACTCACAAGTAGTGAACGTAAGAAGTACATGGCAGCGATTATTCCGCAAGAGAGATACAAATTTCCATACCATTTTGGTGGAAGGACAGTTATCATTCAGTTGTGGCAGAGGATCAGAAAAGGAAAAGGTGAGTCGTGTTTCAAGTGGAACTAGAAAGCACAATCTCGAAAGACAAACTCCATATTTCTCTCTTCACAAATTCTAATGAAGAGAAAAGCTTCTGGTAAAGGGAGTGCCAGGATGGGAACTTTTACAATGGGATTTGTATAGCAATGGTTTGAAGAATCAGGATAATGAACCAGAATTGAGATCCAAAATGGAACCCAAGATTTTAGGAATTCATACAAGAAAAAAAATTTCAGATTTAGAGAGTCTATGGAAAATAGTGATTAAAACAGAGCAGAGAGATAGAATTTCCCAGCAGAGCACAGTGTGAAGAGCTGTGGACTGGGACCAAGAACATGGGGCTCTCATCTCAGCAAAGCCATTGGGTAACTGTGTAGTCTGGACAACTCATTTGCCCTTTCAAGACCTCAATTCCATTTCTAAAATAGGTAGTGAGAGGGGGTCTGGATAATGATCTCTAAAGTCTTCCTTTGCTGAAAGCGATATGGTCGCTAGAACACAGAAGCTCAGGAAATATGGATTGATTTGAATGACAGCTGAAAAGCCTGCCTCTCCCAGGTGCCTTCAAAGATGGTCTTCCAGAATTAGAATCAGAAATGAGCTTTACCCGTTCAGCCTGGACCTGCAGGCTTTGTCTACTGTGGTCAGCACATCCTCATACCTGGACTATTTTCAGAAAGGTTGCTAGAGTGTGCTGTTTTTGGAGAAGTCACTGTAAGACAAAAATCCTGACACATTCAAAATACAGCCTCCTAAGAGGAATTGTCCCTTCAGTCCACTAAATCAAATAGTTTTATTTTCAATTATAAACATTTTCCAACCAACCCACCTGAATATTAAGATTCACACAAATTAATAAGCTGGTTGTAGAGAGAAATTTATGGACTAAATTCTTTTTTAAGCAGTTATAGCCTAAGGTCCCCAATTTTGCCTGGCAGAATGAAGCTGAGTAAACTCATCACTCTTCATGACCTCCAAATAAGGAAAATCAAACTGGAATACCTGGGCCCAATTAGAACCTTCGTTTTCCTTACACAGTAAGTTTTATTGTCAAAGTTATTGCGCCAGCTATCCAATGTGGTTTACCTGGCTCTGGGCAACCAAAGAGACTTAAGTTGGAAATTACCTGTGAAATCTCCATACTATGGACAGATAAAAGATCCAGGTGTTTCCTGCGACAAGCAGCAGTGAAGCCTGCAATATTGATCAGTTGCCTAAATTTACTAAGAAAAATCTAGGCAGAGCAAATTTACATGAATTTATATGCCAGTGAATGCTGGAAATTGAAAAGAGAAAATTCACACTGAAAAAAATGTTTTCTTTAATTTACTTTCCTCTGTTAGTGATATGACCTTTGAATTTGGAAACCAAATTGCTGTAGGCAGACAAACTACCTATTGGCTAAAATAATAAGGATAACTTTTTGTGCATCATTACCAAGCTAATATCTTATATCTAGTTATCTTAATGGGCAGTTTTCTTACTAGTATCCATTACTAAATACAAGAAGGAAAATAGGCCTCACATGCGGAATGTTTATAAACACTAATTGGAGATGCTGTTCCAATCTTAATGGCTATCTTTCTATTCTAAGGATATAAAAACAGGGGAACACAATGCTTTAATGAAAGTGCTTCTAATTAAATTTGGCTTGAAAACTCCCTTCCCCTGAAAAATTCTTGAACGTTACACACTCATAACAACCTGAACAAATAATATCTTATAAAATTCCTAAGAAACCATTGTTTAATAACTTTAACTCATGTTTGCTGGATTTATTTTTATTTTATTATCAATTTGAAAAGTTAGTTTGCTTTACAATTTTCCGAATCTTGTGTAGGCTTTGACAGACTTGAGCTGATGCTTTTGTCTATCCTAAATAATCCCCAGGAACAACTTTCTAGTGCCCTTTTGAACAGCATGAAGAACAAAGAGCACAGGTGTTCTGATCTATGATGTGAAAATACAAAGACAGAGTGTTATTTAGGAAGAAATTTGCTTAAAGAGCTAATCTAATTAAATAGAGGATTACATATGATGAACTATAGATACTGTCTGCTAGATGAACAAACAGTGTTTCTAGAAGTTAAAGCATCAAATAGAGTGAAGGCTCCATTCTGCATGTTAGTATAGGCTTCTTTCTTAACGCTGAAAACATCCACAGGGATAAAGAAAAGTCTTTCTCATTCTTTGCTTTCCATGTACAAGATGCAGATTATTTTTATAGGGCAAGGATAATGAGCTACTGTCTTTCATAAAATAAATATAAATTCACAGCATCTTTTAAAGAACTGTTATTAACTCTATATTTTCAGTGTTAAACAATGTTGGTAGATTTTATTCTCCTGTGATAAATACAGCCAGAAATATGGAAGATTTTTCTTGTCTGCACTGGAACAGAAAAATTAAACCATAAACTAGAGGGATGTTAATCATAGGTGACTATCTTAAAGAATGACAAAAGACTGGTATATGAAGGTATGAGAGAATGAGTATATTAGGAGTTGGAAGACTGCCAAGACAAATGGAGGGACAGAATTTTCAGAGATGATTCTAGATGAAGGTAGGGGCTCTGAAGAATGAAGTACAGAAAAAAACTTGGAGCTTTGAGGGAATAGTTTAATTCAATTTTAAAGCCATTTGAAAGAAAATACAAAAAGAATTGAAGAGAACGGTCAACCTGGGATTATCATAGTAGAATCGGATACTGCATTACAAAAACAAAGAAAAAGCAATGTGGGTAATGTTTGTTAGAAACTTTGGCAGATCAGAATTCACTTAATATCTACAAAAAGAATTGCAAATAAAACTGGATATTGTGCCTTGAAGAAAGAAGATTCTTAACACTGAAGGATATAAAAAAATTATAAGTTCCATAATGATCTGGAATGCAAGATTGTTAAGAAATTAGAGGCTTATGAAAAACTAGATATGTCCTGAGGAAGCTAGTCAGTTTAAAGGGATGTAACGTGAAGACTTGGTGCACATGTGTTATCTTTGGAAAGAAATTCCTCCTCCTTCAGCACACATGTATTCATGCATGTATGCACATTCACACACACACACACACACACACACACACACACACACTGTGAAATTTAGCCAAGTTTATCACAGGGAACAGTGACCAAAATCATTTTTGGCTGCTGCCCTTTAGTGAAAGACGTTGGTATGACCCTTTCTTCAAATAGATGAAATGTGACATGGGCAGGATATTAGCTAACCTTTGTTGAAAAACATTATATTTAATATTATATTGTTTGAACCGGCGATTCTTGAAGAAATACATCTCTTCAATAAGGTTAAACACTTGAAGCTAAAACACTAAGAAATAATTTCTTCATCATTTCTCTTGTCTCTGCATTCCCCATCAAATTTTCCATTCTCCTAAATTGAGTCAGCTTTATGGGAAAACTGAATGAGAACTTTTTTTTTTTTGGATGAGAACTTTTATAGCAACTAAGCCTCTTGTCAATAAATATCTGCTGTAACATCTCACTTAATTATATGCAGATAGAGCCATCATCATTACAATAATTTTTCATACTTCAAAATCAAATAATTCATTTCAGGAATGAATATTTCATGACATAGACACAAGGGTGCCTGGGTGGCACAGTCAGTTAAGTGACTGATGCTTGGTTTTGGCTAAGATCATTATCTTGGGGTCATGGGAGTGAGCTCACCTCAGCACAGAGTCTCCTGAGACTCTCTCTCCTTCTGCCCCTCCATTTTTCCCTCCTTCTCTCTGTCTCTCTCTCAAATAAATAAATCATTTTTTAAAAAAGTAAGGAACAGTTTTGAAAGAGAAAAAGAGGAAAGTATCCATGCTTTGTTTGATAATGATTTTCATTTTGAATTCTCTTTTGGAAGCCAATATCTTACTTTCACTTAGAATCTGTCCCAGTGTCATTAAGGCCTACATGTTTTAATTGCTCTGTAATCTAGGCATACCATCCAGGGTCCTGTATCTGAGTAACTCTATTCCTTCATTCACCAACATTTTCTGGGCACATATTTTTTGCCAGGCATTGTGATAGGCACAGAAAATACAGAGATAAACCGTCCCACATGCCTTCCTGAAGTTCAGTGACACCTGGAACAAAAACAGTCAAGAAAAACAATAATTACAAAGCAATATGATCATTGATGGGATTCAAGAAAGATGTCCTGGATCCCTTGGTACTTGAAGTATCAAGCAGCTGGATGAAAAGGAGAAATTGGTGCTCCAGGCAGTAGTATCGACATACACAGTGGTGTAAAGGTATGAGACTGCTGGCGCTTTTGAGAAGCTAATTTATGAAAAGAGAGTGGAGGACATGAGATTAGAAAGTAGAGAGATCAGTCTTGTGTGATAAAATAAGGAGTTTGAACTGAAGTCTACTCCCTGAAAGTTGAAGGAAATTTCTGAAACATCATAAAAGGAGTAACTTGAACATATTTTCATTTTAGACTTCTCATTCTGTAAGCAGCATGGAAAATGAATAAGGGGGCAAAATCATAAGAAGAGTTAGGCCACAGAGGGTATGCCAGCCTTGCCAAGGGTTGGGCAAGAAAATAAGTTCATTACTGGATGTTTTAATTTACAACTGAATAAACTCCAATCAACTCATTTTAAACCATAAAGAAAAATACCTAATATTTGCAGTTATAACTAGAAAGGCCATGATAAATCTAGATTTACTCAAGATTAAATAAATAGGAACAAAACATGTCATCAGAACTCACTTCATCTCCTCTATATCTGCCTATGTGTTGAACTCACCTCCTTAGGCTTCTCTGTGCAGAGAAGATCATGCCTTTTGAGTTTGGAAAACATAAGTAAAAAAGAGAGATCCCACTCTACATTCAATTCAGAAAACTCTGGAGGTAGATGGCCTGGCTGGATCTTGGGCTTTTTTTCACCAAGCACGATTGTCAAGAGGACAGAGCATTCTAATTGGCAGGGCTTGGGTGCTCTTCTCCAAGGCCACGGGGGCAGAGGACTATGACAGGCAAGCCTAAAACACCTGGAAAGGTAATAAGTAAGGAAATGTTACCTAAGGGAAAGTGGGGGCACTATATGCAGAAAGTGCAAGATTTTATATGGACAGAAACAGCAAATGTCCACTATGGTTTAGCAGCTGGGTGGAAAGTGACAATGACATGAACTAATTTGAGGAATTGTTGGTGAAAGAAAAGAACAGGACTAAGAGATATTTAGGAAGCAAATTGATAGGACTTGGCAGGATTGTGGGTAACTTGTTTTGAACCAGATGGTATGGCATTTGAATTTTCTGTCAAGAATAGAAATTGTGTAAATAGGAGAAACCTCATCACAAAATGTAGGTATGCCTGGCATTCTGTTTAACAGTTACAGTTACTAAAGAAAGATTTGGGGGGAGGGGGGAGGTGAAAAAGAAGGAGAAGTTAGAAATCACCTCTATTTATCCTATGGTGAATGGTGCCATTTACCTGAGTGGGAAATAAATGATCATTGGGAAAGATGGTCTATTCTGTTTTGGTCATGTCTGAGATATTTATTAGAAATCTGACACATCAGCACAAGAGGAGGAATTGGTGCCAAACTTTAATCCCAGGAGATATCCTGATTCAGTAGTTTCAGAGCAAGATACACCTGAATTTAGACCCGAAGACATATCTGGGTAGTGGTACAACTCTAAGCAAGTTGACTGTCAACTGATTCCTCAAATATGAAATGGGAAGAATTGCAACACCCACATCATATATAATGTACATAAGTTATCTTGCATCTAAAAAAGAATTCAGTAAATGCAAGTTCCCTTCTGACTGACACCGAAAGGAAATAAAGACTAAGTACTAATTCAGAGTGCAAAGAAGAGTGTTTAGCAAGTTCAGACTATGTGCCAGGACTCATGAGCATATAATACTACACAAAAGAAGCAACGCTTCTAACCTCAATGAGTTTGCATCCTTGTTGGGAGTAACAAACAAACAATATAATTTCAGAGAGTAAAGAGTGTTTTGAAGGAAATACACAGGTGATAAGATAAAAAGAAACAGCAGTGTTTGACACTGATTGACTAAACCTACTGATTGACAGGTTGACTACCTTGGACTTTTCCATCCTGAAGAGGACAGAAACTTAACCTTAACAGAAATGATATCTACTCCATACATGGGTTTACCTTCCCTGTGCTCAGGAATTCTCAGCAGCACCACCACCTGAAGACTTAAAGAATGCCTGAATGATTTGTGTGGAGTCTCACACATTATTGCCTCAAACCAATTTAGAACATTTTATGACCCCAAAAAACTGCAAGATTGGGAAAGTAACCACGGGATCCACCTGCCTAGCCATAAACCATGCCACCCTTGAAACAGCAATGTAATGGGCTTTTACAAGCTCGGGTGAGAGATTGTCTTGGGGGCAACACCCTTAAGAATTGGGGCATATTCTTCAGAATATAGTATATACGCTGAATCACCAACAGAAATACATTAGTGCATTCCCAGCAGCTAGAATACATGAGTATTCTAGAGACCAAGGAGTGTAAATATGGTAGCCCCCTAAACAATTATTCAGTGAACCAGTTACACCAGGAGTGCTTGTCACCCCTGACAACATGGGGGTCTACCAAGTAAGAGGTCTGGTTCCCAGAGGGAGAATGCTTCCACTAGGAATAATTCCACTATAAGAGTTCCATCAACTTGAAGACATAACTACCATCTATTCATTTGGCTGCCTGTGCCAGTGGAAAATACGCAAAGAACGTAGTTCCTCTATATTGTCCGTGTTAATAGATACAGATTGTCATGAAGAGCTAAAGTTTCTATAACACAATAAGAATGAACTACTTCTGGAACCAAGGGGATTCAGGGTGGTATTTGGTGCTTACGTGTTCAGTGATAAATGTAGGTGGGAAAATCACAACTTTTGGCCCAAAGAAGGTAAGGCAAATTAGGGCTCAGGTGCCTTGTGGATGAAGGTCTTTGTTTTCCCATGGGGTAAACAATTTAGACCAGTTGAAGGGCTAGTTGTGAATGACAAAAATCTGAAACAATTGGTGGAGGAGAAAAATAATGAATACCATCTAAAGCCAGAAAACTGTAATGGGAATCATAGAGTGTTACACACACATTCCCACACAAATGACCTCTTGTCATAACTTGTTTTTTTTTTTTTTAAGATTTTATTTATTGGAGCACCTGGGTGGCTCAGTGGGTTAAAGCCTCTGCCTTAAGTTCAGGTTATGATCTCAGGGTCCTGGGATTGAGCCCCGTATCAGGCTCTCTGCTCAGTGGGGAGGCTGCTTCCCCCTCTCTCTCTGCCTGCCTTTCTGCCTACTTGTGATCTCTCTCTCTGTGTCAAATAAATAAAATCTTAAAAAAAAAAGGTTTTGTTTATTTACTTGACAGAGAGGGGGAGTGAGAGAGAGCATGAGCTGGGGGAGGGGCAATGGAAGAGGGAGTAGCAGGCTCCCTTCTAACAGGGAGCTGACCTGTGGCTTGATCCCAGGACTCTGGGATCATGACCTAAAGGCAGGCGCTTACCCTACTGAGCCACCCAGGTGCACCATGTCATAAGTCTTTTATAGAGATCATAGCTGGTTCTACCATTGAAGATTCCTGACTAATTAGATTTAATGGAGAACATGAGAAGATATGAACAAATCAAGGGGTAGACACCTTTTGTGCCCCATCTCACATACTCTCAGCCACTTTTCTACTCCAGCCATTTCTGCAACAAGGAGCTCTCTATAGGTGTAACCTGAAAGCGTCTCACCTCAGCCATACAACCTGTCTCCTGCTTGCTGCCTCAGGGCTTCTCTAACTCTGTGTTATAGATTCTTTGATATAGGACCACTAGTAATTATACATGTACAAACTGTATGCAAAGAAATTAATGTCTCATAGGACACCTCTTTTCCAGTGAGGGCAGAGAGATTGTTAATGATATCTGCTATTTTCTACTCCTGGTGGAATAAAGTAAGTTCTGTGATGTAATCCATATAGCTCCTCAGAATTTCCCCCAAGGATCAAGCAGAGTTGACCGCAGCATTGTTCAGCTAAAGAACACACCATTTTGAATTGCCTTTGGCTTTCTCTCTTTTCCCTGTTTTGTTCACCCCTGTCCTACGTTCCTATCTCCCTAGATCACCTCCCCAAATAAACAAGCTCTTCTCTCTAGCTCTACTTTCTAATGACTCAAGCTCAGACCCTACACTTCCTCTATTCCTCTTCCTACCCCTTATAGATTATTTTTGCCAGTTCTGTACGTATACTATCCAGAATATAGCTTGCAGATATTTTGCAATGTAGTGTAATTCAGGGAGAGATTTGTAATGATTATATAATGAACTTGACCCTCATACCTTGCAGTAACCATCAAACATGACACAAAAAGTTCTTTATTTTGGATGACAAATTTTGTGACATTTAATTTGAGATGTTCTTCGTTCAAGCTGAGCAACTTAAATAAAAGTTTTCCTTTAAAGGATGTTTTTGGATTATGGATTTTCAAATTGCTGTGAAACATAACAATTGAACATTGGCCTCTGATCATTCAACTAAAAATTGGGACTCTACAATGAATTCTTGTTCATCCATATTAATTCACATGCTACTGAGAGGCTCCCTTTAAAGTCTTTGAAGTATAACAGGTATTATCTCCAGATTATTAATGTTCAAGAGAGCTCACTGTTTGCCGGTCTGTGGGCTTAACCTTATACAAATATTATTTTAATATCTGTTAATCCTTTAAGTTGAATGATTTTTTTTCTTTTCAGCAGTAAAAATAAATTTACTCTTGTTCCTGTGATAAGGGATAACTGTTTCCCTAGACGAGGATTTGGGGAAAGGCTGATATGGTGGAGCCAGGCTACTTGCATTGTTCACGCAAAAGCTTGAGGCACACACAATACATTGGCTTTGTATAAAGATAGAGGCTTAGAAATTGAAAGGTGTGAAATGTCTTTCCTCAGTGGTGTTTGCTCACATCCTGGCAAGGCCCACAAGGCTGATAAAAGCTGAGCAATCATTCATTGGAGGGTTTGTACAGCTTTCTGTGTGGGAACATTGCAAACTCAACATGGCAATGAAAGGATGTTAAAAGATCACCTGAGAGAAGTCTCAAAGAACTTTCTGAGAGCATGCCAAAAGGAGCCCCAGGAAAAAAGAACTATGGATTGTGCACAGTAGATGAAAATTCAAGACCTTTGAGTCAATTCCCATTAAGTACACCTGCCCTTCTCTTGTTTGGCTGCCCCCCAGCAGAATCAATTATTTGCACCCCAAGGGAGAAGATTTCCCACTTTCCTGAACAAGAGGTCTTAGGGGAACTTAATACAGATTTGCCTTTTACTTCCATGGCTCGAGCTCTCCTTAAGTTGTACTTCTTTATTTCAGTTATTTTGAGTAAACTGCAAGAAGACCTACCAAGATGCCAAGTAAATTCAAAATAACTTAAAATTACAGTGTCTTCAACTAAAAAGCCTCCATACCTTAAAATTAGAGAGCCTTTACTCCTTCCAAGCACAGCTATGGTTGGAGAAATTTGTGGGATCTCTGTGGATTATATAAGAAGTCAAAGAAGTCAACAATTGAGAAGACACCTGCAGGGGTGTCAGAACTCCAAAATCAGTAATGACCCAATCTGACTCATAAGTGATGAGAGAAATACAGATTGAAATCCTTTACTAGGGGCGCCTGAGTGGCTCAGTGGGTTAAAGGCTCTGCCTTCAGCTCGGGTCATGATCTCAGGGTCCCAGGATCGAGGCCCACATCGGGCTCTCTGCTCGGCGGGGAGCCTGTTTCCTCCTCTCTCTCTCTGCCTGCCTCTCTGCCTACTTGTGATCTCTCTCTGTCAAATAAAATCTTAAAAAAAAAAAAAAGAAATCCTTTACTAATAGCAGTGCTGACTTTTTACACTCTATTCTTAAATCAGTCATTATTTGGGAAGTAAAGTAGTCACATTGTGATCTTTAAGAGAATTCTAATATGCTTAATGGAATGTTTGTCCTTCTAAGATGACCTAACACAATACATTTTTCAAATTACTATGAGATCTAGAGATTACTTGAACATGGTCCTTTGCATCTTAGTGTTAAAACCTATTTAATGAATTGTTGAAACACTATTACAAGATTATGATTTCCTGATATTTTCTTTCCCCTGAAAGTCTGAGGAATATATGATAGTTAAGTTTAATCTAGGGTAGTCAAAATTAAATGTTTATATGTAATATATTATTGGGAAAACCATAATTGTACATTTATTATTACTATTATTATTATTATAGGTTTCTGTGTAATTACTAATGTTATTTCTCTCAATATAAAAACAACTTACCAATAGGCAGTCTAAGGGCCAATTTATGCTCAGCCAAAAAGGGGGAAAGTGTTGATTCTACGGTTTATTACCTCTTTATTTATAGAGAAACAGAATGTAATGAAAATTTAGGGTAATTGAATTTTAAACACATTTTCCTGTTCCTTTTTTTGTTTGGTAAGTCTGATTAGTTTTATTTCTTTTTTTATTTAAATTCGATTAACCCACATATAGTACATCATTAGTTTCAGATGTAGTGTTCAATTATTCATCACGTGCTTACAACACTCAGTGCTCATCACATCACGTGATTAGTTTTAAAACAAAACTGGTTGTAGAGGAATACAAAATCCCTTTCTATTTAGAAAAAAGAATCAGTACCTTTCATGATTCGTCCAGTGCATGGACCAATATAGGTAAAATATAATATGTTAGACCAATCATTGTGTTTTGTTTGTATTTTGTTCTTTCTTGGATATTTGGGAATGCAAATAGGTGGGTATAAATTCAAGTCATAAGAGGAAGTTTATGTAGAAGAAGTCTTGAAAATTCATGTATTCATTCAACTAAGATTTACTGAACACCTACTATGTGCCAGAGCATGATTTAATAGTGGTTTTGCCAAAACATTTGTAATTCCTCCCAGCACTTTTTTAAGCACATGGCACAGAAGACCTTCAGTTAGAACTGAATGAATGAATGAATGAATGAATGAGACAAAGAGAACAGTGGGTCTTTTTAGGCCTTGCATGGAGTAAAATCAATAGAGATGGCACTGTTTCCTAAAGGGTATTACTATTTACTTAACATTTCAGCTTTTATTTAATTTCTATTATATGTGATATTATATATTATGTACATTATATTCTTTAGCCTGTGTATTACCTAATCTCTATTTTATTTAATGATTTAGATTTTATTCTGAAGCCAAATGAAATTATTTTATCAATGCTGAAAGTGTATGGAATAAATAGAATTAACAACCCTAGAATAGGCTAAAGATGTGATTACAAGCTTTGATTATAAGTTGTTAGGGCACATTATGGACTCGTGACATATTTGAATCCATGTAAGTTGAAAGGAAGACCTATAACAAATTTAAAAAGATTTGCAAATACCAATTTTATGCATATTTGTATCTCATTTGTGAGACAAAAGATGATCTTGGTTGTCATTTTAAAAAAGTAACATTAATTAAAGTTAAGTTTGGGATAAAGAATTGAATTGACCAGCATCCCAACAAATTTTGAGAGACACAAAGAAATCGAAAAATACATCGTTCTTCTGTGAAAAAGAAGTGAAAAGTGTCTTTTTCTTCTGTGAAAAAGACAGTCATCTTGTCTGGTTTTATCCAAACTCTGAGAATTATGACAATCCAATCTTAACCATACATCCCTGCCTGAATTTAAATTCTGATTTTTAAACTTTTCACCCTATTTGTGTGACATCTGATATGAACACTCCAATCTTGACTTTCATTTTAAGTATAGCGTTCCTGGATTCCACCATCAGGACTCCCCCTGTCTTCTGCTGCTTCATACCCTTTTCTTGTCCATCTTCCCCACTCCCCCCACTTCGCCTGATAATCCTTTGATCCTATTCCATTACACAAGGGCTTTTAGAAATTCCAGGGTCTTTGTCCTGTTCTTCAAACCTTCTGTTCCAATCTGCATTGTCAACATTTTAATGTAGATTAAAAGTGGTCAAATTCTTCCTCAGGATAGGAAGACTCAGAACTACAGTCCTTGGAGCCAAGATTTCCTTCCTCTTCATGATTCCCTCTTTATAGGAGAAGAATTAGTGTTATTGAGGGAAGGTTCAAGAGGAAAGACAATGCTACAGCCTGTTTCTTAAAACTCAGCACCTCTTATCTCCTTATCTTGCACTCTACCCTTCCTGTCCTGGCTATTATATCTGAGCTAATTGATGCCCAGAAATGAGGTCTAAGCAACTTCAACTGCAAGAATAATATGGTCAAGATCAGGGACAGGAGGGAGAATAGGTCATTCTTTGGAAACCACTACGCAGCATTCACAGCAGCCTGACAATTAATGATTAATGAGCTGTCCTTTTATTCACAAGAATAATACCACTGGCCCAAGACTGGACATTCCCTTCGAATTATTTTTTGAAAGTAGAGAATGACCATACAGAGTCTTCCTCAGTTCATTGGTCATTTGCTTTGTATCAAGCAAGGTGCAGGTTGACTGCCTAGAATAAGTAAAGGCTATGACCACACACTCGCACATTGAGAATCTGTATTTTTTTTTATTTATTTGACAGAGAGAGAGAGATCACAAGTAGGCAGAGAGACAGGCAGAGAGAAGGGGAAGCAGGCTCCCTGCTGAGCAGAGAGCCGGATGCGGGGCTTGATCCCAGGACCCTGAGATTATGACCTGAGCCACCCAGGTGCCCCGAGAATCTGTATTTTTTAAAGATAAAGGTGATGTTGATTGAAATTTTTGCTTCTTTCCCTTTTTATTTCATCTTTGGGAACTCTCAGCCACTATCTTTTCTTTTGTCCTTGCTTTGATTTATTTTTCTTCCTCCTGTCTTTTGAACTTATTTGTTCATTCTTCATGTCTTGACACCACTTCATCGTATATTTTCCTCACTTCATCCAAAATGGATTAAAGTTCTGATTAAAGTTATGATCAAATGTTGTTGCATCAAATTTTCCTTAATTGCATACATAGAATTTTCTTTCAGTGGATGTGATCAAACAAGGTGGTCTTTAAAACTGCATTATGGGGCGCCTGGGTGGCTCGGTTGATAGGGCGGCTGCCTTCGGCTCAGGTCATGGTCCTGGAGTCCCGGGATCGAGTCCCACATCGGGCTCCCTGCTCTGCGGGGAGCCTGCTTCTCCCTCTGACCTCTCCTCTCATGCTCTCTCTCTCTCTGTCTCAAATAAATAAAAAATTAAAAAAATAAAATTAAAAAAAAAACTTTGCATTATGTTTCACAATCAAGTCTTGAATTTTTCAGTTAATCTTGACAGACAGAAATCCCATTCCTATCTTAATACTCAATGTGAAAGTATTATATTACTAATAATTTTGCACCTGAGCATACTATATTAACATTGAATCACACAACTGAAGTATGAAATCCTATTAAAGCTTCTTTTCCCCTCATAACACAAAAGACAGCATTGACAGCATATTTTGTCAATATTGAATACTGTGGACAAAAAGTACTAAATTACATTCTTAATCCATGACATCACCTTGAATAACACAGTGTTCAGAATTCATCTAGATATTATAGAGAAATAGTAGAATGCTGTGAACAATGTATATTAGTGAGTAACTAGTGGCCAAAGTTTCAGGCGGCAGCTGTAGCTAGAAAAGCTTTTCTCCTGCTTTCCTTAATATAGTGATTGAAACCCTCTCAACTGCAGACCTCCCACCCTCATTTTAGCAGTGAAATTTCCTTTGCATCACTGAAACCCACTCTAAATGGGGTTTTCTTTGAAGACCACCCAGAAGTTACAGCTGGTGTAAAATACTGCCAATTGGTCCACTTTGCATTCATATTTAGTCCAGAGTGAAACTAGGCCTATGTGGCTTTACTTAAAATTGCCTATTTCCTATAGGTCAAAGTGACAAGAACTGCTGAGAGATGCCTCAGCCTTCTCTATTCAAATTCTTTCTAAAGTTATGGTAACCATGTAATTTATCACCCACTCTGGAACACTTTCAGGAATAAAGAAGAGTGCTACTAATAATTATACTCCAAGCAAACTGAGTCTGTCAGGGCAAAGAACAGGGCAATGGAGATATCATTGAAAGATCAACAATCCTAGACTCCTTTGCCCTCAATGAATTGACATCGATCTACTGGCCATCACCAAGTCATTTATATTTCACTAATAACATACACTGATGCATATTGCTGTGGTTTACAGATGCTGATTATTTGTTATTAGTATATGACTACAACCTGTATTAGTCTATGTTTCCCAAGTCATAATTTAGCGTAAAAGTATATAACTCAAACATTCTTAATAGATCTTAATTTCCTGCTATTTTTCCATAGCAGAACACTTTTGCCTATATTTAAACTCTATAAGATTAATTAAGAATAAATTCTTTCTCATTATTTTTCTTTCCACTTTTATATGAAGTTATGGCTGGGAAATACCATGGATTAACCATAGCTTTTTAAAAAAAATCTCTTTATTCTCCTCTCTGTATCCTTTGCATTCTTTTACAGTGTATCTTCAAACACCTCATATGTTTGGTGTTTTGTTTTGTTTATTTGTTTGTTTTATAAGCCAGGGAGAATTCAATTATTTAATGAGTCAGTTTAAAATGTCAACAGAAAAAAAAAGAGGAAAAAAAAATGTCAACAGAAAATTTTTCTTTCTCTTCATTGATCCTAAGCCTTTTCAAACCTCATCATCCAAAATGTATTTGCATACTTCAATTTCTATTGTCTGCAATGAAATAACTGGACTTCAGTTTGACACTCACACAACATAATTTTAACACAGAAATAAAGCCTGGAGCTGTTAGCAGTACAGGAAGCTGATTTCTTGTGACAATATGCTGCTCTATGAAAACCATAAACATTGTGTTATTGAGACATGTTAATCAATCAAATTTTTATTGAGCAACCCACATGTCAGCTGACCTGAAGATGCAAGGTATTGTGGCCTGGCTAGGGTGGGTAGGGTACCATATTGTAAGGTGGCTGGTTAAAGCATATCAGAGCAAGGGTGGAATGAGGAAACTCACTTCAGCCAGCGCAAGGACATACCACCCCCCCCTCCCGCCGGAACGCCCCCCAAACTCGGACCTTCTTTCATCCTTCGCGCCAGTCAAAGCCCAAGACGTTGACATGCCGGAGATCCGTCTCCGCCATGTGGTGTCTTGCAGTAGCCGGGACTCGACCCACTGTGCAGAAAACCTTCTCAAGGTGGACACTTACCGAAAATGGCGAGCAGCCAAGGCAGGCGAGAAGACCATCTCCGGGGTGCTCCAGTTGGAGAAGGAGGAACATACACAGCATGGACATCGGCAATGACGGCTCGGCCTTTGTGGAGGTGCTGGTGGGCAGCTCGGCCAGAGGGACTGGGGAGCAAGACTATGAGGTCCTGCTGGTTACCTCGTCTTTTATGTCACCTTCCGAGAGCCGCAGTGGCTCATACCCCAACCGTGTTCACATTTTCGGCCCCCGACAAGTTGGTCCGAGCAGCAGCAGAGAAGTGCTGGGACTGCGTCAAAATCATTTGCAGCCAGCCTTACAGCAAGGACTCCCCCTATGGCCTGAGTTTTATACGGTTTCACAGCCCCCCAGACAAAGAAGAGGCAGAAGCCTCACCCCAGAAGGTGACGAAGCTTGGCCAGTTCCGCATGAAGGAGGAGGATGAGGGTGCCAACTCCCTGAGACCCAGGGCCCTCTTCTTCAGCAGGATCAATAAGACCTCCCCAGCGGCAGCCAGTGACCGGGCAGGACCCAGCTATGCAGCTGCTACCCTGCAGACCTCTAGTGCCGCCTCTTCAGCCTCTCCCGTCTCCAGGGCAGTAGGCGGCACCTCCAAGCCTCAGGAGTCCCCCAAAGGGAAGAGAAAGTTGGATTTGAACCAAGAAGAAAGGAAGACACCCAGCAAACCATCAGCCCAGCCCTCACCACCTGCCGTCAAGAAACCCAAATTGCCAGCTCCCACCCGCACCCGGGCCACCACCCCAGTCCCTGCCCCAGCATGAGGCACAGTGCCAGGAAAGACCCAAGACGGCACGGAGCCCAGGGGACCCCGAGCTGGCCCGCAGGAGCTGGGGAAGATCCTTCAGGGTGTGGTGGTGGTGCTGAGTGGCTTCCAGAACACCTTCCGCTCGGAGCTCTGGGACAAGGCCCTAGAGCTGGGGGCCAAGCATCGGCCAGACTGGACTCCAGACAGCACCCACCTCATCTGCGCCTTTGCCAACACCCCCAAGTACAGCCAGGTCCTAGGCCTCGGAGGCCGCATCGTGCGGAAAGAGTGGGTGCTGGACTGTCACCGGAAGCGGCGGCGGCTGCTGTCCCGGAGGTACCTCATGGCAGGGCCAGGCTCCAGCAGCGAGGACGAAGGGGGCTCGCACAGCAGCAGCAGCGGGGATGAAGCCCCTAAGCTTCCCCAAAAGGCAGCAGGACCCAGCTCACCTCAGAGACCCAAAACCCCAGAAGAGACCAAACCAGCCTCACCAGCCCCGGCCCCAGACCAAAGCACGTGGGGGCCCAGCCTCGGGTCACACACAAAGTCCTTGCTGTAAGGCTGGCTGCAAACGATTTTGACGCGGTCCCAGCACTTCTCTGCTGCTGCTCGGACCAACTTGTCGGGCCCGAAAATGCGAACACGGTTGGGGTTTGAGCCACTGCGGCTCTCGGAAGGTGACATAAAAGACAAGGTAACCAGCAGGACCTCATTGTCTTGCTCCCCAGCCCCTCCGGCCCAGCTGCCCACCAGCACCTCCAGGAAGGCCAAGCCGTTATTTAGCAATCAGATCTCATAATGAAAAGCTCCTATCTCATCAAGCAAAATATATAGGTTTTCGTATGATACAAACTCCTTATGAAGGAATATAGCTAAGACTGGCAATAATATGAGGCCACTATACATAAAGGTATTCCCAACTCCTCTTCCTTAGTGAGCTTTGAGGGAACATCATTTATGAGAGGAGAGAGACCATTAGAATTGACATTGCTGGAGAGACTCCAGTAGCAAAAACTTAAAAAGTAAACCATAAGCCGGGAAACTTAGTCTGAGCCACAGAAGAAAAATAAGAAAACTAAAATTTTCATAAACCGAAGTCAACTTGTCTTGGACATTTTGCAAATGGAAAACATTGTATTAAATCTTAAGTTATTTATTCAAGGTCGATACTTTATATTTTGAATTTACACCACCAGCATTTCATAACATCAAAGCAAGTCTGTTTAACCTTTTCTTCCCTCATCCTCCTACCAACATAAAAGCTGAAGAAATTAACTCTAGGTAACTTAATTCATTCGAGTCCACATTTCAATATAAAATGTCAGGATTGTAGAGAGAGAGGGGAGTGCAGGAAAAGAAGATCTAAAACTGAAGAGTGAACAGTGTCTACCTACTGGGGATCTGGTCCCTAATGACCAACATCTGACCGTTAAAGTTGCCACCCATAATTGGAAATAGTGAATTTGCCCTATTCTGAGCACTTTCATCCATAGCAAAAGCCCCTGGGATGCCAGCTGTCATTGCTTTGGCACAGGCAGAATTGTTTCTTCTCCTTCCAGGCCGACACATCTCATTTGTTTCCCCCAGTTATTTTTCGAGCCAACCAGCCCTTCTGACAGCTCTCCCAGCTATACCTGAGGTGCAGTTCTTTTGAAGTTTTCTCCCTCACTTGTTTATGCTTCAGTGAGAAGAAGCTAAAATTTATTGGACGTCAGAAGACATTTTCTTCTCTTATTGTTGTTTTTATTGTTACTATCCTAAAGGTAATACAAAAGAGATTCTAAGGCAGGGAATCCACAAGCAGCCATGTGGCTTAGACTGCACACCACACAATATCATACAGCTCCACAGGATAACGTTCATATGAACTATGATGTCAACAGTGCCTCCAAAAGTTATAAAATGCAGTGGCTCTGTTCTGTGGGTATAGAGAGTTAGCAATCAGACAAAACTGGTTCTCTCTTCTCAAACATCTTCCTTGCCTTCTTCTTAAAAAGTTATATAAACCACTCTTTTATTTTCAAGTTATTCAGAGAACCTCTGTAGAGGTTTTTTCATATTTTAACATATTCAACAATTTCCATATTCTCCCATGATATATTATTAAAAGAACTAAGAGGGAAAAAAATCTTAAACATCTAAATTTTCTTTACCAAAGAGAATATTTCAAAAATAAGGAAAGGTGTTTGGTTTTGTTTTTCAGCTGCTGTATTCATCAGAGCTCGACAAGAGTATTCTTTATTTTAATGTACAAATGTTTAAACTGCATTTTCTGAGAACATGTTAATTCTGTGAATAGTCTTCACTTTGTTATGTCAAGTGGCAAATTAGTTTATCAAGTTAAAGAATTTTAGACTTAAATGGTTCGATTTACATCTACTAACCTTAAAAGGACAAGAAAATGATTAAATTTTTATTGGATTTAGTTTGCCTTTTCCCAATCATTAAATGTGGGTCAATTATTTACAAACGTTGTTGTAAATCTAAAAATGTCGATCCTAATGATGGTACCCTTTTATATTTGAGAAAATAAAGGCTCTTGGGAATGTTGTATCTCCTTTTCTTATTCCCCAAAGCAGCACTGAGAAGAAGAAAGTCATAAATACATTAAAAAATCTCACCAATACCCCTCCCCAAATTTGAAGGATGTGTTCTGGTAAGGACAAAATCATGACAAGACAAAAGATATAGAATGTCCTTGTAGATTTGAGACCCTTTCCCCCACAACAAAGCGATCACAATACATCAGAAACCAAAAGAATTCCCTAAATCACCAAATTTGTTTTTCTCTCACTTAAAATTAAGCAGGAAAGACCCATATACTAACTTACCAAAAATGCTTGAACCCACTGCAAATGTGTAGCAAAATTGAATCAGAAAAGGGGAAAATCAAAAACACACTAAAATGTTAATCAACCTAATGAAAGAAAATTAGAAAGCCATATGAAGATCATCCATTTTGTTGCAATTAAATAGCTCCAGAATTACCGGGAAGAATTCTTTAAAATTTATTTGTCCCTTCACCTCCACAGACAAAAGAAGCATGGCAGACAGACAACTGGAAAGAGAGAGATGGATGAGAGATGCCAGATATGAAGTCTTAGCAGAACCAAATCTGGAAGCCAAGGACATTTTCCACAGAGGTAGGAGGCCAATGATCTCAATGGAGTACATTGAAGGGTTCTTCAGATATGTCCCAGGGCCCAGTACATCTTCTTCTGGGTTTCCCTTGCTCCAGTATTCAGCACATTGGACTGGGTCCTGAAAAAACCTAAGCCTGGCTATCTTCTTCATGCGCCCATTTGGCCTGCAGGAAGAGTATTGAATGTTTGACTGCCACCAAAATTATGGTGTACAGTTTAACCAACTCCTAGCTCTTCAATGCTTGCTTCGCTAGCAGAGAAAACATGCCAGTCTGATTCCTGCCTTCAGTGTTCTCCAAACAAGAAGTCAGCACAAGTCTTCTTGTTTTGCAAACACCTTTAATTTCCTGGATAGTTCTTTTGAGTCCTCCCTCTATTGTCTCAGGGAATAGGGAATGAACAACCTTCTCCCATCCTCTTTTCCTTCCCATGAGTCAGAGGGAAAAAAATACCATAGTATACTCCACCCCTAAAAATTATCTTTAGAGAACTCACTTGATTAATCTCTAGCCCTTTCTAATATAGCCTAGAGTTGAGTGATATTCACAGATCTATACAGTCACCTGTTAAGCACATGTTACAGAGATCTATCTAGGACATCTTTTCAGATCATGAAGTACTTATCATCCATTGGCCTCAACTTTGAGATTTAGCCAATTTTCTTTTTTTTTTTAATTTTTTATTAACGTATAATGTATTATTTACCCGAGGGTACATGTCTGTGAATCATCAGGCTTACACATTTCACAGCATTTGCCATAGCACATACCCTCCCCAATGTCCATATCCCTACCCCCCCCACCTCCCAGCAACCCTTAGTTTATTTCGTGAGTTTAGGAGTCTCTTATGGTTTGTCTCGTTCCTGATCCCATCTTGTTTCATTTCTCTTCCCCACCCCCCCATAACCCCCTGCCCTGCCTCTCAAATCCTTCATATCAGAGCGATCATGTGATAATTGTCTTTCGCTGTCTGACTTATTTCGCTTAGCATAAT
>CM052809.1:68125438-68223937 GCA_028533885.1 Nasua narica
AGATTTGTAAGTTTTACTATTAGATGATGGGGTGTAGACCTATTTTTATTGATTTTGAGGGGGGTTCTCTCTGCCCCCTGGATTTCGATGTTTGTTCCCCTCAGCAGATTAGGGAAATTCTCTTCAATAATTTGTTCCAATATACCTTCCACCCCTTTCTTCTTCTTCTGGAATCCCAATTATTCTAATATCGTTGCGTCTTATGGTATCACTTATCTCTCGAATTTTTCCCTCGTGGTCCAATAGTTGTTTGTCTCTCTTTTCCTCAGCTTCTTTATTCTTTGTCATTTGGTCTTCTATGTCGCTAATTCTTCTGTCTCATTTATTCTAGCATTAATAGACTCCATTTTTGTTTGAACCTCATTAATAGCTTTTTTGATTTCATCTTGGTTAGATTTTATTTCTTTTATTTCTCCTGAAAGGGATTTTATTTCTACTGAAAGGGATTCTTTGATCTCTTCCATGCTTTTTTCGAGCCCAGCTAGCACCTTGATAACTCTCATTTTGAACTCTATTTCTGACATATTACTGATGTCTGTATTAACTAGGTCTCTAGCCATCGGTACTGTCTCTTGTTCTTTTTTTGTGGTGAGTTTTTCTGCTTTGTCATTTTATCGAGCTAAGAATAGATGAGTGAGAGAGAAAAGTACTCTGGAATTCCACAGTTCTCACTGATTGATGAACTTGGGCTTGGCTGGATATTCTCACTGATCTTCTAGGGAGAGGCCTTTTCAACTTGGTACTCAGATGTCTTTGCCTGAGGTGGAATTGCCCCACCTTTGCCCAGGGATGGGCCAAGCAATTCACTCAGGTTCACTCTCAGGAGTCTTTGTTCCCTTAGCACTTTCCCTACCGCCCTGGAGGCCAGGAATGCAAATGCCGGCTCCCAGTCTCCCGCCGGAGGAGCTGAGCACTGGAGTCCCTGCTTCTCAGAGCGCCCTCAGAGGAAAGCAGTCAATCACTCCTGTCTCCCTGGTCCCCACCTGGGTCCCCAGGCTCCGAGCTTAGCCACCAGTGGCAGCGCACCTCTATCTCTGGCACGCGGCCCCGTCTGGAGTCTCCAAACCCAGCAGATTCCTTCTGCGCACTGCCGCGCTGCTCCTCCCCAAAGAGGAAGGGGGGGGGGTCCCTCTGTAATGCCTTATGTGGTCTCCGCTCGAAGGGTCGCAGCCACGATCTAGGGTAAGCCCCAGTTGAAAACGCACTGCGCAGCTCTTTCTCTGCCGCAGGCTTCTCCGCCCCATATCTGGAAACTCTGCTGCACCCAGACACCCCTGGTCTCTTTGTGACCTCGCGGGACCTGAAACCACTATGTTCCTGTGAGGGCTAAACCTCCAGCTTAGCCTCTGGGGAGATGTACCTCAATGGAGCAGACTCTAAAAGTTCCTGATTTTGTGCTCTGCGTCTCTGCAGTTGCAGGGAGCTGGCCCCTCCCCCTGCAGTCTCTCTTCCTGTCGCTTTGGATTCACTTTTCCAAATCTCCTACCTTTCGGAAAGTGGTCGATTTTCTGCTCCTAGAATTGCTCTTCTTCCTCTCTTCTCTCTCCCGTTGAGTATGCTGGCTGTTAGAATGATTTAATAACTATCTAGATGAACTTCTGGGATCCAGCGCTATCTCAACCTCCTACTTCTCTGCCATCTTGTTCCTCCCCCGATTTAGCTAATTTTCTAAACTATCAGGATATCCTATTTACTTTATTATCCTCTTTACTTGATGTTACCTAGTATTTGAAATATTTTGTTTTTAACATTTGTTTGGGGACACATATTTTGGGTTGGTCCAGCTCACATTTACTAAACTATAATGCCTTGCTTTTCTTCAAAGATTGGAAAAAGTGAAGTATCTACCTATAGTTTATTCTCACAAAGGGGCCATGATTTGATTCTTTTGGTTCAATGGTTCACTGACATGTCAAACAAGAAATTCTCTCTTTTTATTGGATAAAACAACCAACTGTTGCTAAACTTTAATTTTAATGTCATGTAAATTGAATCTTCTTCCATAATTGCATATTTTCTTTTAAGGTAACAAAAAGAGATGAGATATGGTTAGGTCTATTAAATGTATCTTCTGAGTGCCATGCTTTCCTTTCAAAACCAAACAAAAGGGTCAGCTCTTCTGTCTGGAACACAGTATGGATGCTCATATCCACAGACTTGATTGTTTTGTAGGCAATAGGTAAGAAGCATATTATTGTACAGAGAAATTGGACTCTATGTTGTGTGACTTTTGGCGAGGTATTCGATTTCTCTAGAATTTTCTTTTTAAAATATATAGCAGATATGTCAGATGCCCCTCAAAACCAGTGTTTCACTCTTCTTTCTAGGTACACAACTAGACTACATTTCCCAGCCTTCTTTGCAATTAAAGGTGGCCATGTGGCTGAATTATAGTCAATAAAATGTGAACAGAAATGATGTGTGCCTTGGAGGCCTGTCCCATAAAAACATCCCAGATACACTCCTCTTATGTTCTCTTTTCTGCCTGGCTAGAAAGGAGATGACCCTCAGGGAGACTTCAATAGCCTTGCTTATCGAACACAAACCTTTATGCCTTCCTAGAATGTCTGATTGTCTCATTCTCACGTGCCTATGGCTATGTCCTCCTCTCCACTTTTGCATGAAAAGCCACACTCAATCTTTAGTACCTGGCTTCCTAGGCAGTCACTGCAGGATAGACCATAAAACCTAGAAGTGCTAAGGAGTTAGAGCCCTATAGCATGAAACTTGACCACTGAGAAACATGAAATAGGAAGACCAACCTTGGTTGGAGAAATGGCTCCCCATTTAAAGAAGCCCTCTCTGCTGATTTCTTTTTCTTCTAGCATGTGTTGAAGAAAATGTCCAAAGAGGGATTTTCTATTTCTCTCCACTGCTTTCCCTCTCCTGAACCCAGCTGCCTTTTCAACTTATCTGTTGTATTCAATGTACTTCTTTACTATATATATATATAGTAAAGATATATATTCAATGTACTTCTTTAGTGTATATATATATATATATATATATATATATATATATATATATAGTGTGTGCGTGTGTGTGTATGTATGGATGCGCATGCACGTGTGTGTTTCTAAGTCCAGCCTTTCTTATATGGGCTACATCTGTCCCAGAGTGGCAAATATTCTAACCCATGTATATTTTAGGGTTATTTTTCATGAGTTAGTTCTTTCCTTATGTTTGAAGGGTCAGTTTGGTTAGCAATAAAATGAGTGTGAATACATTTATCTTAATACTCAGTCTATTTGAAGTAGGAAGAATCTGATGATAACTCTAGGTCAATAGCTTTAAAAATATGACCTTTAAATGAATGGAAACTTCCCCTCTTGTGAGAGGAGGATGAATTTATTCAAAAAGAACAAGGACATAGATAATGGTGCCACTCATCTGATTCTGCAAAAAGAGTGACTGAACTTTCCAAAAAGGACTCCAAGCAGATTTGATTCCTTACAGGTGTGGTACCCTTTTTGCTTTCTTCCTCAGCCCTCTTTATGCCAAGCTTCTATGTTTGTTTTGTACCCAAATTTAGCAACCATCTCAACTTACTAACCATATCATTTTCAACAAATAATTAAAATTGTTTGAGTTTCAACCTTTCACCGTAAAATGTGAATGCTATTTACTTCCATATGTTGTTGGGAAGATCGAATGTGATAATGTGCTTAGAATGTTTTAACATATCTGTCACATGGTAAATACTCAGTAGAGTATGTTGGGTCTCTGCCTTTCTAGGGTCTTCATCTCTCTGTAGACAAGTGTAACTGTGAGTTGATGCTAAGCGTGATCAGGAAAGATAGATCATATCTGACCACATGTAAGAAACTATTCTTGCCATTTGTGTGTGAGAGTCCTGAGGCAGGAAAAATGCCTACTATCTGAGTAAATGGACTGCTTACAAATGTCTGCTTTGATAAGGCCAGTGCTTCTCCGAGGAAATCAAATCCTCCATTAATGGGTCTGCCTTCTTTCTCCATCACACAGGGACGTATAGAATCTTGCCTGGAAGTTTCTCTATTCCTTTAAAATCACTGCAAATTTCTGCATTTATCTTTCAAAGACAAAACAGAGTGCATTAAGTCAAGCAAGTAGAAAATAAACTGTACCACAAGATGCTTTCTCTTCATGGACAACTGCATGACGATTGAAATAAAACAGGGAGGTAGACAGTTTAGTCAAATGATATGGGTGTGATTAATGTTTCAAGCAATTTCTAACCAACTCAGAGCATGTATTTTACTATTGATTAGCAGATCCTAGGGTACTGGTTCAGTTAGTTTTGATAGGCTCCAATCAGAATCCTTAAAAATAAACAAAAACCCACTTCCTAGGCTAGAAACAAAGGAGTTAGGTAAATAATAAGATAAAGGAGTTAATCACTTTTGTCTTTGTATATTTTATATCAATGTCTATCTCTCATTAAACATAGATATCTCATAGATATGTTACATAGTGTCTCCATATATATATTTCCATCTCCATCTGTAAAATGGGATCATAGAGTCATATTGCTAAAAGGAGCCTCCAAAGATTCTATAATGTGTGATATTGTCTCCCAACAGGCAAAAAAGTCCTAAATTAATTAGTATATAACCTCGTCAAATAGCTAATGCCCTTCATTGGTCACCTACCCTAGTATCTAATAATTCAAATAGTGGTATATAAATTAAAAAACAAACAAGGTTTGGAGTTTTTAATCCATATATTATGTCCATTTTAATTTGAGTAATATTAGCAAACATTTATTGCTTACATTTCTTCCCACATGCAGACAAGAATATTAGGTGCCACATGTAGTTTGTTCAGGTTACACATGGTGCTAGTGGGACCACATTTGTAAAATCAAGCTCCCAAAAGATCCAGCTAATATAAATCTATTATCTGGTCACAAAGTGCTTACCAAGCTCTGGCACTACAAAATTGAATATATTCTTTCCTAGGAGAAAAGGAAAACCAAGCAAGAGGTTATGGCTCCGTTAGACAAAAGAATCAGGGCACAAACCCTATGGAAAGTAAGCAAGTACCCTCTAAGGGAAAGACACAAGTACTGACTATCATTCCATCAATTTCCCAACCTCCACACACCTGATAGAGAAATTCTGATCACTAATTCAGTGCCTATAATTCTGAGCCTTTTAAAGCATTACTCAGATTAAAATTTATTTGATTTACTTCCACCTTCTAACAGTGAAGCATGTGGCAGGACCTAGGAGCTTCATTTCTAACCCTATTCAATTGTCTTACTCTTATGCTGACACCATTTAAACAGTGACTTTATTATATCCTTCATTACAGCTTACTCTAAAGAACAACACATACAAATACTTTTTTAAAAATAACAGTGCTCCCTGTTGCTGCAAATAATTTTTATATTGGATAAATCTTGGCTGCCCAAGAATAATAAAAGGGAAGAAGAAAAAGAGGTGCCAGAACAGTTGATAGACTCTGGTTGCCAAAGTCTTTAAAACATCATTCTTTATCTGAAGACAGATACCAATACTATATTTTTATCACTAATGTCTTTAAATTGTTATTTTTTATTTGAATGTTCTATTTCAGATCCAGTCACTGTGGTCTGAATTGTGGAGTTAGATAACTGACTTACTTTGAAATTAAAGATGCAAGGGAATAATCCTTAGCAATTGCACATTTTTATAGATATTGTTAGTAATTACTGTAGTTTCATAAATGTTTTTAAGTGCTCAATTTTAAAAAGCAGTTGAGACTTTGGGAATAGAGAGTAAAACTAATTTTAATGTATCAAATCACTCCAAATTTTTCCACAATTTTTGCTTATTTAGAAAGAACTCATAAGTCTATAAAATTCTGAGTTTTAAATTTTTATGTTATTCCATTAATTTTCTGGAGGAGATGTACACTTTTCATGAAAACAAAACCTCTAAAAGAAGCAGAGTTGCTGAACTGGTCCTATTTTCTTTAACTGGGTTTTTAAATATGATATATAATTGAAGATCATATTCTATCTTTTTCTTTTCATGTGGAATATTAGAAATACAACTGAAGATTTTACCTTGACTGCCAAGTCCTAAGCACATGTTGACACGTGTCAAAATTGAAATGCAGGCAATCTTCCTTATTTATGGAATCTGTACTTGTTAATTTGTCTAGTCACTAAAATTTATTTGTAACCCCA
This sequence comes from Nasua narica, assembly GCA_028533885.1. Taxonomy (NCBI): domain Eukaryota; kingdom Metazoa; phylum Chordata; class Mammalia; order Carnivora; family Procyonidae; genus Nasua; species Nasua narica. The sequence continues at coordinate 68,131,593 of CM052809.1, forward strand.
AAATCAATACATGCTGTGCTGTTGAGGTCACTCACAGACATGTTGAGAGAAGTAAAAAAAACTGAGTCATCTGATGACCACATTCCTAACTGAAGTTGAACAAGGTGACACTCTACCTTCTTGTTTCAGCTCTCATACTATAAACAAGTGTTCTTTCTGTGATCTATTTAGTGCCACATGTGTTTCACATTTTTGTGCTTTCTCTTGGTCATTTTGCTGTTTAAAATAGCCCCCAAGTTAAGTAATGCAGTTCTGTCTAGTGTCTCTAAGCACAGGAAGGCTTGATGTGCTTCACATAGAAAGTATATGTGTGAGATATGAGTGAGTTATAGAGCTGGTGGCCATGAGTTCAGTGTTAATGTGTCAACAATGTATGTTAAATAAGGTGTCTCTAAACAGAAACACACCTAAAGGAAGGTATGTATTGGTCAATCATAACACTGATCAACATTGTAATCAGAGGCTCACAAGGGCCCTAACTCTGTTTTCCTTTGGTTCACTATTCATTATTTCATTTTTTTGTGGCAAATTTAGAGAACATCCCTACTGCAAATAATGGGAATCTTCTGTAAGTAGTTGTGGTCAGAATTAGTCTATGAATGATCAGATGATGGGTACAAGATGCCTTCAGTTGATCATTAATCTCTTCCCACTCAATCAAGAGCTCTGCTTGTTTTACCTTCTATCCTTACCTCACTTTTTGACCGTTAGTTAACATGGGGTCTCCTAATTGAAATCTGAAGCCTCCTTGGGATTTCTATAAATACCCAAGTATATGTTTTCTTGTTCACTTCTGGGGCTTATTCCACTGGTTTTGAGGATTCCATTCAGTCTATGGACTGTCTAACCAGGCCATTTACATTAAAAAATATAAATACACAAAAGTCTCATGTAAGCCATTGATGAGGTTAGTGATATTGCTCAAATTTGGGGGCTGTGTAACAAGACAGGATCATAGTTTAGGAAAACAAGCAACTTTCAGTAAGCAATATGCATTCTTATTCTTGAGATGTCCTTTAGCCATACCACTACTGGAGAACTTTCAGAACTTAGTCCTCCTCCATCATTCCCTAGTGTCACAACACCATACTCCATGTCTATTTCCTCTCAGAAGCAAAAAAAAAAAAAAAATTGTATTTTATTTTCTCCTATAGAGAAATTTACTATCCCATTATTTTGTCCTGGAGCAATATGATTAGTCATATCTTAAGAGTTTCATCATCTATACCAATGTCACATCAAGATCTTTTTCTGAACCAAAAGTAAGTTTTCTCCCTAACAAGAAATCTGTTTCCAGCTGTTGAATATGAGACTTAGGTATACCATCTTTCTTTGTCATAGAGCCAGTACGTGGTGGAGCCATGATGGTAGCCCACACACTTGGACTCCACAAACTATTAACCACAAAATTCTAATGTGTCCACTTCACAAATACTATCCCTTCTTCCCCTATCCCTTTCTTCCCCTTCCCAGCTTACATGTAAATACTCACTAACTCCATCTTCTTCACCTTAATTCTAAAGTCAGGAGGCTTGACTTCATTCAAGCAAGACTACCTCATCTGGCTTAAGCAAAACAATGGAAAGTAAAACTTAATGTATTTTCTGACAGTCACAGAAAGGAACAAGCAAAAGAATATATAGGGGCATTCTTGGATGTAGTAGAGAGGATAGAAGATCTTATATTGACTTCAGGGTCAAACTTGTGCAGTGGGATCATGCTTTGTAAACATCATCTACTCAAAAATATAGCAATAATGGGTGAACCATTTTTTAAGTGGGGTGAGGGGAAGAGGGAGAGAGAGCCCCAACATGGGACTTGACTTCCACAACCCTTCAATCATGACCTGAGCCAAAATCAAGAGTCAGGTGCTTAACTGACTGAGCCACCCAGGTACCCCTAATGATTTTGAACTATTAAAAGAAACCAAAAAGATGCATTCAGATTCATACTGAATGCATACTACTCAAAGAGTAGATAGGGCCTGAAGTGTCAAGTGTCAGGTGTATTGCCATTCAGGTCAGAAGGGAGCAGTTACCACTGGGAATTTGACTCCTGTGAAGGAAGGGATACTGAAAGTGTTTCATGCAAGATGGTGACAGTAGTGTCACTGCTTAATCTCAGGGCCTTTTGTGAGTTCTCTCACATGTGAAAGGAAGCTAAGAAAAACGGTGGCAGGCTTGCTAATGGGGACTTCAGCTTTATCAGTAGCCATGAGCCTAAGGAAAAAGATAATCTTGGTGTTAAAAGCTAAGCTAAACTGCTTACTGGGTCTTCCATACTCCTACATATCAGTGGAGCAGATTATAAATCCTAGTTTTTGACTGGGGGCCCAGAGAACTAAGTGGAAGCAACCATAAAACAGGTCGATATTACAGGGGGATAGAGAAAACAAAAAACAAACAAAGCATTCAAAATAAGCCTACAAATTCCAAAAGAGAGAGAGAGGGAGAGAGAGAGAGAATCTGAAAACAAAACAAAAACCATGAGGAAAATAGATTACCCTATTTATGTAGGTGTAATTTATTTAATAAAAAATAAAAATGAGCTTGAAATACGATATGGAGGACTTCAAAAAGAAATGAAGGTACAACATCTATTTAGAAATAACGAGACATCATGAAACCAATATAGGCAGAAAGGATATAAGATCAAGTTGATATTTAAAAGATTACATGGGTATGTAGGCTCCTACCACACCTTACTTTCTTGCAAATAGCAACTATAAACTCCTAATAAAATACAAAAGCAACAATCTGAAGGCACCATAGAGACAATAAAAACAAGGTTTTAGATCCCATTTTTAATAACTTTTAGCCTAAAAGCAAGTAGAAGTTGAAGCTATACAAGGTGGCTAAGATTCCAATAGGAAAAAAACATCATCTTTTTCACCTGAAGAACCAAAGGACAGAGTTTAAAGAAATAACAAACAGTGGAAAGTTGGGAGGAGCATAATTCTGTGAAAAAGAAACCAGACAAAGAAATCCCCAAATTTTGTATATACTCTGCACAAATTTCTGCCTAATTCCTGAACTGTGCATGCATTGCACAGATTCCACTAAAGATAAAAGAACCAAAATAAAAGTTGAACTGCTTCCCAATAGTCAGTTTGCATTTTGAATCCAACCAAATTAATGTCTGCTAAAATATAAAAGTCAACACTCTTTGGAGGAATAGAATGGAGTTTCCACAACATAACATAACATTTCACAATATCTAGGATAAAATCCAAAGTTACTCAACCAAGAAAATATGATCCATTTTCAAGAGAAAAGTATAATAAACAGTGACCAGTCCTTGATGATCATAAATTGGAAGTAGCAGAAAGGATTTTAAAACAGCTATTATATTAAAAAAAAAAAACAACAGCTATTATAACTATGCTCAAGTACATAAAAGAAAATATGTACATAATAAATAAATTTCAGCAGAGAAATAAAAGATGGAAATTCTAGAACTGAAAAATATAATATCTAAAATGTTTTAAAATATATTTGGATGGATTAATAGCAGAATGAAGATGACAGAAGGAAGTCAGTGAACTTGAAGTTAGGTCCAAAGAAATAATTCAATATGAAGAACAAAAGACTCAAAGTTGAAAAAAAAAATAAACAAAAACAAAACATTAAAAAAAAAAAGAACTTCAGGGATTCAAGGACCTGTTAGACAATCTGAAAAGGCCTAACACCTAACAGATATATACAGAAGTGTAGTCACAGCAACAGACAAGAAAATAAAACAAAAAATATTTAAATAAAAATTATTGAAAATTTCCCAAGTTTAATAAAAATTTAGAATTATAAGTTTAGAAATCTCAAACGTCTCCAAGCAGGGCAACTATGAAGAAAACTATATATAAGTACATGATAGTCAAACTGCTAAAAACCAAAGATGACAAGTAAATCTTAAAAGCAGCCAGAGGAAAAAGACACAGTACATGTAGGGCAACAATAATTAGAACTGCCATTAACTTATTAAAGCTTCTGACAACCAGAAGACAGTGGAGCAACATCTTTGAAAGCTGGGAGAAAAACATAACTATCAACTCAGTATACCATATCTCATGAAAATGTCCCCAAATATGAAGACAAAATAAGGACATTTTTACATAAAAGAAAAGAAACAATCAATGCATATAACCAGCAGGCCTGTACTACAAGAAATAGTAAAAGAAGTTCTTCAGGTAGAAGAGAACTGATAGTAGATAGAAACTTAAATCTTCAGGTAGGAAAGAATAATATAAGAAATGGTAAATATCTGGATAAATAGAAGAGTAGTATTTCATTTTAGTATCTTTAAAAGTCAGGATTATTTAAAGCAAAAATTATAGCAACGTCTTGTGGGTTTCAAAAGTATAATGAAATATATATGACAACTGAGGCATAAACAACAGGGGTAAATAGACCTATAGTATTAAAAGCTTTCTTCATTTCATGTGAAGTGCTATAATATCAACTCTGAGGAGATTGTGGAAAATTAAGGATGTAATTATATAGTGCCCATTAAAAAAAGTAATGAAAAATTAAAAATGTAAGAAATAGATAAATTAAGATGGAATTCTAAAAATATTCAAATGATCCATTTAAGACAGAAAAGGAAGAACAGAGAAACAAACAAACAAACCCAGAAGGAACCAACAAAGAACAAATAACAAAATGGCAGACCTAAATCTACCATTACAAGAATTTCATTAATTATTAATTACTAAATGCTCCGATTAAAGGGCAAGGATTTTCAGAATGTATTAAAAAATCATAGACAATCTAAAGGAATGCACATTATACTAAAAAATAAAGAAAAAAGTTAGATGTAAAGTAATGTAAAATGTAAAATAAAAGTAAATGTATGGAAAAAGATGTACCATGCAAACAGTATGCCTAAGAAAGCTTAAATGTCTGTAGTATCAGGTAAAAGGAAAACAAGAAAAAGACTATTACAAAAGCTAAAGAAAGGAAATTTCATGATGATAAAGGGCTTAATTCATTAGAAAGATAGAATAAGAATCCTTCAAAATATATAAAGCAAAAATTAACAGAATGGAAAGGAGAAATAGAAAATTGCACCATGTTAGTTGGAGATCTTAATACCCCTAAGCCATTGCTACACCATCTAAACAGAAAATAAAATATCAATTTAGAATTTTTTACATGGTTGAAACCAACATTTAGCAGTGGAAATAACAAAAAAGGTTTTTGGACATTCAAAGATTCTGAGAGCTTACCATCCATGCACCTGCACTAAAAGAACTATTAAAGGTTATACATAACCAAAAGAAATACAAACCACAGAAGTTGATAAAATGTCAGCTATTTTAATAATATTAAAATAAAAATGTGAAATCTGTAGGGTTAAGATTATAAAGATAAAAATCTAAATAGTAATAAGATTGCAGAAGGATTCCCAATATGACTATTTCATAAGTGAACAGGTTATCAACATAAAGCAGACAAAATCATTGGCTCTAAAGCGTCTCCTGAAGTCTCTTCAGAATATATATATATGATGGATTTCATCAGAAGGTCATGTCACAAGGTATTTGTTTTGATGGAAACTTTTTTTTTTAGTTTTTATTTTTTCCAGCTTTTTAAAAATTAAATTCAATTAATTAACATATAGTGTATTATTAGTTTCAGAGGTAGAATTCCTGATTCATCAGTCTTATATAATACCCAGTGCTCATTATATCACAAGCCCTCCTAAATGTCTATCACCCATCCCTATACCTCCCTCCTCTCCAGCAACCTTCAGTTTATTTCCTATGATTAAGAATCTCTTATGGTTTGTCTCCCTCTCTAACTTCATTTTGTTTTATTTTTCCCTTGTTTCCCCTATGATCCTCTGTTTTGTTTCTTAAATTCCCCATATGAGTGAGATCATATGATCATTGTCTTTCTCTAATTGACTTATTTCACTTAGCACAATACCCTCTAGTTCTACCCATGTCATTGCAAATGGCAAGATTTCATTTTTTGATGGATGCATAATATTCCATTGCATATTATATATACCACATCTTCTTTATCCATTCATCTGTTGATGGACATCCACACTCTTTCCATAGTTTAGCTATTGTGGATATTGCTGCTATAAACATTGTGGTGCACGTGCCCCTTTCGATCACTACATTTGTATCTTCAGGGTAAATAACTAGTAGTGCAATTGTTGGGTCACAAGGTTTCTCTATTTTCAACTTTTTGAGGAACCTCTAAACTGTTTTCCAGAGTAGCTGTACCAGCTTGCATTCCCACCAACAGCGTAGGAGGGTTCCCCTTTCTCCGCATCCTCACCAACATCTGTTGTTTCCTGACTGATTAATTTTAGCCATTCTGACCAGTGTGAGGTGGTATCTCATTGTGGTTTAGATTCATATTTCCCTGACACGAAGAGATGTGGAGCATTTTTTTTTTCATGTATCTGTTAGGCATTTAGATGTCTTCTTTGGAGAAATGTCTGTTCATGTCTTCTGTCCATTTCTTGATTGGATTATTTGTTCTATGTGTTGTGTTATATGTGTTGAGTTTGAGAAGTTCTTTAGAGATTTGGGATATAGCCCTTTATCTGATATGTCATTTGCAAATGTCTTCTCCCATTCTGTCGGTTGTCTTTTGGTTTTGTCTTTTGGTGTTGTTTCCTTTGCTGTGCAAAAGCTTTTTATCCTGATAAATCCCAATAGTTCATTTTTGCCTTTGTTTCCTTTGCCTTTAGAGACATGCCTAGCAAGAAGTGGCTGTGGCCAAGGCCACAGAGGTTGCTGCCTGTGTTCTCCTCTAGGATCTTGATAGATTCCTGTCTCACATTGAGGTCTCTCATCCATTTTGAGTCTATTTTTGGTATGGTGTAAGATAATGGTCCAGTTTCATTCTTCTGCATGTGACTGTTCAATTTTCCCAACACCACTGGTTAAAGAAACTGTCTTTTTTCCATTGGATATTCTTTCTTGCTTTGTTGAAGATTAGTTGAGCATAGAGTTGAGGGTCCATTTCTGGGCTCTCTCTTCTGTTCCATTGATCCATGTGTCTGTTTTTGTGCCAATACCACACTGTCTTGATGGTCACAGCTTTGTGATATAGCTTGAAGTGAGGTATTGTGATGCCCCCAGCTTTGGTTTTCCATTTCAACATTCCCCTAGTGATTTGGGGTCTTTTCTGGTTCCACGAAAATTTTAGGATTGTTTGTTCCAGCTCTCTTAAAAATGTTGATGGTATTTTGATAGGGATTGCAGTGAAAGTATAGATTGCTCTGGGCAGCATAGACATTTTAATAATGTTTATTCTTCCAGTCCATGAGCATGGAATGTTTTTCCATCTCTTCAGGTCTTCCTCAATTTCTTTCATAAGTGTTCTGTAGTTTCTGGAGTATAGATGCTTTACTTCTTTGTTAGGTTTTTGATGCTATTGTAAATGGAACCAATTCTTTAATTTCTCTTTCTTCAGTCACATTGTTAATGTAAAGAAATGCAACTGATTTCTGTGCACTGATTTTGTATCCTGCCACATTGCTGAATTGCTGTATGATTCTAGTAATTCAGGGATGGAGTCTTTTGGGTTTTCCACATAAAGTATCATATCATCTGTGATGAGAGCGAGTTTGATTTCTTTGCCAATTTGAATGTCTTTTATTTCTTTTTATTGTCTTATTGCTAAGGCTAGGACTTCTAGTGTTATGTTGAATAGCAGTGGTGAGAGTGGGCGTCCCTGCCATGTTCTCGACCTTAAGGGAAAAGCTCTCAGTTTTCCCCCATTAACTGATATTCCTCATTGGGAATGATTTTCATAGATGGCTTTTTTGATATTGAACTATGTTCCCTCTATCCCTATATTTTGAAGAGTTTTAATCAAGAAAGGATACTGTATTTTGTCAAATGCTTTCTCTGCATCAATTGAGAGAATCATATGATTCTTGTCTTTTGTTAATGTGGTCTATTACACTGATTGATTTCCGAATGTTGAACCACCCTTGCTTCCCAGGGTTAAACCCCACCTGGACATGGTGAATAATCCTTTTAATGTACTGTTGGATCCTATTGGCTAGGATCTTGTTGAGTATTTTGGCACCCATGTTCATTGGGGATATTGGTCTGTAATTCTCCTTTTTGATAGTGTCTTTACTTGGTTCAGGAACCAGGATAATGCTAGCTTCACAGAATGAGTTTAGAAGTTTTCCTTCTATTTCTATTTTTTGGAACAGCTTCAGGAGAATAGGTGTGATTTCTTCTTTAAATATTTGGTAGAATTCTCCTGGGAAGCCATCTGACCCTAGACTCTTGTTTTTTGGGAGGTTTTGATTACTGTTTCAATTTCCTTGCTGGTTATTGATCTGTTCAGATTGCCTATTTCTTACTACTTCAGTCTTAGTAGTTTAAAAGTATCCAAGAATGCATCCATTTCTTTCAGATTGCCTAATTTGTTGGCGTATAGTTGCTAGTTATAAGCTCTAATAATTGTCTCTATTTCCTTGGTATTGATGGTGATTTCTCACCGCTCATTCATGATTTTACTAATTTGGGCCCTTTCTCTTTTCTTTTGGATAATTCTGGCTAGAGATTTATCAGTCTTATTAATTCTTTCAAAGAACCAGCTTCTAGTTTCATTGATCTGTTCTACTATTCTAGTTTCTATTTCATTGACTTCTGCTCTAACCTTTATTATTTCTCTTGTGCTTGATTTAGGCTTTATTTGCTATTCTCTCTCCAGATCCTTTAGGTGTAAGGTTACCTTGTGCATTGAGGATTTTTCTAATTTTTTTGTGAGAGGCTTGTATTGCTATGTGTACTTCCCTTTAAGGACAGCCTTTGCAGTATCCCATAGGTTCTGAACCAATGTGTTTTCATGTTCATTGGTTTGCATAAATTTTCCCATTGAGAATAATATTCAATTTGGGCTTTTCATATATGGCTTTTATGATATTGAGGTATGTTCCCTCTATCTCTACACTGTGAAATTTTAATCAAAAAAGGATGCAGTACTTTGTCAAATGTTTTTTCTACATCTCTGCTTTTTTTTATTTTTAAGACAAAATGACCGGCATCACAAAAATATGTAAAATCTGAAAATTTATATGACAGATTTTTTTTAATTAGGTACTTTTAAGAACAAAGTAGTCAAATACTAATGCAGCTCATGATGAAGGTTGTTGAGTTTCTTCCCACTACTTTGACCTGTCAACAATGTGTGTGACACTGCTTGAAGCTAAAGAGATAAACTTCATGAATTCCCAATGTCCTCTTTGCCCTTGGGAAAGTAATGTCCATTGAAATACTCTTCATTGAAATGCAGTTGTCTGAAAAGCTGAGAACTAGTAAAAAAAAAAAAAAAACAAGCTAAAAACTAAAAAGAGCAGTTTCCTGTCTTCCATAACCCTGCTATCCCGATGAGGCCAGAAGATTAAATTATGTCAACAAAATACAAGAAAATGTAAGTTAATTCTTTAGAGATAAGAAAGATTGTTTTCTTGCCTCTGAACTGCTTGAAAGTAGGATCCATGTCTTTTTCACCTGTTTCTCCAGGGACTAACACGAGGCCAGGCATAAAACAAGTACTCAGTGATTGATTGTTAAGTGGAATTGAATTAAGAAGGCACTGGTGCCTTTAGCTGGATCTGAAATGAAAAGGGAACATGAGAAAAGCCAAAATGTATGAAGAACAATGACGTTGGTAAATGGCTGTTTTTACTCTCCAGCGCCTACTTGTGTTTCTCCTGGTAACTGTGTCCTGAAGTAGTTCCCCTCCCTCTCAGGACATGAGTTCCAGGTGGGCTCCAAAGATAGCTTAGGGATAGTATGCAACACAGACCGAAGCCAGTTGGCATAGCACATTACCCCGGGCAGTAACAATTCAGTGATGGGCACATGACCCAATTAGAGACAAAGATAATTCTAAGAATCAGGGGTCAGAGGTTCTCTTTTGTATATGGAATTTGAAGACCAGACCACAAAAGATTAACATCTGCTGCTGATCATGTGGGGAGATCCTCTTAGGATAAAAGTCAACCAAAACAAAGCAGACATGAGAGAAAGAGAAATCCCAGCTCCAGTTGGCATTGGTTGAAACCCTGAATCCAGCTGGACCAAGTGTCTATCCCACAACTTTATTTTGACACACAGCTTTCAGCAAAGAAAAGAGAACCATAGGATTTTCCCCCATATTACACAATCTTTAATTTTCTCTGCTTTTTTCAGTTCTTACTAATCCACTTCTTTTTCTTTTTCTCCCCTTGTCTATGAATGATTCCTGGTCCTCACAACCATCCTCCTTATTTTGTGTGAGTCTGCTCATTTTACCTTTTTCCAAATACTTGTACTTGTGTTCCAGAATTGTCTTATTTGTGTGTAGGCCTGTTTCCCTTTTGAAATATGAGCTCTCCCAGGCAAGGATTTATGTTTTATCCATCTCATATTCATAGAGCCTACACAATTTAATTTCTGGAACATAGTAGGTACTCAAAGTAATTATAGAGATAGCGTGGGTGGGTATGTGCTGTGGAGAGAGATGTAAAGCAGGCCCAACTGGGTTCCAGTTAGCTACTTAACCACAGTATAAAATATCTTGCCATCTCAGTTCCCCCATATCTAAAAGAGGGATAGTAATATAACTTTCATGACTGTGCTGAAAAGCAAATGTTTGAAACATGTTTCTGTGATGCCTAGCTTATTGGAAGTCTTCAATAGTTCTTAGTTTTTCAATTTCATTCCCAATAAGTTTTGTATAAGTTGATAATTCAAGCAGGTGGTAATGAGAATGTGATGGAAAACTATAGTTACAGGAAAAAAGAAGACCAAATTTGGAAGAGAAAGTGAAAACAACAAATTTGGGGAAAGGACTAAATGCAGTGAAGAACACAGATAATTAAATGTAACCTAGAAGATAGGGGGACTCAGAGAGACCACTGATGATTTCATTATGGTGCAGAAAAAAAGCACAGAGCATGTTATCAGCTGGTTAAGAAATCCTCCTCCTGGGGTGCCTGGGTGGCCCAGTGGGTTAAAGCCTCTGCCTTCAGCTCAGGTCATGATCTCAGGGTCTTGGGATCGAGCCCCGCGGAGGGCTCTCTGCTCAGCAGGGAGCCTGCCTCCCTTTCTCTGCCTGCTGCTCTGCCTACTTGTAATCTCTCTTTCACTCTGTCAAATAAATAAAATCTTTAAAAAAAAATTTAAAAAGGGCGCCTGGGTGGCTCAGTTGGTTGGGCAACTGCCTTCGGCTCAGGTCATGATCCCGGAGTCCCGGGATCGAGTCCCACATTGGGCTCCCAGCTCATGGGGAGTCTGCTTCTCACTCTGACCTTCTCCCTTCTCATGCTCTCCCTTACGTTCTCTCTTTCCTAACAAATAAATAAATAAAATCTTAAAAAAATTAAAAAAAAAAAAAAAAAAAAAAAAGAAATCCTCCTCCAGAGTTCTAACAATGCAACTGGCAATAGCAATGTTAAACTATAATTTAGCTGTGTGAACACATTGATTAGCCAGACTCTAATTCTCTGTTAGGGCTACCATCAGCTATTCCAGTAATTAATTGCCCAAATTAGCTGCAAGCATTGAGCTCATTGATAAACAGTTTAATGATAACAAAGCGCATAGCACAACAAAAAAGAAACAGCTGAATATCCAACATAGGGTAGAACTACCTTCTAGAAATTACCTTAATAATTAGTTTGTATCATTTTCTCACTAATTACTTAAGGTCCCAGGCCTCCTGATGCAATTTCCACTGAAACTTTCTGATGAGATTTGCTGACTGGAAACACTCGGAATAAATCTAAATATCAGGGGAAAAAATCGAAATATCAGAATGAAGCAGACATCAAAACATGTTCTCAATACATACATACAGTACAGTTCAATGAGTGAAATATCTTAGCCCACTAATCTCTTGTTCATTACTAGAAAAGAGCAAAGTTTAATTATGACAATGTATTTCCACTGACAGAGTGGACAGTGCCAATAAGGCATGAGATTATATGTAGATTATCTCTAATATTAACCATTTCTATTCAAGTAATATAAATCCAGGTACACAAATTTAGAAATAGAGTGTAGCGTCTTGGCTATGGGACCCTTGGTGAAAAGAAATTTCCAGATGGCTGACTTTTTTTGTGAAAGTTGACTTCATAATTTTATATACCCAAACTCTTTTATTTTCATTATCTTGGGTGGAATTCTTTCCAAAATAAATCACTTATTTGCCTGACTCCTTATACAAAGAATATTGACTCAAGTTTATCATGATAAATAACAATTACTGAGGTCCTAAATATTTGAATACCCCTTAAGTTAACATTTGCATTACTAGGAATTTGTCTTTATAGCACAGTCTTAAATTTTACAAGGCTATTCATATAAAGTTGGTTTCATAAATAATTATTTATAAGATGTATACTCAAAAACCATCAAAATAGGTAAATGGAGAATAAAATATACAACATTTACAGTATTTTTTACAAGATGAAAAATGACAAGGAACATGTCACACTTTTAGAAAAGCTAAATATATTACTATGAAAGTATTAATTGTGATATTGTACAATGACAGTGGTGATGAGCATAGAGCTGTTTGCTCTAACACACTAAAAAATCAGGCTGCCTTCTAGTCCTTTTCAGGTCTCATGGCTGAGTTTTGAAATGTTTCTGCCTTTCTCCACTGCAATACAGCGATGTGCTCTGTCTTCTCAATATTGACAGTACCTTTGTCTGTAGCAGCCCTCCTCCATTCTCATTCTCCTGGACTCATGAGCTTGAGTAAGATGTCAGCGATCCTTGAAACCAATGACCTTCTGAATGCTCAAGTCACCTCAATGACAACTCTGTGAAATGCCATTCAGTTAAAATTTGTACGCAAGCACTTATGACAACTGCTCCCTCTGACTGCCTATTGCTCCTTCCAGTTTTGCAAATTTATTTCTATTAGTTCCCCTACAACATTAACATTTTGGTTTTAGGGATAATCCTTGAAGCCATTCAAATCTGAACACCTTTCCAGTTACAATTCTCAAAACATTTAAAAATAACTATCATGGTACCCAAAGTCTTCTCTGTTCCTTCATTTTTCATTGAATCAATGAATCAGTATTTACCCCCTACTTTGTGCTGGGCACTGCTCTAGACATTGGTAATACAATAATAAATAAGACTAATAAGGTCTCTGTCCTCATCAAACTCACATTTTAGTGAGGAAGATAATAAATAAGAAAATTAATAAGTAAGCAAGATAATTACAGATCACAGTAGGTATCAGGAAGAAACTAAGTAGGCTTTCGTTACGGAAAGGTACAGGGAGAGACTGAGTACATAGGGAAAGCACCATATCTGAGATGTGAAAGTCTCCACCCATGGGGAGAGTAAGGGGAAAGCACTTTAAGCAGAAGGAACAGAATGTGAATTCACTCTTAAATAAGAAAACTCTCAGGGTGCCTGGGTGGCTCAGTGGTTTAAGCCTCTGCCTTCAGCTCAGGTCATGGTCTCAGGGTCCTGGGATAGAGCCCCGCATCGGGCTCTCTGCTTAGCAGGGAGCCTGCTTCTGCCTCTCTCTCTGCCTGCCTCTCTGCCTGCTTGTGATCTCTCTCTCTCTCTCTCTGTCAAATAAATAAATAAAATCTTTAAAAAAAGAAAAAGAAAAGAAAACTCTCAAAATGATCAAGGAATATAAAGGAAGCAACTGTGGCTGGAGAGAGTGAGAAATGGGAGGAGCCGGAGGTATAAGATAAGGTGGAAGAGGTAGGAAGTACGAGATCATGTAGGGACTTGGTAAAAGGCTTAGATTTCTTTCCAAATGCAATGGCAAGTGACAGGAATGAGAGTGATAACATCTGATTTATAATTAAAAGAACCTTCTTGCTGCCTAAACTTTACAAATGCCTGTAACCATTTCACACAGGAATGATTTGCATTGCTTCTCTTGGTCCCACCCCTCTGAACATGCCCTAGTTTTTCTACATTCTTCCCCAGAAGGGAGCCCGCAGCTGATGGCAGTGCTTTGGGTGTGATCTGATCATTCAGAATAAGGTGAATAAGGTGAAATAATCACCTCTCTTACCTGGGATCTTCTTCTATCAATTTAGCTAAGGATTAAGATCTCCTACAATGTTGGAAATCACATAAAGTAGCTTATTAATAAATAAACTCTGTTTGAGGGCTCAAAGCAGTGGTTCTCAACCTTGCCTGCCCATTAGAATTATCTGGGCAGCTTTGAAAAAAAATCCCTGGTATCCAGACAACACCCCAGACCAATTAAATCAGACTCTCTGAAGGTAGTCTTAAACATCCCCAGGGGGTTTCACTTTGCACCCAAGGCTAACACTGGAGCAGAATGACTAGCCCTGTGCTTCCCAAACTTTAATAATGGGAATTATCTGAAGATCCAGTTCAAATGTATATTCTGATTTCATGGGTCTGAGATATGTATTTCTTTTCTTTTCTTTTCTTTTTAAGATTTTATTTATTTGACAGAGAGGGAGAGATCACAAGTAGGCAGAGAGGCAGGCAGAGAGAGAGGGGGAAGCAGGCTCCCTGCCGAGCAGAGAGCCCAATGAGGCCGATCCCAGGACCCTGAGATCATGACCTGAGCCACAGGCAGAGGCTTTAACCCACTGAGCCACCCAGGCGCCCCTGAGGTCTGTATTTCCTAATAGCTCCCAGGTATACCCTTGCTGCTGGGTTAAGAACCACACTGTGAATAACAAGAGGCAGCCCAAAAGTTCTCACAGCAGGCACCAGAGTCACTGGGAGAGTTTGTTAAAGCACAGATTGCGGTGTTTTAACATCCTCAAGATTCTGACTCAGTAAGTCCAGGGTAAGACCTGAGAATTTGCATTTTTAACGAGTTCCCTTTTGATGCTGATGCTGCTTGTCCGGGGATGACACTTTGGATCCACTTCTGCTTTCCAGCGAGGAGGAAACACATGAACTGTGGGCTCTAATGTTCAGAGCACAGATTTTCTAGTTTTGACTTGCATTATGCAGAAAATTTCTCATCTCTTCTCATTCACCCCTGAATTCCATCCAGGCACATAGTTATGTATGGTCTCAACAAGAAAATGCTAGCTAAAAGGCAATTTATTTCAGGAAGGAAAAATATGACAATGACAAGCCGGAAAATGTGCTTTGGTAGGAGAGAAATTAATCTGAAACATTGAAGCCATCCCTAATATGTTTCATTAATAAAGGCTTATGTTAAATTTTAATTGTCTCCTTCTCATAGGTTTTAGCTGCAGCATGTAACCAATTTCTCTACTTAGTGAGAGCTTGAATAGTCTGGATTTTGTTTTGTTTTGTTTTGTTTTCACAAAACAGTATATCTACCTATCTACTTTCTTGTTTGCTTGGTTTCAGTGCATCTTTATGTCTCTTGCTTGTGAACATGCTGCATAATACAAACTAATAACAATATATGCTACCAAGGAGTAGAAAGATGAGTACCATAAATAGAAAGTAAAGTGAATTGCTCTTCCAGCACCAAGTGTTTCTCAGTTAGCATTTTTCTGAGCAATGTATTTCCTTTGGGCTCATCTGCATACCAAAAAGTTGACAGATTATATATATTACACTTCATCTGTTATATATATTTCCAATGTGACACCATTCATTTCCTTTTGTGGTTTATCAGCCTAGGAATGACTATTTAATTAGTTTTATTTGTAAAATGTGTTTTTTGCTTTTTAATATGGGGAAAAAGTTTGCTTTTTCCCTATATTAATACTTATTTACTCAACAAATAAAGCTTTTGGTGACATCCAGGAACTACAAAATAATAGATGATTAACTGTCTATAATGTAGTTTAAAAAATACTACCAGGCTTAGCACTCTTTTATGAGTCAGTTAAAAATTCAATGTTTTGATATAATCCAAATAGTAAAAACAAACAAACAAAAAAGACAACTAAAAGGAGACCCCTGGGTGGTTCAGTTTGTAAAGCATCTGCCTTTAGTTCAGGTCATGATCTCAGGGTCCTGGGATGGAGTCCCACCTCCCCACCTCGGGCTCTTTGCTCAGCAGGGAGTCTGTTTCTCCCTCTCCCTCTGCCCCTTCCCCCCCCAGCCCCCACCCCCGCTCATACTCTCTCTCTCTCTTTTTCTCTCTCTCTCTCTCTCAAATAAATAAATAAAATATTTTAAAAAAATAAAAATAAGGGGCACTTGGGTGACTCAGTCATTAAGCATCTGCCTTTGGCTCAGGTCATGATCCCGGGGTCCTCTTATCAAGCCCAGCATCAGACTCCCTGCTCAGCGGGAAGCTTGCTTCTCCCACTCCCCCTGTTTGTGTTCCCTCTCTCGCTGTCTCTCTCTCTGTCAAATAAATAAATAAAATCTTTTAAAAAGTAAAAATAAAAAGCCCTAAAACAATTTTGGAACAATTCACCTCAAAATAGCATGGATTCTTACCCTTCTAAGTTAAAGTATTACGATGCAGACTGCATATTGTCAAACCAGACATGAGAAGTAGATGATTGGAAACTCTCTTGAGAGTTTTCTACCAATTACCTGATATTTTCTGAACAAAGGACAGTAATAAAAGGTACCTAACAGAGGTTCTTGATTTAAAATGTCAAATTAGGGGCATCCAGGTGGTTCAATTGGTTAAGTGTCTGCCTTCAGCTCAGGTCATGATTCCAGGGTCCCCTTCTTAGTAGGGAGTTTGCTTCTCTCTCTCTCTCTGTCTCTCAAATAAATAAATATAATCTTTTTAAAAAATAAAGAAAGAAATAAAATGTCAAATTATTTTTAACCCTTCTGATAAGAAACAATCTCTGAAGAATTACAGGAAGGAAGGAAGGGTGGGTGGGAGGGAGGGAGGAAGAAAGGAAAGGAGGGAGGGAGAGAGGAAAGGAGGAAGGGAGGGAGGGAGGGAAAGAAAGAAAAAATGTTCTTTTCAAATTGTGTTTTATTATTTTTAAGAAAAGAGAAGAGAAAGATTGACTTGAGGACTTACTCATAATAAATCTATTCTGGCAGAAACCCAAACATGAGGTAGAAGTTTCACATTAGGAAATGGCATTTGATTGACATTTTGCTTGCCATAAGTCTTAACAGTTTAAGAAAACCTGAGTTAACATGGAGTGCCTTGCAAAGAAGGATAGAAGAACCAAAGGATATACCAAGGCTCAGAATCCTTGTAATAAATGTTAAAAAGGTAAATGTGGGGGGATGAATTCAAAGACATGCTAAATTTTGAATGATCTTTTTCTCATAAATTTGAGCTAGAGCATGCAACCAGCTTCATGGTTTCATTATTAACTCAGTGGATTACCCAGTGTTGACCAGCTCCAGGATTCATGGCTAGAACTGCATGGTTGAAGTCACCAGGTTCTGAGTATCGCTGGTGCACACAGACCGATATGTTTCTTAAGTTAGCCCTTGCAGGAAACCCTCAGAGGTTATTAGCATTTTGGCAGCTAGGAAGGCAAAATGACCAAAAGCCCCTGCAGCCAAAATATCTCTATCTATGAATTACTATTCAAGCCAGTATGTAGGGTGTGTAATTTCTTCTATGACAAGAGATGAGAACTGAAATTGAACTACTGGTGAGACAACATTGTTTAAAAAGGGGGGGGGGAAAGCCATTTCAGGAAAAAAAAAGAAAAAAGTTCAAAAAGTAATTATAAATGTAAAATATCCTGCTCGGGAGAAAACACTACCTAGAGTTTCACAAAGTCCTTTAAAAGCTAGTATTAATTAAAACTTTCATTAAAAGCTCAGAGTGAAGATATTAATAGTAATCAAACTTATAAATGATTAGAAGAATTACACTGTTTCTGCAAATTGGGATTAAAGTAGAATATGAGCCTGCGAAATTGGAGAAACAGTTTAGAAACAATAAAAATGATTCATTTGATAAAGGAAAACAGTGACATGGTTCACATAGAAACAGTGAGTACTACAAAACGCTGATGAGAACAGAACACAAAAGAGCTCAAGAAAAATGAAAGATGCCAATAATGTGTCACCAACATAAAAATTCTATTATCCTTCATTAAGGACAGTTTTTAACACAATTGAGTGAATTTTATTTGCATTTCTTGGGTTTAATACCAAGTGGGTTCATTCTAGGAGAATTATGTAATAAAAGAGACACTGATTGTAACATTTTGAAGAGAAGAATTCATAGAAATTAGGAAAGAAATACCTTCAATACGAAGGTTACAGGAATTTGTTAGTCCAGAAAAAAGAAGGCAAGGTGAAAATGATAGAATCCTTGACTAATACATATATGGAAAGTAGTACTCGGTGTGACAGTTAAGAGACTTTATAGCCAGAGAGAGACCTGGTTCTACTGTTCACAGAAAAGAGCATGACTTGGCAAGTTACCTCACCTTCTCAATTTCCTGGTCTGTAGAATGCAGAAAATAATAATATCTAGGTTTTTAGGACTGTTGTGAAAATAAATGAGATAATATATTAGAGCTTGCACTGGTTTCTGAGTCTCGTTTTCTTTGTTAATTAAGAAAATTTAGTTACAGGGGCACCTGAGTGGTACAGTTGTTTTAGCAACCCACTCTTGGTTTCAGCTCAAGTCATGATCCCATGGTTTTGAGATTGAGCCCCATGCCCAGCTCTATGCTCAGTGCAAAATCTCTTTGAGATTCTCTCCCCATCCCTGAACCTCCTGCTTGTGCGCTCTCTCTCTCTCTCTCTCTCTAAAATAAATAAATAAATATCTTCTTTAAAAAGAGAGGGAATTTAGTTACAATAATGCTTTTCTAAAGTGAAAAACAGGAAGTATGAGACCACATACCAACTATGGATTATTATTATTATTATCTTTGACAGAGAGAGATCACAAGTAGACAGAGAGGCAGGCAGAGAGAGGGGGAAGCAGGCTCCCTGCTGAGCAGAGAGCCCAATGCAGGGCTTGATCCCACGACCCTGAGATCATGACCCGAGCCCAAGGCAGAGGCTTTAACCCACTGAGCCACCCAGGTGCCCCCCAACTATGGATTATTTTAAAACTAAGTCATCTTTTACCCGAAATAAAGGGAATGCTCTAAATCAGATTTCTAAACTTGCAAACAAAGTTTATTTAATATATTCTATTACATTTTACAAGTTTGGGCTACAGTTTGTTCTCACTCTTTTTGTCTTTGGTGCCTTAAATTTAACTTATGAGATTTCTAAACATAATGTGTTCTTTCCTACCTAAAGCCTCTTTTCCTCACTCTCTTCTCATTCCTCATAAATATAATTTGAAGTCTACTATTCCCAGTGTCTTTCTCAAAAGGTCTACATTTCTTGTTACTTCTCTAACTATACTTTGATCGAATGTTGGTTGACCGGAATTTCATATGAAATGTGAGGCACTCCATGAGGTTAAGACATTTGGTGAAAATCTAAATCCATAACCTCTTACACTATAACCAAATGCGCCATTTCGTGTATTTTACTGTGTATTAACATCAAAAATATTTTCAGGTATCTTTAGGAGACCTTACTAAAGAAAGGTATGGTTTTTCTGATTCACTGGACACCTAAGTGCCCAGGGGAGAGAACATATAATACATGTGAGAGGTGTGAATACAAACTCAATCCTGAGGAGCACTCAGAAGTCTTTTGTGATTCGTGAGTCCTATCATTGGGACCCGGAATATCTGAAGTGTCAAATGAAGGAAAACTTGACTCTAATTTCATTAAAATAGATCTTTTAGTAATACAAATGCTGTTAAAGATGAAAATGCTTACATAAGAAAAAAAATAATTCAGAGACTTCCTCTGATTTCTGAAATAAAATTGATTATTCAATCACATATTTTTCCATGCAATGTGAGAATTTAGGACTAGATACAACAAATATCTTGATGTCAGACAAGAAAATATTGAAGCGATTTTCACTAGGAAGACTAACAAAAACATTAAACCTAATAAATCCAAAACTGAACTCTTGCTTTTCCCCCAGACAAAATTTAACTTTACTGAGCCCTCTGCTCCCACCCTTTTGCATTTAAAGAAGTGGATAACCCAAAGCACCACCCTTCACTCAAATATTCCAAGATAATCCACCTCCACCCTTCTTCTAAGACTCAAATAAGAGTTTTCTCCATCCTTCCTCATAACTCCCATAAGACAACCTGAAGATTCCCTTGCCTCCCCGCCTCTCCTTCAAAGCCCTTCTTTTTCCTTGAGATGGTCCTTGTTTTTAATATTCTTTCTCCCTATTGCAACAGACTGAATAAAATCGTCTCCTTAATTGTCTGGTGCATTTTGTTTTTCACACACCAGAAACCTGTGCCAACTCTCAGCTCAATTGATGGTAGTCCATCTTGATAGTGGCTCAGGCCACAAACCTTAGGATCATCTCTGGCTACTCATCCCCATCTGATCTATCAAGAAATACTTTTGATTTGAACATCAAAACATATCCAGAATCGAGTCACTTCCAAACAATTTGTTCACTACCATTGATCTGAGACACTATCATCTCTTACATAGCTTATTGAAATAACCATCCTACTAGACTCTGAGCTTCCACCCTTGCCTGACTATCAGATATTCTCCACAAAACAACATGAGCAAACTTCTGAAATTTAGATCATGTCATATTCAAAGGTATTCCACAGGTTCCTAATAGTCAGAATCCTTACAATGTCCTAGAAGTTCTCTGCAGTCCAGGCCTCCATAACATCTCTTACTTCATAACCTACCACTTTCCCCAGCTTACTCTGTTCTGGCAAACAAAACTGGCCTCTCTTCTCTTTCTTGAATATGTCTCAGAATCTTTGCCCCTGGCCATTGCCTCTATCTTGAGCTCCCTTCCTTTAGATAAGATACGTAGGTCATTCTATCAACTCCTCCAAGCATTTGTTCAAACATTTGTTCAAATGTCACTTTCTCAGTGAAGCCCACCTTAACCATCCTTTAAAAAACTGAACATACAAATATAGTGGTGAAAAATTTCAAATTCTGCCTGTTACTTGGGTGTAGGCTTCTGATGTTTCCTATATGGACAGGTTGATTTTAGGAGAGCCTCAAATGAGAATGTCTAGAGAAGGCACCTAAGACAGTCAGATTAAAATAATATGAGAGTAGGTTGAGGTCAAGCAAGGCAGAGGAGAAAAATAACTAGATACAAAGAAGTAGAGTGAATTGATGACCTACTTCTTCAGTACTAGTGAACAGCTTTCAACAGTAGGCCTTGACTCTTTACATTTAAAGCATATTTGTATTTGGGAGTTTTTAATTTGGGGGGAACATTGTATGCATTTTCACTTTAGCATGTTTATGCTCAACTTCCTTTACAGTATATGGTTAACAAGGCTTCTGGACTAGTCAGTATCCCCATATCCCCATAATTTCATGTTGAAAACTAGTACAATTTTATAAATCAATAACCAACCAATTCACAAGGTTATTATGGTTTTCTCATTGCCCTAAGGAACCTAAGTACATTGTATGTGTAAATTATGTACTTCAAATCTTGGACAGACTGTCCTATAAGAAGCATTTAAGATAATTAACTTATGAGAAAATATTCAACTTTGACAGTAATCAAATAACAAAGCACAAAAATTAAAATAATAATTGCATTTAAAAAAAACTAAGCATACAAACCAGCATTCCACATCCCACTATCATGTTCTATTATTCCCAGAGCACTTTACTCCTCTAAACATACTCTAGAATGTCTTCATGTTTATTTTTATTGTCTCTCTATCTCTCTCTCTAGGAGGGAGAATCATTTTTATGTTTTATTCATTGATGTATTTCTTAGTTCCTATCTCTTTTCTCTCTCATTGATATATCTGTAGTACCTAGAAGAGTTTTGGCACACAGTAGGTAGTTTCATAAATATTTGTTGAAAGATTGATTGGCCAAATAACTCAACTGATTGAATAAGCAGACATAACAATACTAGCTATCGGTCTGTAGTAATAACAAGTGCAGTAATGCAGTTGTGCACGGATGACCTGGATTATTTTCCATTATGACTCTGTTGGACGTTTTCCACGTCATTACCCCCAGTTCTCTTTCCAGGCTCTGAATGTGGTAGGAAACACTAGTATTACTGTATATCTGGCACCATGGACACTTCTTATGCATTACCATAGTCACACAGCCCTAAATAATAAGGAAATGGCAAAAGCTAAGTTGTGAAACACATGAGAGTATGTCCATAAGAGAATTCTGCTTGTAAATTCATTAGAAGTTTAGAGGCCTCCCATTGAAGGAGTGTGTATCAAAACCTGTACTTCAAGATCAAGCCATAGGCTACTGGGCATTCAATCAAGCCAAGAATGTTCAAGTCTTGATAAGAGCTGCACAGAGTAGCAGAATGTGAGTTGGGGAAAGTAGAGGCTCTTTAGCTCTCTGCACCATTGAGGAGAGATTCTTGATCAGCCTAGGAGGGGACCACAGGTTTTATATAAAATTTCTAAAAATAATTTTTAAAAAAGATTTTATTTATTTATTTGAGAGAGAGAGTGAGCAGGAGGCAGAGGGAGAGAGAATGTGAAGCAGACTATACACTGAGCTCAGAGCTGGACGTGGGGTTTGCCCCCACAATTGGGAAATCATGACCAGAACCAAAACCAGGAGTCAGATGCTTAACCAACTGAGACACCCAGGGACCCCTCTAAAAATAAGTCTTAAGGGGTTTTTTCCAACCAATTTGTTTTCAATTCACCTATTAATTACAGTGATTTTATTTGTCAGTGGGTTAAAAACTTTAGGGTGAATCTGTGTGAAACTTTAGGATGAATCTGTGTGCATGCTAACAAGACTGTCCAGTAAATAATCTAGAACAATGAAGTCTGAAGGAAAGAACTGGAGCTTAGAATCAGAAAGACTCAGTTCACACCCTGTACCAACCACTTATTTTGTATATTTGGATATATTTTTAAGGCTGTTAACTTAAATTTCCTCATCTAGAAAATGAAAACAATAACATGTGCTTCAGAGAGATTGTAAGGGTATAGATAGATCTCCAGGAAGTCAGATACCAGGTGCTGATCCTACTAGCAATTAAATAACTGCTGCTGCCTTCATATTTTATCTTCCTGAGGTTTGGGACCAACCCAGAAGTCTCCCTCATTCAAATGCCAGCTGGGAATTAAAGAACTCTGTTTAAATAGCTGAAAATTCTCCCAGGTTTAGGTACTTTCTGCCATAAGTTTTACTGTTCCTTGAACACTCCAAGATTGGTCTTACCTTGAGACTTTGACCTCTGCCTGGAACCCTTTGCCCCTTTTCATTATAGGCCTTCATTTACAGATGTGATATCTCAGAAAGTCCCTTTCATTAATGGTGGCTTCTTCTCAGCTTTCTTACTCTCTATCATAGCACCCTATTCCTTCAACTCTATAGCATTATTAAAGCTATTTTGTTTGTTAACTTATTTACCTCTCTATTCTCCCACCACCACCAGAATGCACATTCTTAAGGGCCTTGCCTGAATTGTTTACAGCAATATTCCCAGGACTTAGAAGATTGGTAGGCTCATTAGTGAGTGCTCAAAAATTAGTTGCTTAATGAAAAAATTAAAAGAAAGGATTCTTATCTACTCAGTATCAGATCCTTTCTTTAATGAGAAGCAAGTAACCTGCATACTGACTGCTTACCAGAGTGTCTGGGGCATGCACCCCCTCTCTCCCATGGACCCCACCCTCCCGGGCACAGGGGAAAGGGAAGCTTCATCTAGTTCACATAGATTCCAGCATCACTCATCCATTCCTCACATTCTTTGTTGATGGACAGTCCCAACTGGGACAGCTGAAGAGCACATTAACTACTCAACAGCAAGAGCCTGACCTCTGAGGATCCTTTCCTACTCCTAAACTATCTTCTTCTTTTGAAACAAACCCCACTCCTGAATTCAGCCAGATTTATTTCATTCAAGCTTCTAACAAACATTCAGTTTTCATCCCTGAATTCATTCTTGGGCTTGAGTCTAGCCTCGCTTCTGGCACAAACACTATATGAGCCTCTTTATATGGCTTGGATAATTTGAAATGATGGGATGATGAAATATGAGAAGAGAAGGAAGAGAAGACTTATTATGTTTGTACTTGTGATTATTTGAACAGATTCCTTTGGTCCCATTACTGTTCCAATTTATTAAATGGTGTTAAAATGTATATTTTGGGAATTTTCTCTAACATTGATAAATTATAAACATAATCATCTATTATATTAGGACACAGCAATTAAAATTCTTAATTGGTAGTGTAGACTATTAGAATAGAGGGTATCCAATTTCCCATATATCTTAGATTTCATGGAATTTCAAGGATTGTAGTATATTCCATTCTGTAATGTTTTTATAATGTTCTTGCCACTGTGTATACAAGTGAGAGTCTGGATAGTGATTCTGCCTCTAAAAGAAACTATAAATTACCATGGTAGGTCTAAACTGGTTCACAGAAGAATAACTTTGCATTTATTTACATCTCTAAAAAGATAATTTCCCAACTTCTAGAAGTTTATTTTGTATAGAGCAAATGTAATACAAGAGTGGATATATACTTTGCCTCTTAAAACTTATGTTACAAGATCTAGAAAAGATTGTGTGTGTGTGTGTGTGTGTGTGTGTGTGTCTGTGTGTCTGTGTGTGTAATGACTCCAACTGATATAACCAACAAATACAAAAGGGAAAAGGCCAGTACCTCCAGTTTCATGTTCTATTCTTTCACACTGTGCTGAATGGCTAAAAGGTTCATGACAAAAGATTTTCTAACAGCACACAGGCAAAAAAAAAATATGGCTTTTCTCTTGGCACTTGAAGGAGATTATGGTCCATTTTTTTTATAGCATTTTTTATTAATATTGACTTCACTAATTTAATATGCCTTCACTTACCTATTTCATTGTATACATATGCAGGGATGCTTTAGTACTGCAGGATTCCTTTAGAAAATTAGACGGATGTTGCTGACAGAATGAAACAGTTTTCATGTTCTGATATTCTTTTGTTTATTTGTTTGTTTCCTTTGTTCAATAGCTCTGTGTCCAGAGGTTTCGTTTTTAAAATTTGCAATTTACCAAAATTCTTTACCTTAACTATCATATGAGCTGATGGTTCAAGACACTGGTCCTACATCTTTATATAGAGGGAAAAAGCACAGCAAAATTCTCATCCTTTTGAAAGTAGAAGTAGGTCTTGGATCCTTTATGTTATTACTCACTTTAAACAATGATCCTCTCAAACGAAACAGGTCTTGATGAACTTCAATAATATTTAACCAGGGAGGTGGAGGCAGATGGTGACGGTGTTTCAGACAAGACCGAGGACCTAAAAGGGAAGGTGACCTCCCCAAAGTCACAGAGTAATTGGTGGAGTTGGTCAAGAATCTAAGCCTGTAACTGAAGGGACCAGAGGTCTCTCTGTTAAAACTTCTTGGGAAGAGACGATCTTTGCAAATTATCTTGTAGAAAAAATGCCCAAAGTGAAAAGGAGCCGGAAAGCTCCCCCAGATGGTTGGGAGTTGATTGAACCGACACTAGATGAATTGGATCAAAAGATGAGAGAAGCTGAAACAGAACCTCACGAGGGAAAGAGGAAAGTGGAATCTCTGTGGCCTATCTTCAGGATCCACCACCAAAAAACGCGGTATATTTTTGACCTCTTTTACAAGAGGAAAGCCATAAGCAGAGAACTATATGAATACTGTATTAAAGAAGGCTATGCCGATAAAAATCTGATAGCAAAATGGAAAAAGCAGGGCTATGAGAACTTATGCTGCCTGCGCTGTATTCAGACCCGGGACACCAATTTTGGAACAAACTGCATTTGCCGGGTCCCCAAAAGCAAGCTGGAAGTGGGCCGGATCATCGAGTGCACGCACTGCGGCTGCCGCCGGGGCTGCTCTGGCTGAGGCCCTCAGGCCCAGACCCCTCTTCACCCTGAACTTTGGACTTCATGGGTTTCTGCCTGCCGCGCCACCCCCTTTCCTGGGAGCAGCTCTTCTCGCAGAGCAGTGCTCCTGGCCTGAGTTGGAGCACGGTCTCTACATGTAAAGGCTTTGGTGTTTCTCACCTGTGATTTGTAGAAATAAAATTTTTAAACCTTAAAAAATAAATAAATAAATAAGAAATAATATTTAACCAAATAAACTATTTTTCTTAATCACATGAAAAAATTAGTATTTCTCCTAGCATTATTTTGTAAATATTCTATTTCTTACCAATCTTATTAGAAGTCCTATTAATATTTAAAATAGTATGATTTATTAGCAATAATAATAATACTCAAACCTTATAAGTACATAAAGGAATTGTCAAATTGAGACTCAATCTGAAACTAGAGAAGAATTTCAACAAAATATAAAGGAAAACCAAAACGAGAAATACTAGAGAACAGATTCATATGCTACTAGATAATTGAGATGATTCCCCCAAACTGCAAAAGGAAAAATTTAGAAACATCAAAAGTAAGCAAACTATGGATGATCTTAACAACTGGAGAGTTGGATGTATACATTAGCCGAACATTTTAAAAGCTGAAGTTCTAAAAAAAAAAAAGCTGAAGTTCTATCACATTTAAGTGGAAATTCAGATGATGGTGCAAATACACATTGCATCATCAGGTTTCTTAACAGTCAACAGACAAATGCTAAGTCGATTTTACTGAAAAGTGATTTCTTGTCCCTTTTCTATTCCTGTCTTTGGCTTATATTGGTTGGTATGAGCAAAAAGAAAGATTAAAGTGAGATAAGAGAAAAATAGTGGAGCATTGAGCAAGATAAAGAATTTTGGGAGAAAAAAACTACAACTTTTTATTAATGGAACATCCAAGGTCCAATTAGAAATATAGTAGTATTTAGCATGTATGAATGGGACTGTGGGTGGGTCTCATTCAAAACAAATGAAAGCAACCATATTAAACACAAAATATTTTTCCACCACTATTGTTAAAGAACCTTTTTTCCCCAATGAAAGTATACTTAAGTTCTCTTTAATGGATACTTTTTGAAGTGTGCATTGCTATAAAAGCTAAGCAATTCTGAAATTCTTGTTGAAACTGAAGAAGCAGAAGATTTGTAGTTTAAGAATTTATACTTGATTGTGAAATTTCACCCTTTTTTTGTCTTGGTTTCAGAAAAGATTCCACAGAAAACAGCCCGAGTTGCTCAGAGGGAGAACTGAGGCCCAAGCTTCCAAAGTGGGTAGTGAATTGAAAATCCTGGAAAGTATCATGAGGCTAAGGAAAAAGTAAATGTATTGATTTAATGAATGCATTTACATGATGATTGACAACTTAGCATCCAGGTTCCACTGCCCAATATTTCTGGGAAGGGGAGAGGGGCAGGGAATTCTGGCAGCTTGTGCTTACTATTTCTGTGCCATCCAGAGCCTCTTGACCTGGGAGTGGGGAAAGACTAGGTCCGCATTAGGAAATGGATCACAAGCCTTGCTTTGAACTCTTGTTTACCACTTCTTTCTGTGTCAGCTTGTCTTTGTGTTGGTAGAAGGAAAAAGAAAAAGAAAAACATAAGACTGGCCTTTACATTCTAAATCAAAGCTCTGCTCTGGTGATTGCTGGTGTGGCTTTTCAAAGGCAAAGCAAGTGGGGACATTGAAATTCCTTGTTTTCTCTGGACCAGGATCAAGGGACTTTTGTTTTGGTTTAGGTTGTGGGGTTATTTTGTTGTTGTTGTTGTTTGTTTGTTTGTTTGTTCTTTGTGTTTTTTTAATATTAAGTATCAAGAAAAGGATTTTTCAATGTGTCTTACATTTACCTTAAAACATCCCCAATTAAAAAAAAAAAATCCCCAATATTTTTTTTTCCAATTTGATTGGCACTGGGAAAGTATAAAGCAAGTGAGAAAACACTTCAAAAGGGAATCTATAGGTGTGAGGAGGCTTCCCTTGTGGCCTAATTTCAGATCCAGAAGGAACCAGACCACTGCTCCTAACACACTCTTTCTTGATAGTGACCCCTGCGTTCAAAGACATTAAATCAGTTGCCCAAGAGTCCCACTCAGAAAGTCACGTCAAGACCTTCCTATCTGGATTTCCACGCTGTCCTCTTTACGCTGCCCTATGCTGCCTCTAGCGTTAGATCAAGAAATTATAAGGAAGAGTGGGGACAGGAGAATAGAAGAAAAGCTGGAGAGGGTCAAAGATATTTCTAAGGAGGAAAAAAAAGTGGAACACCTAAGTCAAGATGCTGGGGCCTTTCCCTAGACAAAAAAAAATAAAATAAAATAAAAAAGACAGCATCCTGCTCGTCCTAGCATTGAAGGCACAGAACAATAGCTACCTCTGAATACCTATGATGCTTACTTTTAACTTTGTAAGATCAGCCTAGGGGAAGAAAGTTACACGCTTCCTTCCTGCTCTCTACACCTTCTTCTCTGATGCAAGTGACTGTCGTTCGTCGAACATTTCATGGACTTGTTCTTTATAACATACTTCCTCACCTGGGTCTTAGACGTCTGTTTCAACTCTCTCTCTCCCCTCACAATTCGCAAATCGTTATCCTGGGCTTTTCTAAGCTGTAAACATCCACAATGGCACCTTGGGTGGACAGGAAAGGTCGCTGGATTCCTTATTTCAGCGAAAGTCCAGAGACCATGCCTGCCACTATGCCAACCCCCATCCGGGCCCCGCCACAAACGCCCACCATTTATACACACTCCGAGGTCAGAAGACCCTCGGAGATCATTTATGTAGAAGAAGGGGTGCATCTTGTGGCTGCTGGTGCCCAGTTGATGACAATCGTGGAAAGGCGGGCGGGGGACCGCATCTGTGCCTGTGCCGAGGCGCGGAGTGGGAACAGCCTGCACGCGTCCGCTGCCGCCTGCCCCAAGATAGCTGGCAGATCCCCAACCGGGAAACGGTTGGTCCCGCGGGTGGGCAAAGGCAACACGGCGGGGTGGAAGGGGGCGCGGAGGGTGACGCTGGCGGCATAAAAGGCCTCTTTGTGCGGGACTTGGGCGTGAGGAGGAGGTGAGAATGGAGAGAGCTGAGCCGGGACCCGGAGACTGGGATTCTGGGACGCCGCTACCAGCCACTCTTCGGCGGCGCTGGGAAGATCCGGGTAGTGCCGACAGGGGGCGGTGTGGCGCTGGAGGGGTGGGGTGAAGGGCCCTAGGCTTGGTCTTCTTTGAGACCTCAGGCGAGAGATAGACACTTCGAGAAAGCAGGAGGGAACTGAGTGATTTGCCTCCCCGCCCCCTTCCCTAGGTGGCCGAGAGATCGCGCTGGTTGGAAGGGCGCAGCCCCTTGCCCCGAGCTCACTCAGCAGTCAGGGAGGCGACCGAGCGGCCCCCGAGGCGGAGCCTCCGTCCTGCCCCCGGGTACCGCTGCCCCCACCTGGGGGAGAGAGGCGGGGGCCGCGCTGCCCTCCCTCTGCGCCCCCGCCGCGTGGCTTGCGGCTTATTTTCCCAGCTGGCAAGCGTCGCGCTGCAGACAAGGGAATGCCTGTGGTGAGTTGTTTATTTTGTCGAAGTTTGCGGTGGGCCAGGGGGACTTGGGGGGCGAGCAGCAGGCGGAGGCCCGGACTATTTTGTTTAGGTCTTGGTCCACCTGTGTGGTATAAATCTGCCAGCCTCAGGGCTGCGGGGGGCCAGGGTGAGAAAACCCCAACGCTCCAAAAGGCCTCTCTTGCAGACCTAGAACCACATTTGATTCTCCACTCCTGGAATCGGCTAGATCCTAGCTGAACTACTCCCCGTACCCCTGATCATTGCTCCCCGCCCCCGCTGCATACAGGGCTGGCGCCGTAAAGGACAGTCCGTGCCTATGACCCAGGGACAGCTGGCCATAGAAGTACCTCCAGGGTACTCTTCCCCATTTCTTGAGGATAGGAGAGCTGAGTATTTGATACGAGGGGCGCTCTTGAAACTAGTGGGCACTCGTTTTGGCGACTTGTGGTGTGAAGTCCGTTCAGGCGAGTCGGGTCTGCAGAGTACCACAAACTGGGATCCAGATTGGCCGGAGTTTCCCAGACTTGAGGCTGGGTTGAAAGCGGTTGGTTCCCAAGGGAACCCAGAGGAACCCCCCAGGGCTGATGACAGTCACCACCGCGGCCCGCGTTTGCCTGGAAGAAAAGCCTAAATACATTAGCAAGCTGGTAAAGCTTTTAAGGTCTTCTCGGGAGTCAGTGGCTGGCTAATGAGAGGTTAATTTTGTTTGGAAGAGAAGGCTGAGCTGGTTTCCTGAGATAAATGGACAGGAAGCGCATTACCTCTGTGCGCTGGCAAGCGGCTCCCAAATGCTTTTTGCACCTGCCGCTTTGAGCGGTGTGATCCGCTGCAGAGCCCGCAGGGATCCTGGGGGCCGGCTGTGTACTCTCGAGTGATGAGCCCCACTCACGCCCCGGGCCCCCTCCTTCCGGGGGCGCAGCGCTCACGCCAGGCTCTGGGGTCTTCTCTCACACCCAGGTCCTGCGTGCTCCAGACTTCAGGGGGCCCCTGATCCCGTCAAGCCCCCTCCAGGATCGGAAGGGTTAAGAATGATGTAAGTACAATCCACTAGCTGCCTGCTGCTGGGCTGTCGGACTCCGGGCTATTTCAGCCCCCGCTTTGTGGACACCCTGGACTGGAGAGCAGTGAGGGGTGCCCTTACTCTAGAATGGGTTGCAGAAATCGTTATCGCGGTCAGCTTCCTAGCTCCTCTGTTCTAGGTGAGACCCTCGTGTTAGATTTCTGTAAATGGAGATAAATCAACAAGGGAATAGTTAAGACAGCATGTATAGGTTCAGGAAAAGAAACCTCTAATTCTTATTTAGAATCCATTCATGTTGCTGGCATGTGTTTTAATTCTATTCACTTGCACGTTCATACCATGGGATGCTTTGCTGTGTCCTCTAATTGTGCTGTTCTGTTCTCATCTTTCCTTCCTGAAAACAAAGATGAAGAGAGAAAGAGTACAGGTGGCAAGAAATAGGGTGGGTGTGTGAGTTGTGCAAGCTGTCACGTCATGATTTTTTTTCTTATTAAGATGTAAAACTTTTATAAGTCATTGATTTTATGGGGGGAAATCCCCAGATTTTTCTTTATAGAATCTTAAAATCCTCCTTAACTTGCAGTATTGGAGCTGGAGGAATGGATGCGCTATAAGCGACCATTCACCACGCTCTTGCTTTCCAAGCCCATTCGGAATCTTGCTAACAGTCCGAATTTACCCTGCGAGTGTATCAACTGACCTAAAGACTTGAAAACAGGAATCACCTTGAGATTTAATTGTGAAAATTAACATTTTACTCAAGCCAGCTGAACACTTATGTGGTAATAAAAAAATGAATTGTTAGCCTTATAAATCTTGAGCTTGTCAAATTTTACAACAGATGAGCAATAAAGCACCTTAAGAAAAAAATGAAGTTTTCCCTCTAAATAACAGTTCCATTTCTATTATCAGAATTTGCTGTGACTCGAGGACGCCCTCTATTGATAAAATAATTTAGAGCACTGTGTGTTTAAGGAACAGGATATGGAGGTGGGGAAGAAGGGGGAGAAATCAGAGACAGTAATGATAGCGAGAAGACCCCACCTAAACTGATTTTAATCCTTAACTTTTGGTTATGTGTTTTGAAGTATGGTTAATAAAGTGGCATACTTCTTTCATAGGGGTCGAATTAAATCTTGGGTTAAGGAAAAAGAAACATCTTACTGTCAGTCTTTGTTAGCAAAATACTTAGAAAAACTGCCCAGATTTGGTTACTTTTAAAAGATGTTTACAAGTATTTCATTAACTTCAGTTCATAGATTTATGTAGTAATTGCAAGAGTAAATTTTTGGTCTCGTAGTATTTGCTCCACAATACTATCTAAAAATCGTTACCAGATAACTCTGCCTGCAAAAAGTCATTTCTCCAGGCAACTCTGAAGCTATTATTAAGCATATTATGGATATACACAAGGTTTGGATTATATCTTGGGCAGTGAAAGGTGTGTTTACCACTCGAGTCATCATAGTATGTAATAGGTAAGTAATGAAAAGTTACAGTAAAAATAGATAGGCATCCTTCATTAGGGACCTAGTGGTTTGTACAGTTCATAATGTGTCTAATGAGTAAGCCAGAGTGATCGAAGGTTTGCCCTCAATTATCCTAGTCCATAGAGTAGCACATTGTAACGTGGGGAATAGTAACGTGCAGGTGGTTGATACGAAATTACTAATTAGAGATTATGAGTAGTGAACCAGTACAGTTGCAAACTGCAATTTGGCTATAAGTAAATTTAAAATGGCAGCCCTAAGCCCCTTGGAGGACTGGCAAAGGCAAAGACAGTGGAAGTAGCTCCTAACCTTTGAAGCCATTCTTTAGATTAGATACCACTTCACACCTACTGATAACAAATAGGAACCTATCATCAACCGCACAACATGCTTTCCTATGACAACCTTGACAACCTCTTTTCTGGCACACAATTGGGTCTTTCCCCCTCATTTTTGGATCTATCCAAGAGACAAAAGTAGAAAGTGACCTGCCATTGCATTAATATGCTAATAGACTACGAAAATCTGTGGAAAAGCCACCGAGCAACAAGAAATAATGGCATAATTACTCTACACTGCATTAAAAACTCACTATCCTCATTAATCTAATTACACTGTAACCGAACGCGTTGAAGTTCGCCCACTCTCAGACTCCTCCCTGCTGCTTTCGTGAAGGCAAATGTCAGAGGAACAATAACGCTAGAGCCTCGCACAGCTGCCAGCGAATTCCGCCGGGAGGTGGTGGGTACCTTCCCAGCCCATCCGATCTGTTCCGGACCGCAGGTCACATTCGGATTTCTAGCGCCTCTGGGTGCTAGCTTTACCAAAGGTCCGGAAAAGGCTCCGAACGCGGTTCCGCAGATGTGATTGGCTGCGAAGGGACCTGCCGCACGGCTCTGAGTAAAAGCGCCCACTTCCTCTCCGGAGCCGGAGCTGCAGCGGGAGGGACAGAGTGGGGGTGATTTAAAACATACACATACAAAACAGAAAACCTTAAGGGGAAGTTAAACCCAATCACCATTAATTAAAGGAGAAGTCAAAAGCCGGTTCTTTTGTTACGCCGACAAGAGAGTTGCCGTCGGCAGTTTCTGCAGGGCACAAGGAAACAGTAGGTCGCGGAAAGGGATGAATGGGAGAGAAGAGGAGGGAGCAGGAGAGAGGCTGGGCCCGGGCGCTGAGGACCGGACTCGCGGCCCGCGGACGCGGAACTCGAATTACAATGGCAAGCTGAGGGCGGGAGGAGGTGCGGGGGGCGGGCGCTTTGGGCCCTGCGAGTGGCGGGCTGGGCCCAGAGGACCCGCGTTTACACCCAATGGGGTTGGAGGGAGGGGCTAGGCCCGGGTTGGGGACGACGTGGATTGGCGCATGTAGAGAGGGCGGGGCGGCAGTGCGGGGCTGAGATTGATTGACCGCGGGGCCGCCGCACAGAGATATCCCGGCTGCCAGCGGCTTCTCGCTAGGGCTGGGCGCGCCTCCGGTGGGTCCACGCCCGCTGAGCCCACGCTGGCCGGGACCCGGGCGCCCGCGCTTTTGGGGCCGGGCTCGGCACTAAGCTCACGGTCTTTGTGTCTTTTCTCCCGCCCCCTCTGCCCCGCCCGCCGCCTCCGGCCGCCGCGATGCCGTTGCGCTCCGTTGCCGCCGCCGCCGCCGCCTCGCTCCGCCCGCGGCGCGCTTTTCGCTGCGGCGGTGGCGGCGGCCCGTATCCGACGCGGGCCTGAAGGAGGAAGAAGAGGAAGCGAGGTGCGTCCCCCGGTCCATGCCGCAGCCACGGCCACGAACCCGACACGGCGCCCGCGCCGCCGCCCTCGCCGGAGCCCACGAGACCTGCATGGACGGGCATGGGCTTGAGAGCAGCACCTTCCTGCGCCGCTGCCGCCGCCTCCGCTGCTGCCGCCGGGGCTGAGCAGCGCCGCCGCCCCCAGCTCTGCCCGCCGCCCCTGGCGTTGCTGCTGCTCAGCCTCGGGCTGCTCCACGCAGGTATGAGGCGCGCGCGCGCGCGAGGAAACCAGCCCCAGGGCCGAGTGCTTTGTTCCCAAACACCCCCGGTCCCGAAGGCACACGCTGGGGCAGAAGGGTGGCGTGGCGTGGTGAGACGGGAGAGGCCTCATGGGCTCCAGACCTGCACCTTTGCCGGGCTCGGGGCGCGGCGGCAGGAACACACCCGCGGGTCGTGCGGCGCGCCCAGGGCGCAGTGGAGAGGCCTCTTTTCCCTCCCTCCCCTTCCCTCTCTCCAGTTTCCCCGCCTTCGACTGGGACCGTTGATAAATCTTCCCAACAGCCGCATATCAAAGATTTAGAGGGCGGGGGCGGCAGGGGCTGAGCCCCCGGGACAAATGTTCCCGGTGCTTTATTGCTCCCTGCCTTGGTGTTTACTGAAAGCCAGGCAGGGATCAGGTTTCTGCCACCGCCGCCCCCTTCGAGGGGAGACGAGGAGCCTTGTGCTGCTTCTCTGGAGTTGGAGGTGGCGATGAGGGGAAGAAATCGCCCCAGATGTAAAGATTTTCACCGGAATTTGAAAACCTGGGGGTTAATCTCGAAGTAACTTGAACGTCTTTAAACAGGGATTTCTTTCGTATTTGCGAAAGCTGCTTTTAATTCAGCTTTCACCCTCTGGAGAAACTAGTGCTTTGTGGCTCGCCGCGTGTTTTCGGGTTCCAGGAGGGGTTGACAGATCTCAGGAGGCTTTCTGGAGGTCTGGGCTTCCCCTATGGAAGCAGGAGTGAGTTCTCTGTTCCTACCGAAGTAGGCCTGCAGACGAGCCTTCTAGCAGGTGATACTTATTTTTCTTGTGAAATAAGTTGCATTAACACAACGTTCTATGTCAGCTGCACCTCAGTAAAGCCGGGCGTGGGGAGGTGGGGGAAGATTTAGGACGTTCTTTATAAGTAAGGACCACGTCTAAGGAGTTTGTCTAAAGAACTTATTCAATGTCAGATTGAGAGATAAATTCTATTTTAATTTGAGAACAACTGAAGTATTAGATAAGTTTTTCTTTGAAACTTTTTTTGCCCTGTATTTTATGACCACAGTCTCAATGCTTTCTGATCTGGAGAATCCTGAACTGTAATGCCACCCAACTGTGGGGAGTAGTAGTTATTTATTAAGTCATAGCAGCCTTGCTAAAAATCTGGGAGGTCTTTTAAGTAATGGGAAAAAAAATGTGGTATTTGAGACTTAATTTACTTTTCGTAACTTTGCATTGTGGTGAAACAGCTGCGTTTTAACACTCGGAGAAACATAGGGTGTGATAGTAAGTCTTATAGTGATTAAGGCTTTAAAAAACGAGTGACTTTAGAATCTTAGTAATGTCAACCTGTTTATGGTCACATGGAAATTTTTAATCATATGTCAAAAGATACATTCAGAAGTGTTTTGTGTGAGGAATGTCTTCATAATGTCAAGGTGTATGTTTCTTGAAATGGAAATTGAATTATTCGGTAGGACTGTCCCTCATGACTGCTTGGATATCATTTCCTTTCATTGTCAGAGGTTTCTAACACAAAATTGGAATGTGGTCCTTGAAGATTTCTTTTTTGGCCAGTAATAAAAAACTTAAGTTGTTTTAATGTTTAATGTAAGGTATCTTATTTCAAGAACTTGGGATGTGAAACTCCTCTCAGTTTCTGCTTGTGTCTTCACTAAAGTCACCATTGGATTTTACCTAGAGTTTCCGCGGTGAATAAAGTCACCATTGGATTTTACCTTGAGTTTCTGTGGTGAATGATATCTGTGGACAACTTAGAGTGGAATGATTAATTTGGTTACAGAAAAAAAGGGCTCCTTTTTGAAAGTTTTCTTTAAAGAGTGTTGATATTGAAATGCAGGGATTGTTTCTCCTCAGAGAGCCTAGTGGAGTGCTCTTTGCAGATGGGCTAGCATATGTTTTATGCCTGGATCCATATAATTTGCCTCAGCACCCCCATATGGCCCTGCATTTCACTTAATTTAGCTTCAGCGTATCTTATTTCTTTTATTATAAACTGGCGATTGTGCTGCAAATTCACACATGCAGTCCTGGCATCAAGGAAATGGTCTTGAATGGTGAGGTCTTTGAATCATTAACGAAAGCTATAGACCCACAAATCCTTTAGCACTTTCATTAACTGGAATGAAAACACTATTACACCAATCATAGATGATCTGACTTGAAAAATGGAGACATCTGTAACAGCAGATCTTGTTTTCTGCCCTAGGAAATGAAAAATACTGCCCCACACCCCACCCCACCTCCACTTTAAGCAAACCTCTACAATTACTGAATGGAGATGCAATATGGGAGTTACTTGCTTACTCATACTCTTCATGGCTCTGTTGGCTACATCCTTGAGATTGTTGCTGCTCTGCATTGTCTTGTCATCTTGACAGGAAGCTTACTTTACCGCCTGTAACAGGCAAAGTGTGCACTGTCATTATAAATTCATGAAGCCTGGATATTTCTGGGTGTATGCTGCAAATTAGTCATTATATAGGAGCCTGTGATGGGGCTGAAACTGCTGACCCAGATGCACTTTCTAGTTAGCCCTCCTCTTTTCCCATCATCTCCATTTGAAAAGGCTGTTAGAAAACTCATCACACAAAAGAAATACCGGGCATTCTGTTTGCGACATTTCTCAAAAGAACCTGCACCTGCCTGCTAGGAAACAGGGAGGGGGGAAGAGGACAAGGAAGGAAAAAGGAGGTGGGAATCTATATTCTGCTTCTCTTCCAAACCTTTACATCTGCATCTCATGCTCTTCTTACTTTGGATATTTTATGACTATTTAAAATAATTATAAGTAAATGTATGCTCGGATAGATTTTATAGACCATAAAAAGAACAAATAGGCATTCCAAGTTTAGCGGAAAGTTCCTGTACTGTCATTTATTCATAGTCTAGGAGCTGTTCATTACTAACTGATCTTGGCCCAGTTTTCATTTCTTTGCTTTCTGCTTGCTGTGAAATCTTATTTAAAAAGAAAAAGAAATAATTGATAGAATAGTTAAGTCCTTTTTTTAAGCTATCAGCTATTATTGTGAGAATCAGGAATTTAGAGGAGCTGTGATCTGAGGAAGGAAAAGGAGATTTGAGGAAAGGCACTTTATCCAGCGCTTCGTTCCAGCTATTTATGATCCAGCCGTGACAGGGCCTTTAATATCTCTTTGTCTTGATTTTTCCAATATGTAAAATGGTTTTAATGCATTTGAGGTTTTGGTTGGTTTTGGTTTTTTGAGTCCAACAGTTGAAAATGACGATCTACTTTGAGAGAGGAATTCTGAAAATATAGGAGCTACTTTTGTCAACTCTAGAATGAGCCAACATGAGATAGGCCAAACACATGACGGTGTTTTGGTGATTTTTTTTTAAAGTGTGATTTATTGTTACCTGAGGTCCATAGCCCCAAAACAGTAATTTTTTTTTTTTTAACCCAGATTAGAGTACCCAATCTAGACTACATTTTCCCCTTCTTGGTCTTTGAAATGTAAAAATAGTGGGGGAGGTAGCTTGAGAGGTTGTTCATCCCCCGGTTTTTTCTGCTGAACTCAAGCCAGAAACAGAGATTACAGGTTATTCCATTCATGTTTAAAAGCACCATAATACTGAAAAGATTATAAAGTATTTTTCTAAAATGATACTAGAGTTAAAGTCTTCATCAGATGAAGTCCTAAATCTTTTTTTTTAAGATTTTATTTATTTATTTGACAGAGATCACAAGTAGGCAGAGGGACAGGCAGAGAGAGAGAGGGTGAAGCAGGCTCCCT
The DNA here is from genome assembly GCA_028533885.1 of Nasua narica. Taxonomy (NCBI): domain Eukaryota; kingdom Metazoa; phylum Chordata; class Mammalia; order Carnivora; family Procyonidae; genus Nasua; species Nasua narica. The sequence goes on from CM052809.1 coordinate 68,169,183, forward strand.
GCTGAGCAGAGAGCACGATGTGGGGCTCAATCCCAGGACCCTGAGATCATGACCTGAGCCGAAGGCAGAGGCTTTAACCCACTGAGCCACCCAGGCACCCCTGAAGTCCTAAATCTTGATACTATCCTGAAGTTTATGTCCACATCTTAAAATAATTATATATTTAATAATACTCTTGATTTTTTTTCCTTATCTAGAATAGGAATTATAAAATATTTTATGCCTGGAGAAAAATCACAAAAACAACCTCCTCTCATTTCTGAGCTGAGGAGTCTAAGACTTGAAAGTATTGAAACTTTCTCCAGTTTAGAGACTTCAAAAGAATGTTTAAGTAACACAAGTACATATTAAGATTAGTTTCTATAGGGCTCCTGGGTGGCTCAGTGGGTTAAAGCCTCTGCCTTGGGCTCAGGTCATGATCTCAGGGTCCTGGGATCAAGCCCCACATCGGGCTCTCTGCTCAGCAGGGAGCCTGCTTCCCCCTCTCTCTCTCTCTGCCTGCCTCTCTGCGTACTTTTGATCTCTCTCTCTCTGTCAAATGAATAAATAAAATCTTTAAAAAAAATTAGTTTCTGTAAAACTTAAGGTGGATGTTTAGGAAACGTATTTTCCTTTTCAGTAATTCTAGCATTCCCAGTGTATGGATCATAATATAAAACTGATTGGCACACACAACTGACCTAGTATTGGCAATTCTTGCATCTTTTTATGGTTTGAGAGGTTTTTAATTTCTTAAAAAAGATTTTATTTATTTTTTTGAGTGAGTGTGTGTGCATGCAGTGGGGCCTCAGCAGCGGGGAGTTGGGGGTGGGCGGGCAGGAGGAGCAGAGGAAGAGGGACTACCAGACTCCACACTGAGCCGGGCATGGGGCTCAATTCCAAGATGATGGGATCCTTACCTGAGTTGAAATCTAGATTTGGGAGTTCAACCAGCTGAGCCACCCAGGTGCCCCTTAATTTTTTTATATGACAAGCTAGTGGCGAAACATAATTTGAAAATTGACTTTTTTAAAAAGTAAGGCAATCGGAGTTGGGGTTTTTTTATTCATTTTATTTAGCTTTTCTCAAATCTTTAGGTGTATCTGAACTGTCGACTTAAGGAAAGTCATATAATATACTCTTAAGAATTCTGTGTGCTGTAGTTCTCTCGTTTTCTTTCTCATAACTGTCCATGTTATGGACATCTCATAACTCATCAACTATCCATGCAGCATGATTTCGATTTGGTGTCCTTTTTAATTCACTGGAACTTTCCTGATGAGCTGCTTGGGATCTGGGATCTAGTGGTGATGAATGTTAAGGGAGAAGTAAATACACAGCTTGCTTCAAAGAGTCACTTTATTTTTTTTAAGAGAACAGTTAGATTTCATAGCATCTAGGAGATTGTCAGTTTATATACAGTTTGTTAATAAACACCCCTAAGGAAATGCAGAATAACTTAGTACCTGGGTTTTTTCTTGTTACCATATAGCTGTACTAGAATCAGGTAAAGGGGTTTTAACTACTCATGCTATAATTCAGGTGTCCCTGCCTGAGGTGTGGAGCCTTAATTGTGGTTTTGTCCACAGACCCCATGCTTTCCAAAGCAAGTGACTTATGCCCTTTACAAAATCAAAACAAAGCTCACATCTTTGGCTTGGCCTTAGAGCAAAGGAATCTTTCTCAAAATCTGTAAATAATATCAGGGTTGATAAGGTACTCTATTTAGCCATTCCTTTATAATTTTAACATGAGAGTACAGGGCTAGCCTCATGTTCACTCACAGTGGCTCATGATTTCAAGTTTTAAGGTAACTAATTGAATGCAGTCTTTCTCCCTGTGGTTGAATTTGTGAGAGACACAGAAGCACAATGCAACCCTACTTCTGAAGGCCTTCTTAAAATAGGAGGATACAAAATAGAACAGTTTCCAAAGGAGAATGTCTCATGTAGCTCAGGAAGTTATGAAGCATTCAAAAAAATGTTGAGTCTTATCTTCTTTCTCATAGGTGACTGCCAACAGCCGGCCCAATGTCGAATCCAGAAATGTACCACGGACTTTGTGTCCCTGACTTCGCACCTGAACTCTGCCATTGACGGCTTTGACTCTGAGTTTTGCAAGGCTCTGCGTGCCTATGCTGGCTGCACCCAGCGAACTTCAAAAGCCTGCCGTGGTAACCTGGTATACCATTCTGCTGTGTTGGGTATCAGTGACCTCATGAGCCAGAGGAACTGTTCTAAGGATGGACCCACATCCTCTACCAACCCTGAAGTGACCCATGACCCTTGTAACTATCACAGCCACGTAGGAGCCAGAGAACATGGGGGAGGGGATCTGAACCCTCCTAGTTACCTTTTTTGTGGCTTGTTCGGAGATCCTCACCTTAGAACTTTCAAGGATCACTTTCAGACGTGCAAAGTGGAAGGAGCCTGGCCACTCATAGATAATAATTATCTTTCAGTTCAAGTGACGAATGTGCCTGTGGTCCCTGGATCCAGTGCTACTGCTACAAATAAAGTAAGTGTACTTTTTTCCTTCTGACTTATAAATTCCAGGTGTTTGATTCCTAAGACATTTTTTTTCTTCAATTTTTGAAGTATGATACAGAAGACCCGGTTTAAAAGGAACTTTTTCTTGTTCTTGGCAAGCAATTAACAGGGTGAATGGAGGATTAAATGAAAATTATTTAGTAAAGGATTTCTCCCTGCAATCCTAGGGCTTATGTAAAATTTGGGTCTAAGTTTAAGCAGGGATAAGAAAAATTAAACACAAGTTGAGTTTCTATGAAAAGACAGCTGGTTTAATGGAAAAATGGATGCTTTTTTTTCTGTTATGTCTTTTTTGAGTGTGACTCTTGTGACTTTGGTTTCTAAATCCGTATTCCGACTTTTCAGATGACTTAAGTGGGTGTTCGGGGTAAAGAAAGCTCTGAAACCTGGGGCAATAGCCCATCAGGAAACATAATTTATCGGAAATTTGGAAACTGTAGTAAAATACAATGGCTATAGGCCAGCTTGCTAGTGGCAGACCCACAATTGTATTTTCGTTATTGACCTTGTCGTGACTAAGCAATTTTAGAATTGGATATTGTAGAGCAGTGATGTATAACCTGTATGTAATCTCAGGGTAACATTTAATGAAGATGCTGAGGGGGAAACTGACAAATTAAGTTCAGCTAATACTGCCCTTCTGTGTTCTTGTTTGTTTTTTTAAAGAAACTGATACTTATAGAGTTCATTTAAACAAGTTTAAGGCACCAGTGTCACTACAAGTGGGTGACGAGCTAGGAACAAGGTTCCCAGTTGCCAGTGAGTGCTAATTGAGTCATTAGTAAGTAAACGTAGAGGTCAGAAAAGGTTTTCCAGAAAAAAAGACTGTCCCAGGTAACCAGCTCCTTCCCAGTCTCCCCTAATCACAAAAATCACACAGACTATTTCATCCTGCTCAATTTCCTTTATTCATCAGTAGATTTAGACTAAAATGTAATTGACAAGGATCAAGCTTTTGTAATATTTATGACTGTTCTTTGACTCCAGGACACCCTCCCTTGCCTCCAAACATGTGTGGCATATTTTTTAAGTGAATTTAAATTATTTTACTTGGCATTTTGAGGAGGTAATTTTATAGCACCTCTGGAGATACATAGACACACCCAGGGGTGTCACAAATCTAAGATTAGAAGTCATTGCTCTGAACAAAGAAGTCAGTTACATTAGTCCAGACATCTTAGGGGAACTCAAAAATATTTACACTTCAACTCCCAATAAAAGCCTAGGCTTGCCTTTCCAAATCCTACATCTCAAATAAACCTTCTCTCTGCTGGTTTTTATAAGTATGTAAATAATTTTTCCTATCTGTATATTAAAATACGTGTTGGCTGTAAGTTATGGTAGAAAGTTACACAATTATGAAGTTATAAGATAAACCATGGCCAAAATCCATCATTGCTGCAGCGTCTTAGGGCATAAAATCTGGGAATAGTCTTGGGAAAAAACGTGAGACCAAAAATTCAAAAAGGCAATTCCACTGGGAATGGAGAAAGTCACAGTTACCTACATCCATGGTGTAGGTAACTGCGGGCTTGGAGGGCCGTCAGCAGTACTTTGGAGATGAGCAGGTGCTTTGTGCAAGGGAAAATACTGGTTCTTTTCACAAGCCCTAAATTTAATTTTCCCTGCCTTCCATCCAGTCACGTGTCACATTTCCTTGTTAATCAGCCTTTCAAAATTCTGTACTTTTTACTGATCATGTTGTAATTAATTTGGGGACAACCAGTTACCCTTTGAGTATTGATACTCTATAAATGAAACAATTGACACTGAAGTACTTTAGGTCGGGGTCCATATCAGTTGTGATCAGGTCTACCATCGTTTTTAGCAAATGAGTAAGTACAGCTTTCTTTTCTCCCGAAGTATGATAAGGATCCAAAGTTGTGCCCTTTCCAAAACAGATGTGGGAGGCAGGCTGTCCTCTGACTTAAATTCCAGCAGACAGTGAGAATACTTGGTCTTTAAGTGCACTGTTGGAAAGTAGTTCCCACGTCTGGTGACCATGCTGTTCAGGAGCAGATGACTTTATGGCTTTACCACCTCTGATAGCTGTGGGGTTTTTTCCCTTCTATTTTTTGCAACTCTCTCCAAAGCACCCAAAAGCATCTAGAAGGTTACTGCTAAACACCTATCTCAGTGCTGGTATGACCTGTGCTGGTGAAACACAACTAAAGGCCTAAAATTTTGCACTGCAATTTCCTTTTACCTACCCAGGGCCAAAATGAAACCTTTTAAAAATTGTAAAAATTGTAAAAAAAATTGCATCTGCGTTCATAGGGGTCATTTCTTAGCTAAGCCTTTTCCTTTCTGCAGCAGAGCAGGCAGCCAGTTTAGGGCAGCTAGACCTGCAGCACTCAGCAATGCGGCCTTAGCTCCGGCTCGTCTGCTTTCTGTCCCCCGGCCCCAGGAACCTTAGTGTGCTGTGGTGCATACAGGTACGCATCCTCAAGGCCGGTCGAGCTGTTAGCCCTCCACCAGCCTGTCTGGCTCCCTCTCTTCACAGGAGTCTTGTGCGGTGGCCACTTGGCCAGGTGGGTGTGCTCCTAAAGGGGAGGCCAGGACTAGCTTTCTGTTTCGTCAGGGGCTGCGGGGCTTTCTCGCACACCTGCAGGCCTCGGCTGAGATCCACACCACCTCTGGGCCATCTTCCCCACCTGTGGCTGTGAGCGGCGGCCTCAGGCCTGCAGGCCCTGGAGAAGAGAGATGAGAGGGACAGGCTTAGCACTGGCGGAGTTGGCCAAATAGGAAAGAGAAGCAGTTTTGGGGGAGGAGGAGGAAACTATTTAAGTTCCAAAGAGGACACGTGTACCTAGCTCTCCTGGGCCTCAGGTAACGAGGCTAGATCACCTGTGCAGATGGTTGTCTTCTGTTCCACCTCTTGGACGTTCCCTTTGCCAGTCCCTTCATCTCCTGTGTTTCTATGTCTTTCTATTTAAATGGACTCAGTAAGGGTTTGTATATGCTGTGATTACAGAAAGTGATTGAGGAGTGAACTATCCTTTAAGATTCTATCCTTTACAGGTACATGCCTAGCGGCGTGCCAGTCTCTCAGGTACATTAAAATGATTCTTTTTCCAAAAAATTTCAGGAATGCATTTACTGTACACCCAAACAATCGAATACTTTTTAAACTTTTTACAAGTACTTTGGGTCCCTTTGGCTTATTTCTCTATTTGTTTTAATGTAATCGTGTCCTTTTCCATCACTCCAGCTTTGTCATCCTGTCATTCAGTCTCTGTTAAACAAAATGATGAGTAGGAGGGGAGGTAGGGGTTGACAGCAGGTTCCTTTATAGATCTGCTACAGAAATTTCCATGCTTCCTCCTTGAGTGAGAAAAGTGGTTTACTGTCTAGTGTTTGCATTTGGGAAAGAGGTGTGTTGTTGTTTGTCTTCACTGGGCCAGGTGACTTCAGGCCAGGTGGGTGAGCTCTCCGACGCGCCTCTCGTGTTCCTGCTGTGGCTCTGGGCTCCCAGCTCCTGGTAATCCCATGGGCAGTAGCCCCAGCGCCTATCCAAAGCATGGGAAGAGGGCCAGGCCCGGCAGTTAGCTATTTTTTAAAGTCCCTCAATCCCAGATTCCAGCTACTTTCTGGGAAATGCCTGAAAATTATTATAATTATCCCTCAATCCCAGATTCCAGCTACTTTCTGGGAAATGCTTGATAACTTGGACTGGCTGATGATACTAGAGATGATCTAAGGGAGACAAGAACAGCTCGTTCCTGCTGTCTCCTTCCTTCAAACTGTGTAACCCAAGGTGTTCCCTCGTGACAAAACATCCTCCTTTGTTGGGGTCCTAGAGCCTGAGTTGAGTCCTCTCCTCTTTTCTGATACGCCTTTGAATGTAGCTGCTGTTTCCCAGTGGGAAATAGGCATGTTAACGAGTGTTCTGGATCCGTTCTCTGTTGGTTACAACAGCAGAGCCAGAGGTGCCTGCATTTCAAAGGCTTTCAACTGTCATTCTAAGCAATCTCTGGATCAAGTTGGAGAAACCAACCTCTTTCAACCCCAGGCTTGGTGCATTTTCTTTGTGACCAAGTTTTCGTCCCTCACTATGTTTTTAGTATCCTTATGGAGATAGCCTGAGCTACACAATTAGTGATCATTCTTATTTTTATCAACTAAAAAAAGACAGTGCCTCATCCTCCCAAAAGCAGATTGCTGTATTGTGAATGTATGGACACTGGTCTTGCATGCTGATTGTTACAGCGGGGAGAGTGGCATTTTCTTGGAGAATATAGAGCCCTTTCTTTCTGGAGATCACAAGCCTTCTTGCAAATACATTGCAACTAACTTTTTAAAGACTGAAATTGCTTTCTCTTATTATGATTATCTGTTATGTAGGAAATCCTTGCCACCTCTTTACAATAGTTCCTTGTTTTGGTCCTCGTTTTTGCGAAAATAGGTACCAGAAAAAAGAGACCGATTGAGGCATATTGGGGAACAGATGGGGAAGAAGGTTGCAGTTGTAGCTTCCTGCTCAGTGTAGCCGTTTCTCTGATAAAAACGTATGAATAACTCAGCGCTGCATTGGAACCACTGCGCACCACGGGGGCCCCCTGGGCGGGGGGAGCCGGTGAGGGACATACAGAGGTGATCGGTGACTCAGTCTCAATCGAAGCACATAACATACCTGTAGCAGTCGGTGGAGCATTGTGGGGTTTGTGTATAAAACTAGTCATTCAGGGTTTCTTTTTAGAACATTGGTAGGCTAGTTCTAGGTGTTCCTACCTAGCAAGTTGTCACAGGTGTCAAGAAGGGCTAGAGAGATGGGCTGATGGAGCCAGGGCGTATCTCTCCCCTGCTCTCAGTCCCAGTTCACAGTTTTTACTCTGAGAATTTGGTATGGTCTCCCTTTCCACCTACCACAGTAAAGGTAGCCCCTCACACTTGGATTTCCTTATTCCCAGCAGGGTCTAGAACCCTGGCTGCCATTTTTTAAAGGTTGTTGGTCTTTAATACCAAAAGTTCTCTAGAATTAGACTGTCAGTCTCCAATTCTTAAATTCATTTTTCTGGGTCCTATCTCATTTCTTTTTTTAAACTTATTTGAGAGAGAGAGAGAGATAAGTAGGCAGAGAGGCAGGCGGGGGGGGGGGGGGATGGAGGCCCCCCGCTGAGCAGAGCGCCCCATGTGGGGCTTCATCCCAGGACCCTGAGATCATGACCTGAGCCAAAGGCAGAGGCTTTAACCCACTGAGCCACCCAGGTGCCCCTAATCTCATTTTTAAAACCCATGAAAGCATATTATCAATGACCTCCTCCTCCCTGAACTTAATTTATTATAGAAAGAATATTGAAACTGTAAAGAATAGTTTTTAGAAGAGCAGAAGTCAGCTCTAATTCGAGGTGGTAATGTTCTTACTTTGTCCTTTCCTGTTTCCTGCATAGCTCGTATTTGTATTGGATTATAAGGTTTTAGGCCCAGGAACTACTCAACTTTGTTTCATACAGGCTCAACAAATTTTCTGGAGGTAAAAGGATTTCCAAGTATGAGGGAGGGGAAGGGCTGACAGAAAAAGGAGGAGAAATTATTAGCTGTGTGATATATCCAGAAGTGTGAAAGATCATTTCATAAGATAAATGGGCCTACCCTTGATTATTGTTTATGCTGTACTTGTCCTTTTTTTTTTTTTTTTTTCTTTTAGATTTTATTATTTCTTTGAGAGCAGGAGAGAGAGAACAATGAGCATGCATGCATGCATCAGCGGGAGGGAGGGTATGGGGTGGGGGGGGTGTGTACAGAGGTGAGCAGACTCCCCACTGACCAAGGAGCCCAATGTGGGGCTCTATCTTAGGACCCCGGGACCATGATGTGAGCTGAGCCTAAGGCAGACGCTCAACTGACTGAGCCGTAGAGGCGTCCCTGTGCTGTACTTTCTGTACAGGCTCCATATCATCGTGTCCATACGCATGTACATCCTCTGGGTAGTGATCTTTCACCATCTTAATTCTCTAGAATGAAGAGACTTAAAGATGTTAGTAGAAACCATTTAAAATCGTATAAAGTTTATATCTGCGTATCTACTGAGTCCTGTATTTTGAATCATCCTTCACTGTGCCCCTCCCTCTGTCCCGGCTGTGGTTTAGGGGGAGGAGGAGACTTTTCAAAATATCCCCCATTTGTAAATGAAAATAACCCAACTGCTGCCCAAGCCAGGCCAGATTCCATCGCTGTGCTGGGGCCTCTGCTGCTTTTAAACAGAGCCACACTCCTCCACATTTGAAAGCAGAGGCACAGGCCAAGTCTGATACACAGCTGCGAGTTAGAACTTCTTTCACTGTCGCATTTCCCAGTGTCTGTCTCTGCCCTGTTACATTTTGAGTCAAAATGTTGAGAGGAAGGGGCGAGAAGGAAACCTTGGATAGTTGGTACTTTTCTGTTGGCTTCAATTAATACTAACCAGTTTCTGCCCATGTGGAATGTGGCGCGTCAAAAGTTATCTACAGTAGTGAACAATGCAAAATCTACCTTCCCCACTCTGTCTTTATTTGTTTTGACTGCAGTAGAACTTGCTCTTCCAGTGTTTTGAATTTTGTGTTCTCGTGGGTGGGGTAACGTAAGGACTTTTTAAACTGCTCAACTTGTGATAACCGACAAGAACAGTAACACGCATCCAAGATCCAGACTTGAACTACGGGCTTGCAGTAAAAACACAGCCGTGTTGCTTGTAGGAGCAGCTTTCGGTGAAACTGGGTCTGTGGCGAGAGGAGTTCTTTGTGTCCTAGTTAGCTGGTTGTTTTAAGAGTGGGAGCCAAAAGAATGTTTGGCTAATTCTGGTGGGGTTCTGTGAGTGTTAGAACAGTCTGTATACGGTGGGCAGATTGATAGGATGGCATTTAAACCCTAAAGTCTCTTCTACTCTGCGTTTGCTTCTGAAATGTAGGGGGTCAGGGTGGAATCTCTCTAACTAAAGGCGAGGGAGAGTGTGTCCCTGTGTCCCCCTTTGCCCTTCTGTGCTGTTGCTGTCTTCCTCTTTCCCTGCCTCAGGCCTGTGGAGACAGGGTATTGTTTTGTAGCATTTCAGTTAACTGGCTTCTTGAAATAGAGGGTCATCGCCTCTAACCACCTTTTGTGAATGGGCTTTTCTTTCTTTTTTTAAAGTCCTAGGAACTTGAAATTGAACCTAGAAGTGGTAGAGTGTAAGCGTATTGTAAAGACCTTCAAGCCCTTTTACTGTTTAAATCACCTCTCAAAACTGAAAAATGATTAGAGGCCGTGATTTCCTAATCCCCATTGCTTCGAGCAACAGCTGTGCTGAACCAAGGCCTAAAGCTAGTTGCCAGAGGTTCCCCCCTAGGGCCTCAGGATCCTTGGCCCCCCTCCCCCTATGAGAAAGGGAGATTCCCTGAAGGCAAGAAATGTCAGGGCAGTTACTGCCTCCAGCCCTCGCTCTCACCTTTCCCAGTACTTCCGGCCTCTTGTCTGAAGCGCAGTGACAGCTGAGGCCTGGAATACTGTCCACACAGGCCTAACTTCCCATCTAGAAGCTTCGGGACTTCCTCCTACACTTGCTGGCCTCCTCATAATGCAAAGTCTGAACACAGCAAACAGTCACATTCCATGTTGAGTCCTCTGAGTGGCTAAGACTCGAGGCCTTTCCTCCTCATGCCCAGCGCAGCATGGTTCTGGTCTGTACAAGGAACCTGGCTCAATTTCACTGTCTCGGAGCCTATTTATACCTCCAGCCTTCCTTGCTGTAAGTGTACAGAAATTACTCTTTGGAAGTCGGCATTTTTGTGCCTCTTTAATGTATCCTTCCTGGGCCTGCTTCCCTTTCACTCTCGCATATTCTTTCCCACCCCTGAGCTTAATGCTTCTCCCCTGGACCACCCTAGCAGCCTCAGCTGTGGGTGTCCTTTGCCTCTGCTTTGGTTTCTTCTTTCTCTGGCTGCTGCCAAGGAGCCCTCTAGCAGCCAAGGCAGCCCTTGTTCCTGCATGTATTACCTGGGGCAACACTGAAGAATAAATAAGGCTGATCCATTACATTTCTCTGGAATCCTGGACGTGCTCCTAGAACAGAGCTCTGTGCAGAGAGATTCTGAGGGTACAGCAACCTACTTTGAGACCTTTTTTGAAGGTAGCAGGCCCTTAAGCACTCATTCCAGCCCTAAGAGGAATCTAGGGTAAGATTTTTTCATCTACTGCCCTCCCCTGTCAACATGTACTATCTTTGTGTTAGCATTTAACAAAATAAGTTTTTCTAGGTGTGAAGGTCAGCCTTCCTGTAGGTGGATACTTGATATATACGTTAAGTGGTAATTGTAAAATTACATTTCAGTTAGTAACCATCTCAACATTTTCCCTAAGTACTGTGTGTAAATGCTATTTTTTTTAATTCAACTACTCTTCACAATGTTACATTAGTTTCAGATGTACGACATAGTTATTGAACAATTCCGTACATCGTAAAATGCTCACCACAGTAAGGGTAATCACTATCTGTAACTATACAGTGTTGTTAGTCTTACTGAGTGTATTGCCTTTGTTGTACTTTTCATCTCCAGGAGTTATTTTGTAACTGGAAGTTTGTACTTCTTAATCCCCTTTATCTCTTTCCTCCGGCCACCCCCACCCCACTCCCCCCACCACCAGTTTAGTCTCTGGATTATGTTTTCTAGATTCCACATATAAATGAAATTATATGGTATCTCTTTACCTGATGTACTTAGTGTAATATCTTTTACGTCCATCCATGTTCTTGCAGATGGCAACACCTTATGTGTGTTTATCCATTCTACTTCATCGGTTCTACTTTCAGTAGATACTTAGGTTGCTTCCATATTTTGTTGATTGTAAATAATGCTGCGATAAACCTAGGGACACATGTATCTCTTAGAGTTCGTTTTCGTTTTCTTTGGTAAAAGAGCCGTGGAATTACTGGGTTGTAGGATATTTGTTTTTGAATTTTTGAGGAACTTCCGTGCTGTTTTCCATAGTAGCTCTGGAAAGTGGCTGCTCCAGTTCACATTCCCAACAGTTTCCTTTTCTCTACACTGTCACCAGTATTTATTTCTTATCTTTTTGATAGTCGCCTTTCTGACTGGTGGGAGGTAATCTCTCATTGTGGTTTTCATTTGCATTTACCAGATGATTCGTGATATTGAACATCTTTTCACATGTCTGTTTGCCATCTCTAGGTCTTCTCGGGAAAAATACCTATTCAGGTCCTCTGCCCATATTTTTTCTTACAAATTATTGTTTAAATTCTAGTTAGTTAACAGAGTATAATATTGGTTTTAGGAGAAATCAGTAATTCATCATTTACATATAACACCCAGTGCTCATCACAAGTCCTGTTGTTAATACCCATCATCTGGGGACACCTGGATGGCTCAGTCAGTTAAGCGTCTGCCTTTGGCTCAGGTCCAGCATCCTGGGATCCAGTCCCTTGAAGTTGGGCTCCTTGCTAGGCAGGGAGCCTGCTTCTCCCTCTGCCTGCCTCTCCCCTTGGTTGTGCTTGCATGCTCTCTCTCTGACAAAATCTTAAAAAAAAAAAAAAAAATACCCATCATCTGTCTAGCTCATCCACACCCACTCCCCTCGATTAACCCTTATTCTGTTCCCTATCGTTAAGAGTCTCTTAGGATTTGCCTCCCCCTTCTCCTTTTTTCCCCCTTCCCACCCATTCACATGTTTTTCTTAAATTCCATTTATGAGTGAAATCATATGATAGTTGTCTTCCTCTGACTTATTTTCCTTAGCGTACCACATTCCATCTCCATCCACATTGCTGCAGATGGCAAGATTTCATTCTTTTTGTTGGCTGAGTAATAAATCCAATGTATACATATATACCACATCCTTCTTTATCCATTCATTGGTCGATGGACACTTGGGCTATTTCCATAATTTGGCTGTTGTTGATAATGGTACTATCAACCTTGGGGTGCATGTACCGCCCTTTGAATCTGTATTTTTAAATCCTTTCCTCTGCCCATTTAATTGGATTTATTTTGGTGTCCTTTATGGATCTTGAAAATTACTCTCTTGCCAGGTATATCATTTGCAAATATCTTCTCCCATTGGATTGCCGGTTTTTTTTGTTGTTGGTTACCTTCACTGTGCAAAACTTTCTTAGTTTGATGTAGTCCCAGTAGTTTATTTTTGCTTTTGTTTTCCTTGTCTGAGGAGACAGAGAAAATTGTTAAGTTCAGTGTACAAGAGCTTATTGTCTGTGTTTTCTTCTAAAAGTTATATGGTTTCCAGTCTCACATTTAGGCCTTTAATCCATTTTGATTTTATCTTTACAGTGTAAGAAAGTGGTTTACTTTTCCCAACACCATTTAGTGGAGAGACTCTTATCTCCATTGTATGTTCTTGTTCTCCTTTGTCACAGATGAACGGGCCATATAAGCAGGAGTTTTTTCCTGGCTATTTTGTACCACATGTGTGTCTTTTTGTCCCAGTACCTTACTATTTTGATTACTACAGCTTTGTACTAAAGTTGAAATCAGGGATTGTGATGCCTCCAGCTTTGTTCATCTTAAGATTGCTTTAGCTATCCAGGGTCTTTGGGAATTTCATACAGACTTTAGGATTATTTATTGTAGTTCTTGGAAAAATGCTATTGGCATTTTGATGGAGATTACATTTAATTCGTAGACTGCTTTGGGGTAGTGTGGACATTTTAACAGTATTCTTCCAGGCCATGAGCATGTCATGTGTATCTTAATTATTTATACCTCTATTTATTTGTGCCTTAAATTTCTTTTATCATTGTTTTACAGTTTTCAGGGTAGAGGTGTGTCACCTAGTCAGTTAAATGTGTTCCTAGGATGTTTTATTCATTTTGATGCAATTATAAATGGGGTAGTTTTCTTACTCTGTAATAGCTTCTTAGTAGTATATAGAAAGGCAACAGATTATTAATTTTGGGTCCTGTAACTTTACTGGATTGATTTCTTCTAATAGGTTTTTTGATGAGGTGGTATTAGTGTCCTCTGCAAATAGTGACTGTTTTACCTACTCATTATCAATTCGGAATGATTCCTTTTTCTTGTCTGATTGCTGTGGCAAAAGTAGACATCTTTATTTTATTCCTGATCTGAGAGGAAATTGACCATCTGAGGTAAAGATGAGATGTTTTAGACCTAGAGATAGACCATGTGAATTTTTTCTTTAGAAGCACATACCCTTACTGGAGTAGTTTATTTTTGGTCGCACTTGGGGACTTAATGTAGAGGCTGGATGCCACTGACCTGTGTAAGAGTAGAAGGGGCTGTGAGCGGGGTTCTCTTAGCCTCCCAGAGGTGCCTATTTTTTCAACCTATAATTGCAGCTGGAGGATCTGATGCAGTAGACATGTCAGCTAAGTATATGGAAAAAAATCATTTTAGCTTTTTTTAACCACAAGCAAAATTTTAACCAGCTACTTATCAAAATTGTGTTTCCCTCTGTTCCAACCTAATTTCTGTGACTATTTCAGGTTACTTTGTTGGCCTGTTTTAATTCAAGAGCTATGGGTCCCGTGATCTGGGAGTCCAGCTCTCGAATTGGAGGATTCTGGTGAATCCTCAGGTTCATATCGACCTGCACATGCAGCACCAGGTAGCCTGACTACACAGTGATAAGTGTACAGCCTTCGGGGAATTCTACTGTTTGAAAACCTATGCCCAGCACTTTGCAAAGCTGCCGAGCCTAGGGAAGCTACATCTGTCTCTTGGCAAAGCGGTGCCTGGGTTTTCCGTCCTTGGCTACCTTGTTTTCCTTAATGCATTTTCTTTTCATGGTGGAAAGGAGAGGCAGGTGCCTCTAAACTTTGGTTGTTTTTTTTTCACAACAGACCTCAGATCCTTCTATTGTACAGGGAAAGGTTGATTTGTAGCTGCTATCTCTGTCTTCCTAATAGACCTTGTGGGGGTGGTAAAGATCTCAGGGAGTGAAACATTAAAAATGAATGAGGAGAACTAGAGTAATTTGTCTGAGGTAGGGGTTGAGAGGGACTTGGTGGGAGAGGTTTAACAAAAGGCATTGATGTTTTAAATGCACAGAAATGCCATCCATCAATAATAAATGGTGTGGCATAGAATAGATGTGCCAAAGTGAGTTATTACAGCATATGGATCAGTTCACGGAAGGGGAAAGGAAGCAGCATGGCTGATGTTTCTAAATTATCTGTTAGAAAGCATTACAACACAGTTTTGAATATCCTGTTTTGCTGTCAGAGTTTAAATAGATAACATTTCGAATTTCCAAAAATTCTAATTTTTTTTTTCTTTAGACTTAGTAAGAATGAACAAATTTCGTTTTTCGGAAAAGGAATTTCTGGCCCCACCTGGCTTGATGCCTTTTTTAAGCGCTTTAGTTGTAGTTGTATGAGGAATGAAATTTCAATTACAAAATGTTAAGTCAGGTGCAACAGTTGCCTAGTGTTTTCTACGCCTACATTGATTGTACCTCCAGGTCCCTCTTCACTGCACACTCCAGCTACACAGGACACCAGAAACCCCTCCCCATGGTTGGAAACAGATTATCACCCGCAGTATTTTGATACAAGGGCTAATTCCATACATTTTTTTGCTCTGTGTGAGAATTAGTTCACCCCGAAGAGAGACAAGAAGAAATACCAGTTTCACTGTCTCAAGGAGAAAATGACTCCTGGAAAACCGGACAAAAATCTGTTAAGTAAACTGGGATCTTGGGTCAGTATAGATGGTGGTGCAGAAGTCAAGCTTTGGGTGTTGTTTGATCTTCTAGAGGTACGGGGGTTAGTGGCACAGGCCTAGCAGAGGACAGTAATGGCAGGAGGTGTCTGAAATGACTCCTCAGTTGGAACTGGTGTGCTTAGTGAAAACACCGGGCTTGGTCGGACACGTGGAACTATTCCGCTCACGTTCCTGTGGAGCCATGCGTGCCTGTTTGGGAACTGCTTTGGAATTGGATCTGGTTTGTTGTCTCAACAAAAGTAATTCCTCACTGGTATTCCTAAGACGAACAAAAAAGTACTTAATTCTTGCAAATAATGTTAATCTAGTGTAAATTTGAGGTTTGTTAGACTAGAAAGACAGTCTTTGAATGTGAATGCTCCAGTTGAAAATGAGGACCAGGATATATGAAGTCTTGCTTGCCTTTATTAGAGCCATCTGTAATAGCTTTCAACTCTTTCAGGTGCAGAATGGACTTGAATTAATCTTTTCACCTCCAAGGGATCCTAGCTTGCCCTAAAAAAAAAAAAAAAAAAAAAGCACTTGTCAAACTGTCTTTAGAGCCACCAAATAAATCTATTTTATAGTCCTATTAGATAGCTCGGTCAAAATCCCATTCATTCTGGAAGGTCCTATGGTTGGATGCACAACAAATTTCCTGCAGTCATCTCTGGTACACCTCCTTTGGGTTGTTAAGAAGGTGTTGAAATGTGAGAAGTCTGGTAGTGAAATTAAATTGTGGGTCAGGGTAATTAGGAAGGGAGAAAACCAAGCATTTTCATAGTATATTGTCTGGCTTTTAGTTGCAGCTGCAAACAACGGATATGAATTTAACCAGTTGCTACAGTGCAGCTGGTTCAGATCTAGCTTTGTAACTGGCTGAAGTAAAATGAAATGGCTGGAAAATTCCAGTCAAGTAACACCAGTGGGAACATGTGGAATTAAATAGTGTGAGTAAATGCTGGCCTAGATGAGGAAAAAACTTCAGACGTAAACTTGAGGGTGGTGGTGAGGACTTGTAGAGAGGGGTGGGGAGGGGGCGGGCAGGGCATTTTCTGGCCTTCGTAACAAGGGTCTGTTGTTTGGATTAGTTCCCTTGCAGGAGGTAGGAGGTTTCCTCTATCCAGGGAAATTTGTAGAGTAGCCCGCTTCCCTGCTTCCTTAACCCATACTTTTAAGAAAAGAAAAATAAGCCATTACTTCAGTTCCTGACAGCACAAATCTCAAAACGTTCCTTCTTCCTACCTTGTGTGACCCAGAAGGGCCCCTGTCTCTCTTCAGTCCTCTTCCCTTCCACCACATGTACCAGAGGATGCGGAGTATTTCGGAGGTGAAGGTTCATTGTCTTCTAGTTGTCCTAAATAAGGAAGGAATATGGGTTTACACAAAGAAAGCTTCGTAGTATCCGTTTTTTCTGCTTAATTTGGAGAATTGAGAGTTGGCTTGAGAAAGAACTTGAGAAGTTCAAGGGCCGTGGTGCTGTTTGGGGAAAACATTTGCTGTAACTAGGTTGAGGGTATTTATTCTCTGCCAGTGCCTGGGAGCTGTATTTGCCAAGTGATTCCCAGTCACAGGGATTAGCCAGTCATGTGAGACATTTGATTAAGAGACTTAGAGAAATCTTTGCTGAGGCACGTGATTGGTGGCCGGTGGTGGGATGGCCCCCCTCAACTCTGCTTCGTTCCTGAGCGTTTGGAACAAAGTTTGTAGGTGAAGAATCTTTGTAGAAATCACGGTTCTGATGGGGATACAATTAATTACGCCCCTTGACATTTCTACATGACTTAGCCTTTTTCGGAGCTATCCCACCACTTATCCGTTTGGGGAAGAACAGACACCAGATCATCAGTAAAAACTACCTGTACCCCAACAGCACTGTACTTCGGTCGTAGGAAAGTAAAGAAAAAAATTTTCTTAATGTACATTCCCCAGATTTGCATCAAGTTTTTATTCTAAACCTATACGACTTTCTTTTTCCTTACCAGTGACACCTTTTGTTTGTGAGGCAGGAACCGTGGGCTGTGTTTAGAGATTCAGTCTCTGGCCGTTTAGCTCGAGCTTGGGGGGGAACACCACCTCTGTCCCTGCCCGCCTGCTTAAATTTGTGTGTGTTCCTTCCCCCAGATAACCATCATCTTCAAAGCTCACCGGGAGTGTACAGATCAGAAGGTGTACCAAGCTGTGACCGATGACCTGCCCGCTGCCTTCGTGGATGGCAGCACCAGCGGCGGGGATGGTGACACCAAGAGCCTGCTCATCGTGGAGAGGGAGAGTGGCCGCTACGTGGAGATGCACGCCCGCTACATAGGGACCACGGTCTTCGTGCGGCAGCTGGGTCGCTACCTGACACTCGCCCTCCGCATGCCCGAGGACCTGGCTATGTCCTACGAGGAAAGTCAGGACCTGCAGCTCTGTGTCAACGGCTGCCCCCTGAGCGAGCGCATCGACGACGGGCAGGGCCAGGTGTCTGCCATCCTGGGGCACAGCGCACCTCGCACCTCACTGGCACCGGCCTGGCCGGGCTACACACTGGAGGCTGCCAATGCCCAGTGCCACGAGAAGATGCCAGTGAAGGACATCTACTTCCAGTCTTGTGTCTTTGACCTGCTCACCACTGGTGATGCCAACTTCACCGCCGCCGCCCACAGTGCCTTGGAGGACGTGGAGGCGCTGCACCCGCGGAAGGAACGCTGGCACATTTTCCCCAGTGGCAGCCGGGGGACGCCCCACGGAGGCCACCGCTGGGCTGTCAGTCTCGGACTCCCATGCCTGATCTTTATTGTGTTTTTGTAGGGGTTGTCTCTTTTGTTTTTTGTTTCATTTTTTGTCTATAACAGAATTTTAAAATCTATATTGTCATAATATATTGAGGAAGCGAGTAAATATGTATATACCATGTATATGACGGGATGTTTGTCGTGGGGCGCCCAGCAGAGTGTACGTACTGTGTGTGTTCTCATGTACGCTGGAGGTAGTGTTCTTTGATTGTACTGATTTTGTTTTTGCAGTTTTGTGAAATATTTTATAATGTCCCTGCCTGGGGACCTGGTAGAAAGCACTTTATTTTTTATATATTAAATATTTATGTGTGTACCTGGTTAGTACGTATAGTACATATACACAGACAGCATACGCAGCGTTCCCTTCGAAGATGCCCAGTGCCGGGGGTGGTAGCTGTGCCTGGCCCTTCGATCCTGCCTTTTCCCTTGGCTGCTGATCTGCCACCCTGGGGGTGCAGCTTTCACTGGCTGCCTTCAGCGGGGAGCTGCATCCTTCCTGTGAGCTAGGGGGTGCCCTTAGCCTCCTCCCGCCCTCACCCGGTGTGGACAGCCAGCTCCCTGGGACAGGGACTTTGGCTCTTGGGAAACTATGCATCTCAAAGGAACCCTCGCCCTCCTTCACCGCTGTCACTTTCTCAAAGGGCAGGGAGAACATTACTACGGATTTTTTAAGAACTAGGATCGTTTGATCTGAGCACTTACCGGATGTGGGGTTGAGCCGGACAAAACTGCTGTTTGGATAGGTCAGAAGGGTCTAGAGGTGGCAATTTCATGGATCAATACCAGGCATTCTGCTAGACCCCAGGAGCTCTCAGACTTTTCCTCATCCCGTGGCCCTGTTGAATCTATCACACCTTGCTTTTCTCTCCAATTTGTGCAAGCCCAAGTGCTTAGCTTTCTGGGTCTTGGCTGCTTGCGCTCAGAAACACCCTGTTCCCTGTGTCCACCCCCAAGTAAACCCTCCTTAGCCTCACCTTAGGAACCCAGCGATCAGGGTTGGTTGGATTCTCGCTTCATACCAAGGCCCTGCTCCAGTCACCAAGTTCGCCCGACTCTTGCTTGCCCTCCAGACCACGGTCTTCATGACAGTCGCGGATGTATCTGTATGCACGATGCAATGAATAGGGTGTTAGATGACAGGAACGCTTTCCTGGCCTGACCCAGTAGGCGACTATGTGGGTGCTGGTTAATCCAGACATTCTCTTTAAGCCGTGTTGCTCCCTGGGGTGGTCTTTTTATTACTCTCCCTCTTAACATCCATAGTGAATATTATTTAGTCAGTTGCTTGTGTAGCTTGGTAAAATTCCTATAAAGTATCTCCTTGCGTCTTCCCTTTCACTGTTGGCATCCCCTTGCAAAAGGAAAGCACCACCAACAAAATGCAAGTGTTGAGTGAGTTCTAGGGTACGTAAATCTCTCTTGTATCTATGTAAATGTTTGGCAGCAAGGAGAAAGGATACAATTTATACCTTAGCTAAGTGCAAGAAGTTAATGAACATTAAATACCACAGCAGTTTGAATCCAGACTGTGCTCAGTTTTAGATAGCCAGGTAATTTCTGCCTTTTGCCATGTCCCATTCATTAGGCTCACTGCCAGAGGCCCCAACTGGCAGGAAAAGAGGGTTTTATTTTGTGAAATTCTTAGCGAACTGAGCTATCATCCCATCACAGGATGGAGCTGTGGTTTCGTCTGTAGGCGGCAACCCTCCTCTCATTTTCTGGTGTGTGACACAATCATCTTGGCAAGTCTGGGAAAATCAGAGGCATCCTGCCACTTCCTTGATAAAGAAGCAACACCAGAGAATTGAAACCTACACCGGTTAACCTTTTATAAAAACTGGGTTGGGGCCTACCTGCCATCAGCTCTGAGCTGGGGCAGCTTTGGTTCACCTGTGGAACCATGTGCCAGGTTCAGAAGCTAGAGTTAGCTAGCAACTTTGTTATGTAACTGAGTAGACCAAAGGAGGAAAAATAGAGTACTTATAACCACTATTCTTGTGCAAACAGTATGAAAGTCAAGTAAAAGCAGTAGAATTTTCTGCAGTTTCTGGCTTTAGAGTGTTTTATGGTTAATAGAACCTTTGTCCTTTTCAGGGAAAGCAAAACCACCACCTCTACTAATAGTTGGGGAAAGACACTTAAGCTGTGTGGCCATATAGAGCGGGGAAGGCCACTTAAAAGCATTCTCTATCACTAGCATTTGTACCAGTGTATTTGCCTATTGTCCCTTTACAATCGTGTCCCTGTACAAAATTTACTGTCCCCACAGATAACTGACAAATACAGATGCTTCTCTAGAGGAGGACCAGATTATTTTTCCATTTCTCTTCAAAGACTTCTAGAGAAAATAGTACCTGTACATTTTGCTTCTTTAAACCCACAGCCCACAGGGTTTCAGGTTGTACCAACACGTGGATAGGCTGTAGCTATTCAAAGGTCTCCTGGGGGAGCTTAAAATTGGGAGAAAACACTGGTTTTCACAGATGATCCACATGGCTGTCTTTAAAAGACTCAAAATATTTTTTTGTCCTTTTCTTCTCTTTGTTATGCTTGGAAATTCCCCGTGTGTCGAGTCTTTGCAAAGAAACCTTTAGATGTGGTTCATAGGTGTATGAATAAGTATCTGTGTAAAACAGTGAGTGTGCAGTGTGTAAATACTTTAAATTATTATGCTAGAAAAATAAAGTTACATACCATGCTGTGGAATGTTTGTTCTGTGCTTACAGTGACACCTGCTGGAAGAGCTGCAGAACACAGGAGCAGAAGAAAGGGAGCGAGCTTGTGTTTGTGCAAAGTCCTTGGTGGTTGCTGACAACACATGGTACAGCTTGCCCACAAACTCGCTGATTTTCTAAACTACATCTTTCTTAGAGTTTTTCATTTTAAGCCTAAAGCAATTTCAAGCAAGTCAATGGCTGTGAAACTGGTCCTCTGGTATCCGCAATTTCTCTTTAGTAATAGTTTCTGTGGCTTGCAGACATGGGACCTGCACTGTGGTTAGTAGCGTGGGCTCTCTTCCTCCTGGTGGGCAAGACGTGGGGGCAGGATTCTTTTGGCTTTGGGAACTTGTAAATCCCCTTTTCTTGGGTGTTCTAAAAAAGAGACATCACAAGATCTCAACTTCTTTGTGCGAGAAACATGCCGAAGGTTAGCAAAACTTGAGAAAGAATTAAACCCAAATTTAAGGCAAAGGAAATCAATTATTGCCACTAGGTCAAATACTCAATGGGACAAATTCCAACTGGAGGAAACCTATATAATCATTTCTTAAATAAAAGCTTTAATCCATACTCTTAGTGCTTATACATAGTTCAGAACTAAAAAAAAAAAATCTGAAACACAAAATTGGATGATGGTGATAAAGCCACTGACTAGCTAATCCATAAGCTGGTGCTAAATGAACACTAAGAAATAATCCACATCACAATGAAGCCTATGCTTAGAAGTCAAATTTTCTCTTTCGGTGTATTCTTTATATCTAGACCCCCAGCTTTTCTGGGATTGAAAGTTAAGCGACTGTCCAAGAACCTAACAAAGAGCAATAAAAGTCTTAAACAGCAAACAGGGACTTTAACAAACTCTAAAAATCCCGTTAGTTATCTAATTTTTTTTGGTAGCCACAACATTTAGCATTTTAATGCCTGAAGGCAGTTGGAGTAACACAGTCTTGGATCACTGCAGTCCTTTCTGAGCAAAGATAATTCGTCTTATAGGAGCAGCAGGAAAAAAGTCTAGCAATGTATTTGCATGTGTACCAAGGAGCATCCCCTGCCTCAGAGAATGTAATTAAGACTTTAAAAAAGAAAGAAATTGAAAGAGAGAGAGAGAATGAAAGAGAAAGGAGGAAAAAAAAGAAAGTAAAAGAAAAAAGAAAAAGTTCACGGTTCCTTCTTATCTGACTGCCTAGCTCACCATATTATTTCTCCTTTCATTCATTTTCTATCTTCCAAATGGAAAAGGCATATTCACAACATTATTTAAACTGTATTTTCCTCTGAACTTTCTACTCTCCCTCCTCCAAGTAAACAAGATAGCTTATCAACCATTATCTATCAAATAAATAATAGGATATACAGCCTCCTGTACCCAAAATATGAAGCGTATGCTTGGAGTGCAGAAGTGTTTGTGTTTCTTATGAGTAGCGTGTGTATGTATACAGAGAGTGGGGCAGCTACAGCCAAGGAGGATGTGCTAACAGCTCCTACACAGGTAGAATGTGCACCCTTGCCCAGTTATGATGATGTTCAAACCAAGTGAACAAACCGATCTGGTCAACTGACGTATATTAAAGTAGGTCCATCAAGCTCTAGCAAGAAGAAAGCTACAGAGCGAAGTTTTCTAACTGTGAGTTCTTCATGGATGACAGCCCAATGACTCTCCAACTTTTTAAAAATTACAATCATGAAAATTCCCAACTCCAGAAAAAGGCGAAAAAGTAAACAATCTGCTACCGGACGGAATACATAAGACCAAACCATACACAAATTAACCCAGTAGGAACTGCACTTGCCATAAATGACATACTAAAAATAAAAAAAAATTAAAAAAATTAAAAAAAACATGGTCATCAATTGCTAATATAGCAAATAGTAACAAATGGAAAATTGACAGTAATACAGTAACAGTAGGGGACTTTAATAATAAACCCCACTTACATCAATGGATAAATCACCCAGACAGAAAGTCAGTAAGGAAACATTGGCCCTAAGTGACTCTTTAGAATAGATGGACTTAATAGATACATATTGAACGTTTCATCCCAAACTGCAAAATAGACCTATTTTTCATGTGTACATGGAACACTCTTCAGTATAGATTACTTGGTAGGCCACAAAACAAGAATACATTCAAGAATACTGAAATCCTATCAAGCATCTTTTCTGATCACAACATTATGAAAGCAGAAATTACTTACAAGATTAAAACAAACACACAAACACATGTAGACTAAACAATACATAACTGAACAATGTGCCAGTGAAGAAATCAAAGAGGATATCAAAAAATACCTTGAGACTAATGAAAATGGGATCACAACTTAGCAAAATCTATGTAATGCAGTAAAAGCAGTTCTAAGTTCCTAGTGATACAGGCTACCTCAAGAATCAAGAAAAATCTCAAATTTTCTAACTTTATACCTAAAGGAATCTGGAAAAGGGTAAAGCTCACAGATAGTAAAAGGAAGGAAATCATAAAGATCAGAAGCAAAGATTAAAAAATAGAAATATCAATGAAACTAAAAGCTCATTGAGAAAATAAAATTGATAAACCGCTAGCCAGACTCATCAAGAAAAAAAGAGGGGGCCCAAATAAATTTTTAAAAAAGTTAAAAAACTTACAACTGATACAAAGGATCATGAGAGGTTACCACAGCTATTAATTACATGCCAACACATTGGAAAATCTAGAAAAAAATGACTAATTTCTGTGAATACACAACCTTCTAAGAATGACTCACCAAAAATTAGAAGACCTGAGTAGACCCATACAAGAAATGAAATTAAGCTACTACTTTTAAAACTCCTAACAAATAACATTTTAGGACTAGACAGCTTCACAGGTGAATTCTACAAAATATTTAGCTAAGTGTTAGTACCTATCCTTCTCAAATTATCCGAAAAAAATTGAGTAGGATGAAATGCTTCACTTCTAAATTCATTTTACAAAGCCAACATTATCCTAATACCAAAACAAGGCAAAGACACCACAAAATAGAAACTATACACCAATATCCCTGATGAACACAGATGCAAAAATCCTCAACATAATATTACCAAATTATGTAATACATTAAAAGAATCATACACCATGATCAAGTGGGATTTATCTCAGGGATGCACAGATGGTTCAACATTTGCAAATCAATCAACATAACTCCACAATAACAAAGATGAAAGTTCTATGATCATCTCAACAGATGCAGAAAAAGCATTTGAAAGTTCAACATTCATTTGTGATAAAAACTCTCAACAGGTGGGTATAGAATATGTACCTCAACATATGTAAAGATATGTACCTCAACATAATAAAGTCCATTTATGACAAGCTCACAACTCACATTATGCTAAATAATGAAAAGCTGAAAGCTTTTCCGCTAACATCAGGAGCAAGGCAAGGACACTCACTCTTGCCGCCTTTCTTCAATATAATGCTGGAAGTTCTAGCCATAGCAATTAGACAAAAAAAAGAAAGAAGAAAATGAAAAGGCATTCAAATTGCCAAGGAAAAAGAAAAAATACTCCTATTTGCAGATGGCATAATCATATAAGGAAACACTGAACACCCCACCAAAAAAAAAAAAAAAAAAAAAGGAAACTACTAAAATAAACGAATTCAGTAAAGTCATAGGACAAACAAATGGACAGAAACTGGTCGCATTTCCATACACTAATAACAAGCTATCAGACAAACAAATTAAGAAAACAATCCCATTTACAATTGCACCAAAAAGAATAAAACACATAGGAATAAACTTCACCAAGAAGGTGAAAGACCTATTATCTGAAAACTGTAAAACAACAATGAAAGAAGTTGAAGATGACACTAATACAAAAGACATTCCATGCTTATGGATAGGGAGACTACTGTAAAATATTCATCCTATTCAAAGCAACCTACAGATTCAATGCAATTTCAAGTAAATACAGATGGCATTTTTCACAAAATTGCAACACATAATCCTGAAATTTCAAGGAACCACAAAAGACCCTGAATAGCCAAAACAATCTTGAGGAAGAAAAACAAAGCTGGAGGTGTCTCACAATCCCTGATTTCAAGATACACTGCAAAGCTACAGTAATCAAAACTGTATGACACTGTAACACACACACACACACACACACACACACACACAGAATACAAAGCCCGGAAAGAAATCCACACTTACATGGTCAATTAATCTACGGCAAAGGAGGCAGGAATATACAATGGGAGAAATCCAAGCTCTTCAACTAATGGTGCCAGGAAAGTAGATAGCTGCAAGTAGATAGCTACTTGCAGAAGGATGAAACTGGACCACTTCCTTATACCACACACAAAAATAATTTCAAAATAGATTAAAGACCCAAACGTGAGACTAGAAACTATAAAACTCCTACAAGAAAACATGCAAACTAATTTCTTTGACATTGGCCCTAACAATATTTCTAGATATGCCTCCTCAGGTAAGGGAAACAAAAGCTGCAACAAACTATTGGGACTACACCATAAAGAAAAACTTTTGTCACAGCAATGGAAATGATCAACAAATTGAAAAGGCAACCTACGGAATGGGGGAAGATATATGCAAATGATACATTCAATAAGGGATAAAAAGCCAAAATACATAAACTTACACAGTTTCATACACACACACACACACACACACACACACACACACACAGCAGTCCAGTTAAAAGATAGCAAATCCTATACCTGATAACATCTGCTACCTGCTGGTAACAAAGCCATTTGTTTGGCTAACTAAATGACCACAAGGAAATCCACTCTGGTAATTTACTGATACTGCCATCATGTTTCCATAACACATGTGGGGACCAACTTATCTTACAATATAGGTGGCTGCAGCAGAATTCAACCACAGTGGGCTCTGGGGAGAAACAACGGGCAGAGGACCTGAATACACATTTTTCTAAAGACATACAGATAGACAACAGACACACAAAAAGATGCTCAATATCACTAACCAACAAAGAAAAGCAAATCAGAATCATAATAGGATATCACCTTATACCTGTCACAATGGCTAAACTCAAAAAGACAAGAAATAACAAGTACTGGCAAGGTAGTGAAAAAAAGAACACTCATACACCATAAGTTGGTGCAGCCAATATGGAAAACAGTATCAAAGTTCCTCAAAAAATTAAAAATGGAAATACTGTATGATCCAGTAATCCACTATTTGGTATTTACATAAAAAACGACAACATTAATTCAAAAATACAGGTGCACCACGAGGTTTATTGTAGCATTATTTATTACAACAACCATGATATGGAAGAAACTCAAGCATTCATCCACAGATGCATGGATAAAGAAGCTGTGATATATATACACAATGGAATATTACTCAGCCATAAAAAAGGACATCTGCATATTTACAATAGTGGGGACAAAGAAAAAAAACCCATCAAACTCTTAAATACAGAGAAAAAAAACTGGTTGTCAGAGTGGAGATGGCTAGCAGGATGGGCGAAATAGATACAGGGGCTTAAGAGGTACAAACTTCCAGTTATAAAGTAAGTACATCACAGAGATGGAAAGTACGGAATTGGCAATATAGTCAGTAATATTTTAATGACTTTGTATAGTGATAGATGGTGACACTTATGGTATCACTTATAGTGATTCTTACTATGGTAAGCATTAGGAATGCTTATGTACGATATGTATGTACGATATACATATGACATACATATGTACAATATAGTAATGCTTACCATAGTAAGCATCACTATGGTAAGTTGTAATTCATGTGTACAAAGCACTATGTCGTACACATGAAACTAATACTCTTAATTGTACTTAAACAAAATGAAACATGTAGGTACCAAAAATAAATAAATAAGGAGCCATCTTAATGAAAAAGAAGGAAAGAATGAACGAATGAAAGAGAAGAAAACAATCCCATTTACAATTGCATCAAAAAATAAAATGCCTAGGTCTAGATTTAACCATGAATGTAAAAGACCTACATGCCAAATCTATAAGACATTGATGAAAGAAGTTGAAGGATGACACAAATAAATACGAAGATGCTCCTGGATTGGAAGAATATTGCTAAATGTTCATTCTATCCAAAGCAATCTACAAATTCAGTGCAATTGAATGCAAAATTATCAGTAGCATTTTTCACAGAACTAGAACAAATAATCCTAAAATTCGTATGGAACTACAAAACACCCCAAGTAGCCAAAGCAATCTTGAGGAAGCACAAAGCTGGAGATATCACAACCCCTGATTTCAAACTATAGTACAAAGCTATCGTGAGCAAAATAGTGTGGTCCTGGCATGAAAACAGACACACAGACACACAGATCGATGGAACAAAGTAGAGAGCCCAAAAATAAACCCATGCTTATATGGTCGATATATCTATGACAAGGGAAGCAAAAATATACAATGGGGAAATAAGAGTCTTTCTTTCCAATCAATGGTGTTGGGAAACTGGACAGCTTACAAACAAAACAATGAAAGGGGATCACTATCTTAAAGCATATAAAAACATAATTTCAAAGTAGGTTAAAGACTTGAATGTAAGACCTGAAAGCATAACACGGCGTAACACTCCTAGGAGAAAATATAGACAATAAATTCTTTGACACCAGATTCAGTGGTTATTTTTTTTTTTTTAGAAGAGTATCATCAGGCAAGGGCAACCAAAGCTCAAATAAACAAATGGAAGTACATCAAACTAAAAAGCTTTTGCACAGTGAAGGAAACCAAGAACAAAACAAAAAGGGAACTCACTAAATGGGAGAAGACATTGCAAATCATATTCATGATAAGGCGTTAATATCCAAAATATACAAAGAACTCACTCAACTTATTAAACAAAATAATTTTTTTATGGGCAGAGACCTTTTCCAAAGAAGACATACAGATGACCAACAGGTACATGAAAAGGGCCTGACATCACTGATCATCATGAACACATAAATCAAAAATGCAGTGAGATTCAGCAGGACCTCTATCAAATTGGCTAATACCCAAAAGACAGAAGTATTGCCAAGGATGTGCAGTAAAGGGAACCTCATGCACTGTTGGTGGGAATACAATTGGTGCAGCCACTATAGAAAATATGGAAGTTCTGCACAAAAATTAAAAATAGAACCACTATAAGATCCAGAAATTCCACTTCTGTATATATGAAAAAAACAAAAACACCGATTCGAAGAAATACATGCATCCCTATGTTTACTGTACCAGTATTTACAATAGCCAAGATGCAGAAGCACCCCAAGTGCTCCTCAATAGATGAAGGGATAAAGAATAATGTAGTATATATATGCAATGGAGTATTACTCAGTCATACAAAGAATGAAATCTTGTCACTTCTAACAACAGATATGGACCTAGTATGGACCTAGTAGGTATTATGTTAAATGAAACAAATACCGTAAGATTTCTCTTCTATGTGGAATCTAAAAACAAACAAAACCGACTTACAGATACAGAAAACAAATCGTTGGTTACCAGAGGGAGGAAAGAGCTCAGGATCAGGCAAAATAGGGGAGGCAAATTGAGAAGCACTAACTTCCAGGTATAAAGTAAATGAGTCCTGGAGATGTAATACACAGCACAGGGAATCAAGTCAGTGGTTTTGTTACAACTTTGTATGGTTGGTAAGTAGACATATCATAGGGATCATTTCATAATGTAAAAATATCAGATCACTACCACGTATACCTGAAACTCATATTGAATGCCAATTATACATCAGTAAAAATAAAATAATTTGGCACTGCTGAGGGCAGTAGTGCTACTTGATGGCACAAAGGCTTTTCAAAGTCTTCACACAGGAAACAGCAAGGTAGTAATCAGTACAGAGGACAAGCAGTTTATTTTCTAGCAAGATCTTCTTTGGAGCTGCCAAATAGCAATGACATTAATAGACTGTTGGTCACTGGTGTAGTGACGACTGAGGACAGAGCGACTCATTTGCTCACTCTAAGTACAAGGGATGAATTCTGAGCCAGAGTCACCATATGAATGTTCATCTTCATTCTTGGGAAGGAAAAAAATAACTTGGGATGGCACAAAATAAAGATTGTCAGTGTTCCGTTAAATTGGAAATTTGGTTGACATTTAGAGGTTGAGAGAGAGGTGAAAGTATTTGGGGAGTTGGGAGGGAGGGTGGCAATAGTGGAGGAAGAGCTCACAAACCAGAATGACAAATATGGGATGGATATAGATTAATTTTTAGGCCCCAGGACCATTATTACAGGTCCATTTGTGTGTATTTATTTTATATACGCTACATAAAAGTAGGATTAGAACAGGCAGCATGGCATAGGGATCAAGATTATCGAGGGTGGAATCACAGGGTTTGGAGTTCAAACCCACCAACTTTACTAGATACTAGATACACAGCCTTAGATAAGAAGGCCAAACTGTAGCCTCATCTTTAAAATGGAGATCCTATTAGAACTTCACACCTCAAACATTCATTTTAAGAATTAAATGTGTTGCCACATCTAAATTTCTTAGCACATTACCTCGTGCAGATCTGGCAATCAATAAGTTACTCAAAAATGGACCTGAGATGGAGAATTGTATGCTTGTCTTTGGGAACTGGCAAACCCCTGAGATACTCCTAGAACTAAATTTGCATTTATACCCCTGTGAACATTCCAGAATCCAATAAGGAAGATGAACTCTGTATCATGTCCCCTAGAAGAAGGAGTGAGCCCAAATGCAAGGGTTGTGCTTACCAGGTGACCCTGGCTTGCCTCCTCACTGTGCTGCCTCAGAAATCTCAAGGCCCCTACTAAGAGAGTAATCCTGACTTGCAAGCAACCATTTTCCCTGGACAGAACTTCAGGGATGAAGAGTGGCCTGGAAGGACCTGGAGGGCCGGGAAGGACTCTGAAGAAAAGCTGCTGCCAGTGAAATTACTGCTACAGATCTCTCTCTGGTCCTGTATTCTACACCTCAGCCAATAAGCATCCCAAGGGAGTATCCAACTTCAGGAAAGGGCACTCTAAAATGTTTTCATCGACTGGGTTGCACGTCAAGGGTTTGCCAGGGCCTGTGATGTTTGATGATCATAACCTTAGCTCTTGTCTGTAGATCCCTTCCAGTCGTTTAGACGAGGCCCCTTACATCATTCTTAACTTTTCAGAACGTCTTGTAGCAGAGAATGGCAAAAGTCTCATCATGGCTGCTGAGTAAGCCTTTCTGCTCTCTGATCTTAGAATTTTTTCCATATATAGCAAGTGAGAGGAGAGGAGTTGTGAGAAATTGCACACAGACTCAAGAAGAAAGCAGCATGGACAAAGGTGAATGAAAAGATGTTGAAAAGGACTACAAAAATAATAGCATCAGAAGGATGAAGTAACAAAAAAGTAAGCAATGTAGGAGGGTCAGGGTTCTTCCTGAAATAGAACCAATGGAATGAATATATATATACACATATGTACATACATAAACACACACACACACATATATATATAAAACTATGTGTACACAGATAGATATAAATGTCCTATATATATGACCATATGTGTGTGTATATAAATTATATGTGTGTGTGTGTATATATATTTACCTAATATATATTTACCTAAATATATATATACTTAAACCTTAAACAACACAGGTTTGAACTGCATGGGTTCATTTAGGATTTTCTTAGTAACATTTTTCTCTCACTTAAGAATAGAGTATATACTATATTATATACTATAGTATATATATACTATATATACAGGGGCGCTAGGGTGGCTTAGTTGGTTACGCGTCTGCCTTCAGCTCAGGCCATGATCCCAGGGTCCTGGGACCGAGCCCCATTTTGGGCTCCCTGATCAGCGGGGAGACTGCTTCTCCCTCTGCTCCTCCCCACTGCTCATGTGTTCTCTTTCTCTCTCACACTCTAGTAAGTAAATAAGATATTTTAACAAAAGAATACAGTATATAATACATATGATATACAAAATACATGTTCATCGATTGGTTATCAGTAAAGCTTTCAGTCAACAGTAGGCTATTAGTAGTTAACTTTTAGGGCAAAGTTATGCGAGGATTTTTCACTGTGTTGGGAGGTGAGACCCCAGGCTCTCTTGTTCAAATGCCAGGTGTGGGGGAATGGAGGGAAGGAAATTTGTTATAGAAACTGGCACATGCAGTTATGGAGGTTGAACGGTCCTGTCATCTACCATCTGCATTCTAGAATACTGGGAAAGCCAGTGGTAGAATTTAGTCTGAGTCCAAAGTCCTGAGAACTGGGGGACAGCTGGTGTAAGTCCCAGATTCTGAAGGTCTAAGAATCAGAAGCTCCAATATCCAAAGACAAAAAAAAATGGATGTCCCAGCACATGAAGAGAGAGGAAATTCACCTTTTCTCCATCTTTTTTGTTTTATTCATGTCTCCAGTGGGTTAAGTGATGTCTACCCCCATTGGTGATTCATTCTACTGAATCAAACGCTAATTTTTCCAGATACACTCACAGAGACACATCCAGAAATAATGTTGTACAACTCTCTGGATATCCTTTAGTCCACTCAAGTTGACATATGAAATTAAATATCACATCTTCTTTTCATATATTTGCTTTTAAAATTTATTATACATCGCCTCAGGCACTGGAAGGGGTAATGACTGATGAAGACTCCATGATTTCCTCAACAGAATTCAATTTGAGCTACCTCGCGTACAAAGGAAGAAGGGAGAGATTTATTCTAAGGTTTCAGAGGTATCTTAGGGAACCCCAAGGGCAGGGGTGGAGTCAGGCTCACAAGGCTGGAAAGTGCCCGGAAAGCTGTTAGGATCTCATCTCTGCTTTTGATTCCACAAGTACTATTTTCTCTCTCACTCTGCAAGCTGCTTTCTCAATCTCATAGGAACTCTTAGTGGAACATGGCCACCTCACCTAGTTGTAGTTCCAACTACCTGCAGAGAGTTTATATCCCTAGGAACAACCTCTTGGCCCGGCTTAGGACAGATAAACAAACAACACAAAATGGACAGTGAGCCCCTCCCTCACTTCACCACAGACCCTCATGAAGTTTTGACACTTTAAAGCTCTTGAACATTGGTGGCCACTTTATTCAGGCTTTGAGAGGGAGGAAGGAAGGAAAGCAAAGGAAGGGAAGAAGGAAAAAAGGGATGAAGGCAAGCTAAAATTCAACTTAGTGATGCCACAAGAGTAGAACGAGGACTGATATTAGAAGAAACAAAGAAGGAGTGAAGAATAAGCTGACAGATGTAACCATTATCATCATAAAGACTCTAAGCTCATGGCAACCACTTTTTCTGACACCCATTAGGAATACCAAGATGGAGGCTGTGTGAAGGGGACGAAGTTTATACTAGAACTGGATTGATCCCGCACCCAGCAGAGGGGAAACAAAGGGATTTGTTGATCATTTATTATGTCAGGGCAAACAATCTACAAACTCTCTGCAGTTCGAAGAAAATGAGCAGAGAGGGTGACTGATTAGAGTGCAATCACAAGCAGTGAGCCGTGAAGCTTACATTAGTATCCAGACTGAGATTAGGAAGCCCATGCTTGCCATAGAAAACCATGCTCCAGTCCAATCATGTCTTACTGTTGCTGTATGACTTACATTAAATTATAGCACCTACTTGAAGGAAAATGCCAAGGAAGTCTACATAAATAGCTATTAAAATCATTCTTTGATGAATAAATACTACAAATAATCTTTGTTTGCTAACGATGCATCTACATTAAAGATGTTTTCATAAGAAAGTAAATCACCTATCTATAATCTTACTTCAATACTTTGTTCAGTTACTATAAAAATGAACTTTACCATCCCTGTTTGAATCCAGAGGATCAAGATTTAAAAATATTTAGGCTGTTTCCTGTATAAATACTGATACAAACACATGCATGTATGTAACATCAATGAAATCTTATATAAAGGGACGCCTGGGTGGCTCAGTCTGTTAAGTGTCTCTCTTCAGCTCAGGTCATGATCTCAGGCTCCTGGAATTGAGCCCCGCATCGGGGTCCCTGCTCAGCAGGAGTGTTTGTCCCTCTCCCTCTGCTCCTCCTCCACTCATATTCTCTCATTCTCTCTCTCTAATAAAATCTTTACAAAAAGCAAAATCTTATATAAGTATCAACATTTCTAATCACCTAACAAAAATGTGCTGAAATTTGTCAACTCATCAGAACAACAGTCTTTAGCAATCATGGGATAAGACTATAAATTCGCTTTATAAAAGAGGGATCTTAACGAGGGATCTTAACGAGGAGAAGAATTGGATAGAGTGTCATTAACTGAGTAACTGAAAGTTACTCAGTTAAACATTTCTTGAATATCTATGTCTTGATATTCTTGATATTCTTGAGTATCAAGAATATCAAGATATTGACTATCTTGAATATCTACTAACTACAAAACCCTGTTGAATGCCAGAGACTCAGTTAGTCTTATTTCCTTACCTAGAGAAACTTAAGTCTAGAATGAATATTATGCTCAACCCTCAGTGCTCAACTTTAAAAAGGAAATGTTTTTAAATGGGCTAACACAATTTTCATATAGCAACATATCTTTTCTACACTGTCTACCTACAGTTTCAATAATGTATAATACTTCATCTCATGTTTCTGTGGATTAGCTGGGCTGAGCCCAGTGGTCCTTCTTTGGGCTCATGTAGCGGTGGTTAGGGGTCACCTGGGAATACAGTAATCTAAATGCTCACCTGGAGGAGGGGGCACTGGGTGGCTCGGTCAGTTAAGCATCTGCCTTCAGCCCAAGTCATAATCCCAGAGTCCTGAGATTGAGCCCCATGTCGTGTGAGCAGAGAGCCTGCTTCTCCCGTTCACTCTCCCTACTGCTCCCCCTGCTTGTGTTCCCTCCCTCCTGTCAAATAAATAAAATCTTAAAAAATTATAATAAAAATAAACATTCATTTGGGCTAGACATCCAAGATGGAACACTCAAATAGCTGACTGTCAATGATGACTATTCACTGGGGGATCGACTGGGGGTGTGAACTAAAGTACTTACATGTGGCTTTTCCATGGACTTTACCTTGGGCTTACATACATAGCATGGCAGCTCTAAGAGGCAGATTAAGAGTGAGCAGGGCAGAGGTGCCTGGGGGCCCAGTTGGTTAAACATCTGCCTTCTGCTCGCATTATGATCCCAGGGTCCTGGGATGGAGCCCACATCAGGCTCCCTGCTCAGCAGGGAGTCTGCTTCTCCTTCTGCCTGCTGTTCCCCCTGCTTATGCTCTCTCTGTCAAATAAAGAAATAAAGCCTTCAAAAGGAAAAAAACATACAGTGAGTAGAGTACAAAAGCAGTTTGCTAATACCCAGGGAAGAGAAATCAAATGAAGGGAAATAAAACTGAAATTAATCTGGAATAGTTAAGGTCTATACCAGAAACTGGCCCAGCATCACTTACTTCTTCTACTACATTCCCTAAGTCAGAGCCATAACAGAGCTTATCCAAATATAAGGAAATGGAGAAATAAACTATCTCTTGATGAGAGAGTATCAAAATCATATGTAAAAGGTAATGCAGGATTAAAATTATCTTTAGATATCTTTGGAAAACATCATCTGATACAGATATAAAAGCCTTGTTTTGACCAGTATTTTATTTCCAACTATTTTAACTTACTATTAAAACTTTAAATGCAACCTTATATGAAGACGGCACTGAACGCTAAGAAGGAAGCCCCTGCCTCTCCCAAAGCCGAAGCCAAAGCAAAGGCTTTGAAGGCCAAGAAAGCGGTGCTGAAAGGCATCCACAGTCACAAAAAAAAATCCATACATCACCTACGTTCTGACGACCCAAGACTCTGCATCTCCGAAGGCAGCCCAAATATCCTCGAAAGAGTGGCCCCAGGAGAAACAAGCTTGATCACTATGCCATCATCAAGTTCCCCCTGACTGCAGAGTCAGTCAGGAAGAAAATAGAAGACAACAACATACTTATGTTCATTGTGGATGTTACAGGCCAACAAGCACCAGCTCGAACAGGCTGTGAAGAAGCTCTATGACATTGATGTGGGCAAGGTCAACACCTTGATCAGACCTGATGGAGAGAAGGCATGTGTTCGACTGGCCCCTGACTATGATGCTTTGGATGTTGCCAACAAAATTGGGATCATCTAAACTGAGTCCGGCTCTCTAAATCTTTTTTCATTGGGGAAAAAAAAAAACTTTAAATGCAGTAAATTATCATTCATCTAGCAAATAAAGTTATCTTATCTACACTTTCCTAGGTAAAGAAAAAAAACTCTAATTTGGGAAAAGAACTCCCTTCAAATAGTAAGATAAGTACTAGTTCGTGTCTAACATATACATCACACACACACACACACACAACCACATAGAACAGACACAAGTCTTTAATATGCAGAGCAAGATCATAAATCCAAACACAAGCACAATGATTATAAATCCACATGCTTATCTTAGAGTGTCATATCTTTTCAACGCTTCATCAGTTAAAACTGAAATTAATCTACTGAAATCATCTATATGAGGCTGTTAAGTGTTTCAGACTATATAGTCATGTCTTCTTGGAATTTACAACCTATGTCAAGGAGCAGAAAAATATTATCTCTTCTTCATGAATCTTACCAACAGTTTGTGTGTCCCCTATTTCTGTTAGTTTTTCGGCTGTTTTTTTTTTCCTCAAAAGGCTACCAAAGTAAGTTGCATAAAATACAGAATTGAGTGGACTGCCTTTTAACCTGTGTTAATTTAGAAACAGTTTCAAGCATCTCTTCTTGTTCATCAATAGAGATTACTGTGAAAGTCAACATTTTTCGATAGTGCCCTGTATAAAATAAAAATGTGAATCATTTTTACAGTAACTAACACAAATTAACTTTGGTAAAATGGTTATCAACTCTTCATTTTTTGATAAGGTCATTAGGTAGACTTGGAAAACCCCAAAATATTCTAACGCTTAAAAATTTCTAGGTCTCTATATATTTTAGTCTTCTTATAAAGACAACTTGCTTAAGTGGGGACTCAGAAAATCCCAGATGGTAAATATATGGGTTCTTTCATGACCAGAATAGAGAAAAGTATATTAGAAGATTATTTTTTTTCCTGAGAAGAACTTCTTCCTGCCTTGCCTTTTGGGGCAATGGAGAGAAGTCCTTTCATCTCCTGTTCTCCATGAGCAAAAATTCAGTCTTCTTTCCTAGCTCCCATCCCTAGTGTAAGCCTGGCTGCCATTTATCAGTATAGACAGTCCGGAGGGCCCCCAAGCTCTCTGAATGATGAGGTTAGGAAGAAAGTAGCAGGAGGCTCATTCACTGAAGGACAGACACTTGGAATCGTTTGTTAACATGTATTGGGTACGCCGGTTGATGAATGCTGGGAGTGGGCTCAGGTGGTTCACTGAAGAAGGTTACTACCTTGGGCTGCTCAATTTAAGCAATGTATTTGTAGTTGGGATAATGGAGTGATAACATGACCTTAAAGTAAATCGAACAATCCCATTAACAATGCAATGATCACCCATTATCAAGCCCATTTTTTACAGGAAAGATGCATTTAGGTCTTGGGTAGAACTTGATAGGGACCAAGATGGTAGAAGCATGGGAAAAAATTACAGAAACAAGGGTTTGTTTTCTGAGGAATAAGTGAGTCAGTGTTCCCAACACCCCATTTCATTAATCAAGTTGGCAGGAGCATCAACAAGCATAATTGCTAACAAATTATTAAAATGAGAAAAAAAATATATCCACACTGGTGGGAAGTGTAGTCTAAATTTTCTAAGATTTTAACATACTCTTATTATACTGTCATGGATTTTCTGACTGTGCCAGTAATTTATTAGGTAACACTTTGGCCAGAAAAAAAAATCTCAAGGATTTACTTCTTTGTTACAGACTATATATCCCTTATTCTCTTGAGACTCTTACTCCACTTCTCAAGTTTACTGAACACTGATGCACTTATAAAACTAAGCTGATCTCAGTTATTCATGTTCATGATGCTAAAAATGAATTCCTTGAGGTCATATTGTGTTCTATTGTCTACACATTTTGTTGTGCCATTCCCAAAAATCTCTAGGTAAATAAAAATGATAAGGGCAAACAGTGAAAACACTAAATGAAAATCAGATGTAATATACCAAAAATTCAGAGAATCAAGGAATGTTCTTTTTACTCTACCCATAGAATATGAAAATGATAAAGAGAGGCAATGACTAACCCCAAACTTTTGCTCCAAGGACAGGCAAGTGAGGTTTCAGATGGGTACAAATGGGTATTGAGAATATTCAATCTCTAAGCCCTGAGACGTCAACACCTCTGTCTCCTACATTGGATAACTCAGTTAAACTTAGTCTGGTTTATCTAGTCTCCACATACCTGGAGCTCTTGCTTAACTAATCTATTATTTATGTCTAACAAGAGGACTTTCCCAGAAATACTTCTGCAATGTCCATCTCATGAAATATTTTACAAGAAAGCTCTCCCTCTAACACCTTACTCAGCATAATACTGTATCCTGTGTAGATTAATACTACATTTTTCTGAGGATCGCTTATCTGGAAAACTCGACTATCCAGAACACAACCACAAGTAAACAGGAAGATAAAAGGTCAGGTGAGCCACAAAAGAAAGCTAACAGAATGTGCTCACAAAATCTTATGCCTTTCACCCAGAGGAAAATTTCTCTGGCCATCACTCAGGGCTTATTTAGTTCTATTTTAGATACAATTCTTAGATGTTAATCATCCAACTTCTTATTCACCATCAGAAGGAAAAATACAGATATACATAGGGAAAAGAGAAGGCTAAGGAAGTGCACACAGTGGCAAGAACCAAAAATAAACCTGACAACTGCTTTGGATGCAGAAGTGAGAACTTCAAAACATCCGTCAGGGTAAAAGCCACATGGCTGTGCAGCAGAGTAGGGCGCTGACAGGCTTCTGCCTCTCACCCTCCCCTGAGACCATCGGCGATGTTCAGGACAGTGGAACAGAGTCAGCAAGAATAGGTGATATTATATTTTGAATTCACCAAGAAGGCAAAATGTGTACTGCCCATTCTGTAATGTGTTCCAATAAAAATAGCTTAAATAGAAGATTTCATTGATTCATTTATTAAATGGATTTAGAGTGTTCATCATGTGCCAAGCTCCACTCCCACACCCAGCCTTTTGTTTTTAATTTTAGATAACTCAGTGCTGGAAGATCAGCTATCATCCTAAGGATATTCTCCAAGTTAATCCTAGACTAAGCCAGGCCATAAAGATAGTAGGTCACTGAGCCCACCCACAGCATTCTCCCTTCTACAGGTCTGTGGCAGCGCCAAGCTGCTCTCAATGGACTGTTAATGATGTGACAGAAAAGGATGATGAGACACAGTAAAACCTATTGCTTCAGCTACTGTGAGAAAACGATAGATATTAGGACCTGGGGATGTACTTTTCTCTGTTCTTAATATAAGGAACAAAACTATCTCTTGTTCTTAAGTTATGGGCTCTATGAATCTTATAACTGATTGCCTTTCTTATTTTGTCTTGGTACCACAAAGCTCAAAACTAAAACTAGTGATTCCATTTTTTTTTTTAGAAATTTATTATTTATGTAATCCGTACACCCAATGTGGGGCTTGAACTCATGAGCCCAAGAACAAGAGTCACACACTCCTCTGACTCAGCCAGCCAGAGGCCCCTCCACTTCTTAGGAATCTGAGAGATTTGATGAGCATGTTTTTGTGTATTGCATTTTGTTTCCAAATCCTTTGTTTTCTAATGTGCATCATCCTCCTCACTTATTTTATCTCTTTTTGCTAGGTAGGTTTATTTTTAAAAACTTGTATGAAATTTATCATGTACTAGACACAGTTCTAAGCCCTTTACAAATATTAACTCAATTATTCGTCATAATTATGCTATGCAGCAGGTACTATTATATCCACTGAGAGGTGATTAAAAACTGTGGCACTGAAAGATTAATTATCATATAGATCCTTTAATCTACATAAAATATTTTTAGAAAACAAGAAAATATATAGCCATCCATAAACAATTAATAAAGTTAACTGGCATATACACTTACAGATACACATCTTTATTTCCCAGCAAGATGAAATATACCAGAGATATAAATACAATGCTTAATTCAAGTAACTTTAAAGTGCTTATTGGGAAGATGGCGGAGGAGTAGGCGGCTGAGATAGCGTCGGATCCCAGAAGTTCAGCTAGATAGTTATCAAACCATTCCAAACGCCTGCAAACTCAACAGGAGATAGAAAAGAGGAAGAACAGCAATTCTAGGAGCAGACAATCGACCACTTTCTGGAAGGTAGGATGTGTGGAAAAGTGAATCCAAAGCAACGGGAAGAGAGACCGCAGGGGGAGGGGCCAGCTCCCTGTAGCCGCAGAGCCGCGGAGCACAAAATCAGAAACTTTTAGAGTCTGCTCTGTTGAGGGACATCCACCCAGAGGCTAAGCTGGAGGTTTTGCCCTCACGGGAACAGAGTGGTTTCAGATCCCGCGAAGTCACAAAGAGACCAGGGGTGTCTGAGTGCAGCAGAGTTCCCAGATATCGGGGCAGAATTTTACCAAACATTTAAAGAAGAATTAATACCTATTTTCCTGAAATTGTTCCAAAAAATAGAAATGGAAGGGAAACTTCCAAACTCATTTTGTGAGGCCAGCATTACCTTAATCCCAAAACCAGACAAAGACCCCATCAAAAAAGGAGAATTATAGACCAATATCCTTGATGAACATGGATGTGAAAATTCTCAGCAAAATACTAGCCAATCGGATCCAACAGTACATTAAAAGGATTATTCACCACGACCAAGTGGGATTTATTCCTGGGATGCAAGGTTGGTCTAACGCCCGCAAATCTATGTGATACAATACGTTAATAAAAGAAAGAACAAGAACTATATGATACTCTCAGTTGATGCTGAAAAAGCATTTCACAAGTACAGCATCCTTTCCTGATCAAAACTCTTCAAAGTGTAGGCACAGAGGGTACATTCCTCAACATGATCAAAGCCATCTATGAAAAACCCACAGTGAATATCATTCTCGATGGGGAAAAGCTGAGAGCTTCTCCTCTAAGATCAGGAACACGGCAGGGATGCCCACTATCTCAACTGCTATTCGACATAGTCCTAGAAGTCCTAGCCTCAGCAATCAGACAACAAAAAGAAATAAAGGCATCCAAAATGGCAAAGAAGAAGTCAAACTCACTCTTTGTAGATGATATTTATGTGGAAAAACCAAAAGATTCCACTCCAAGACTGCTAGAACTCATACAGAAATTCAGC
Source organism: Nasua narica (assembly GCA_028533885.1). Taxonomy (NCBI): domain Eukaryota; kingdom Metazoa; phylum Chordata; class Mammalia; order Carnivora; family Procyonidae; genus Nasua; species Nasua narica. The sequence goes on from CM052809.1 coordinate 68,209,097, forward strand.
AAAGTGTCAGGATATAAAATCAATGCACAGAAATCAGTTGCATTTCTATACACCAACAGCAAGACAGAAGAGAAATTAAGGAGTCAATTCCATTTACAATTGCACCCAAAACCATAAGATACCTAGGAATAAACCTAACCAAAGAGGCAAAGATTCTGTATTCAGAAAACTACAAAGTGCTCATGAAAGAAATTGAGGAAGACACAAAGAAGTGGAAAAATGTTCCATGGTCATGGATTGGAAGAACAAATATTGTGAAAATGTCTATGCTACCTAGAGCAATTAACACATTTAATGCAATCCCTATCAAAATACCATCAATTTATTTTGAAGAAATAGAACAAATAATCCTGAAATTTATATGGAACCAGAAAAGATCACGAATAGCCAGAGGAATGTGGAAAAAGAATACCAAAGTTGGCAGCATCACAATCCCAGACTTTAAGCTCTATTACAAAGCTGTAATCATCAAGACAGTGTGGTACTGGCTCAAAAACAGATGCACAGATCAATGGAACAGAACAGAGAGTCCAGAAATGGATCCCCAACTCCAATATTCAGGAAAGAATATTCAGTGGAAAAAAGACAGTCTCTTCAACAAATGGTTTTGGGAAAACTGGACAGCCACATGCAGAAGAATTAAATTGTACCACTTCATATCACCATGCACAAAAATAGATTCAAATGGATGAATGACCTCAGTGTGAGACATGAATCCATCAAGATCCTTGAGAAGAACACAGGCAGCAACCTCTTCAACCTCAGCTACAGCAACTTCTTCCTAGAAACATCTCCAAAGGTAAGGGAGGCAAGGGCAAAAATGAACTATTGGGACTTCATCAAGATCAAAAGCTTTTGCACAGCAAAGGAAACTGTCAACAAAACCAAAACACAACCGACAGAATGAGAGAAGGTATTTGCAAATGACATATCAGACAAAGGGTTAGTATCCAAAATCTATAAAGAACTTCTCAAACTCAACACTCGAAGAACAAATAATCTGATCAAGAAATGGGCAGAAGATACGAAGAGACCTTTCAGCAAAGAGGACATCCAAATGGCCAACAGACACATGACAAAGTGCTCAACATCAGTTGGCATCAGAGAAATACAAATCAAAACCATAGTGAGATACCACCTCACACCAGTCAGAATGGCTAAACTTAGCAAGTCAGGAAATGACAGATGTTGGCAAGGATGCGGAGAAAGGGGAACCCTCCTACACTGTTGGTGGGAATGCAAGCTGGTACAGCCACTCTGGAAAACAGTATGGAGGTTCCTCAAAAAGTTGAAAATAGAGCTACCCTACGACCCAGCAATCACACTACTGGGTATTTACCCTAAAGATACAAATGTAGTGATCCGAAGGGTCACATGCTCAGGAATGTTTATAGCAGCAATGTCCACAATAGCCAAACTGTGGAAAGAACCTAGATGTCCATCAACAGATGAATGGATAAAGAAGAAGTGGTATATATATATATATATATATATATATATATATATATATATACACAATGGAATACTATGCAGCCATCGAGAGAAACGAAATCTTGCCATTTGCAAGGACATGGATGGAACTAGAGGGTGTTATGCTAAATGAGATAAATCAGTCAGAAAAAGAATTATCATATGATCTCTCTGATATGCAGAATTTGAGAGGCAGCGCGAGGGGTCGTGGAGGGGTGGGGAAGGAAATGAAACAAGATGGGATCAGGTAGGAAATAAACCATAAGAGACTCCTAAACTCACGAAACAAACTAAGGGTGGCTGGGAGTTGGGGGGGGGGGTAGGGTTATGGACATTGGGGAGGGTATGTGCTATGGTATGTACTATGAAATGTGTAAGCCTGATGAGTCACCGAAATGTACCCTGGGGCAAATACTACATTATATGTTAATTAAAAAATTTTTAAAAATCTATGCAAAAAAATTCAATAAATAAAAATAAAAGCTTCTATCAATGAAAAAAATAAGCCAATGACCAGATGGACTCTAAGGTGAATTCTACCAAAGATGAGTTAATACCTATTCTTCTCAAACTCCTCCAAAAAAAAAAAAAAAAAGGAAGAGGAAGAAGTTTCTAAACTCATTCTATGAAACCACCATTACTTTGACTCCAAAACCAGAAAAAGATACCAAATAGCAAATTACAAGCCAATATCCTTGATGAACACCAATGTAAATATCCTTAAGAAAATATTAGTAAACTGAACTTAACAATACATTGAAAGGATCATACACCATGATGAAGTGGTATTTTTTCTAGGGATTACCAGGATGCTTGAATAACCACAAATCAATCAAATCCCATTAACAAGTATAAAAATTTTATGGGGGGTATCTATCCCAGGAGCGAAGTCAACAGAACCCCAAAGAAATGAGGTGAAGGAAGATCCCAAGTCCACGTCTGCACAGCAAGTGATAGACACCCCCATCCCAAATGAGAACCATCAGTAGACTTGGAAGAGACTTCTTAAAGAAGGTGAAATTGGAAGAGTATCTTATGTATTTGAACATATTAATTGAAGATTTATACAATTCAGGAGGAGTTTGAAACTGAAGTGAGTACATAAAACTGTGTAAATGATAAACAAGACACTTAAGAACTCCAAGGAAAACAAAATGTGTTGATGAGACAGAATAACCACAATGTACCACATGACTCAGCAGCAGTGTTTACTTCACATTATACTATGAAAACGGAACACTGTTTTTGTTAAAGTGTTATCTGCACAGGAAAGATCAGCATAGGAACTCAAAGTAGGGCTTAGATCGAGGTAAAATTGAACTAAAACCTCTTCTGTCAAAAGGAAAAGTTCATAGTTAATGCCTGAAACTATAATATTGAGAAGGAGCCATACACACATTGTATTGAGATAAATGTGGACTACAGCCATAACATCAGGCAGGAGAGGTTTTTTTTGTTTTTGTTTTTATTTTAAGGTTTTATTTATTTGACAGAGAGAGCCACAGAGAGAGAGGGAACACAAGTAGGGGGAGTGGGATAGGGAAAAGCAGGCTTCCCACAGAGCAGGGAGCCCAATGCGAGACTCGATCCAATGACCCTGAGATCTTGACCTGAGCCGAAGTCAGACACTTAAGAACTGAGCCACCCAGGCAACCCCCAGGCAAGAAAGTTTTTAAAAAAAAAGAAAAAGGAAAGAAAGAAAAAGAAAAAAGGCTGCTAACCAACATGAGGGATGAATGGGTCAGACGGAGGACTACTCCTTTTCATAATAGATTTGTGGAGGTATTTAGGTCCTTACTTTTCATTTCAGTAGAAATTAAGAAGCATATTTCAAACAATTAAAATGCAGACTATAAAATCATATCTATTATAATCAAAAATTTTAAAAAGTTATGAATTAATAAATACATTAATTTGGAGCAAGAAATTTCATCCTTGAGCCTTAAACAATGTGTTTATTTAGATAGAAATGAGATTTGGGGCTTGCATACATTTCAGTGTTCAGCACATGTTTTTTTTTCTCCCCAAATTTGTTTATTTTAATTTTTCAGTGTTACAAGATTGATTGTTCATGCACCACACCCAGTGCTCCATGCAGTACATGCCCCTCTCGATACCCACCACCAGGCTCTTAACTCAGTTGATTTCAAAGGTCCAGAGGTGAGAAAAGCCCTGTGTTTTGTTTTAAAGTAGTTAGGATGATGATCTTCCAAATAGCTTACGTTAAGACTTTTCAGGGTGCACGTGATTTTCAGATTCTCTTATTTCACATGTAGTGTTGCCTCAAATAGTTCTACCTAAAGACCTCCTTGGGGCTGAAGATGATGCTGGTTTTCCTTGCCCACTCCCTGTACATAATCACTTTTCGCCCAATTTATAAATGAAATGCATGTCCCTCACTCAGCCCTAGTCTTACCATGGGACCATGCCATGATTTGAAAAACTCTCAAGGATCAAGCCACAGGACAAGTCAAAATACTGCTTAAGCAAGTGAACAACTCTAATGAATGGGTAACACTCACTTTACACATCAAGTAGCTTTCAATTCTTTCTTACCAGTATATAGGAATATCTAAACCAGTGGTCCACTACCAGACCATTAAAACAGTTCTTATGATCATCACTGACTGTCTCATGTGACAGCAGACGAGTTTAAGGAGGTCTATTACTGCCTCGATAAAACACCTTCCATTTCTATCTACATATTTATGTGATTGTGTGTCTGAGTAGAAGAAATAAAATTGATGCTGAATCCAGTATCATTCTAAAATAAATATACGCTCCTCCGTCTCATCAACATTTTGAGTACAACTTTACTACTTAGGTTTAATAATTATCAACACGTATATTTATGCTATCACACTTAGTTATGTATTAGTAATAACTAATAATTATGCTTACTTGAAATTTTTTAAAACTCTTCCAATTTATATTTTTTGCAGGAAAAGTTTGAGAAGTCAATCTAGAAAACCCTACAAATATATATGTTGTGATGGAAGTGGAATTTACTTAGAAGAAAGTAGAAAAAACACAAATTTTCTAATTGCTAAAGAAAGTTTTTCCTTATAATCTTTTTAGGGATTGCAAAGGTGCTTTTTTTTTTTTTTAATTAGTTAAATACAAGAATGGGTGTCTCCTGGGTGGCTCAATCTGTTAAGTATCTGTCTTTGGCTCTGTTCATGACCTCAGGGTCCTGGGATGGAGCCCTGCCTCAGGGTCTCTACTCAGTGGGACATCTGCTTCTTCCTTTCCCTCTACCCTCGCTCATTCTCCATCTCTCTCTCTTTCTCTCTCTCTCTCATAAATAAATAAATAAAATCTAATTAATTAATTAATTAAAATCTTTTTTAAAAATGGACATTGGGGAGGGTATGTGCTATGGTAAGTGCTGTGAAATTTGTAAGCCTGATGATTCAGAGACATGTACCTTGGGGCAAATAATAGATTATATGTTAATAAAAAATAATAATACATACATACAAGGATGAGGCCAGGCAGGGCAGGAGTACCACCCATAAAAAGCACAAGTTCTTTAGGCCTGCCCACCTTTGCTCCCCACCATCTAACTTTTAAATGGATTGTGATGGCTAGAAAATTGTCCAGTATTTAGATTTCTTTGACTCTATGGAAAAAGTGGTACCAGAAATGATCTTTTGTTACATAAAAATTATGTCCATATCTGGAAAATTTTTAGATACCAACTTAATAAAGATCATTATTTTTAAAGATCTTAAATTTAGTTATCAATTCTTTGAGGAGATTCACAATTTTTGAAATTATTTTTACAGGTCTGAGAACCTAAGTTTTGCAGAACACTTGCCAAGGTTAATGGGTGGAGTCACATCGCCCTCTTGTGGTTAAGATGATGGAACACATAATTTGGACGTGAGGTGTTTTGGAAACACAGGAATTGCATTTCCTTCTTCTTGAATTGAATAAATAGCAACTTGTAAAGATGACTACATCTCACATATTCTTACTAGTTTTATGAAATGTGAGTATACTAAGAAGATTTTGAAAGTTATGATAGGACACCCCAAATAGATCCAAAAATTCAGCTTACTTGCCATCAATACTTGTAATTTGGTATTGACCAAGTAACAAGATTTCTGCTTCCCCAGACATCCAGACCATACATAAGAGTCCAGAAACACAGTCCATCAGCTGAATGCAGTATCAGCCTATAGTTTCACGTGGTTCTCAGAACAACAGTGGAGTTTACCTTCATTCAAGCCTTCGCACAATTCCATCCCTCCTTGTCTACTTCCTCCTACCTCTGCCCCCAAGGGACCCCATGCCCTGGTGCTATCAGCAACTAGGATATCCATTATGGAGAAAATGCCGCATAGCAGACGGAGCAGGGGATAATGACATTTCCGACAACAGTCTCTGAATTTTTACCCCATCCCTCACCACCTGTGATCTTGGTGGAATTCATGGGATTCTCCTGGTCAGTTTCTCCAACGGTAAAATACCTGCCTCACAGAGGCCATGTACAACTGTAAAAACACATAGGTACAGTGCTCAATAATAGCAATCAACTGTAATTATTGCTCTTTTACACCTGAGGAAGATTAGCCGGTCTGCCCATAAGCAGGATACAGATCACAGTCGCAGGGAGTCACTTAGGGTATCTTAGTCATTTTTGTTTACTCAGTCACAGCAATACCACCACATATATCTTCCTAAGTGTTTTCTTTCCTACCCTCTGAGAGATATATTTCACCGTCGTTTAACTTTATTAAACTTGATACTCTTCTCACTTGGGCCTGCCCCAACGCTCTCCAACTCCAGCACACTCATGTTCACGAAGGATTGATCAGTGCGATTACTCCCTCTTCTCAGCACCATGTTGTTTCCCTTTCTAATGAGACCTACTCTCAGGCATTTGCTTCTCCTTCAAACGACCTCCACTCCCTAAAAATTGTCTTTGTATTCCACATAACCCTGTAGATAATGATTTATTTCCCTGTTCCCCTTCATCATTAAACATCTTGAAAGAGTTGTTCATAGTCACAGTTTCTATTTCCTCACCTCACATGCTTTCTTCAATCTACTCCCTGTGGAATAATGTCCTTCCCCTTGACTGAAACTTGCCAACATCAGAAATTTAATTCTGATACCAATTCCAATACAACTTTCTCTGTTCTTAACAGATCCCTTAGCAGCTTCTGACAGTTGAGCACTCAAATGAGGAAAAAAAAAAAAAGGTAGGGTATGTGCAAATGGTATCTTAGGGATGACTTGGTGGTAAAGAATAAGAACTCACTAAAAGTAAATTAAATGGACAAAGATTTGTTTAAAAAAAAAAGCTCTATCATAGTCTCACAAAATCTCAGGGCAGGAAATACAGCCAAGCCCTATGAGATAATTCACTAGGCCCACTCTGGGGATGCATAAGCTCTTGTTCCTCCTGCTCTCCCCATATCTGCTTCATTCTTATATTCCTTTGAAGATTTCCCATATGTAACTTTCTAGGTCAAGGGATCAATGAAGACCCGTAAGAGTCCCTAAGTATCTCACAGTAAATTTCCAGGAGAGAAACCTGATTAGTCCAGGTTTGAAGTGTACATCTTTTCTCAATTAGCTCCAGCCAAGGAGCGGCAGGGTCACCACGATGGTTAATTTTTACATCAACTTGCCGAGGCTATGGTGCCCAGTTCTTTGATCAAACACTAGTTATAGATGTTACTGTGAAGGTATTTTTATATGTGATTAATATTTAAATGAGTAGACTTTGAGTAATGCAGATTAACTCTCTCCCCCCAGATTTGAGTGAGCTTCATTCAATCAGTTATAAGCCTCGAAAGCAAAGATGGGTTTCTCAAAGAAGAAGAAATTTTTCCTCAAGTCTGCAACATACAAACCCTAACTTCCCAGCCTTCTGACTTGTCATAAGGATTTCGGCCTTGCTAGCCCCCATAATCATGTGACCCGGGGCCTTAAAATTAATCTCTCCCTCTCTCCCCTCCTTTTCTGTAGCTTCCCCTTCTCTCTGTATAAATACAGGTAAGTTGACAGGTAGGAAAGTAAGTCAATATGGATGGAGATAGAGATAGACACGGATTCTCTAGAAAACCCTGACTAAGTCCCAAAGAGCAAGCCTGACCATAGTGGTCTCTGTTATTGGAGATGATCACAGTGGCCCCAGCTGTATTATGCATATGATTAGCAGAGAATCTCAAACTTATTTATAGCCCACTGTGCATGTTCAAGTAAAAATTTCCCAATGTATTAACATCTGTTCATTACTATTTATCATCAATTCAAATATTATTAATTACCTCATTAAAATTTCCAATCTTTTCTTTAAAGAACTGCCTATTTATGTTGACATTTTATAGCTTCAAAGGCTAGAATTAAAACAGAGACGATTCTTTGGAACTCTCTGCATTCTTGCAGGGAGAGAGAGGTGATGGGGTTTGTTTTTTGTTGTTGTTGTTGTTTTGTTTTTTTAAGATTTTATTTATTTATTTGACAGAGAGAGAGATCACAAGCAGGCAGAGGCAGGCAGAAAGAGAGAGGTAAGCAGGCTCCCTGCTGAGCAGAGAGCCCAATGTGGGGCTCTATCCCAGGACCCTCAGATCATGACCTAAGCCGAAGGCAGAGGCTTTAACCCACTGAGCCACCCGGGTTCCCCAAGGTGATGGTTTAAAAAAAATACCCTACACATGAGAAAAGTTCATTTGAAGGGGAAAAGAGATGGGAAGCCCAAGGACAAAAGTGAGAAGGAATCCAACCCCCTTTATGACAGCAGGTAGTCATGTAGACCTTTACTCTTGCCCCTTTCTTTCTAGAGTAGCAAAAAACAATCTTGAATTCCATCCTCAGTATTCATCTAAATGCTAAAATTACTGAAGACTGATAGATGAGGTGCTTTGTTTTTGCTTGTGTCTTTTTCTCAAATCATTTAGAGTAAAGCCATAATTAACTGGAATTCTACTGACCAGAAAATGAATAATACAGAATCTAAGGTGAGGAGATATGGTTTGAGGAAAGAAAATGGGTTGATCAAAATAAGCAGAGTTCAAGGTGCTAGCAGACAATCAGTCTCTAAAAACATTTGGGAGAGGTCACCGTTTCTGGATAACGAGATGAAAACCATCCCCTGAAACACTATACGTCAAGGGGCAAAGGTCCATGGGATTGCTAAGGGTGAACAGGTAAAGAGAACAAGTAGAGTTGGTACATTTTTACGGATTTCTAACAGAGAAAGGGGTCTGACATGAGGCAGACAAAACACCTGCTATGCAGCAGGCATTAGTGTTTGCCTGTTTACTGGGAAAAGGGGAGCTACTGCCAGCTCCAGGGTAAATCCCAGGTGAGCTAAATGAATCACTTGTCCTCCTTTCCTTGTGCCACAGACTGGGTTAGGCACATGGACACGCATATACAGGCATACAGTGCTGGCCGATGAATCATGAGGGGAAACCCAGTGTGGAGACTTCTGAGAAAGATGTCTGTGCTGATGGTAATAAGCACAGCAAGGGGAGCCCCCGCTCTGCTACACGATGCTTCTCTTGGAACAGCAAAAGCAACACTGTAGTGATGAAGGACAAAAGCTCAAGGAAGACAGAGTAAAAGAGGAAGTAACCCAAGTTCTTGATTATATCACACAAATGGTGATAAGTACCCTCTTGACACAAAGTACTTCGGGACTATGGGAGGTAAATTCCCCTCAGTGTTTAAGACAGTTAAGATTTTCTGTTACTTGACTTGCTGCCCAAAGTGCAAAATAATCCTAAAAATATAGTCAGTCTTAAAATCAAGGCAAATGAGAATCAACAGTGTCAAATGCTCTCAATAATTCAAGAAGAGAAGTCATTGGTCTAGATGCAAACTGAAAGGGAAAAAAAAAAATCAAAATCTGAAGTTTTGTTTAAGGTACATCTGCTAATGTAATGCATGCAGCTGAGAAGGACATTTTAAGCGTACTTGTATCCGGGTATAATCAGAAAAGAAGAATATGGGGATTCATACCGAGTATGAGGATTTGGTACAAGGATTTGAACTTATCAGTTGGGAGGGATGCTTAAGGAGTCTCTGAAAGGCAGCTGACCTTGCATGTGATGCCTGAGTTTGACGTGCACATGTCAGACAGAATGGAAAGGGAAGACAGATATAAAGTGAGGAAGAGAACAACAGTCCCAAACTCACAAGCAAGAACTGGACCCCACAAAACAGACTGAACAAAATGGGTCCACTTTTATTGGCTCTTACATTAACTGAGGTAGTATCCTGTAGGAAATAGGGCCTTTGATCAATTCAGGGGTCAGAGACAGGTGCAGTCCTGACCACTGTCCATGCTAGGAGGTGAGCCAGCAGATAAATGACAAGATGTGTAAAGCTAAAACGGTGCCTCTTCAATCTACTCTCTAAATCCCCTCAGAAGTCTCCCTTATGGTCCAGCCTTACTGACAACATGCAGAAAAGGGAATTCTCGGGAATATAATATAGGCTAAACCAAGTTGACACCTAACAGAGTTACCCACATTTGCCAGTCTCATGAAATAAAGAGTCTATATTATCATGGTATTACTTTTTCCCAATCTCATAGAATGGCCTTTGGAAAGGACATTTGATATTTACATGTCAGTATCTGACTACTAGTCTTTTTGGAGCACCTCTTTTGCAAAATACGTGCACCTGCTCAGGCATCCTCCTATTTCAGTTAGAAGTTACAAATAAGGGATCTTATCACCACTGGACTAAACCTTGAACTTGATGAGTATGCAAATAGTGAGAAGGTAAATTCTGAAAAGAGTTGCTTTTAGAGACATATTGTTCTTGCTATGATGTCAAGAGACTTCTACCAAACTGGGATCCTCTTCTCTCAATTTTGCTCAAGTTTATCAAAAGTACTGTTGTCTCAAACTAGAAAATTTAACCCCATAATGAAAGCCATCTACAAATAATGTGAAAAAATTGCTTAACACCTGAAAATTTTATTTTGCCAAACATGTTTTCCTATGGTATAACTGAATGAAAGACTAAGCAGCAAATAAACCATAGATATATTCTATAGACTATTATCATATTCTTACAGAAACTAGTTCACAATACAGAGAAAAATGAAACTATATCCTTACCTGAAACCTTGAATAGTTTCCAAGTTGATTAAAAAATTAAAAATAAAATCTAAAACCATAAAACATGCAAAGATAATGTAGAAGAGTATTTTGTGACAAATATACAGATAAAGGACATAGTCAAAGTTCAAAAGTACAAATCTAAGGTGGGGAAAAGACAACAGATTTGATTATCATTAAGAATTTTTGTTCAGGGGCTCCTGGATGGCTCAGTGGGTTAAGCATCTTCCTTCAGCTCAGGTCATGATCCTGGAGTCCCAGGATCAGATGAAGCCCCATGTCTGGCTCCCTACTCAGCAGGGAATCTTACTTCCTCCTTCTCCCTTTGCCCCTCCCCCTGGTTCATGTTCTCTCACTTCCTCACTCATTCTCTCTTTCAAATAAATAAAATCTTTAAAAAGGACTTTTTGTTCAATTAAAGATACCATGTAAAAGTTAATGAAAGATAGTAAATTGGGAGGAGATATCTACAATATTTTTAAACCAGTGAAAGACCAATTTTCCAGCATCCCAAAGGAATAATAAGAGATCAACAATAAAATAAGAAAAGCAGTAAGAAAATGAGCAAACTATATAAACAAGCAATTCACAGAAGAAACTCAAAGGAATATGAAATACAGGAAAAGACGCTCAAACTCACTGTTAATCGAGATGTGCAAGTAAAAATGAAAAATTTCTAAATAATATATGAAAAGATGCTCAACACTCTACATTATTAGGGATATAGTTGTTAATTAAAGTAACAAGAAGATATCCCTACGCACCTATCAGAAAGGCCAAAATCCAAAACACTGACACCACCAAATGCTGGAAGGGATTAGAATATTATTCTAATATTATTATAATACTCTAATAACATTAGAAAAATATTAATTTTATTTTATATATTAAATATTAAATATATTTTTCATAATATTAATATTAATACTATTCTAATATTTCTAAGGGATAGAATAACAGAAACTCTCATACACTGCTGGTGAGAATGCACAACAGTAGAGTCTCTTTGAAAGACAATTTGACAGTTTCTTACAAAACTAAACATACTCTTACCATATGATCTCTTTGATATTTACACAAATGAGTTGAAAACTTAGGTCCATACAAAAACCTGCACATAAATGTTTATTTGAAAGCTTCATTCATAATTGCCCAAACTTTGAAGCAACCAAGACGTCCTTCAGTATGGGAAGGGATAACTGAACTGTTATTTCTAGACAGATTATTCATCAGCACTAAAAAGAAGTTAGCAATCAAGCCATGAAAAGATAGGAAAAAACTAAGTTGCACATTACAAATTGAAAGAAATCAATCAGAAAATGCTACATATTGTATGATTCCAGCTTTCTGACAGTTTAGAAACACCAAAACTATGGAGATAGTAAAACGATCAGTGTTGCCAGGAGTTGGGGGAAAGGAGGGATGAAAAGACAGAACATCAAGACTTTTTAGAAACTATTGTGATTGACATTACAATGGTGGATACATGTCATGCACCTGTCATAACCCACAGAACATAAACCTCCAAGATTGGGTACAAGACAAGAATGTCCACTCTCATCACTTTTACTCACCACAGTACTGGAAGACCTAGCAGCAATTAGACAAGAAATAAAAGGCATCCCCATTAGTAGAGAAGTAAAACTGTCACCATTTGCAGATGACATGACACCATATATAGAAGGCGCTAAGGACACCATGCCAAAGCTATGAAAACTGATAAATAAATTCAGTAAATTTGTAGGATATAAAACTAAAATGTAATAATTACTTGCTTTTCTGTACACTAATAAAGAACTATCGGAAAGAGAAATTAAGAAACTATAGTCAACTGCAGAAAAAATAAATACCTAGGAATAAATTTAATCCAGAAAATGAAAGACCTGTACTCCAAAAGCTAAGACAGTGATGAAAGAAATTGATGAAGTTACAAATGGAAAGATATATCATATTCATGCATTAGAATTAATATTGTTGGGGGAGGAGCAAGATGGCAGAGGGTAGGAGATTGAGATAGAGTCAGATCCCAGAAGTTCAGCTAGGTAATTATCAAACCATCCTAAAAGTCAGCATACTCAACGGGAGAGAGAAGAGAGGAAGAACAGCATTCTAGGAGCAGAAAATCGACCACTTTCTGAAAGGTAGGACGTTTGGAAAAGTGAATCCAAAGCGACGGGAAGAGAGACCGTGGGGGGTAGGGGCAGGCTCCCTGCAGCCACAAAGCCCCAGGGCACAAAATCTTTTAGAGTCTGCTCTGCTGAGGGATATCTTCCAGAGGCTAAGTGGGGGGTTTAGCCCTCATGGGAACAGTGTGGTTTCAGGACCCATAAGGTCACAAAGGGACCAGGGGTGTCTGAGTGCGGCAGAGCTCCCAGGTACTGGGGCGGAGAAGCGGGTGGCAGAAGGAGCTGCGCAGTGTGCTTTCAGCTTGGGCTTACCGTAGACTGTGATCAGAGGCACAGTTGGGCCACAGCTCTTTGAGCAGGGACTCCGCAGGAGGCAGCTCCGGAGAGACCCCCTCCTTCCTCTTCCAGGAGGAGCAGCGCGGGAGTGTGCAGCAGGAATCTGCTGGGTTTAGAGGAGACTCCAGATGGGGCTGTGCCAGAGATAGAGGCACTCCGCCATGGGCGGCTGAACTCAGACCTTGGGGGGGGACCAGGGAGATGGGAGTGATTGATTGCCTTCCTCTGAAGGCCCACTGAGGATCGGGGCCCTGAGGCTCCTCCAGCCGGAGACTGGCAGCCGCCATTTGCATTCCCGGCCTCCAGGGTTGTATGGAAAGCGCTCAGGGAACAAAGACTCCGGAGAGCGAACCTGAGCGAATTGCTTAGCCCATCCCCTGGCAAGGGTGGGGCAATTCAGCCTCAGGCAAAGACCTTTGAGAATCAAAGCAAATGGCCCCTCCCCCGAAAGATCAGTGAGAATATCCACCAAGACCAAATTCATCAATCAGTGAAAACTGTGGAACTCCTGATTATTTTTCTCTCTCACTCATCTATTCTTATCTCGATAAGATGACAAGGCAGAAAAACTCACCAGAAAAAAAAGAACAAGACACAGTACTGACGGGCATCCAAATTGGCGAAGAAGAAATCAAACTCTCACTCTTTGCAGATGATATGATACTTTATGTGGAAAACCCAAAAGACTCCACTCCAAGACTGCTAGAACTCATACAGAAATTCAGCAAAGTGTCAGGATATAAAATCAATGCACAGAAATCAGTTGCATTTCTATACACCAAAAACAAAACAGAAGACAAATTAAGGAGTCGATTCCATTTACATTTGCACCCAAAACCATAAGATACCTAGGAATAAATCTAATCAAGAGGCAAAGATTCTGTATTCAGAAAACTACAAAGTGCTCATGAAAGAAATTGAGGAAGACACAAAGAAATGGAAAAACATTCCATGCTCATGGATTGGAAGAACAAATATTATGAAAATGTCTATGCTACCTAGAGCAATCAACACATTTAATGCAATCCCTATCAAAATACCATCAATTTATTTTGAAGAAATAGAACAAATAATCCTGAAATTTATATGGAACCAGAAAAGATCACGAATAGCCAGAGTAATGTGGAAAAAGAATACCAAAGTTGGCAGTATCACAATCCCAGACTTCAAGCTCTATTACAAAGCTGTAATCATCAAGACAGTGTGGTACTGGCTCAAAAACAGATGCACAGATCAATGGAACAGAACAGAGAGCCCAGAAATGGACCCCCAACTCTATGATCAACTAACCTCTGACAAGGCAGGAAAGAATATTCAGTGGAAAAAAGACAGTCTCTTCAACAAATGGTATTGGGAAAACTGGACAGCCACATGCAGAAGAATTAAATTGTACCACTTCATATCACCATGCACAAAAATAGATTCCAATGGATGAATGACCTCAGAGACATGAATCCATCAAAATCCTTGAGAAGAACACAGGCAGCAACCTCTTCAACCTCAGCTACAGCAACTTCTTCCTAGAAACATCTCCAAAGGCAAGGGAGGCAAGGGCAAAAATGAACTATTGGGACTTCATCAAGATCAAAAGCTTTTGCACAGCAAAGGAAACTGTCAACAAAACCAAAAGACAACTGACACAATAAGAGAAGATATTTGCAAATGACATATCAGATAAAGGGCTAGTAACCAAAATCTATGAAGAACTTCTCAAACTCAACACCCAAAGAACAAATAATCTGATCAAGAAATGGGCAGAAGACATGAACAGACATTTCTGCAAAGAGGACATCCAAATGGCCAACAAACACATAAAAAAG
>CM052809.1:68224437-68324899 GCA_028533885.1 Nasua narica
AGTGCTCACTATCACTCAGAGAAATACAAATCAAAACCACAGTGAGATACGACCTCACACCAGTCAGAATGGCTAAAATTAGCAAGTCAGGAAACGATAGATGTTGGCGAGGATGCGGAGAAAGGGGAACCCTCCTACACTGTTGGTGGGAATGCAAGCTGGTACAGCCACTCTGGAAAACAGTATGGAGGTTCCTCAAAAAGTTGAAAATAGAGCTACCCTATGACCCAGCAATCACACTACTGGGTATTTACCCTAAAGATACAAATGTAGTGATCTGAAGGGTCACATGCTCACGAATGTTTATAGCAGCAATGTCCACAATAGCCTAACTATGGAAAGAACCTAGATGTCCATCAACAGATGAATGGATAAAGAAGAGGTGGTATATATATATACAATGGGATACTATGCAGCCATCAAGAGAAACGAAATCTTGCCATTTGCAACGACATGGATGGAACTACAGGGTATTATGCTAAGCGAAATAAGTCAGTCAGAGAAAGACAATTATAACATGATCTCTCTTATATGAAGAATTTGAGAGGCAGGGTGGGGGGTCGTGGGAGGTGTGGGGGAGTGAAATGAAACAAGATGGGATGGGGAAGGAGACAAACCATAAGAGATTCTTAAACTCACGAAAAAAACTAAGGGTGGCTGGGAGGTAGGTTGAGTAGGGTTATGGACACTGGGGAGGGTATGTGCTATGGTAAATGCTGTGAAATGTGTAAGCCTGATGATTCACAGACATGAACCCTGCGGCAAATAATACATTATATGTTAATAAATAAAAAGAAAAAAAAGAATAGTGTTAAAATGTCCACATTGCCTAAAGCAATCAACAGATCCAATGCAGTCCCTATCAAAATAACAACAGTATCTTCCACAGAAATAAAACAATCCTAAAATTTGTATGAAATTAAAAAAGACCACGTATAGCCAAACAGTATCAACAAAGATGAAAAAGCTGGAAGTATCACAATCCCAGATTTCAAATTATACAATAAAACTATAGTAATCAGAGGAGTATAGTACAGACACAGAAATAGACACACAGATCAATGGAATAGAGTGCCCAGAAAGAAATCCACACTTATATGGTTAATTATTCTATGACAAAGGAGGCAAGAATATACAGCGAGGGAAAGACTGTTTCTTCAATAAATGGTGTTGGGAAAACTGTACAGCTACATACAAAGGAATTTAGCTGGATCACTTTCTTGTACCATACACAGATATAAACTCAAAATATGTTAAAAACCTAAATGTAAGACCTTAAAACGTAGGCAGTAAACTCTTAGACATTGACCTTAGCAACATTTTTTCTGGATCTGTCTCCCTAGGGAAAGGAAACAAAAGAGAGAGAGGAAAAAAAAAAAAAAAGGAATCGGGACTGTTAAAAAAGCTTTTTAACAGTGAGGAAATCATCAACAAAACCAAATGGCAACCTACTGAATGGGAGAGGGTATTTGCAAGTGGTATGTTTGATAAGGGATTAATAGCCAAAATATAAGATTAATTCATACAACTCAACACCAAGACAACAAATAAACCAATGAAAAAATGGGCAAAGGACCTTAACAGACATTTTTCCAAAGACGACATTCAGATGGCCAACAGACACACAAAAGAATGAAAGCATCACTGATTATCAGGGAATGCAGATCAAAACCACAATGAGATATCACTTAACACTAGGCAGAATGACTAGTATCAAAAAAGACATCCTTTTGCAGTGTTGGTGGGAATTTAAACTGATACAGCCACTATGGAAAGAGTACAAGGTTCCTCAAAATTTAAAATAGAAATACTATATGACCTAGTAATTCCACTATTGGATATTTTCCCAAAGAAAATAAAAACACTATTTTGAAAAGATAGGTGCACGCCTATGTTAATTGTAGCATGATTTATGAAAGCCAAGATATGGAAACAACTGAAGTGTCCATCAAGGGATGAATGGATAAAAAAGATGTGGTGTGTGTGTGTTATCTATATACACACACACATATATACATATATATGTGTATATAGTACATGTATATATATTCATTCCTTGATGGACACTTCAATTATTTCCATATCTTGGCTATCATAAATATTTCATTGTGTGTATGTGTGTGTATACACATATACATATGTATATACATGTATGTATGTGTATACACACACATACACATTTACACAATGGAATATTTCTCAGCCATAAAAAATGGAATCATTTTTTGTGAAAACATAGATGAACCTACAGCTTATTATGCTAACATATAAGTCAGAGAAAGACCAATACCATATGATTTCACTTATATCTGGAATCTAAAAAAGGACACAAGGGAATGAACAAAAAGTAACATACTCATAAGTACAGAGAAAAAACTGGTGGTTCCCAGAGGGGAGGGTGGTAGGGTAGTGAGCAAAATAGGTGAAGAGGATTAGGAGGTACGAACTTCCACTTATAAAATAAATAAGTCAAAAAAAATAATGAAAAAAATAAGTCATGGGGATGAAAAATACGGTACAGAGCATATAGTCAACAAAATTATAATAACCTTGTATGGTGACAGATGGTAACTATACTTAGGGTGGTGAGCAATGAGTAATGTATATAATTGTCCAATCATTATATTGTATTCTTGAAGGGAATACAATTGTATGTTAACTGTACTTCAGTTAAACACAAAAAAGAGTGTAGTGACAGGGTACCTGGGTGGCTCAGTCATTAAGCGTCTACCTTTGGCTCAGGTCCTGATCCCATGGTCCTGGGCTCGAGCCCCACGTCGGGCTCCCTCAGCAGGGAGCGTACTTCTCCCTCTCCCACTCCCGCTGCTTGTGTTCCCTCTTTGTCTCTCTCTGTCAAATAAATAAATAATAAGTTTTAAAAAAAATAGTGTAGTGACGAAAGAAAGGAAAGAAGGAAGGGAGGAAAGGAAGGAAAGAAAGAAGGACCGACCCAGGCAAACAAACTACTGGAAAAAGATTAAAAAGCCATCAGAGGCCTCTTCATTTCCTCCACCCCCACACTATTGCTCTTCCACTCTGCCCACCTCCCTGGAACCCGTCACTTCTTCGTTCCAGTTCTCTTACTGAACTTCTCTTTTCCTCAGAAACTCTCCCAGTCCTCCTCCTCAGAACCCATTAGAACCTGCCCCTTTAAAATTAGACCCTACGAAGATCCTAATGTTAAATCCTTAATTTCGCATTCCCCCAAACTAAACATTTTCCCAAAGTAAGCAAGGATTCCCGCAAATTTGCTGAGGAAGGGCGCCTGAGGGGCTCAGTCAGTTAAGCGTCGGCTCAGGTCATGATCCCAGGGTCTGGGAATCAAGCGCCATGTCGTCTCCCTGCTCAGCGGGGAGTCTGCTTCTCCCTCTCCCTCTGCCGCTCTGCCTGATTGTGCTTGCGCGCTCTCTCTCAAATAAACAAATAAATAAATCTTATTTTTTTTTAATTGCTGAGGAATTTAACATAGTTGTTTGGACTTACCAATCTGGTTTCTCAGACTTCACCGGCTAGAGTTCGCAAGCTCTTTGGCAAAGGCCAAGCCCAGCACTGGAGGAAAACAGCTAAGCAGGACGATTCCGAAAAAAATTCTCTAGAACGGCAAATGTGAGGCCAATCCCCGGCCTTGTTATATAGTCGGGTTTGCAATCACTAAGCGACTTCACCTGGCAGTTTCTAGGGCTTTCCCGAAACCAATTGACTGGAATAAGATTCAGGTTTGCTCGCAGAAACCCAGTGAGCCTGTGCACAACTACTACAGTTGACTCCAAATTGTTTCTAAGGAGAATTCTGACCTTTGACCGTTGTTGAATCCACTCGGGTAGCCTTCAACTCTGTGTTCATTCACAGGCTGAACTGAGATCTTTTCTTTCTGGTTAAAATGACCAGGATGAAATGGAAAACCATATCCACTCCAGTTTCAGTTAAGTTAGTACATCTGCTCGCCCTCACCTTAGGCGGTTCAACTAAAAGAAATCCACTAAAATCCTAATTTTCGGCTCCAACAAATGGAGGCCCCTCAACGAAGCCAAACTTCGTCTGGTCTTCGTTGTTACGGCAAAAGCTAGGACACCGGGAGAAAGAAAGATTGTTACCAATTTAAGCTCTCTAGGAGCCTTTGGCCCTCCAACCAACCTTTTCCTAATTACAAGACTCTGAGGAACTATAGAAGCATTTCTCCATCTTTCTCCAGGTTGGAAATGAATCTCTGTTTACTGACACCAGAGCCGTACTGTTGGAGCTCAACCTCACTATTATCAAACAGTCCCTCCCTCGATGGATTCAAACGGTTCAAAGAGCAGGGTTTCCTAATAAACCTCAATGCATTCCTGTCTCTAAACCTATTCCTTTTTATTTACGCCTTCTAAGAGATACTCAGCCTTTCCTCCTGACTTCTTTCAGCCCTATTCTTTTATTGGGGCAATATTTATTAGAGAAATAACACACTAAAATTTGTTTGTCCCAAAAGGGGAGATGATTCTAGAATTTTATAGCAGCAACCAAAATAGGCAACCAGATGAGTCAAATAACCCTTCAATATATTTATTTGTTCCATCTGTGACAACACAAGACCTAATAGTAAGGATATTAACTATAGGTCCCTACTGATAGGCTGTAGGGCATCAAGCCCATAATAAAAGATTATACGGTTCAGGGCCTCCTTACTTCTGCGGATAGGACATGCCAATATCTCCTTACCTTTATTTAGGAAGGAAAACATTACAACTAGACTCTAGTGCCTCAAGGATTGATCAAAAGTCCTTCCTACTTCTCCCAAAATTTAAAAGCAGTTTTAGATGATACGGAGTTACCTGGAGGCTTTTCTTTATGACAACATGTGGAGGACTTGCTTTCTCTGCTCCCCTTCTCAGGCCTCTTTGCATGGAAGACTCCAAATTGTCTTCAGCATCCACCTATTAAACTTTTAGCCTTAAAGAAACACAAAGTCTTCAAGGAGAAATTTCAGTTTTCTCAAACTAAACTTTGCTATTTGGGGCACCTAATTTCAGAACAAGGACTATATTTAGATCCAAATATGCATCTTCAACTTGCTCAAACCCCAAACCAAGTGTTTTCTCGGTTAACGGGCTACTATATTAAAAAAAAAAAAAAAAAAAAAAAAGGCAACACAAAAACCTGACCCTATCATTTGGGAAGATCAGGATGATTCAGTCTTTAAAACCTAAAGGAGGGATGCCTAGATGCTTCAGTCAGTTAAGCATTTGCCTTCAGCTCAAGTCATGATCCTAGGGTCCTAGGATCGAGTCCTGCATTGGGCTCCCTGCTCAGCAGGAAGCCTGCTTCTCCCTCTCCCTCTGCTGCTCTCCCTGCTTGTGCTCTCTCTCTCTCTCTCTCTCTCTCTAGCAAATAAATAAATAAAATCTTTAGAAGTGAAACAAAACCCTAAGGGAAAGCATTAAAAAATCCCCTGCCGTTGGAGATCCTAATGACCAATTTCTTATTTCCCTCTCCTTCCTCAACTCTCATTACACATACCCTCTCCTCCTATAACTAATCTTTACCTTGCCACCCTCCTTCCCTCTTCTGTGGACGGTACTCCTCAGGACTGTTTGTCTCTGATAGGTCACCTCCTGCTCCTGCCTGATAAGTTTGGTTAATACCGACTCTTTTGTACTGACAGTTCTTATTTAAAAGGATCAAAATGGTAAATATTATGCTGAGTATGCTGTTTCACCTGCTTTGGAAGTCATCAAGGTATCTCTGTCCTTGGTTACCTCGGCCCAACGGTCTGAGTTGACTTACTTGGGCTTGCATTTTAGCTGACAGCAAAACTGCATATACTTGTATGACAATAGTGATGCCTCTGGAATGCCACCAAGTACACTGGTTGCTTTGAGAGAACCAACAACCAAACTTCTGTTACGGTCCACGGAGATGTTCCTTCAAATGATAATCTAGATAAGTTGTCTAGAGATGCCCAGCGATTGGCCCTAGAAAAGGAAAAACAGTATTGGAATTTTAATAATTGTTAGTTTGGTTAAAAAAAGAAAACTCTGGCTTAGGCCAAACAGTAATCCAGTCCTGCCAGAGACTCCAAATTTCCCATTACTGATTACTATCCATGCATTGAATCACTGGCATACTGAAAAAATGATAATCTTTCTGAATCAGCAGTGGAGGGGATATATTTATAAGGCTGCAAAGTGTACCTGGTTTGCTTGCCTATCCCTCCTGCTGAAATACGGTTCAAGAACACCTGATCACGTGGCTCCCAAGCACTTACAATTCTTGAATGGAGGTTTGATATTTGGGGCATTTCATTTCAGAACAAAAAAAGATCTTGATCTACTAGAAAAGATCATCCCAACCTGGAAAACCCTCCCTAGAACTTCATAGTGGTGGGGGAACTCCCTTCACTGGACAAGTTTTTGGCAGGTCTGTGCTATTTGGTTGGCCAGTTTTACAACACTTTCATCATGCTTATGGCCCTCAATCCTCAAACATGAAAACTGTAAATAAGACCCAAATAGAAACATTTGCAGAAAACCTTCAAATACCCTGGCCAAAGGCACTGCCATTCATCCTTCTTAATCTCTAGTCTACTCCTTTTGACAATATCGTGAACACCTGGTTGTTAAACCATGCTTTAGTAGAATGATCTTTACACATTATGCCCAAGGGGACAAAGACCTTAAACATCTCACTTTGCAGTTCAGAGATTTTGTCTATTGGAAAGATATCTCCAGAAAGGCTTCATAGAGCCACTCTGTTGGAAAGGCCCCTCTCAAGTATTGTTAACCAACCCTCATGCAGCCAAACTCCAAGGAATTGATTCTTGGATCCATGTGTTGGATCTAAAAAAAGCACCAAACCCTGACTGGACCTGCACACCAACTGGTGGCCTGAGAAATAGATTTCTAGGAATTGAAACAGCTGAAGGAGAGAACTGTCCCCAAAATAACAGAACCAGGCTTGTGTACCTTCTCCTCGCTGTTGCTTATTTCCTTCCTTTCTTGACCCAATCTGCTGCAAAAAAGAGGAAAGCTCTCTGGCCAGAGGTTCTGTTACCAGGAAGTCCGATCTACTCATGATGTCAGGGATCCCATGGTTTTATCTGTAAGCAATTTGTTTGATCCCAAGACCTATCAGTTTAGGCTGTTAGAGCCAGATGCTCTTATCTCTGTTTTAACCTTCCTCTAACCATAACTATGCATGCTTTTTAGCTGGTTCATTTCAAGTCTGGCTCACGATTTAAAACTATTATAAATATACAAACTGGGGTCATTATTCTGCTATGTAATCATTTTTAAATTTTGCACCTGTTGCCTGTCAAATCTCTACAGAAGTGATGCACCCAGTATGGTGTTAGCTCTACAATTACAGATGTTCTCCATGCTTCCAACTTCATAAAATATAGACCTCAGATGGGAAATGCCTAAGAGTTCTCCCTCATTACCTTCCTTGTTATTCAAATGTGGCCTCACAAGTTTGAAACCTGTGCATTTTCCCTCTGATGTGGATGGAACAGGACAACCAGTAAATGTCCTTTCTGGCACCAAGGGACAAAACCACTAAATATCAAAAATCTAATCTTCAGCAGCAACGTTTTGAGGAAAGATCTTAATCAGAAGGGGGAGATGTGAAAACAAAAAAATCTCAGGTAAGATGGAATCAGGAACCCCGGAAACATGAGCTTTCATGTTCACTAAGGCATACCTTGCATTTTCCAAACAGGAAACTTACTTTACCCCAGCAGTGGGAAGGAAGAATGTCTCCTTACCTAGCAACAGCTCAGCCAATGAAAACACTGAAACAGCCCTCTCAGCTTCCTCCTTTCTTCTGTAAAAGCAAGCCCTTCTCCTCTGTTCTCCAAACACACCTCTGGTCCACCATAATTTGCTTCTCCAGAGATGCTATTCCCAAATAAATTCATTTTGCTGGTAAAATAGCTGGCTCTTTTGTTTAAGGTCAACAAATATGAATGACTTAGAGCAGCCACAACAATTTGGAAATGTACGAAGTTGAAGCACTCTTACTACCTGACTTCAAGAGTTATGCAGATATAGTAATCAAGACTATTTTATTTTACCATAGGGATAGATATATAGTCAGTAGAATATACAGAAATGGATGCACACATGTGGTCAGTCTATTTTTTTCAACATAAAGGAGTCAAATAACTCAGTGAGGAAAATTGCTCTTTTCTGGAAATGATGCCAGAGAAACTGGATATCCACAGAGAGGAAAAATGAGCCCCAACTCTTAGCTCTCGTCATACAGAAAAATTAACTGGAAATGGAAAAATGACCTAAATAACTCTTCTAGAAAAAAAACGCAAGAGAATCTTTTTGAACCTAGGGTAGACAAAGCTTTTTATATGGATGAGATACAAAATGTATTAAATATTAAGGGAAAAAATTAGAAAATGGACTTCATTAAAATTTAAAACTTTTGTTCTTTGAAAATTACTGTTAAGAAAAAGGCAAGTTATAGATTTGGAAAAAGTACTTATAATACACATATCTAATAAAAGACTGATGATATTTAAAATGCTTACAGAGGATATTGATAATGTGAGAGGCTATGCATATGTGGGGGCAGCGAACATATGCAAAATCTCTAGCTTCTGCTCCATTTTGTTGTGAACCTAAAACTTCTTTAAAAAATATAACCTATCAAAAAAAACCCCCATAATCTATTAAAAAATAGTACAGAAAAAAATGCTTACAGCTCAATAACAGGAAAGCAAAAAATCCAACTACAAAATGGGAAAAGATTCGATAAGTATTTCATATAAGACATATAAATAGCCAAAGGCATATGAAGAGATCAATATCATTTGTTATCAATAACATGCAAATTAAAATTACGTGCAATTAAATTATCAATAACATGCAATTAAAACCATGATTGCATTACATAACTATTATAATAGCTTAAAAAAAAACCCACCCTAGCTAGTGCTGGCAAAGATGCAAAACAAGTGCAACTTTCATGTATCATAAAATGATATGGCTATATTGTACAAATTTGACAGCTTCTTTAAAAGTTCAGTGTTTATCATATGATTTAGCAATTCTTTTCCAAGGTATTTATCCAAGAAATGAAAACATATGCACAAAACAACTTGTAAAGGAATGATCATAGAAGTTTTATTCATATTAGCTAAAATCTGGAAACCCATTAAGTGAGCAGTAGATCCATACAATGGAGTACTCTACAGCAATAAAAAAGAATGAACTACAGATACATGCAATAACATGAACTAATCTTAAAAACACTTTATTGAGCAAAAGAAGTCAGACAAAAAGTGTGTTATTTCACTAATTTACTTATTAAACTTCAGACATACCTAATCTGTAGTCATATAATGCCAATCAGTAAGTGGTTTCCTGGGCTACAGTTTAAGTATGGAGACTGGGAAGAGTATAATAAAAACTTCAGGAGTTTTGGAAATATTGTGTGTCATGATTATGTTAATGTATACATTTCTCAAACCTCACCAAATTGTACACATATAGTGCAATTTACTATAGGATGTATATTATGCCTAATAAAGTTGACTTAAAAAACCCATTTTAGAGTGCCTCTTCTTAGGATACAGTAATGAGAGAACATTCCTCTTATTCTAATAAGAAAAAATAGTTGATCTAAAAAATCATAGTTTCACTTGAACCCATTAGAGAGTAGAGGTCACTAGGCAACAAAGTAAACTGAATTCTAAAAATTGACAAGATTCTCCAAGGGGAGCTGATCTAAATGAACCATATATTAGACAAGACAAGAAGAAAGAATGTACGGAGCAGTAAGAATTGATCAGTTAGAGGCACCTGGTTGGCTCAGTTAGAACATGGGACTCTTGATGTTGGGGTCATGAGTTTGAATCCCATGTTTGGTGTAGAGATTACTTAAAAATAAACTTAAGCAAAAAAAAAAAAAAAACGGAAAAAATCAGTTAATATTTAATGGATATTTAAAGGATGACTGTGCACTAGGCTAGTGCTATACTTTGCAAAAGCAGCAGAAACAGAGGTGCTACAGGAAATGTTAAATTTTTGAAAGAAACACATTGATAATGTCCATCTGTCCAAAATATTAACCAGCAGCTTGAGATAGTTCAATTTCGCCATTAGATCCCACTACAGTTGTTTTTTGATGGTTTCTTTGATTAAAAAGCACTATGAGAAAATAAATGTAGAATAGGTAATGAGGGTAGCAGTCTGCAATCTGATTCCATGATTTAAGAAGTTGTACAAGTGCACATATCTCAAGAATAAGTACTTGTGGTTATTTTAAGAATATAAAAAATATATTATTTTTTAATACTCAAAAATCTAAGATTAGAAGGAAAGTTCCTTGACAAGATAAAGGTCATATACAAAAAAGCTATGGCTACTACCACAGTGAGTGTTGAAAGAATGAATTTGCCCCAGATGGAAATAAGGCAGTAAGATGCCCATTCTTACCAACATTTTATAAGAGGTCCTAGGAAGTACATTAAGGCAAGAAAAAAAAAAAGGCATAGAAGATTGCAAAGATACAAATAAAACTTTTTCCACAGAAGATATGATAATCTATGTAGAAAATCTCAAAGAATCTGGAAGAATTTGTTATAACTAATTATTGAGTACAGCAAGGACATAGGAAAAAGGTTAAACCCCAAAATAAATAAATACTTAAAAATTGAAGTTAAACAGGTATCAAGGTGGTTCAGTCAACTCAGCATTGGACTCCTGGTTTCAGCTAAGGTCATGATCACAGAGTTGTGGGATTGAGTCCCCCATTAGGCTCTGTGCTCCGCTAGGAGTCTGCTTGGGCTTCCCTTCTTTTTCTTCCCCTCTCTCTGCCCTCCCCATGTTCTCTCAAATAAATAAAATCTTTAATTTAAAAAAAGCATTTATAAGGGATAAATCTAAAAATTTATATAGCAAGATTTGTATAGTGAAAAAATCATGATGAGAAATTAAAGACACAAATAATGGAATACATACTGTCCTCCTAAGTCAAAAACTGTCAATATTCTCCAAATTGATTATATGCTCAATAGAATCTCAATCAAAACCCTAGCAGACTTTTAGTAGAAAGTTACAATTGGATTCTAAAATGTATGTGGAAAAGCAAAGGAATTTAGAAGGCACTAACAATATTGAAGAAGAACAAAATTTAGAACATATACCACCTGATTTCATAATTTATTATTTAAAGATTGTATTTATTACTGAGAGAAAGAATGTTGAGAGCACAAGGGGTGGGGAGTTGGCAGAGGAGAGGAAAAGAGATAATCTCAAGCAGACTGTGCACTGAGCACAGAGCCCGACATGGGGCTCGCTCCCACAATCCCGAAATCATGACCTGAGTGGAAACCAAGAGTTGGTTGCTTAACCGACTGAGCCACCCAGGTGCTCCCATAATTTACTATTTAAAGTGCAGTAATGAGGACAGTATGTTGTTGTCATAAGCAGAAATACAAATCAATAGGACAAAATAGGAAGCCCAGAAACAGACTCAACTATATATGAACAACTGGTTTTCAATAAGATAATAGAGAAATTCAGTGGAAAAGGATAGTCTTTTCAACAAATGATATCCAAAAAACAAAGCCAAAAACTAAAACACCCCAACATACACTTTTGTTCATACCGCACATTATATACAAAAATCAACTTGAGATGGATCACAGACTTAAATGCAATTCCTAAAAGTATAATCCTTTTAAAAGAAAACATATGAGAAAAATCTTTGTGATCTTCAGTTAGGCAAAGATTTCTATACACAAAGAAGGAACCACAGAAGAAAAAAAGGGAAAAACTGGATTTTATAAAAAAAAATTTAAATCCCACATTTCAAAAGATACTGTTAAGAAAATTGAAAGATAAGCCATTGACTAGAAAAAAAATATTTGCAGTTTATCTGATATGTGAATTCTATAAACAATTCTATCCATAAAATTGGAAAAAAATTTGAAGACTAGAAGAATGACAAACACATTAAAAGATGTTGAATACCATTAGTCACTAGGGAAATGCAAATTACTTGTTACCACTAGACACCTACCAGAATGGCTACATGAAAACAAAAACAAAAACAAAAAACAAACCTTACAATACAAAATGCTTAAAAAGTATCAAGAACTCTCATCTAGAGCTGGCGGGAACATAAAATGGTATATCTGCTTTGGAATATAGTTTGGCAGTTTTCTTATAAAACATGTATTTTACCATACAACCTAGAAGTTCCACTCCAAAGTACTTCCAAAGTTTCGAATATGTCTACCCAGAGACTTGTACGTGACAGTTTATTGCATCTTTAATCATAATGGCCAAATGACTGGAAACCCAGTTGGTGAATGGGTAAATTGTAGAACATTCAAGATGAAGAACAGCACTTAAAAAAAGTAATGAGCTACTGTTACCGGAAAGACACAGATGAATCTCAAAAACATTATACCAAGTGAAAGGTTGGCTCAAAGCCTATATTTTGTATAACTCCTATAACTTTAAATAACATTATGAACTATAGGGACAATTCAGTGGTTGTCGGGGTCTAGGTATTGGGAAATTAGTATGGGATAACTTTTTTTGGGGTGCTGGGAAGGTTTTTGTATCTTAAATATGTTGGTGGTTGAACAACTGTGTAATATGTCAAAGCTTATTACAATGTATACCTAAAAAGGATGAATTTACCTTTTATAAATATGATCTAAATTTTTAATGGGAAAATATAAAAAACCAGCCAGAGAGGAAATTTTTTTTTTTGGCTATTTCACCTTAAAGACATTGGAAATGCAGCAGGTTTATCTTGCATTATGGTGTTTTTACAAGTTGTGCTCTTTCCTTATGAGTAAAAAAAGACAGTCTATCATGTCACCTAAAAACATATTTCCTATCAAAAGATAAAGGAACAGACAAATCAAAATATTTTATATTTTTCCTTTATATACCACATCTCTGAATATCTCTTAACAAAGTATCATTATCTTTCCTAGGCAGCCATAAGTTACAAAAGCTATTTCATTTATATAGAAGCATAGTGTTTTAAGAGGGGAATTAACCTCTGTATTATTCAAGTCAATAAATATTAAAATTCCTAAAATCATATTACTTGATGCCTTTATTTTAATTTCTAGATGAGATTTAGGTATTTCTCTATGTTCCAGGTGATTTTTATTAGCTGAGTTAAAAAGCAAGAGATAGTAAAAAGGATTTAGTAATAGAAATACTGATAAAGCATATAAATGTTTCCAAATATACTAACAGATCAGGTAACAATGGAAAGACAAAAAGTTTAATAATCCTTACCACTTATGGGACATAGCATTGCTGGGAAAGAATCAAAATAATTTAAAAAATGCAATTGATACGTGAAGCATTGTTTTAGGTGCTGGGGTTACAGCTGTAAGATGAAGTCCTCCCCCTAATGGAACATACATGTTCATGAGGAGGCAGCCAATGACAAATGAAAAAAACAAAGTCAAGTAATAGTAAGTACTAGAAGGAAAAGAAAAGGAATGATTGATAGGGTCATGGTACCAGTTTAGAGACTTGATGTGACATGTGGACAGAGACTTGAATTATTTAAGTGAGGGAACAAGCTTTGTACACAACAGGGATAAAGGCATTCTTGACTGAGTGACCAACAATGCAAAGTCCCGGAAGTATTCTTTGGGGTATTCTAAACAATGGAAGTATTGTGAGACAGAAAGAATAGAAATAAAGTTATGATTGCCAAGCCCATTCATTCATCAAAAATTATGGAACACTGGCAGTTTTTTCTTTTTTTTTTTAAATGTTATTGGTGGAGAAGGGCTGAGCCTGGTTTTACATATTTTAAGATTGGAAACCTATTAGATATCTAAATGGAGATGAGTTCAGGGGAGTAGTTGAAGCTGAAGATATTCAGCACAGAAATGGAAAGACAAGGAAAAACAGTAAACTGGTGAGAGAGGACAGAAAAAAAATTTTTTTTATGATAGTAATACCACAGGTTTCCAGAAAATAGAAAGAACTGGTTAAGGCAAGATGCGATCTAAAAAAAAAAATAAACAAAACCACACCTAAGCTTAGCATAGTGAAACTGAAGAACACCATAGACAAAGCAAAGCTTTGAAACTGAAGAACACCATAGACAAAGCAAAGCTTTCTACCTCTGAAAGGTAGAAAAAGGAGAAAACCAATGAGTGTCAGGTCAATTCCACAACTTATCGACAGGTTGGAAACCTAACAGTAGTCTACAATGATAAAACTACAATGCAATCAACATTTCTGGCAGATAATGTAGATCATCAATGCAATCAATATTTTAGCTCATTTAAGAGAAGCATTATGAACTCAGGCTTTGTTTGGAGACTATTTATACCACTTCAATTTAATATTTAGATCAAGACTCAAATGTAGACTGGGACATAGAATTAAAAGCATCTTATTCATTTGGGAGTTTGAACTACCAATCTTGTTTCAAATAAAGATGGGTTAAGTTTGGTCGTTTTTTTTGTTTTGTTTTGATTAAAGGACAAGGTAACTAATGGCCTTTTAGGATAGAAAATATGGCACATGAAGCCCCATTGAAGAATTTGAATAGGTATTTAGAAAAAATGTGGAAGTATACTTCAATCCTACTTTACCAAATAATCTTATCTTTCATTCTTTAATGTAGTTAATATCTCCTATCCTTAGGTCTTTCCTTATAAAGAATCTAAAGATTTCCTATAATAAAATCAATCTATTAGGTTCTTAAAAGAAGAAGAAAAAATTAGCATAAAGCACCAATCAAATCAATTACTGTAGTCATTGTCAGGAGAAAATATAATTTCAATCTTTTTGTTTTAAATGTCTAAATTTGGAAGACTTAAGCACTTTTAACACAGAAGTTTGTTTTTGTTTTTTAACACAGAAGTATTTTTGGCATTATTTTGCCTCAGGATATTTTTGTTGTACTATGCCTACTTGCCTGCCCTTAAACATGTTCATCACAAATCTTGCATCAAGTGCTACAATATAGGTAATAATTTGTCTGTATTTTTAAATTGAGTCTTGAACTTCAGTAACAGGTGTAACAGTTGTTTTATTAACATGCTTAAATTTCAATTTAGAAACATTTAAAAATATTTTTTGGATTATTTGCTAAGTAACAAATGACTTAAAATTTTAACAATTAAGTCACATTTACGAGTTCATATTACAATTTCAAATGAAGCTGGGTAATTCCAAAAGAATCCCATATTTTAAAATTAGCTGAGTTAAAAATTAGCCCCTACCCCCAAATCACTATACTCCTTGCAAAACAATCACAACTAAAACTCCATTATTATTTAGTCAAAAACAGAGTATTGAAGATAGGAATTATGCTAATTACCCCAGTGCATATTCTTTAAATCTCATGGAAATTAAATCAGTGTCAATCAATGTATCGATATAACCCTTTCATTATTTAACTACAAAAATGGATTATAGAAATTATCACACATGTAACCTACTATATTTCATGCAACTATAAAGGTTTGTTTTTATTAAGCCACTTACTCTCTAATTAATGAACGAATCATTCACACTTGTTTTCCACAGCTCCCCAGTCTAAAATTTTTTTCTAACATATCCTGAACAAAGAATATTTTCTTTATAAGCAAAGAGGCCATTGCTTTTAATAAGAATCATTTATTGTATATTATTAAAGTGTAGGTTAACTGGTACAGTACTATGCATAATCTATCACCCTTGAAAATTTAAACACAAATGAATAAAAATAGCAAAGCAGAATGAGCATGTAAAAGACAAAATTTAAGCTTATTTTATAGAGAATGTTCCCTGTTATATCTATGCACTAATGTTCTTTTCCATTGTGTCTTAATAAGTTTATGGCTTACTCCTCTTCTACAGGATTGCTGATTTCTTACAAATAATGAACATGTATCTTCCATCAATTAATGTCACATACAGTTTTAAATTTTTCATTCAACTCAACTAATAAGGTGACTGAAATATTCAGCTAAATGTGGCATTAAGAAATTAAAGCCATTCCATTGCCTCAAAATACGTTAATATTGTTCTTCTATGAAATCTGTACAATAGGATATAATGCAAATATCCCAGCTACAAAATGAATTAAAAATGCCAACCCTGATCTGTTTACTGTGTTAACTTCATTAAGTATTGTATTTTTTTGTTAAAATTTTATCTTGTGGAATAATCATTTATACTAAATGTGGAAAAAGGTGGAAAAGCTTAAAAATGTGTACTGGCACTTAACTGTTCTATCACTTTTATATTTAATTATATATTAATGTTTAAAAATTGAGTGATTTTTCCTACGTTATCTAATATGCCAGGAAAAAATAGATTATTCATCTTCAGGGTAACTAAAAGAGGTATCACTACTCAAAAAAAAGGGGGGGAGGAGAAAAGCTTTGTTTTGTACACATAAAATTTTAGGCCTAAATGGATAAAAGCAAAATGTTTAAAAAATAACATCCATCTATGGACAAATTTCTGTAGATTTTTCCCACAGTTAATCAACAGGGACACATTAAGAATATTATAAGCATATAGCAATATACTTATATTTGTCAAGGTTAAGATTCAAATTCATGACAGCACAGCACACATCCAAGAATGTATGGCCACATAATTCAAAAGTTCCCACTGAATATAACAAAATAAAAATCTGTGAATAAATATAAGGCATTCTAAAATAAAATCTGCAGGAAACCAACAAAAGTCCAACAAAGATTTCTATGATCTCAATTGTACTTCATAGATTCATACAGTCTTCAAAATAGATTTAGTTGTAGTGCCACACATTAACAACAGTTAACTGCTTACCAAAATACCTTTTTCCTGGTAGCTAAACGTTACCACTTAAAAAAAAAAAAAAAGTTAAGTGCTTGAGGGAATAAGAATGCAGCAGAAAATTACAGGAGCCCACATATCCTTTTTCTTAAATTTAATTTGTCATATATAAGGTTTTTATATACAATCAGTGTGCATTGTAACAGTTTATATTAAAAGTCAATCAAGTTTATCTAAAATGTTACCTGGCTGCATAGCACATTTGACATTATTGCCCACATGAAAAGGGAAAACAAATGGATTTACAATAACTTTTGGCCATTTTGGATTCTGAAAAGTGTTCATACACCTACCCTTTTAAACCAAATGCATCTGAAAAAAATGTTTCCAGAGCATGCAGTTTAGATTTTACATATTATCTCACCATTTTGTTATTACAAACACAATATTTACTAAAAAAGAAAAAAAAAAAGAAATAACATGTATCTAATAAAATAGTCAATATAAAAAGAGGACTAATGGAATTAAGTGGCCCCTTTCCCCATTTTTTACATTCTAAACAATGATTCCATCAGACAAATCATTAAAAAGTGTTATTACACTGATATTTTTAAATGATAAGAAGGCCTGAGTTGGTAGGGAAAGGAACAGTCAAAAAAAGCCTGAGAAGGGAAAGGAAGTAAGGAAAGCTCATTTAATCCATTTACAATAATTTACAGCCATTTGTGTGTGTGTATGTGTGTAAAAAGGCATAATAATAGATCACAAACAGGAAATTCCTGGCTATTTTACAGATATAAGTACAGAATTTAAATATTCAAGCTTGTGATGAAAAGCGGCAAGGTGGTCGCAGTGTACAATGTAAACAAGTAGCTTTGGAAAGTGAACAAAGTCCTTGAGTGTTTTTTCTTTATTAAGAAAAGAACTCTCTTTCATTCCTTCCTGAAACATGATCACAGGTCAGAGTAAAGTTCATATACAAACATAATTTAAATGGAGGTCAGTCTAAAATCACTGACTTAAAAACAGTTTTATCCAGCCTATATGGAAGGGCAGTGTTGAGGTCCCTGTAATAGTAAACATTTTCCATTTCTTTAAAAAAGAAAAAAAAAAGTACTACAGTATTTGTAGTACAGTGCAGCATAATCCTTAAATATAAAAATATTTTCTCTTCTGTTGGGATAATAGACCTTGCATCCTGGAAAGAAGTAACAATACTGCTACTGATAGAAGATCTGTTTATATCTTTCAAGTCATGTAAGGCAATTACTGTGTTGGTTTATGATATATGGCTAAAAGAAAAGTCCAGAAAGACAAAGTATCAGTTTTTGTTATGTTTTCCGACTACTCCAGGTATGCTCAGGTGTACTTTTGTGTTCAATTGAGTGTTCAAATGGAGATCTGGAGCCATAAGGAGATCTCTGATCTAGTGGTGATCTGGGGCCACTACTGGAAGCTCTGTGGTCCATTTGCCAATCTGAATGATACCTATAATCCCTGGAAGATTTATGGTGTGTATATTCAGAACTTGCCCGATGGTCTGAATGTAACCGATGATCTGAATGAGAACGATGATCAGAATGAGATCTATCCTTTAAACTTCCTTCCAAATTTGACCTGTGGTCTCTACTCCTGTGATCATCCAGTTTTCTGTGTTTCTCTCTATCACTGTAATACCTAATAAAAGATAAATTAGGGATTAAATTAATAATGTGAATTAAAAGTTTCCAAATAAATAATTCTTTAAAAATAAAACACAAAAATACTTTAAGGCATCCTCTTAATTGTATATATGCTCTGTGTTTCACCACAAAAACTTCCTAGGTGGGCTTCAGTCATTGGACCTATCTCTGCATGCCTCCCTGGAAAAATGATTCAATTCACAAAACTAAAATGAACCATACAAAATACCTCAGGCAGGCTAATTTTATATGCTCATCTTATTTTTTAATTATCTTTAAAATATTAAATACAATTTTATTTTTAGTTAAAACATAATTGATATACAGTATCACATTAGTTTCAGGTGTACAACATAGAGATTTGAAATTATACACATTATGGAATGCTCGCCATGGTTCAGTGTAGTTACCATCTGTCACCATACAAAGTTATCACACTATTGACTATTCCCAAGCTGTACTTTATATCCTCATGACTTATTTTATAACTGGAAGTCTGTACCTGTTAATCCCCTTTACTTAATTCACCTATCCCCTCAACTCCCCCCTCCCTCTTGGCAATCATCAGTTTGTTCTCTGTATTTATGAGTCTTGTTTGTTTTTCTGTCCTTTTTTTCTTTTTTAAGATTCTAGACACAAATGAAATCATGTGGTATTTGTCTTTCTCTGTCTGAATTATTTCACTTAGTTCACATGCCCATTTTTCAATTGGTTGCTACTATTCTATGCAAAAGTTGTACTAACGCATCTTAGTTATCTGGAAGGGGTGATTAAGATAATGATCCAGAATACCCTTGAAATCAGAGACTTTTATGAACCTCTAAATAGAAAAAAAATAAAGACCTCTAAAATGTAGTGTGTGAACTAATTTGCCGGAAGGGAATTTTCATAAGTTAGGGAAAGGTCATTGTTATAAACAACATAAATTATGTTCTATAAGTCTGTGGAATTTTAAGAATTTACTACTACAAATAGACTTTTCACTTTGTGTGCCCTTTCTAATTGTAAGAGCTATTCTACAATTGATGTATTTATCACAGTGCTTCTATTTCAGAAGAAATTATTGCAGTGGGCGCAACTAAAATGCAAAGAAAATCTACCAATTTCTCTATTTCTGATCTTTATTCTTCTCAGTTTCTTCTTTTGCTTTTCATAATTATCATTAACTGATGAAAATACTCCTTTACCAAATAAAATGTATTCTGTGGTTATTATATTGGGTAGTTTACTACTTAAAGTCTTCAAATAACAACAATAAACAGAGAAAAACTTCTGATTTCAAGACTTCCCAGATTGTTGTGATTAAATTTAAACTCAATAAAGTGTTTTCAGATCAGTTAATTCTTCCCGTGTTTTTTTAGTGGAACACAAAACTCCCCCCATCAAATTTCAGTCATAGTCCACTGAGCTTTTATTTTACTCTTTTATTGTATTTTGAAGAATATTTGAGCCAATATTCTCCTAAAACTAACCAACAAAAATGAATCCTATGACTTACTATATAGTACCCTGATCTTAAATTTAGAATTAAAAAAAAAATTTTATAGAAATTCAATTCTTAATATTAACAAAAAGTATTATGTACCAGTTCTTTTTATTTATAAACAAACACCTTTATTTCACTTAGGATTTGTAATGATTATGTGAATACTAAATTGACCAATAAAGTTGAGTATTGTACATTAAAAAAAAAAGACATGAATAAGCAAAATTTCAAAACTAATTGTCCAGTTTACCTGCTTTCTTGCTTGTAATGATCCCAGTCACGATGATCTTTACCATTACTAAAAGAAGAATAGGGTCTTTTCCTAGAGTCACTCTTTTTGTAAGAATCTCCCTGATGTCGGTCTTTATGATGATCATGATACTGAGATAAGTGTCTATCAGATGAATAACTGTCCCTGCTGCTATCATCGTGATTTGTATTCTCTTTTAATCTTTCCACATCTGTTAGATAAAAGAGTACAGCTTTGGTTAATGACGTAAAAAAAAAAAAATACATGGTAAACAAAAGTAACTCTGCTGCTAGATTATAAGAACACCTACTTCAACTCCAGAAAAACATCAGTTGCTCAACAGACAGTTAAAGGCTTCAGAAATGGTCTTTAAAGGCAGTATATAGTAAGGCCTACAAAAGGGTTACTGTATTCTGAAATGTGTAAAAATACAACTGAAAACTTTAAGGCCCATTTTCTTCTCAGACTATACTTTTGTGACACGTGCACCAATAGAACACATTATTATTAGAAATAATATTTTTGTTTTTATTTATTTATTTTGAGATTTTATTTATTTGACAGAGACAGAAGAGAGAGAGAGAGTGCATGAGCAGAGGGAGCAGCAGAGGGAAAGGGAGAAGCAGGCTCCTTGCCCAGCAGGGAGCCTAATATAGGGCTTGATCCCAGGACTCTGGGATCATGACCTGAGCTGAAGGCACACGCTTAACCAACTGAGCCACCCAAGCGAGCCCAAAATAATATTTTTAAAAAATATATTCACTTTAACAATTATTCTATAGGTTCCAGAAACTGACAAAAGGTTGATTTATGGGAAGTTAATAAGCTAAAAGGGATCACAGCTTAAGATAACAGATTTGATATAAAAATGTGGGTATGTATTATGTAAAACAAACCTGAAAGAGGAAAACAATTTTTAAATTTAGTCTCTAAAACAATTAGTAACACTTACCTGGATTTCTAATCACTTGAGCATTCAAGTTGCTGTTCTGGTCATTATTTTGCTAAAAAAAATGCACATATGTAAGAATCTTTTAAGTGGCTTCAAATACCCTTATAAAATTGGAAAAAGAAAAACAAACAAAAAAAACACCCTAAAAAGAAAATCCTGATATTGAAAGAAGTTCTCATATATTAGAATGTATAAATGTATCACTTCCAGATACTTTTTAAAGCACAGACTATCTGTCCCATGACTTTCTTAAAAATTTAACTTTGAAAGAATTTTAGACTTATAGAAAAGCTGCAAAAATAGTACCTAGAGTTCCCATATGCCTTTCACCCAGCTTCTCCTAATGTTAATATCTTACATAATAGCACAGCATAATCAAAACTGAGTAATTAACATTGGGACAATACTATGAACTGAACTAGAAACTGTACTCAAGTTTTACATTTTTCCAGTAAAATCTTTTTTCTGCCCTAAGACCCAATCTGGTATTCTATATGAAAAACGAGTTTTCATGTTATCTTAGTTTCCTCCAATCTAGGAGAGCTAAAAAGCTCTTTTTAGCTTTTTAAAAAACTAAAAAGTTTTTTTCTTGTCTTCGATGACCTTGACACTTTGGTAGAGTACTAGAAAGTTATTCTGTAGAACATCTTTCAGTTAGGGTTTCTCTGATATTTTTCTCATGATCAAACTAAGATATGCATTTTTGCCAAGAATTCCACAAGAGTGATGTACCTTTCTTAGTGCATGTACTTAGGGTTTATATTAACCTTGATCAAATGTTTAAGGTGGTTATTAACTATCTTGGAGGAGATACTCAGACTGTGTCAATATTTTCATGCCCACTAATTTTAGCTTCCTTCAGAAGATCCTACCTACAACAACTTTTATTGTGCTCTAACAGTGATTTTCCATTCCCTTCATTCCTTCTACATTTATTAACTGAATTCTTCTATAGGGAAGAATATCTCAATTTTAATAAATAAATTGATGGAAAAAATACAATGCATTAACTTACCTGAGATTCCTGCCGTTTTTTAATAGCATGTTTATATAATTTATGTAATTTTCTTGCATCAAATTCTGTAAACTTAGATACAAAAATCCACAGGTTTCTAGAAGAAGAACAGGTAAATCAGTTTGGTGGAAAAAATTTAGCTTTTTCATGGAACCCCTAACCTCTCGATAGAAACACACATACACACATACTTGGCCTTTTATGGAACAAAGTCTGAGGAAAAGTAGTAATCCATCCTAATTTGAAATAAAAAAGATATAAACTTACAAATCAGGAAGGGACTCATATTATGATTCCTATTAGTATAAAAGAAAAAAGCTATGTTAGTAGTCTGACTAAAGAAAACCATCAGAAAATGTGGATTAAGCTTGTTTAAGAAGAGTCCTAAAGAATGTGTTAAAGAGCAACTGTATGGGAGCCATTAACAGAGAAACTTTAAATTTGGATCTTGAATATAAAAAGAGAATGTGGCTACATTTCCATTTAAGCCTGACAAATATATGTAATTGAACTTTACTATATCCCTGTTCTATGGTTCTGTGGTTTAGGAGTCATCATATGAATTGAAAGAGCTTGAGATATATAGAATTCTGTTTTACAGTATTTAAGGAAAGCATTAAAACTTTATACATATAAAGTTTTCCAGCTATAAATTCCAGCTATATATTCTAGCTATAAATAAAAGATTAAGCCAGACAATATAATACAGTACTTTAGGATTATTCCCTCCCCTTCCTCATAGTACCTTTTTTTTTTAAAGATTTATTTATTTCAGACAGAGAAGAGAGCGTGAACAGGGGGAGGGGCAAAGGGAGAGTTCTTGGTCTCAAGACCCTGAGATCACAACTTGAGCCAAAATCCAGAATCAGATCCTTAACGGACTGAGCCACCCAGGTGCCCCTCTTCATAATATATCTTTCTTATCATTATCACTCAGTTGAAAAATATACAGTGCCTTCATATATAGTTTATAAAGGGTTTCAAGTACAGATGACGTTATTTTGCAGACGATTACTGGTGGGCTCAGGGATATTCTGTAACTGTTCAAGATCACAAAGCCAATAATTAGCCAAGATGGGGACCAAGCATGTCTTCTGATGCCAACTCTAGGGATCATTACATGGCATTATAGGCACATGACTTCAGGCTATTACTGTCCATGCTTGGCTTCAGTGTCTTTGGACATAATAGCTCAGTTTTGTTTTCTAAAGACTAGTGATCATAATCATCCTCCTGTCTCTTATCTCTAGTATGGGTCCTGGTTGAGTTTAAGGAGAAAGGGGACAAGGGCAGAATCTCTAGTGTATTCATCAGTCCTTCAGCAATATGTCATTACTACAGTTTTCTGCTTTGATGTGTGCACTGCACAGAGCAACAAAATCAGCAGACTACTAAACTGGTATG
This sequence comes from Nasua narica, assembly GCA_028533885.1. Classification (NCBI taxonomy): domain Eukaryota; kingdom Metazoa; phylum Chordata; class Mammalia; order Carnivora; family Procyonidae; genus Nasua; species Nasua narica. The sequence goes on from CM052809.1 coordinate 68,247,969, forward strand.
ACTGGGCTGTGGTCACTTTGTAGTATTCCTAACTTGTCCAGTAGCTTGGCTTAACACTGATTTGGATCTGGTAGTCATTAAGTGATTTGTATAAATATAGCTGCTCAGATTTACAATTTTAAGATCAATTGTTTTCCTGCTGCTTCTAAAATAAAGGGGAAAATAAAAGTCTGCATTTTACACTGCTTGAAAATAATAATTTTTACAAGGCTGTATACTTATACCTAGAAGATGAATTGCTAAATTTATATAATAAATTTATTTATTTGGTACTGTAAAATTCTAAAGTTATTACTAAAAAAAATTTGGTGAACTACAGAAATTTCTAAAAATTGGGCGCCTGGGTGGCTCAGTTGGTTGGGCGGCTGCCTTCGGCTCGGGTCATGGTCCTGGAGACCCGGGATCGAGTCCCATATCGGACTCCCAGCTCCGTGGGGAGTCTGCTTCTCCCTCTGACCTTCTTCTCCCCTCTCACGCTTTCTCTCTCTCTCTCTCTCTCTCTCTCTCTCAAATAAATAAATAAAATCTTTAAAAATAAAATGCAGACTGAATTTTAATGAAACAGTTTCATTACCTTTTTTTTTTTTTAAAGATTTTAATTATTTGAGAGAGAGAGCACACGTGAGCACAGGCAGGTAGAGGGGCACAGGGAGAGGGACAAGCAGACACCCCATTGAGCATGGAGCCCAATGCAGGGCTCAATCCCAGGATTTTGGGTTCATAACCTGAGCTGAAGTCAGATGCTTAACTGTGCCACCCAGGCAACTCTTCACTATTTTGTGTTTAAAGGAAGAGGTGCCACCTGTGGTTTATCATGATGTATAACTAAGCAATCACTCACAAATAAAAAGCTTTAAAGTTAAAGGAAAAAAATGAAAACAATCACCCTCGGATTGCCTCTTTAAACATTATTTTGTTACCTAAACTTCAGAATAAGAAAAATAAACCTAAATAATAAGACACAAACAGATAATTACATAATTACAAATTTAATATTTCCTGAAAAGTACATCACTTACTTTCTCCACTGCTTGATTTGTTCAGGATTTGTATACTCTTTCAGACATTCTGTGATATGGTCTCCAATTTTTATTAAACACTGTCTAGTATGCTCCAGTTGTTCTCTTTCTGAAAGGCCTTTTTCAGGCCTATCAAGTTGTTTCAAAGCTGCTTTGACAGGCCTCATCCTTTCTTTACACTTGAAAATGGGAAAAGAAGAACATGTATTAAAAATAAGAAATCGACAAAGATCTATTTCCTTCAATGACATCAATATGAGTAAAAATAGCACTATTTTATGCTAAAATAACCATTAAAGCTTGTATCATAGCTCTTAAATATCAGGGTATTTTCTCTCAGATTCTTCAGGGTATTTTCTCTCAGACAATTTCCATTATCATTTAAATTCAATCTTTATGTATATAAAAGCTTTGGGTTTATTTACCTTCTATAAAAATGGTTACTTTATACCTTGTAAAATATCATTAAGCAGTCTTGAGCACAGAATGTTAAACAATAATACATCCCAGAACACAACTTAGTATCCTAGATTCACTCTAATATAGAATAAAATGTAAAAAAGGATCTTCATAAAATAAAATATGCTGGCAAAGCTATTAAAGTCAATATAGCTATAAATATAAATTGTCTATTCTTTTTTTTTTTTTTAAAGATTTTATTTATTTAATTATTTATTTATTTAGGAAAGAGAGAGACTGAGAGAGAGCAGGTCAGAGTGAGAAGCGGACTCGCCATGGAGTTGGGAGCCCGATGTGGGACTTGATCCTGGGACTCCGGGATCATGACCTGAGTTGAAGGCAGTCGCTCAACCAACTGCGCCACCCAGGGGCCCTAAATTGTCTATTCTTCTAAACCTTTGGGACAAAAGAAAGTAGCTAAAGAATTTTGCTCTTATATTTTGGCTGGTCAGGAAACTGGGAATGCTTGATAGGAACCAACCTTTTCCTTGGCCTACATTATCACTGGCATGCCAATAAAAGGATGATATATCAAAAACTGTATGATTCAGTTAAAAGTCCAACATGTACAATAAAGGCTATAACCTTAAGCCAAAAATAAAATAAGAATATTACTAAAAAAGCAAACTATATACAAATTTTATTTATGTATACAAATGCAAGACAAATTTAAAATAAACAATAATGATATCCTCGAGTAACAAAGTTGGGTTAGTTCCCAGAATGTTAAGGATTGATCAACTACAGACAATACATTTAGCTGAACCAACACCATTTATTTAAAGAAGAAACTTCATATCCCTACAATGGAAGGGCCAGTCTTATTAAGTGTCTATATATGTGTGGAATTGTTTCTGAGTATTTTATTCTGTTTTATTGACCTATTTGTCCAAACCACTTGGAAGTTATCCATCTTCTGTCAGGAATAATTTAAATAATATTAGAATTATATGCTTTTTAGTTAAAATCAGAGTTCTGCCAGACCTTTGGTCTTTTTTATAAAGTGAAAATCTTTTCCTTTCTAATTTTCAGCATTACTCCTATCTGTTCTCTACATTGCCTTCTTCTTGCTCAATTTTGGTAGTTTATATTTTGCCAGAAAATGACTCATTCGACATGTGTAATTTGAGTGCATACCATGTTCTAAGCATTGTCCCAGACCCAGGAAATAGAGCAACAAAAGAGATCGTGCATTTGTGGAACCTCTACTCTAGTATGAGAAAACAGCCAATAAACAAACAAGATGCAGTGGGTTGGATGGTGCCAACCATGAAAAAGAAAAATAAAGCCAGAAAGTAGAGAGATTTCTACTTCATGTAAGACTTCAGGGAAGAGTGATGTTTGAGCATGTATCTAAAGAAAATGACAGAGTAAGCCATTTTGAGCAGAGGGAAGAGCAAGTACATATGTTTTAAAACTTGAAAGTTCAAAGGAATAGTATAAATGCTAGCGTGGCTAGAATCTATTGAGTGAGGGAAGTAGCAGGAGATGATGGGAGTAATAAGCCAGATGCAATATCTTTTAGCCTATTATCATGAATCTTTCATCCTGAGTGAGGGAAAGCCACTAAGGATTTGAAGCAAAAAAAATAAGCGGGGGTGACTGTACCCTCTCTGTAACGGTCATTATCACTATGGCTGCTGTGTGTGGAGTATGCACTGAGGAATGAAAAGGGTATAAGCAAAAGATGAGTGGGAGCAGTGAAAAATAGCTAAGGAGCTATTGAAATAATTGAAGGCAAAGATGGCTGTAGCTTGAAGTAGTATGGAAGAGCCAATACGATTTGCTCATCGACTGATACCGGTAAAAAAAGAATTCATGACCAAAATCTATGCTAAGGCCAAGGCCTGAAGTTGGGAATTGGAGCAATGATAACTAATATTTACAAAGCACTTATTAGGTATCAGAAGCTATGTGTTGTGTAAAGTCACCTCATTTGATTCTGGTAGTAGACCTGTGCAACACTACTTATTTTATTGAAGAAACTGAAGCTTGGAGTGAAATGACATCTGTCAAACCCAGGTCTGACCTCAAAGGTTGTACTCTTTCTTAACTGTTAAAGAAAATCAAGAAGGGGGCGCCTGGGTGGCTCAGTGGCTTGGGGCCTCTGCCTTCGGCTCGGGTCATGGTCTCAGGGTCCTGGGATAGAGCCCCGCATCGGGCTCTCTGCTCAGCAGGGAGCCTGCTGCCCCCTCTCTCTCTGCCTGCCTCTCTGACTACTTGTGATCTCTAATAAATAAATAAAAATCTTTAAAAAAAATTTATAAAAAAAAAGAAAAAAATCAGGAAGTGTCAAATTAGGCAAAAATGTGAAGGAAAATGAAGACCAAGAAAAGGCCACTGGATTAATAATCAGAGCTATTCCTAAATAAAATTTATATAGCAGTAAAATCCTAATCACGTGAGCTCAGAAAGTCTGGCTACAGAGTCTATGTTTAAAACTATTCCAAATAAACAAATAAACAAATAAATAAATAAAACTATTCCATTCTTCTCTCCATAATACAAGCGTTTTAAGATCAATCATAAAAAGTTCATGGAGAAGAAATTCATGCATTGGGCACAACAGGAAGTTTTCCAGTTCAGCAGTTACATGAATCAGTCAGAAGGCTAAGGAGAAAATGTAGGCAAAGAAAGGTGACAAGAGGTACAATTTCACCTAACTCAGTAATGAATAGGCAGAGTAAGGAAAGCAGTTCAAAAGAGCTCGGTCTTCACTTCAGAAAAGCAAAGCACCAGTACCACCACCTCCCTATTCCCACCCAATAGAGAGGCTTTTAAAAAAATCAACAGAAAATGGAAAGGCACTAGATTAAGAACCAGGTCACAGTAGAAAAGTTAACCTTAAAAAGATGCTAAGGAATCCCAGCATGTAAGAGATAAAAATTAAAGTCCAGAGATATGTTCAAGTAAGTAAGATGGAAGACAGGAATAAGAGTAGCTTATTTGACTGTCTCCTGACATTCTTAGGGATTGGAGGGATATAAACAACCAAAAATGAGAAGGAGAAAAAAATGAGGTAGGAACTACTATACTTAAAGAGCACAAAAAATATCTGAAGCTATATTAGGACAGGCCATGGAATTAGCAGGAACGAGTGAATAAATAGGTTCAATGAGCAACATTCTCTAGTTAGGATACAAAAATTGGAAAAGAAGGTAACCTGGGCATCTAGAACGGTGTAGGAGATAAAACAAAAACATGTTTTTAGAAGTGAAAATTTCCATCTTTCAAGTATAGCATTTGATTAATACTAGCAATAAAACTGACTTAAGATTACACCCAAACAGCAAAAAGATTCAGATTCTAGAGATCCTAGAGGAAATACATATATTTTTAAAGATTTTATTTATCTTTTTAGAAAGAGAGAGAGAGAGCGAGACCGTGCACGTGCAGGTGCTTAAGAGGGAGAGGGGGAGGGAGAGGGAGAGAATCTTCAGGAGGCTTCATGCTCAGTGCAGAGACCAACGCGGGGCTCTATCTCATGACCCTGAGATCATGACCTGAGCCATATCAAGAGTTGTAAGCTTAGGGGCGCCTGGGTGGCTCGATCAGTTAAGCGTCTGCCTTCGGCTCAGGTCATGATCCCAGGGTCCTAGGATGGAGCCCCGCATCGGGCTCCCTGCTCAGCAGGAAGCCTGCTTCTACCTCTCCCAACCCCCCTGCTTCTGTTGCCTCTCTTGCTGTGTCTCTCTCTGTCAAATAAAAAAGTAAAATCTTAAAAAAAAAAAAAAGGAAATCTTAAAAAAAAAAAAAGAAATCTTAAAAAAAAAAAAAAAAGTTGGAAGCTTAACCAACTAAGCCACCCAGGTACCCCAAAGAGGAAATATTCACATGAATATATATTCACATGTATTTGTGCATACTGTAACTGCATATAAGATACATTTATATCGGACTAAATTTTCCCTTTAGGTGCTGCCAATAACATATCTCTTATGGAAGGATAATTTGTACCTTCTCATACCATTCAGTCTTTTTTCTCTAGTAACATTACTACTCCTTCCTGATTTTGCTCTGTATCTGGATTTTAACAATCTGTTGGCATGTCTATATTCAATAACAGCATCCACCACAACCACTACCAATTTTTTGAGCAAAAGCACTCGCTGAAATCTTTCCATGTATCAACTCTTCTGATCACCATACTTACTTTCCTAACAGAAGAACTCTGGCTCCAGAGCCAGTACATTCAACTGCTACACATAACTGCTTTCCCGCACTGCAACCTCACTATAAAGTTTTCCTCAAAATTTATATCACAATTAATTTCACAGTTGAGACTCTTTTGGGTTCTTGATTATATCCAGTAAAGAACTCATTTGGAGGGGCACATGGGTGGCTCGGTTGGTTATGCGACTGCCTCTGGCTCAGGTCATGATCCCGGGGTCCCAGGATCAAGTCCCACATCGGGCTCCCAGCTCCTCGGGGAGTCTGCTTCTCTCTCTCTTACCTTCTCTCCTCTCATGTGCTCTCTCAATCTCTCTCTCTCTCAAATAAACAAAATCTTTGAAAAAAAAAAAAAAAGAACTCATTTGGAAAGAGGCCAAGATAGATCCTCCCTGACTTTGATGAACATAAAAGCATGACAGCATGTAAACCCAGTATTTTTTAGACAAGTATTACTTAAAGTGGCCTATGAACCTGTACTAGTTCACAAGAGGGAATAGACACAGAAATTTTAGAAACATTTATATTAATTTGACAGTGTAATTTTATGTCTACTGAATTTAGCAATATAATGGGGCTTGTATTTTGCATTTTTCCCCTTATTTTCACTTTTCTAATGAAATATTTTACTATTTGTTTTTATTGAACTTTCTAAGAATACTGGTCTATAAAAGATTAGAAAAAAGCTAGTCCTTCACTGTAGATAAGAAGCAATGTTACAAAGATAAAAGGTTCAGGAACGGAGAAGTTTACGATTATAAAGCTGAAGGGGAAAAAAGTTTGCTCCAAGTATTCCTTTAAATGCCTCTCCTTAAAGTCTTTATTAAAAAGTTTTTCCAAGTTAATTCTAAATTTGAGAAAACTTTCGAAGTTTAAATCTATTGCCTTTATCAATCTGAACTATAGTACTACCCAATTCAAATACACTTCTAAATTAAAAGCTCCAGAAGATAAAATTGCCAATTAAGATATTGTATGAATTCTTACTAATAACCAGCAAGTCTATTACTTACAATGCTGAATGTCTTCTGATCTAGCTCTTCAGATTCTTCAGATATGGGAACTGGTTCACCACTTGCAGTGATATGAACTGGAGCATCTGACACTGAAGATTTCTTGGATCTCTCCTTGCTATCAGACTTGGATTCGCTCAACTAAAGAAAGAGAGAAAATAAAAACAAAAATCAATAAAAACAAAGGTGAAATGATTAACACTTCCAGAAAACAGTTACTGTCTCACTTTATTCTACAATGATTTGTTCACATTCCATAGTCTATTTTATCTTTCCGGGAAACCAAAAATAAATCTACTCTGTAATGTTACCCTATAGGTAAAGCTTTAAAAAACAAAAATGATTCAAACCTATTTTTCTCCTTTTCTAGATACCCACATGTATTTTTAAAGAACTTAGTTATTCAGGCTAATTTGGGCTGATAGGCAATTTGTTTTCCTAAAATGTAAATATGCTGATTGTGTCACTTTCTAAGTTTACATTATGATTTGCATACCTTTTCTTCCTTTATGTCTTTTTCTTTCTGTATAGCTTCTTTTACTTTGTTTTCTCTTTTCTCTTTAAAATCTTTTTCCTTTATATCTTTCTTATCCTCTTTTTCTTTTATCTCCCTTTTAAGTTCTCTTTTATTCTCTTTTTCTTTTGCTTCCCTCTTTTCTTCTGATTCCTTCTTTATAAAAACATCTGGCTCAGGTCTTTCTTCACTGTCTCTTTCTGTTTTAATTTTTTTATTTGGATGTTTCACAGAAGTGATCTCATCCTGAAAAGTGCAAGTATGGCCAATGTATTACTAACCAAATCTCGACAAAGACTAATTTCTTTTCTTTGCATGAATATGGATTGCATGTATGTGGATTCAGAAAGAAATAACCCAGAATCCCATTAATAATGATACATGCAATGTTCGCCTTCCTATAAAAACTAAAGCCAGTCCCACTTAAAATTCAAAATAAAATTAAAGGAAACAGAACCTCATTTAAACGGCAAATGTTTGAAAAGGAAGGACCTTTGCTCTATCTCTCTTAGTGATATTCTGTTAGATGAGTAGAATTCTGTTTCATACATGAGACTATGTAATGAAGTACAAAAAAGGAACTTCAGTACCTTAAAGTAAAATTTCAGATCTCAGTTCAGTTTTAAATGTTAAGTATACTAAAACATGCTATGTCCCTTTCTAATATAAAAGTCTTTCTAAAACACATTCTTACCTTTTCATCATCTTCATCGGACTTCTCTGAAGGCAGGGGTGAAGAATCACTCTTTATTTCTTCTTTCACTTTTATAGACTTCATTGCTTTATTCTTCTTAGCTCTTGCTTTTCTCCTCTTTGACCCTCCCTAAAAATAATTATTTTTATTCTAACCAACTCCACAGATTCAGTCAAAAAAATTTAAGTACTAAATCTAAAAAGCTAAAAGAACCCATATTCCTACCCAATTCTTAGTGTAATGGCAATAAGCTAAACAAATCTGAGAAAGTCAACAAAAATGATAGAACTTAATGAATCAAGTACATATTATGAATAACAGGTACTAACTACAATTAATTACTCCTTTAAAAAAGGATTAGAGAAAAGTAGAAGTTGAAAGAAACGGAAGGTTTTTCGCCTTCCTAAATTACTATTATCTGAAACTAAATTTGATCCTACCAGAGATAACATTACAAATATTTTTATTGGTATATAGGTAGTTACTGACACTGTGGTTATAATGCAAATGGTTAAAGGCTGTTAGTTTCTAATCACCTCTTCTTTAGTGTATTTTTCCTACTCTTTTTGAGCCCCCCCCCAATAAATAAGCTCAGTGATCTTTATGCCTGTACCTTCAGCTCTCTAATACCCCCAAATAAAAGAGTAATAGAGGCTTGACCTGTTAAAAAGTACACCACATTAAACAAGATGCCCCAAGTACCTATCCAAACACTAGGGGGGAAAAAAAAAAAAGGATCCCACTTCTGAGAAAAGGATGTACCAGTTTTAACAGGAATGCAGAGATAAAAGACAAAAATATCACCATATGCAATTACAGTTATCAAATTACAGAAAAAGACACTTATAAGGTCATATTAGCCTCAGATGTCTAGGGCTTTCAGTAAACTAAATTTATCTTACTGAAAAATAAGCTGCTCTTTAAGCATCCAAATTTTAACTTACTGCACCAGAAAGCCTCTGAGCTTCTTTTTTTGCAAGATCTCTACTAAGTAATTTGATGAGGTAGTCTGCACGTGTCTGCAACTGCTTTGCTTGTGGTTTTTTATCAGGATCATCTGGAAGAATCTGAAAAGAAATTAATTTTTTCAGGTTGTCTTTAATAAATAATATGAGAAGTTTATTGCCTATATAAGGCTTCATTCCTCATTTAAAGAAACACATAATTTACTGTAAGTTACAACTGTTAAAATTTGAATGTAGTAAGAATGTGGAATACATTTTTTTATACCTACCCCCCGGCAAAGATTTCATTTGCCTAGGAATGAATTCTAAATAAATACATGAAAAAAAAAAATCTCTCCATTCAAAATAATAATACAAAGTGTGAGGTTAGAAATTTCAAATATACAAGTAAATTTAGCATCCAGTGTTATTAAACATCATTTTTAGATTTCCTTCCTCTCTCAGTAACAGTATATTTAACTATAAAGTATACAAAAATTCCTTAAATACAATGTATCAGCCATGTATGTGACCCAAAGCACGCACTCTGAAGAAATGCTTACAGTGGGAATTTAAGCTATTCTAGTTTGGCTTCATAGGTAGCAAATGACACAACGCCAATATCAAAAGTGACTATGAAGAAGTAAAACATAAAAAGATATATGATAATAAGGCAATGCTTCCAGTGTTTTCCAGTCTAGGCAAAAAAAAAGATGATTTTAGCTGTGGTAGTATCAAATCACTAAAACCCCTAAACATTGATAATTTAAAAAAAATTATTTTGCTCTCGAATAATATGATAGAATGAGAATTTTACTTCAAACCTAGTAACATGAAGAAAAAAACACCTACGTGTATAAATACACCTTTATTTTTTAATAAAAAATATAATTTTAGAGGTAAAGCAAACTCTAAGACATCATTTAAATTCAACCCCTTCATGAAAACGGAGAAGCCAAGGTCATACAGCTAGTTGGAGCCTCGGTTTCCTATCAATTGAGTTTATTTCTAACATAATTTAAAGGCAAAAATCTAATTCAATATCAGTAGTCAGCAGAAACAAGAAATATATAAATACCTTGTGTGTTAAACTGAGGTCAGGATCCATTTTAATCATTTCCCAGCTTCCATATCCATATTCATAGATACCAATTAATAAATTGGAATCATCTTCTTTGCCCCAGTCTATATCAAAATGAGCTGCCTTTGTGTGGCATGGGATAGTATACCTGTATCAAAGTTAATCACCACTTTGAGTTTATAACTGCCATATTAAAAAATTTTGAAGGACATATTTGAGTTATTGGAACTTCAAAATACTATGCCTTATTTTTAAAAACATTTCATTCGAACTAGCCAATGACATAATACAAGACTTTTATAACCTACATACATATTCAAATTCTTGAATAACAACAAATAATTTACTAAAGACAAAATAAACGACTCACTGCTTTCTTTCTTCTGGATCTGAAGGAATGGATTTGTGCAATGGTATTAATTCTTCCTCATGGGAGATGACGAGCTTGGCATTCACCTGTACACCTGATATTCGGAATGTTGGACCCTTCACTTTTCCAAGTCTGCCACCTTAATTTTTTTAAGACATAAAAAAAAAATGAACTATACAATTATATAAAACACAAAGCAAGATATGCTGTTACTTATATTAATAAGCATTACTATTTAGGTGTATTTATAAGTATTACTTATTTATATTACTGAGGGGTGGCACTTGCTGCAAACCTTCAATTTCACTACAAGATTTTTCAGTACATACTATAGAGATTACAATAAAGCAGACGTGGATTCACAGAAAGCATTTCATAGAAAGCATTTCCATAATTATTTTATCAATTGCACAAGATACATCCATCCATTAATACTGTCACCTCCTAAATAAGTGTTCTAGCATATTTTTTTCAGTATACCTTAATACTAAATCTTAGTTAAATATTTTAAGTAAATTACAAAGTAAGCATAATGAAGTAACTATGCCCAAAGCCATTATCACATATGTACACTATCTTTTCCCAGCTATCTATACTAAAAATACAATAACTTCTGATGTTACCAACTAGCTAGAATACACTAGACAGACAGACTCTATTGCTTTCAAGAATACAATTCTGTTACCCATTTCCTATTACCCAGAATGGTCCTGCTTCATTTTTTAAAGCATCTTTTAAGAGTAATAAATAGGTAAGTACCCTCCTCAATAAAAGCGTTATTTGAAACTTCCATTCACCTCTCTTTAAATCACTCTCACTTTAATATTACCTGTTCGTTCTGTTCCTGAAGAATTATCCTTTAAAGCTTTAATGCAACCATTATGCACCAATTCTCCTAATCGTCGGAGGTCTGTCTCTGACTTATCAACTAATTCAGCATCCCGAGCAATTGCATCTAATCTGTTAATAAAACAATACAATTTTCAGGTAAATATGGAGAATACAGTAGTACCATTTAAGAGAGAGTAAGTTTCACTCTACCTCAAGCTCTACATGTCACTCTACATGCCCTACAAAATCTAGTTCACAAAACTAACACAAAGATACATAAAAAAGGATTTCAAAAATATTAAAAAATTTGGCAGGGAAATAACTCATTTATGTATTTATTCAAGAATAATAAAGTTACCAACTCATTATAGGAAAAATGGTATGCTTCCAACTTGAAGACTATGTAACAATTCTATAAAAAGCTTTTCGTAACTAATCAAATCTTAAATTCCAAAGTGGTTAAACATTATAATAAAGATGACCCTTGAACACAGGCTTGAACAGGATGACAGGTCTAGTTATATGTGGACTTTTTTTAGATATAGTATAGTAATTCTAAATATCCAAAATAAAACAAAATATCTTTAAGGGGCATTCTGGAGAGAAAAAATAGAATTGAGCCAATCTGGGTCTTTGCCACTGTATATTCAGACATTGGGCTTGCCACAACAAAGGACAAAGAACAGTCAAATCACCAACAATTACTGAGGTTAACCATTAACTTAAAAACACACACATACACTGATAATCTGAATTTTAAATACGAACTGTAATTAGGGAAACTTAAGAAAATTTCCCTAGTCAGGGAAACTTTGTAAATAATTTTTAAAGCAAATTTAACAAAGTAGTTAAAGCCAATAGTAGTATATATAAACAAAGCTGACAATAACACATATTCTGTAATTCTAAGAATGACAAACATATTTACCTTTCCAGAGGGCCACCAAATTTCTTGTAACTCTTGATAAACCTAACAGAAAATAATTATTTGGTTTAAATGTGGGCTTCACTATCCATTACAAATTAGATTTATAAATATTGAGAAATAAGAAAACAGCTGTTAGTGCAAAAATTAATTCAAGGCACTGTTACTATTAACACAAATGAATACACTATGCTAAAGACAAAAATGTTAAAACATTAAGATATACCAAGTAAGACAAGACATATTTTAACACCCAGCATGATGTTTAGAAACCAATATAAATAAAACAATAGAAGCTAAATTTTATTTTAGAAATTACTTTATTATTTTCACAAGACAAGTTCAAGGCTACCACAGGAAGTGTGTCCAGAATTATCAACCATACTACACCTCCTCTCACATTCCAAGTACTGATAAAAGTTTACTGAATAATAGTTTTATTTCAGATGTATGGTATAATACCAACAATGGAAAATAAAAATTTTACTTAAGAACAAAGCTACCCAAGTGGTTGATGGATGAGGGAAAATATCCAGGAAAAGTAGAAGTTGAAATGTTCTTCAACTAAAGACAGAAAGTCCAGCAAATCGGGTGGTCATAAAAGTACCCTTAATAAAATCTAACAATATATTTAGTTTTCTGGTAGAAAGAATGAGGAAGAACTTTATCGGTCAGGTCTATGATTTAAAAGAAAAGAGTTAAAATGGCTTAAAAGAAACAACAAACTCGCAAAATGTAACAGTGAGCAAACCTTTTTACAAATTTCATAAGCAAAAATATTACATAAACAAAAGTAGGCTGGTATCCCATTCCCCTTAATGTATATAGAGAAACAAACATATTTTGAAAGAAAACTATAATTTATCCTACATGACTATCTTACCTCAATTCTTATTTGGACATATCAGAAATGCTTTTAACATTGCGACTTTCAAAAACCAAACCTCCTCAGTGTTAAAGAACCAGAAAAATAAGGAACTAAAGTAGTCCCATATAAAAATAGTAATGTTGGGAGTCATAAATGTAGTGAAAAATTTTAATAAATAAATCCAATGTACTAAAATATACATTCATTATTCAAAAGGGTCACTACTCTGAACCACATTAAAACTAAAAAAATTTAACAGCCTAAGTAGACTAACAATAAATAACATGCAGAGATTAGATACCAAACTTTATTTTCCATAGCTATAATGAAGACCCAAAAGCAGAATCATCCAATCCCTACACAAATATCATATATTTGCCTCCTCTAAAACCTTCATTTTAATCTTTAAAAATTATAGGACTTTAATTTCACCTTCTATAAAAGCAAGTTGAAGTAAAATAGTCTTATGGCATCTTACCGCCTAATTTCTGCATCACTAAATCCTTTGATATTCTCTCGAGGAATAGTCCGTGGTCTTCCACGTTTCTTTGGCCTTTTCCTTTCTGAGATTGAATCACTATCAGATCCAGAATATCTCCTACTTCTACTGCGCCTCCCTTCACTTCCATTAAAACTAATCTGGAATTGGAAAACAAAAATTTATCCAACCTTAGACTAAAGAAGGCTTCTAACTGTAAGAGCAAAGAAGACATTACAAAAGAAAAGATTAAGAGAATTAACAAATTCAAATGTTGTCTGTATATAAAAAATTTTTCTATAAATAAAACTAAAAAAGCAAACAAAACAGAGAAAACCATGGCAGGTTAATGACGAAGAGTAATTAATAGCCCCAAACATTTTTAAAATCATTCTTAAAAACATTCATATAAATCAAAAGGAAAATACAAGATTGTCTTTTTTTTTTTTTTAAAGATTTATTTAGAGAGAGAGAGAGAGAGAGGTAGAAAACGCTCGCATATGAAGACGGGAGGGGCAGGGGGAAAGGGAGAAAGAGAATCTCCAGCAGCATAGGGCCCTGATGCTGGATCTCACAACCCTTGAGATCATGACCTCAGCAGAAACCAAGAATCAGATGCTTAACCAACTGAGCCACCCAGGTGCCCCCTAAATTGTTCTTTTCTAAAAATGAGAAAAATTATTAATAAGCAATTAATCAAATAGCATATAGAATTAAACAACCTCAATGGTAAATATTCTTAAATAAGAATTAAGGCAAAAATATTTGTAGCACCAATTATTTAAAAGAAGCATCAAAACATATTTTTATAAGCCTCTGGAATTTTTCCAAAGTCACAGTGCATTTTCTGAACCACCCTAATATGCTCAAAGCTAATGAAAGTCAAAGACAGTATTCAGTTCTTCCTCATTCTAACCTCCTTGCATCCCTTCACAAGAAGTAACGTAATGCTGTGCTTCCTGTGTACTAAAAAAGGAATTCATCATGGGGATGGCAGAAATAAACACTAACAAGAAACTACATACATGGTCACTTTCAGACCAAACACACATTTTTTGGCTTTTTGATAGGATGCCCCAATTCTAACAACAAATCTCAACTACAAAATCCTAACTCCTCTTATATGCGTCAAAATCACAAGCAATCTAATAGTCTAAAATATAAGGAAATACAGCAGAGTTTGTAAGAAAAGATGGAACCTGAACACCGGCTCACCTATGAAAAGCATGAGTCGTAGATACCAAATAACATATAAGCATGCAAAAGGATGTTAGCTAAAATTTGCTAAAGGCTTTGTTTGGGTGACTATAAGAGTACAGGATCCCTGGAAACAAAAGGCATGGAGAACAGAGCAACCCCTCTCAGACACCCCCTCACAAAACTCCCAACAGGTGCTCATGAGTAAGACTGGGCAGGAAATCAGAAAAAACATTCTTTCCAGATGATGGCCTGGAGAAAAGGAGCAGTTTTCTAGGCACTAAGGGCACCTCCCCAAAAGACATAATACAGTTGCAGAAAAACAAAAAGAAAACAAAACACTACCTCTGGGGGAAGGATAGCAGAACAGGGACTAAGCAATTCCCTCATTTGCCTCAGACTCAAAATTTAAGGAGGCACCAAAAAAGCTCAGTTATCAAGACAAATAATCTCATAATGCAATATTCTAAAAAACAAAAGTTAATTCAAACAAAAAAAAATCTCATATTAAAGTTTCTTTCCTTTTGTTGCAGGATCCGCTGTAGCCTGGCATGACCCTGTTACCATTATTTAAAATCTCCTATTTTCTTCATTTGGGTCATAAAATAAACAGCAATAAACTTTCAAAAATTCACATCACAGAAGGTATGCTGATGATGACAGATTTAAACTAGAAATCAGTAACAAAGATCATCAGAATACCTCCCAAATATTTGGGAATTAAACACACTTCATAACAACAAAAAAGAACAAAAATAAACCGACAAAAAAATAGCTACGGGTCAAAGAGTATGTCCATAAGGCAAATTAGAAAATACTCTGAAATGAATGAAAATGAAAACACAACAGGGTATCAAAATTTACAAGATTCAAAAATGCAGTGCTTTGAGGGAAACTTGTAGATTAAACGCTGATATTATAAAAGGAAGGTCTTGATTGTCTTTCTTTTTTTTTTAGATTTTTATTTATTTATTTATTTGACAGAGAGGGAGAGAGAGAGAGACCACAAGTAGGCAGAAAGGCAGGCAGAGAGAGGGTGGGAAGCAGGCTCCCCACCAAACAGAAGAGCCCGACGTGGGGCTCAATCCCAGAACCCCGAGACCACGACCCCAGCCGAAGGCAGAGGCCCCAACCCACCAAGCCACCCAGGCACCCCGATTAAATTGTCTTAACAATACATCTTAACACACTAAAAAAAGTAGAGCAAATTAAAGCAGAGCCAAAAAGAGTAATAAAGAGCAGAAATCAATTGAAACAGAAAAATAAATAAAACCAGGGATGATTTTGGGGGGATATTATAAGTAACTTTATGCCCATAAATTTAACAACTTTGATAAAATGGATAAATTCCTTGAAAGAAACAAACTACCAAACTCACTCAAGAAATATTGTGAATAGTTCTATATTTATAAAAGAAATTAGAGTTAAAAATTCTAACAAAGAAAACTCCAAGCCTAGATGGTTTCCCTGAGAAATAATGCCAAATATTTAATGAAGAATACCAATTCCCTACAAACCCTTCCCAAAAGCAGAGGAGTGAACACTTCCCAAATTATTTTATGAGGCAAGAATTATTAAATCAGATGAAACACTACAAAAGAAAACAACAGACCAGTATGCTTTATAAACAACACCAGATCAGTCCAGGTATGAATACCCTTACAACAACAGACATAATCTTTTAAATTAAAAGGTCACCTGTTTTGCACAGTTTCTCATTCTTGGGAGCATATAAATTTCTTCAAGTTCCTTTTGTCTTTCTTCCTCTTCTAATCTTCTTCTTTGATCTTCTGGAATTATTTCTTCCCAATTCTTTGAATTTCTTTCTGGTTCCAACTCAATGTCATCTTCATCCATATTTGAAAAGTTGGCAACCTGAAATTCCAGAATTTTAACAGAATCCTTATTCTGTTAAAGAAAAACTCATTCTTAAATTATATTTTGCATTTTAAGAGGAGAGGAAGTGGCATGCGAGAATAAGGCAATAAAACCTAAATATCCTCAGGATAATGAATATGACTATGGATTAAACCAAAAATGACTGCTAAACTATCTAAGTTCTTTATTATTCGTTATTTTTTATTAGGGCAAAGTAGAATAAACCAAAAGACTTCTAGAATGATTTTCTTTTGTCCTGCTGCTCATCAAAATTAGTTGACAGACCAACAATACAATTTGATAGTAACATGCTAAATCTTCTGAAGATACCACACCAGTCCATTAACCACAAAGTGCTGTAGAACAAACAAATATTCTTATTTTTATTATCATAAGAAGTAGTACAAAGAGCTACCTACAAGACACAAAGTCTGGGTCCATAACCTTTCTTAGGTTCCTAGTTTCTTCACTTTTAAAAAAAGGATAGAAAGAGCTCACTAACTTTTGTGAAGATTAAATAATATATTTAAGGAACTATGAAGACTGGTTCACAGAAGGGATTCATTAAAGCTAACTGCCAATACCGGCACATTATAACTTACAAAAACTGGATGAAGAAGGGGCGCCTGGGTGGCTCAGTGGGTTAAAGCCTTTGCCTTTGGCTCAGGTCATGATCTCAGGGTCCTGGGATCGAGCCCCACATTGGGCTCTGCTCAGCAGGGAGCCTGTTTCTCCCTCTCTCTCTGCCTGCCTCTTTGCCTACTTGTGATCTCTCTCTCTCTCTGTCAAATAAATCAATAAAATCTTAAAAAAAAAAAAACCGGATGGAGAAAACTATGCTTATCCTATGTTAAAGAAATGATACTGCAAATAGGGTTCATCTTCTCATGTCTTTATTTATTTTAAAGATTTATTTATTTGAGAGAAAGGGAATGCAGTAAATACTTGTTGAGTGAACAAATGACACAAACTGAACTGCTCTCCTTAAACCCTTAGTTCATGGAAAATTGGCTATAGAAGAACCTGTTTCTTTATACTAAACAACTGGCATACAACTTACTCTATGAGGCTGGCTGACTTATGGTGGTTTAGGACTCCTTGCAACCTTTTAGCCCTCCCCAGACTAGTGATATTTATAAGTACTAATAGGAGCTCATTGCTTATAAGGACTGATTACCTTGAGTTTTCTTAAGTGTGATAATGATTAACTTAATCTAATGTCAAAAACTGCTCCAACATCAGCTAAAAGCCTTCTGTCAGCAATCTCCATAAGAAGACTATGTTCACTCATTTACCCAAATATTTGAGGATATCCTATTTGACAAGCACTTTTTTAGATGCTATTAGAATAACAGTCTTCCTCATTCCAGTAAATGTACCTATTCATAAATGATTTAGTCCTTTTCAAAAGAAGTTGCTACTGGTTTGTCAGAATAAGGGAGAAAAATTTTCACACACATAGCAAATTTTAAGACAAAAATATTAAGAAATTATCATGTTGATTATGACTACAGAGATTACTAAAACATGAAATGACAAAAAAAAATCACTCCCTCTCAATTTAGATAATTTGAAGGAAAAATTAAGAAAAAAGAAAAATCTACCTTGAACTGGGAAAGCAATTCATCTCCTACAGTTAAAGGGCCTGGTTCGTTTTCATGAGTTTCAGCCCTCTTCAAGATTTCATCTATATCCATTTCCTATAATTAGAAAGAAATCTTTAAGTATACTTTAATATATTTTGAAGTAAATAAACCTTCTAAGGTTAAAGAAAAGGCACATTTTGAGGAAAGTTCTTTTTTTTTTTTACCTGGGGCTCTTGTTCTTCTCCTTCAGGTTCCTTAAAAAGTTCCTCAGCGCCAAATTTTAAAATGGCTGATAATTCTTCTTTATTGAAAGGAGTAGAACTAAATCAAGAACAAATAAAAATGCTTAATACTGACAGTTAATGATTTAGTATTTACATTGCACTTTTAGTCATTATTAACACAGTCAACTTTATATAAGTTATATGACAGAGTTGACAAATGAAGTACTGTAAGTTCACTTATTTTAAAAGATAAGAACTTAAACCTGGCAATTAAAGGAATTTCTCCCAAGATTTGTAAAACTTGAGCAGTGAAATCAGTACTGAATGTATGCTTTTGACTAAATTAAAAAATTACAATACTAAATAAGGTACCTAAAAGATCTGCTTATAGCATGTAACATTTCAGGAAAATGAGTGTAGAATGATTCAATATTAAAGTACCAAGGCGCCTGGGTGGCTCAGTTGGTTAAGCAAAGGTCTAACTAAGGTCATGAACTAAGGGTTCTGGGATAGAACCCTGTGTCATCAGGCTCTCTGCTCAGCGGGAAGTCTGCTTGTCCCTCTCCCTCTCCTCTTCTCCCCCTGCCACAGGCTCATGTTCTCTCTGTCTAACCAAAAACTCTTAAAAACAAAACAAAACAAAACAAAACAAAACAAAACAAAAGTAACTAACTACCTTGAGGGGGCAGAACCTGTATGTAGTACTGTCTTCCCAGTTGTGTCCATTCTCTGAATCACAAGGTGATCTAAAACCATCTTCTTTTTGGCCCTTTCAAGTATATCCTCTTCAACTGATCCCTTTGTAACTAGACGATAAATATTCACCTGTAAAGATATGCATAATGAAACATAAAATGTAGTAAAAAGGATTCATTTTCCTAATCTGAAATACCCAAATACTCTACATAGAGGGAAGCTCATCCTACATGATATTTTCACTGGTCAAATAAAAACAAAAAAATTTACCAGTATATATAAAAGCTAAATTTCCTTAAAGATTATTTTGAGGTTGTGTCCTTCTTACATTTTGGTTAGGAGATTTTATTTGCTTATTTTTCTTTTTAAAAGCAATGACAATAATTTTTAAATTATTTCTTAGCTGAGAAAAAAGCGGCAAAAAATGGCAAACATATGACAACTTACATCTGACTAATTCTTAATTCTGTTAATCAAATCAGTTAATTCTGATTAATGTTTCATATTCCACATAATCCAAAATTCTGTGAACCATTTCCCAGGTTAATGATGAAACCCTGCCATAAGACAAAGCTTTCCAAAACAGACAAAAAGTGACATGTAGAAATTTTGCCCTATTTCTCAAGATCAGCAGTTCTATATAAACAGTAGCACCATACAGGCATATTCTGAAAATTTATGGGAACATTTTTATAGTTTTTGAAATCATCAGGTGGGCTTACCAGTACTTAAGAGCACAGGGACCTGGGACATTAGACATTCTGCATTAAACTGGACATTCAGGCACAAAGAAAAAGTATCTTGAGTCTTTCAAGTCTTATAAATGATTTTTAAAAGCCTTTTTAATTGAGTCTAAATTTGAACTCCATTTTAAACAGTAAGAGTTTTAACGTGAAGTTATAACACATACAGTTTTTTTCAGCACTGTAACTACTGCATAAACTAGTAGATAACAGGATATCCTTTTATTTAGATCTCTGTCAAAAGTTATTTCCAAATGTGTATAGTATTGGTGTCACCAATAAAACTCATCTGTATTATTCATCTACACTCAACTTGTAGTTGTTGCATGTAAATATTTAATAAGAGATATGAAATACCTTGGGTCAGATTTAGAACCAAATACTAGTAAAACAACAGGGACGTGCATAACTTCACATATGTGGAATCTGAAAAAACTTTTATTAAACAAATGATCATAGGGGGAAAAGAGAAGCCAACCAAGAAACAGACTCTTCAACAGAGAATAAATTGATGGTTACGACCTTGGGGAAGGAGAGGGGTGGTTTAAATAGGTGATGGGGATTATGAAGGGCTCCTGTTTTAAGGAGTACCAAGTGTTGTATGGAGGAGCTGAAGCACTATAATGTACACTTGAAACTAATATTACGCTGTATGTTAATTAGAATTTAAATAAGAATTTAAAAAACAAACAAAAAACAACCAGGTACAGGAAACAAAGGAATCTTACTATAACATACCAATAATGAAATAATAAAGAATATAGCTCAATAATCATTAATAAAAATATGTATTCATATTTAGATATTTTAAATGTTTAAATGATAGTTAAATTATATTTTTAAATATAGTCATGTTTACATCACATTTATTTTTTAAAAGTTTTGTAACATAAATGTAAGAAATCTTGTGTTACCGTTATTTTACGATCTTACTCAGATATTCTTCCCAGAGATCTAATATGCAACTTCCTATAGCATTTTATCTAACTGGTTCTTCTAATGTATCCTTTATTTTCTATTACCTATTAGAAAATGGGGTGGCCTTTAAGTAGTATTTAAGTAGGATAAATGGAATATGAGTCCAGCCATGTGTTGAGGATTTCAATATAGGGAGGCTTAGTGCAATTAACCACTATGCCCCATCTCATTCATAAAACAGGTCTATTCTGACTATTCACATATATATTAGGCCCAGCTCACTTGTAAGATTATCTTATTTCCTCACCATATCCTCTCTGAAAGTCTGTAATTTATCTTTGCATGCTATTATCCCTACTTCAAGTGTGCCTCTCTTTATAAAGTGCAAGTGTTATGACCTAATTTTAATATTAATTTCCATTCTCTTATGCACCAACATACCCCTGATCTTTCCTTCCTTTGTACTTCCTATGGAGAATGAGTCTTGCTCTTATTTTCCTATATATGTAGTTCTACATATTAAAATAGGTATTTTTTAAAAAGAGGTTTTGGGTTTTTTGGCTTTTTTTTTTTTTTTTTTACCTAAATTGCTATTAGGGCACTCAAATTAGTTTCAAATTCATGTAACCAATTCAAGGAAAAGGAGGTACTAAGAACAGCTGATGTAAAAAGGGGTCACTGGGTCTGATGATATTAAGAACCACTACTATAAATACAAGCTTTCACTTAGGGGTATGCAATATTGTTCCAGAGTATAAAAAATTACAGAAAGAAGCATAATGTATTTCTGATGAGAGTTTTATGAGAATTATTTGGGCAAATTATTTTTTCGATTTAAAATTATGGACATATTTTTCAGTAGAAAACATGAAGTCTTAAAAAGGTAATACAAATGTGCTAATAAGTCTCTCTGTTGTTCATTATCTCCTGTTTTAGAGAAGTTTGAGAAGCACTACTCTAGATGGAGGTAAATGAATTAAAATACAAGGACCAAGGCATCAGAAGGATGACAGATGGTTTTTCTCAAGGCCTATTACAACGGTGTCAGAAAGCTGTACAAAAACTAAAATCAGAATGGCTTTTTTGCAATCTTATAGGCAAAAGGATAAAATACAGGTTAACAAAGAGGTAGCAATATCCTAAGGCAAAATCTCTTTCAATAGTTAAAATAATAAAGACATTTTAAAGTTTATGTTTTGAATGAAAAACATTGGTACTCTGTAGCTGTAAACAGAATGTATGATTAAGAGAGAGCATAATCCTTTTTTGGCATAGTTACTTCAATTCTGCCAGACCTTCCAGGTGATTTTGGTAAATCTGAGTTCCTTAGTACTTTATCTGTTAAAGAGCAACATGACTGTGTTCCAATGATTTGACCAGGAAGATAAACCAAAATCACCTCCAAACACTGATGATCATAAAAAAAGAATCTAAAAAGAAAAGAAAAAAAAATACCTGTTTCTTCTGCCCAATTCGATGAGCTCTAGCCTGTGCCTGAAGATCATTTTGTGGATTCCAATCAGAATCAAATATAACAACAGTGTCAGCAGAGGCTAAGTTAATTCCCAGTCCTCCAGCTCTTGTGGAAAGCAAAAAGCAGAAATCCTGTAAGGAATTATAAATAGGATCAATTTTAAATTCTTCTAAACTGTGACTGTGAATAATCAATTAGAGAATTTTGTAACTGATTTTTTGAATTTGAAAGTATTTTACCAATAAAAGAAAAAGTTTAAAAAAACACTAATAAAATACAAAAAGCTCTAGCAAAACCAATCAACAAGACTCCTAAATACAAATATACATGGGAATAATATACATCAAATTAAAAAAATTCTAAATGAAAGTGGGCTAATTTGTTCTGAATCAAATTAACTGTCCTATGCTGAAATAGTATTGATGAGAAAGGGTAAAATTCTTCAGATTTAACATAGAATATTGATTTTAAAACCTCACTTACAAAGCAAAACTGGGTAACAATAATAAGATTTTAAAAACAAAAAGGACACAAAACTAATGATTAAAATTAACAATTTTAAAAGCATTCATACCTCTGATCCTTCAGCATTAAAATGATCTAGAGCTTGTTTTCTCAGCTCCCCTTTTATTGATCCATCTAATCTCTAGAATAAAACACATTAAAATACTGCATATAACAGAATCAAATACTTTCAAAAAATATTAAAATCAACAAGATTAAAATCATTGATACTTAATCAATGAAATTAAGTATGAAATGGCAGTATTGCTTTTGCTAAGACTGTTAAGAGTATAAGGTACCTAAGAGGCAAGAAGACAATGTCCAGGCATTCTGTCTGTCAAGTCTGCGCTCTTAACCACTAAAACTATTTCCCCAGATTATAACAGTAAGTAATGGCAATGGCTATCATTTTGCTTGAGTCTCAGTGTAAGAAATGCATTTTACATATGAATGAGTACACAGCTGTGTACCCAAAGCAAGTTACATGAAAACAATGTACCACGATATACTCTCATACATTAAAATCTATTTCATTTTTTCAAAATGTTGGTATAACTCATTAAATTGATTCCCAGGTCCATTAATAAGTTACAGACCACAGTTTAATAAATGCTGATTAAGTCTAGTGTGGTTACTGGACCAACAGCCATCAGTGTCACTTGAGAACTTAGAAATGCAAATTTTTGAGCCCCATCCCAGATCTACTGAATCAGAAACTCTGAAAATGGGGTCCAGGGGCATGTGGGTGGCTCAGTCAGTTAAGTGTCTGCCTTTGGCTCAGGTCATGATCTCAGGGTAATGGGATAGAGCCCCACATTGGGCTCTGCACTCAGTGGGGAGTCTGCTTCTCATTCTCCCTCTGCCCCTCCTCCCTGCTCATGTGTGTTCTCTAATAAATAAAATGTTTTAAAAATTTTTTTAAAAAAAGAAAGAAAGAGACAGAGAGAGTAAGAAAGAAAGTGGAAGGTAGGAAGGAAGGAAGGAAGGAAGGAAGGAGGAGAGAGGGAGGGAGACAGATCCAGCAGAAGCCCTGATTAAGTATGAAGGTCAACTGATTTGGGGCACCACAAGTTCTAGTCAAATAGCCTGCATTTGAGTATCTTCAGTATTCATGGGTGTCTGGACAAGTGATCTTGACTTTTCACCTTGTTCGTTTCTTTCTCAGGGAATGAATATGATAGTAAGATTTCCCTCACAAAATTCAGAACATTCAGTGAGAAAACACAGTAAAAACACTTAGCTCAGTATTGGATACATCCTTAGTGTTTACTAAACATTTGCTGAAAATAAATATATTTAAATAGTGCTATTTGTTTCTTTTTCATTAACAATTACAGTTAGTAAAGACTTTTAAAATACAGTGGCTATATCATTTATTGAAGTATGACCTAAACCAAAAGAACGGTAAAAACAGTTTTCTCTGGGAATTAATCTGGGAATGAGAAGGGATTATGGGCAGAGAATTGCTGATAACAAGCACTTCTTTACTCTGTTTTGTTTGTCCATGTACACATAATAGTTGGTCTAAAAACAACTAAGAGAGGGTTGAGGTGTGGACAAAGGGGTGATATGGAGAAATATAGATAGCTAAAGGCTATAGTTTTTTTGAGGGGATAAAAACATTCTAAGATTGTGCTGATGGCTGCCTAAGTCTGTGCATATATTAAAAATCACTTAATTGTACACTTTAAAAGGATGAATTGCATGGGAAGGAGAGTACATCTCAATAAAGCTGTTATGAAAATCAAACAATATTTTTTCCATACTTTTCCCCTAGCCTAAATGATTATATATTTCTCAATCATGTTCATATCACCAAAAACCTGTTCTTCAAAGCAGACATTACCAGAATTGTAATGTTATTTGTATGTATAATTACCTGCTTAATGTCTATCTTCCACATTATGATGTAAAGTTCCAACAGAGTAGGGATTATGTCTGTTGAGATTCATCCTTATAATCCTGCTTCTATTTTATTTCCTGCACTAAATATATATCATTTGCTAGTTATAGGAGTGTTCACTAGGTTCTAGGCACTGTTCATAAAAGGATTAAATAAATTAGTAGAAAGTACTGAGACTAGCACCTGTCTCTTAACATTAAACATTCACGTTAGCTTTAATTACACCAAATGGATTTCAAAATAAATAATGAATAGATGGAATATAAGACCATTTTGGTCTTTAGTACCTTCCTTAGAGTCGTCTATAGTTTTATTCAGCCAGCTATGTAATAGAATAACTATGAGAACATTATTCTCCAGAATCTATAACAGTCCTGCCCATTTTGATTTGAGCATAGAAGAGAAGCACAGAATTAAAATAAAAATTAGAGAAAAGAAAAATTGCTTTGCTGCTAAATGTAAAGTTAAGAAGGAAAAAAAGGAATTATGACAAATAGAATTTTTTCTAGAGGAGAGAGAGGAAAGGTGAAGGGCAGAGGGAGAGGAGGAGAGAAAATTCTAAGCAGGCTCCACACCCAGTGTAGAGCCTGACTTGGGGCTCCATCTCATGACCATAAGATGACCTGGGCCAAAATCAAGAATCAGGAGTTTAACTGACTGAGCCACCGGGCACCTCACAAATAGAAATTTTTAAAATAGATATATTATCTTAGAAGCATGGTTTATATAAAAATCTATACAGAAGAATTTCAAAGATAATTTTGTAGAACACACTCAAGAATCAGATGAAATTTAAGTCAACAAAAAAGAAAAAATGAAATGCTTACTTGAAAGGGGAATTGGCGGTATTTCAGATATTCAGCAAGAATATCTAACATCCGCACCATTTGAGAAAAAATAAGAACTCTATTGCCTCGTTCTCTTAGACGAATTAACAGTTTGTCAAGAAGAATCAATTTTCCGCTACTACGGATTAAGTGCTAGGAAACAATAAATTACAAGTGTTACAGCATGTGAAAAGAATCAATCAGATTAAATAAATACTCGACTTAACACTTCATCTTCTTTAATTATTTAAACTCAAAATGTTATGTTTTTATAATGTTAGAATACAGTTTATTTCAGTTCTCAAGATTTTATAGGACGTTCTAGAATCACTCTGATCTATGCCAGGTAGGATTTTCCTGGCCATTTAGCACCTAGGTTTTTGTCATGTTTTGGAGGTAAGGGGATGGGGAGCAGTTTCAATTTAGTCTAGTTATTACAATTACTTTTCCAAAAATCTTTGGAAAACAATATATTGAAAGCAGCAGCAACTAAAGGTTTTAAAACAGTAACAAAACATATTTTAATTTATACATATCGGTCACTGAACCTAGCACTTTAAAGCACTACTACAGCAGGATGGCAGTTGTGCCTTCTGCATACTTCCCATTTGTCTTCCAGAAGTAATAGGAATGGTAAAACCGGAGGTCAAGATGTCTTTCTCAAGACTACCATTGGCCGTATCACAAATTCAGCACATTCACTCACGTGAATTTCTGTCAACTAAGAATATACTAAGGGATTTCCGCTGGATAAATCTTGGTAGTCCATACAAATCCATTTTTAGAAAAATGATCAAAATAATAAATTGGATAAATTATAATTTTAAAGGCTCTTTTATAAAGACTAAGAAACCCATTATTTAATTATACCATAACTGAAGAGAAATTCTAACCAATATATTAAAGCCTTGCGCCATTTTCAGTTATAACTGCAATAAGCATTTCTAGAATTTTGTTTTAGCACAAAGTAACAATACTTTAAAATCCTTACTTGTAAGGCCTCCTGTTTATTATAGAATTCATTATTATCTGGTGGCTTAATGAGGTAGCAATGGTTACAACATTTCTTTAGCTCCATCATAATGTTCAAAAAGCCTGAGGTACTGCCCTTGGAACCTTTGCTGAGGGCTTTGTAATTCCTAGTTAATATCCATCTGTTTAAAGAAAAAAAAATAACAAAAAAGGAGGTTCAGCAGAATACTTACCAGGATGAATTCTAAAACCATGAAAAAACAATCAACCACCAAAGTAAAACTGCACCATTATGAAGTTCACAAATGGATATACAATGGACCAAACCTCTTCACAAGACTAATAAACTTCATTCATAAAATTAATGAGAACACATAACTTGTTATCTGTGTAATATACAGTTAAGACTTAATGTAACACAGTGAGTACAGCATATTAATCCTTTTTCCCCCAAAGTCACTGCAAAAATGGGTCAACTCTCATCTATATTAACCTTCCCACAAATTTTACTACATTAGGCAGCCAAACATAGACCTGTAAGAAACCTCATGAGCATACCTGGTTTACCCACACTGCCTTCTCTAAATTACAATTATAACAATATATATGCAACTTGTAGAAAAATTATGGGTGGTTATTTTTATCACTCCAAACTATTTATGTAACTGTATAGCATTACCTCTCACCACAATATACTTTGTCTTCTACCATCTTCTATTTTCTTCCTTTTTATAAGGTTAGTCTTGGAAAGACTTGAAACAATTTTATCTCTGATATGTCTCAAAATGATATTGGGTGGGGAGTGGGAATAGCTAGAGAAAATAAGACTGGCTATGAGTTGAAAACAAACCCGAGGGTTGGGATTTTTTTTCTTTCTTTTTGTAATGCTTGAAATTTTTGTATATGTTTGAAATTGTCCACAACGCAAACCTAAAATTCATGCAAAAAATGTTATTTCTTGGGGCGCCTGGGTGGCTCAGTGGGTTAAGCCTCTGTCTTTGGCTCAGGTCACGATCTCAGGGTACTGGGATCGAACCCCGTATCAGGCTCTCTGCTTAGCAGGAAGCCTGCTTCCTCCTCTCTCTGCCTACTTGTGATCTCACTCTGTCAAATAAATAAATAAAATCTTTAAAAAAAAATTATTTCTTTTAATGTATGGCATTTACAGATTTTACTATAAGTTTCTGAGAATCCAAATGCATGTAGCAGTGCATTTTACACAATTAAATGTTTAAATAGTTATTAGGACAAATATTACCTTTTGATTCTTTGAAGTAGTAATTGTACAGATCTTACATATAAATTTATCTTAAGTATGATTAATAATCTTCAACGGGGGCCTAAAATTTTAAGTTTCTTTTTCTGGCCTCTAACTTTGTCAATTATATAATTATCATAACTACAAAATAATGCCTTAGTATCACTAACACTTAAGTAGTTTTAACACTTAACAGAACCTTCTATATGGTAAGAGAGCACAAAATAGACAAACGCAATTAATCATGAATCAGTATTAGGTTACCCATGTTCTTGAACATGCCATTTAATTTCTTTGCTTCAAGAGCCTACAGAATAAACCTATTCTAAAATTCAAGAA
The DNA here is from genome assembly GCA_028533885.1 of Nasua narica. NCBI lineage: Eukaryota > Metazoa > Chordata > Mammalia > Carnivora > Procyonidae > Nasua > Nasua narica. The sequence continues at coordinate 68,275,854 of CM052809.1, forward strand.
TTGTTACTGCTCTAAGAACCTACTGAAGGGTGGGGGTGGGGGAGGCACTTCGATGAGACAAGGTTACAGGGAGTTATAGAATTAAATGTCCAAGTGGGAAGCCTGCTTCCGCCTCCCCCTCTGCCTGCCTCTCTGCCTACTTGTGATCTCTCTCTCTCTGTCAAACAAACGAACGAACAAATAAATAAAATCTTAAAAAAAAAAAAAGAATTAAATGTCCAGAACATGTGGTCTGTTTACAGCTTACTTGTAATACTGTTTCTGTAAAGCACTCATTTCCATTCTTAAAATCTGCTCAACCTTGGCAGGAAGAGATTTTTCCACATCTTTTTTAACTCTCCGTAACAGAAACGGCTCAAGCTCCTTGTGGAGGCTTGCATAACCATATTCTCTGCCTTTTCCATGTTCTTCTTCAAAATCTTCCCAGGAAGAAAACCTTCGAAATTTAAGAAAATGGAAGAACCACTGAAAAGTCATATTGCATATGAGATTTTTGAGAGTAGTCATATATAAACAAAACACAGACTTTCAAGAAAAGAGATTTGCTAATATTAATCACTTCTAAGAACTATCCTTCCCAAGAAATCTGTCATGTATCTAAAGGTGAAACATAAGTTGTTTTATAAAAATTACGAATCTCTTTGAGGTAAAGGTGTTAAATAAAATTAAAATATTTTCAAATACAGGATTTTCACTACAATATGTCTCAAAGAATTCTAAAATTCTGAATCTATTGAAAAAAAAATATTTGTCACCTTGAACAAGTAATCTGACACTTACCTAGTCTAGTTTTCCTCATTTAGAAAAAGGGATTACCAGTACATTATTACTGTTGTTTATTGCTACTATTAAATACTAAGAAGGACACTGTTTCAGTTTGCCAAATGAATTTTATTTTGAACAAGGGCAAAATGAACTGCTGCAATTTATTACACAGGACTTAAACCTGTTTATTTACAAAACTGAAAAAAGAGTAGAAATATGAACCATTGCATGCCATTTCCTTTTTTAAAAAATCTGTTGTCTAATGCTCTAGGGCAATAAAACTTCTTACGAACTTATTACCTACACTATTTTCCTGTTAAGTTTAACATAAAAAACTAATATTAAAATTATATATATATCCCAATTTATCTTACTTTTCTGGCATAATGAAATGTAGCAAAGACCAGAGCTCTTTGAGGGAGTTTTGTAGAGGAGTTCCAGTAATAAGAAGACGATGATTGGACTTAAAGTCTATTAAAGTTTTATACAGAAGAGAGTCATCATTCTTTAATCGATGTGCTTCATCTACACCTATAAATGCCCAATTTAGACTTCCAAGGAATGCCTTAAAATGGAGAGAAGAATACAGTTAACATTTTAAGAGAAAAATTAAAATCAAATTATTAAACTGAGGCAAATTAAAATTAGAAGCAAACTTTTTTCTAATAAAAATTATATATTATTTCAAGATTTACTGAAATCCTCAAATAAAAGTAACTCAACATGCAAAATAAAGTTCCTTCAGTGACTAATTCACCCATTGGAAAACAGAGAAAGGCAAATGAAAGTTTTTACTAGCTTACCCATTCAAAAAAAAAAAAGAAAAAGAAAAACAGTATCATTAAAATACAATCATTTCAAATTTTTCACAAAAAGATTTTGTCTTTTTAAGGCCAGCAAAAACCTCTATTAATGTCAATTTAGAAAAATATAATATAAATTTGGACATGTCTTATTCCAAGTGTAGAAATAATTCACTGTATTTTTATGAACTGTGGATCTCTAATATATAAATGTGGGTCTCTGACTTAAAACAGAGACAAGCCTCGTTCTGCTAGATAATGGTTGTATGAACTAGGAGACAAGCTCAATAACCTCTTTTGAGACTGGATTTTTCTTTCCAATAAAGTACAAATAGCAGTATCTTATAAAATAGATGGGAATTACTTGAGATATGAACTATAAAAAACTAACTAAATAAACAACATCTATAAAGCATTTAGCACAGTGCTTCACCCAGGGGTAGCTTAATTCTTTTAGGTATTTTCCTCCTCTTTAAAGATCTTACACATCAACACACCATGCCAAACTAGTTTTATGTAAGTCAATAGTTGGCAAACTTTTCCTGTAAGGACCCAGATAGTAAATATTTAAGCTTTGTGCAGACAAATGTGTGATGGTCTCTGTCATATATTCTTCGTTTTTATACCATCAATAAATGTAAAAACCATTCTTAGTTCAAAAGTCATGAAAAATAAGCCAGATTTGACCCAGAGGATGTGGTCTGCTGACCCATAAATTATCTTTTCATCCTATCCACAATATATGGTTAAGCAAAAATTGATATACTCCAAACAGAAAAACATAGGTAATACACACCTTATCCTTCAATAAAATTTCATAAGTTGTTAAAAGTATATTAAATTTTAACCGTTTGGTCTGGGGATGCATCCATTCATGAGTTCTTATCTATCAAGAAATTTTAAAGATAATTTTAAGACAAACATTAAGAAAGTATACTTTTATTTGAACAGCTAAAAAAAAATTCCTTCAAAATACACAAAAAACTATGTTGATATAATAAAATCATTTTAATTTTTAACACAATCCAACAAGCTACATTCATCTTACTTATAAATAAAATTTAAACAGCACAGCATATCAAAACCTATAATAGTAAAGCAGACACATTTTTAATGCACTTTCCACTGAAGGAAGTTCTTATTTAACAAAATGTAAGTGATTATAATCTTCATTTTACAACATAGCATTTATGGATGAACTATAATGTCCAGGTCTGCTTCACAATGTTTGGAAGGAAAGTACTCTGTAGAGGTACAGATGAAACAAAACTGGCAAAGCATTAAAACTGTGAAGCTGAAGATGGACACATAATTATTATACTCTTCTGTCTGCTTTCATGCATATTTGAAACTTTCTATAAGAAATTAAAAAAATATATATTACACATAACATTCAGATGAAAACTGTCTTTTATTACAGCCAATTGTACGGAGTACTTTGTGGCAAGTTTTACACTAGAAACTAAGACTATAAAGACAAGTGTGTCTAGATTTCTAAATTTGTGGAGAAACAACTTACCATATTTCTGCTGTTAATGTCACCTAAATAAACCACAGCATTCATTTGAGAAGCCCATGTCTGAATTTCCCTTTGCCAGGAAGTAAGAGTGGAAAGTGGTACTACTAACAGAAAAGGTCCATATAATTGATGTTCATGAAACAAATAGTTCAGAAATGAGATCGTCTGTATTGTTTTTCCAAGGCCCATTTCATCCGCAAGGATGCAACTATTTCCTCTACAAAATTAAAAACAAAAATTACGTATGCAAGATTCAAATTTATAAACTATTTTACATAACCCATGTACAAATTTAAACAGTTAAAATTAATCTGAAAGGTATATAAATATACCACTTTTATTAGCTATAAATAATAAATGTAAAGACATCTGTAATAGTATGAGAGAAGTAAACAAAGTTTACCATTTTAGTCCAAAGGAAGTTTAAAGATTAACAGTAATATGAAGTAGTGCAACAATTAAACAGGTTAAACTCAAACTCCACTGGATTTTCTTCTTAGTATTAATAAGTATTACTTGTATACTAAGGAAATTCAAAAGCCTGTATATAAATACCAGTCTTTATCCTTGATATTGGTGTAACTCTTTTCCAAATCCTGTATTTGTAAAATTCGTATGCCCTCAAAATGAACAGACAATTCAAAACATACTCACTTGCACCAAGAGTGAGCAAGCCAATTTAAACCATTCAGTTGATAATCTCTTAATTCTAAACTCTCATGTCCTCCAATATAGGATGGCTGCTTCTTTAGGGCTACAAATCTTGGCCTCTGTTTTAATACCTTTTGTAGAAATAAATGTAATAAGAAGAACTATCAAATGTGAGAATTTTAAAAGATCAAAATCTTAGCTTTTACCATAAATTCTGAAATTTTATCTCAAATTTCAAACTCAGAAATCCATGACTCAAAATAAATCTCAAGATTCATTCAAAGACTGTTTTCTCTTACTGTAACAACAATGTACAGTGAAATATTTTGCCCTCTTTTTTGGACAAAAAAATGACAGAAATAAATAAGTTACTACTGAAATACTTTGGTTTCCACAGTTCACAAGATAGAACTATGTTAAATTCATGCATTTAACTGCTGGTGCAGCCCTGATCTAGAAATAAACCATACAACTGGCTCAACTTTCTGATTTCTAAATTACCATTATCAGTTTAATTCAATCTTGTAGTAAGAAAACAAATTCTAGTAGTATATAGACCCTCAAAACTATTGATAATAATGTCTCTAAGTATAAAGATCTTATATTAGGCAAGGTAGACCTGGATACTACTTCTTTTCTTATGGGTACATCCCTCTTTCCTTTCCTACCTTCAAAGAAAATATTCACTACCTTTTAAAGCAAGCATATGTATCTATTTACCAGGGAATTTTCCAGGGAAACTCCCTAAGACATTCCTCAGAACTACTGCCACTAATTTATCATCTTCCTGACAGTTTCACTCACCAAGGCTAAAAGACAGCACCACATCTAAGACCACATAGCAATCACCAAAACACCCTTTCTTCTAAGACCTATTAACCAAGCAGTTCCCTCTCTTAGCCTCTCCAAAATCAGGATCCAACTCTCTATTTGGGCTTGTAATATTTATGATGTATAAATACTATTTTCAATTACTTAAAAATTTCAAATAATACTCACTTTGCAATCTTTAAAAGGAGTGGTTTTTGATTGATTCCTGCTAAAATACTCATCTATACATGCTTGAAACTTTTTGGAAATTAGAGCTCCATCCTCCCAGCTGCACTCTGAGTATGGAAGGCCCTGCCATTTACAGTAATAATCAGGATAACCAGCTGCTGACTTCTGATTGGAATGAGCTGTGAGATAAATCAGATTATTTATTTATTTTCACATAGAATCTTATCTCCAAGGACTAATCTTTGGTAAAAAACTACATAAGCAAAAATCAGTCATCCGGTTTACATCATCCTATTAGAGTAAGACTAACCTACTGTATTTGAAGTGTAAGCAGTAAATTTAAATTTTTTTCAGATCAAGCATGGAAAGATAAAAGTTTAGTGAGAATCATTTATTACTAACCAATTATTCGTTCCACTATTTGATACTGTTTGTGTAGATCATCTGTAAGTTCTTGCTGGCAATTATAATATTCCACATCTTCTGGAGAAGCATTTTTCAACCTGAAAGATTATTAATCCACAAATAGACTTCAAAATCTCCCCTAAATAACCATTCCCCCAATACTATCTGTAGCACAAAATCTCCCATTTGCCACTTATCATGTGAGTCAGCTGAATAATGAAGAAACTGAAATAGAAATAAAGTGAAGCATCATTAATTTTTAATTTTAAAAATGTATAATTTATAATATATGAGACACATTCTACATGACTATCATTAAGGAGAAGTTCAGATATGGCTATTTCCAAAGTTTTACCTTCAAATACAATTTAAGTCTATAAATAGTTATTTTAGGTTATTGGATTCTTTTTTTTTTTTTTTTTAAGATTTTATTTATTTATTTGACAGAGAGACTGAGCACAAGCAGGAGTGGGAGAGGGAGAAGCAGGCTCCCTGCTGAGCAGGGAGCCTGATTCGGAGCTGTATCCCAGGACCCTGGGATCATGTCCTGAGCTGAAGGCAGATGCTTAACCGACTGAGCCACCCAGGCATCCCTTGGGTTACTGGACTCTTGACTATGTATTCTTTATTAACAAAAAGCATAGTAATCATCTTTAAACTGTTACAGAATTAAGTGTAATATAAAATGTATTTACCATCTTTTTGTTTCCTGATCTTTTTTCTTATAATTATCCAATTTTTTCATTCCTCTAACATTCTGCTGCTTAAGGGTTTCTTCTGTCTCCCAAGTATTGTGAATATGGGACCATCCTTTCCATTTAATTAAATACTGGATCTCGCCTGGTTCCTTGTTTTTTTCAAATCCTGCATTTGGGTCACCATCTGCTTCAACTGCATAGATGGTTGTAGTAGCACCAGTAGCTGAAAAAGAAAACACAATACATTCCGTGTAATTCTGTTATAAGATTGTTTCCTTCAACTCAAAAATTCAAGAATATGAACAGAAAAATATATGCGCTTTTAAATAAGAATCAGTGTAAAGAATGTAAGGATAATTGTATTACACATACATGAAAGAAACTCCAAATTTTAGAATGGAAAGACCATTTAATCCCCTCAGTTTTAAAATTAGAAAAAACAAGGTGAAAAGACAGTGGCACACCTAAGATTATACAGCAATTTACAATAACCAATAACTGGCTGCCTGATAACTGAAAATAAAATATGAAAAATCATCTTTAAAAATTCCAAAAGCACGTTGGAGCTATCTCTACCCTCACGTTCAACACAGCATTATTTTCAACAGCCAAGACATGGAAACAACCTAAGTATCCCCTCAACAGATAAAGAAAATGTGGGACACATACATAATGGAATACTATTTAGCCACAAAAAGAAGGAAATCCTGCCATTTCCAACAATGTGGATGAATTTGAGGATATTACACTAAATGAAGTAAGTGAGAGAAAGACAAGTACTATATGATCTCACTTACATATGGAATCTAAAACAAACGAAAACCTTATAGGAAAAGATAGCATCAGAACTGTAGTTACCTGAGGCAGCCAGCAGATGTGTCTGGCGGGTAATAATGTAGACTTCCAGTTGTAAGATAACTAAGTATTGGGGATGTAATGTACAACATAATGACCATAGTTAACACTGCTGTACAGTATATTTGAAACCTCTCAGAGTAGATTTTAAAAGTTATCATAAAGAGAAAAAATTTCTTTTTTTTCTTCCTCTTATTCTATCTATATGAGATGGATAAATATAAACTAAATAATTGTGGTAATAATTTTGCAATACATGCAAGTCATGCTGTCAATCTTAAATTTATACACTGTATGTCATATCTCAATAAAATTGAATAATGCATGTCAAGGTAACTAAAAATAACCTACAGATTAGATGAAAGAAAAAAACATTTAAAAATAACCAAACTATTTGTGAAACTGAGAATACCTAAATAACAACCATTATTTAGGTATGACAATAGGAAAGCTCGAATACGTAGTTTATAAAAATTTTTCTAGTTATCGTCAATAAAGTCAGGTTAAGTGGATTATTCTATGGGAAGAAAATATTCAGGCTAAGCAAAGTATATTTTCTTAACAAGTAAGTACAACAGATGAAAAGCCACCCTCTTCGCTTTCAAAACTGAAATAACTTCAAGAAATACTTTATGTAGTAAATATTAACTGAAACAACCAAACAATAATTTAAAAAAAAAAAATACCTCCTTTTCTCCCAATCCGACAATCCATAAAACGTTCTATTGTTTCAAATTCCTCTTCCTCAGGTTGAGGAACATCCTCTCCACAGACTTCCAGTAGATCATCAGAATCTGTTTTCATTTCTTCATCTTCTTTATAGCTAACATTGACAGTTGCCTGGCGACGAGAACTTCTTTTATCATTATCATAATCTTCTTCATCATCTTCCTCCTCGGATGAATCAATCTGTCTCTTTTTTTGTCCAAGAATTTTCTTTCCATTTTTTGCCTTAGATCTAGGTAGGGAAGACCGGGGGATAGAAGTGTTTTACAGAAACACTAGCATATAAAACAAGATGTGAGACACTATATACAAAAAGAGTACCTTCTGTAACCAACAATTTTCAGCGTCAAATTGAAAACATATTATACTTACCTATTTTGAGGTTTTCTGCTTTTGACTTTGTTTTTTGGCTCATAATCAGATTCTGTTTCATCACAACTGCTTTTATCTCTTTCTTCTTCAGATTCTGAATCTGAACCAGATTGAGATGGAGATCCTGACCCAGACATTTGCCAATCTTCACTGTATATAGAATATATAAAGTATGTTTGTTTATCCTTACATTGTATAGCAAATTTTATCTCTGATAAAAGTATAAAAAAAAAATCAAACTGAACTACATTTCAGTTACTATAAAAAAAATACCAACACATTAACATGTGAATAGAGTAAAAACAATGCTGAAAAATATTCTTCACAGATTTCTCCCATAACTGCATTGTTTTGTTAATCATTTAGTTATACCTCAATGAATGGCAAATAAGGAAATGTTATTCTGATTATCACTGTGGATGAAAACATAGTATGCTATTTAAAGAATCACAGGGTTTAATTTTGAAAATCTTATATAATTATACTTGCCTTTTTAAAAAAAAAAGATTCTAATCCCTTTCATTTGAATTTTCTGGAGACTGTGATTTTTAAAAATATACACTCTGATTTTTAAAGTAGTACATGTTCATTAAGAAGCCTAAAATACAGTATAGAAAAATGTATATATAAAAAAAAAATCAGTCCATTTTAACCAACAGTCAATGATTACCTTACCTTTATTGCTATTTTTAGTCTAGTCAGGCTATTTAATTCTAATACACATGTAGAGAAAAATTATTGGCTGCATGTTAATATTCTACTATAACATAAACTTCAAATGGAAGATACATATTAAATTCTTATATATACACTATATTCTCTCTCACAGCTACTGCTTCTACTCCATTCCTCTGTATCTCTTGTGTCAATTATAACTTTGTCAAGAGTTACATAAGCAAGCACATATGCAAAAATTTGGTTTATGATAAAAACATGCAAGAGAAGCAATTTCTTTTTTATCTTGAGGTCTTTTTAGAGCTTGCACATTAGAAGTAGCAATAGGGGGGCGCCTGGGTGGCTCAGTGGGTTAAAGCCTCTGCCTTCAGCTCAGGTCATGATCTCAGGGTCCCAGGATCAAGCCCCACATTGGGCTCTCTCCTCAGTGAGGAGCCTGCTTCCCGCCCTCCCCACACCTGCCTCTCTGCCTACTTGTGATCTCTCTCTCCGTCAAATAAATACATAAAATCTTTAAAAAAAAAAAAAAAAAAGAAGTAGCAATAGGTAGAATATATGAAAGTGTCTCCAATTCATTATTTTTTATAATACAAATTATAGTGATTTTTGTATCTAACCAAGCCTACCCATCATCCCAAATCACTAGATTTTTAAAAATTATTTGGCTGACCCTGAAAATTTTGCTAGGTTTACAAATTACTAACTCAGTGGAAGAGTTTATAGAGCTGATGAAACATAGTAGCTGAAAATGTACTTCATAAACTAGAAGACAGATCTGAGGAAATTAGCCAGAATGTAGCACAGAAATAAAGGGACAAAAAACATGATACAGTAAGATTAACAAAGATGGATGATCCAGTAGATATATATAATAGATATAATACTCAGTGGGTGAAAGCCTCTGCCTTCAGCTCAGGCCATGATCTCAGGGTCCGGGGATCGAGCCCCACATCAGGCTCTCTGCTCGGTAGGGAGCCTGCCTTCCCACCTCTCTCTGCCTGCCTCTCTGCCTACTTGTGATCTCTCTCTCTCTCTTACTCAAATAAATAAATAAAATCTTTAAAAAAAAAGATATAATCCAATATGACTGATATATAATAGCAGTACCAGAGAGATTTACAGGATAAGAAAATACGAATCTTCACATTAAAGGCATATAAAATGAATAAAGTGGAATAAATAAATAACAAATCCAGAGCCATACACACCAAAGTGAAATTCCACAATATCCACGACAAGTAGAAAAATAAGACCTCAGAAAACGGAATAATATTTTTGACAAAAATGAAAGAGAAAAAACTCAGATCATCTAAATAACTGAACTGAGAATCTGAAGTACTCTTAAATACTTTCTTGGTTAAGATGTTTAGGAAGTTATAGTGAGTTTCTAAATGAGTTCTACAGAGAAAGTAAATTTCACGTGCAGATGAACAACAGTAAGATAGCTATTAACATAAATTAACAGAAATACCCAAATTTCCACTGGTCTATGCACTTCTAAATAGTTTTCCCATGTTATTAAGACTTTCTGATATTTTGACCAAGTAGGTCTCTGGAATTTAAAAATACAAAGGAGAGAGGTGTTATAGAAGATAAACAAGTGGCACAAAAACCTCAAGTCCTCAGAGAAAGATAAATGTTAAAGATTAATAGTTTAAATTAACCTAATAAGATGCCATGAACATAAGTCTACTTATGTTACATAAGTCTACTTTTGACAATTTTTCATAAAAATAAGAAACACAACATCAATAAGGTCTTTCTGATATGACAATGATTGGTTGAACAAAATGACATACTCTTTATGCTTTTTCCTTTTGACCTCATTTGATGAGTCATCAGAATCTTCACTGCTGGAGGAATCCTACAAAGAAAAAACAAAGCTAACGTTATTAATAATTAGAATTTGACCACGGTATGAAATTTTTGCTTGTCATACTATTTAACATTCACTTTGCTAATAACACTAACTATATATATAACCATATTGTTATATTTGTACCATAATTAGCACATAAATTAATTAATATCATCTTTATTACATTTTGTATAACACCTTAAAATCTACCATCTCTAGAAATCATTACCGTTGCCAAGCATGGCCTCAAAAAGTAATTGTAATTGTTGGTGTATTCAAATTTGGATTTAATATATTAATATTAAATAATATATATTTTATATTTATAGACACATGTATCATATAATATGTGCCATAAATATATATATATTTAATAAAATATATTTAAATAAATATATTTTGATATTTTAAATATTTTTCTGACCCATTAATGACAGTTTTTGATAGAATTCTTTCCGAATGTTTTGCACAAACACACATGCTGGTATACTTATGTGTGCACAGGAACTATAATGTTTATATCTATAGCCTATTTTTTTGAAAAGATTTTGCAACTTGCTATTCATATTCTATAAATGATTTAATAGACACATTTGTCAATGTATATTTTCATAGTGTTCACATTTATTTCTAGCTTTGCTGTGATAAGCAAATGTACACACGTCTGTTACTTGTTTTGGATTAATTCCTAAAAGTGGAATTACTGGATAATAACACATTGGTATTTCAAGGCTCTTGATACACATACTTAGTTACTTCCTCATCCTTTAAAAACACTTACTGTTTATAATAATTTCATAAATACCTACACCTAGTTAAATGATTGAGCATTATATCTACTTTTAAAGTAATAGCTTCCATTTATTTATTTGACAAAGAGACAGTGAGAGAGGGAACACAAGTAGGGGGAGTGGGAGGAGAAGCAGGCTTCCTGCTGAGCAGGGAGCCCGATGTGGGTCTCCATCCCAGGACCCTGGGATCATGCCCCGAGCCAAAGGCAGATGCTTAATGACTGAGCCACCCAGGCACTCCTAAAATAATAGCCTTCATGATGAAAACTCACCTCCTCTGATCCACTATTAGATGAAGCCTGATGCTGCTGCTGCTGCTGCTGCTTCTTAAGCATTGCAGATCTCTGAACGGCCAGAATACTAGGGCTAGATTTCCAAAACTGTAATAGAAATATAACCAGTGAAGGATGAAATTTGGAAACAACTGAAAAAAGGTTAATTTACTGAACAGCAGTACCAACATTATCACTGCCTCTAAATAATCAGTTAAGACTCTTTTCTGTACTCACATTATGTAAAATACAATATTATGGCAATTAAAATAAAATTCTGAGGTTTAGTTGCATGTAAAAAATTTATGGTGTGCTGAGTTTCATAAACAAACAATGTTAATATATTCTTTAGTGTTCAATATTATTTTCAAAAAACAAATTGATAATCTGTGACACCTGTGCTACTGGAAAAGTGGCTGCCTGGTTTTTTAATTAATGTGAGGTGAAGATAAAGAGTTTGAGTCAGAATGCAAATCAACTATGTCACTAAGTATATAATTTCAGTTCAACTGACTTTTATTTTTGTTTATTTATTAGACGGTAAGATTTTCTCCACAGCAGAAGCTGTGTGTTGTTGTACATTCTGGTCCAAAAATCTTATCATGACTGGTACTCTAAGTAACACTACTGTATTCTATTATGAGGTATAGATTGGTTTTAGTAAATCTTGTAGTAGCTTTTTTCAAACAGAATGACCCTTAGCCTTCTCTACCAAGTATCTCCAAGGAAGCTAGTTCTATTAGATTCTCATATTAGCAATAAAGTATCTCCCCTGAAGATCTTGAAAATACAGATTAGACACTCTAAGATTAACAGGAAGATCTCACAAAGCCCTTAATTTTTATCCATGAGACGATGAACATTTATGAAACTCAGTTTCTGCCTTAGAAAGTGTTTATTTTGTACTTGTTTGACTGCTTCTCTCCAAGCCAATCAAGTCCACAGATACTTAACCACGTTTGAGAAAGTAAATTTTAATGTTTAAAATTAATGTTTTCTAAAAGGTAGACTAAGAATGCTATAAACCAATGTTACAAATTCTCCCAAAGTAGTACAAGAAATTTATCTTTCAGGATACTTTATTTATTACCTCAGCTCCATCAACTTTCGGTGGTTTTGCTTGGACTTTGTTTTCTCGGGAAGTGTCTGATTCAGACTCTGACTGACTGCCCGATTCAGATCCAGACTCAGAGTCACTGCTACCTGACTGGCTACTGCTTCCATCACTACTGCTTCCAGAACTTGAACCAGATCCCGAGCCCGAAGCTGACCCAGAATCATCATCCGACTGGCTACAATTTGAAAATAAACAGATTTCAAACAAAATTTATTAGGAATTTAATTTTCCTTGAAAGTCAGCAGAAAGCTTCAAAACTTTTATGCGTAGTTTATTTTGTATTTCAACATTCCATAGCCAAACAGATTAAAAAAAGAATATTAATCTATAATAAATTACTTACTTGGTAGATTAAAGTACAGTTTTGGCAAGAACATAAGCAATCAGATCACAATTTGCCTCCAAGATAATAAGCAAAATCCATCAAACACAAAATCCTGAGCTAGAAACTTGGAAAAACAAGAAATTGAAGCCATAGTCCCTATCCTTAAAAGGCTATTTAACCATAGGAACTCTAACGTAGAAATTGTGTGAAGAAAAGGATTAATGTACTAAAAATTCTCATAGTCGTAGGTAAAAAAAAAACAACAAAAAAACTGTAGTTTCTACTTGTTTTTAAATTATATCTGTGTTCTATCATTCTGGAAGAAAATAATTTCTTAAAATTAAGCTATGAAAAAGGGGTCTGGTTGGCTCAGTCGGTTAGGTATTTGCCTTTAGCCTGGGTCATAATCCCAAGGTCTTGGGGATCAAGGCCCATATTGGACTCCCCGCTCAGCGGGGAGGCCTGCTTCTCCCTCTCCCTCTGCTCCTCCCCCGAGTCATGCTCAAGCTTTCTCTCTAATAAATAAAATCTTTTTAAAAATTTTTAAAAATTAAAAAATAAAATTTAAGCTATGATAAAATACACTTTACCAAAAGAAAAAATCAGTAATTGCTTCTCTGAGAGTATCACTGAATCTGTCATGGTTCCACAGTAATAAATCTGAAATAATAGTAAATTCTCACGATCTTTCCTAACCTCTGTATATCACATGTGAAAGCAATTAACAGTTCACTGAGAAACCACCTTTTTTCCCATTACTAATTTTCAATCCAAAGTAGTCTAGAAATGGTCAGGCCTAAACAGGTGACTGTGTAAATTACTATTATTCCCAAGGCCATTTGTTCACATAATGTTTACATCTGAACTGTTGAAAACTAGGGCATTAAATTCTTTATACATGCTTGATTCAGCTTTTAATGTAATTTCACCTAGCTTTATGACAAACAACAGGTAATGTAGTTTATCCACAGCTCAATTCAAGCGTCATGTCCTCTGCTGTAATTTTCAGAAATACCACCAGATGGAGGTATTACTCTAAAGAAATAGACTGCAATATTAAAAGTAATTTCTTTATAAAATTTCTCCTTTTCTAGAGCAAGTTTAGTTTTCACATGGAAACACAGACATTAAAGTTTGAAAGAAGACTTCTCATTCCAAAAGTTAGATATAAATTAAAATGCTTAAAATGCAAACATTTGCACATTTTTTAAAGTCTGAGAATCGAGCAGAATGAAATTTTCACAGAAACAGAAAAATTTGCCTTTTAAAGTCTATGATATCAGGATCACTTTTTTAAAAAAGATTTATTTATTTTTTAGAGAGAGAGAGAAAGAGCGTGCATGTAAGTGCGAGGAGGAGCAGAGGAAAAGGGAAAGAGAATCTTTAAGCAGGCTCCCCACTGAGTGCAGAGCCCAACTGGGGGGGCTCAATCTCTTGCCCCTGAGACCATGACCTTAGCCAAAATCGAGAGTCAGAAGCTTAATCAAATGAGCCACCCAGGCACCGCACAATCACTTTTGCCATATTTTTAACCATTGGTCACATGGTTCAGAGATCCAAAAACATAACAGTGCCATGTGATAAACCAACAAACCCCACTTACAATATTTACTTGGTCCCTTCAGAGAAATTTCAGCCAGAATATTAAGATATTTTTCCTGACATACGATTTTATTTCTCCTTTAACCCACTTTCATTTACTCAGTAAACTTTACAGACAGTATCATGTATTAGGCACTGGGCAAGACCGAGAGCATACAAAATCCTAACCATTAAAAAACCTCTAAACTCGTAGGGAGAGACAGTCATGTCAACCAATAAATGTCGTTCCGTGCTATTTTAAGATAAGTGATCTAGGTGTATGGGAAGCACTGCATGTACAACCAAGTCTAACAGAGTAATTAGGAAACACTGAGAAAAAAGTGCGATTGATAGAAAAGGAGAACTGCTTGTAAGCTTCTTGAGGATACCATTTATTTTTTCCAGAGTACCTTACCATAGAACTTCACATGGATAAGGGTGCTCAACAGATACTCGAAAAACAGGTAGATAGGAATGACTGCATTTAGGGGGCTATCATAGGCCTATATTCTTGATTATGTCTTGATTAGTCATTCCAGAAGAATGACTAGTCAAAATTCTTTGTTAATGAATCAAAATTCTAAATGAAAGGAGGACTCTTTCCCTTTATATTCTTTAGGTTGTAGTAGTTCTGGCTGGAGATAAAAGCAAACAGCCTGAATCTAGGTTACTCTAACGGCACAAACCTATTATAGAATGTATTTTACCTTATGTATTAGAAATATAAAGTACTTATTTTATCTAGTTGTTCTTAGTAGGATTAAAAACATACAAAGATTAAGAAATATTTTACATACTGCACAGAATAATCTCCAGAATATAGTTAAGTAAAAAAAAGAACAATAAAACAAGATACAAAACAATGTTAATAGTATGCTTCCTTTGTATAAGGGAAAAATTTACATACTTGCCTATATTTTTAAAATAGCAATAATGGAGTATACACCAACAATTACAGTTAAAATGGTTATCTACAGAGGGAGGGACAGAGGAAGAGTAGCGGGAACAAGGTCTGAAATGGAGTTCTCAGATTCAAAACATATAAATGTTTTACATAACTTTTTTAAAAAGAAAATTCTAAAAATTTTAGGAAAAACAGACACAGCTTCAGGAAAAAAATCTATATTTAGACACAAAATTTTTAGCTAAAATTTTTGAAAAACCTCTCCCTATTAAAGTAATTGTTTCGACCCACTGCTGTAAATGCTCTTTCCAGAATAAAAATCTGGGCATGGCCTAACTTTCTTTTTTAAGTCTTCAGTGTTTCTATAACCAAGTGCAAACACCTCTGAGGGCTTTCAGGAATTTGTTTTTGCCAACCTATCTCTAGCTAGTTTCCCACTTAAATCCTTAGTTCTAGCAATGGCAAACTACTTGTAATTCTGAGAGTCAGTTTCTCTTTCCACTTCCTGCTTTTGCTCAAATACTTCTCTTTTTTCCCCCTAACTATAGAATTCCTACTTGAGCCTCATCTGAGAGGCATTTCTCCAACATTTTTCCTGACTCCATTACTCTCAATCCAACCTTAAATTAGGTATCCTTCCTCAGCACTTCCAAAACATTATGGACATACCACAATCTTGGCTTTGAGTACACTATGTAATTAATGCTGTAGTACTATTTTCTTCGGTGTTTTTGGTATCCTACCAAAAACATCTTCGGTGTTTTTGGTATCCGTTTTTCATATTCTACTATATGTTTCTAGAGTGTCGGGATTTTTACTTGTCCTTTGTATGCTGAACACCAAATGAAGAGCTCAATATCTTTGATGGGTGGATGGATGTACATATAAACAAACAGATCAAAAATAATATATGGGCTCAAATGCTTGTATAACTCACAAATATAATTGGTCTACGAGATACATTGCTGAGCTCCAACCAATGTTTTATTTATTTAGGTAACACCAATATCAATAATCTATACAACATAAGTCACATAAGGGTTTACTTAAAAGTTATCCTTAATTATATTAATTCTCACTACCACATTAACAATTAAGTGGGAGATTAAAAGAAACACTGTATTCCTCACCTTTCTCAATTTACAAAACAAAACCCACTATAAATTTATGGGCATTCTGATAAAATTGTTTTCTGAGTGTAAATTAAATAGGAATACAATATTTAAATAATAAATTAGCAATTCAAATTAAAGTCTCTTTGCAGGGTTTTTATATTCAACTTCAAATATAAACAAGAGAGCAATATAATGAAGTACTATATACCTAAAAACCAGCTTCACAATTATCAACATACTAACCTTGTTTCAAACAATCCAGCTTCCCAAACACACACAATCTCAGGCATTTTAAAATTTTATCCATAAATAAAAAGGCTAACCAACACTATTTTTAAATATCCACAATACCAGTACCATATCTTTAAAATACCACTTGTTTCTGAATTTTAATATGAAATTAAACATTAAATAATATTAAATTTCTAGTTCAGTTTATCTCTTTAGTCACATGATTTTGTTTCTTCGACTGATTGAACAGGAATCCAAATAAGGTTCACATACTGTACTTGAATCTTATTTTTTAAGTCTCTTTCATTTTCTTTAAGTTTTTATTTAAATTCCAGTTACTTAACACACAGTGTAATATTAGTTTCAGGTGTACAATATAGTACAGGTACTATATATAACACCAGGTACTCATCACAAGTGCACTTCTAGTCCTCAACACCTAGTTAACCAATCCCCCTAACCAACCCCACTTCTGGTAACCATTAAAAATCTGTTTCTTAGTTTGACATTTTTCCTTTGCTCATTTATTTTCTTGAATTCCACATATGAGTGAAATCATATGGTATTTGTTTTCCTCTGACTCTTTAAGTTTCCTTCATTAATTTGACAGTTCCCTCTTCCTCTTCGTTTTCTTCTGCAATTTATTTTGTGGAAGAAATTAGGTAGTTTTTCCGCTTTTTCAGATTTTGCTAACTGTAACCCTGTGGTATTAACATATTTTTCTGGCCCTTATAGTTCTTGTAAACTCTTAGATCAAGAGACTCAGATTCAAATTCAGCTTTTCTTTGCAAGAATAATTTTTGAGTTGTGGACTTCTATCAGAGGAAACTTAAGTTTGGTTGTCCTTTCTGAAGTGAGCTTAGTTTTCAGCTGTGGCACTTTCAGCCTTATCTGTTCATTATACAATTCCTTATAAGCTCCGTATCTAACGTTTTTAGCAGCCATTGACCATGATTGCTTTATCACCTATTTATTTAAAGGCAGTAAAATGGTGATATATCTTTATGTATCCTTTCAAAGTCAACCAATAATTTTTATGTCTCATGAACTCATGGATTTGAATTATTTGATGATTTTAATCCACTGTATCATTGTTGATGTCCAAGTTGTCCCATCTTTAGCCAACAGGAAACCCTTTATTAGTTCTGAAGTCCTTTTGACAAGAACTCAAGTAGTCTTTGATAGCTTCCTCACTTTCTCGTCTGACAAGAGGAACCAGGCTCATCTTGCATTATTTCTTGTTTCAGAATATAACTCAGGCATTTCATCAAAAAGCCCTGCTTCTGTTTAGAATAGAACTTAAAATTTCAATCTGAGTACTAAGTGAGCTTATAACTATGGGATTGGTCACTGTTTTCAATTTTGTTTTTAGGGGTGCCCGGGTGGCTCACTCGGTTAAGCATCTGCCCTCAGCTTAGGTCATGATCCCAGGGTTCTGGATACAGACTCCCAGAGGGCTCCTCACTCTGCAAGAGCCTGCTTCTCCCTCTGCCTGCTGCTCCCCCTGCTGTGCACTCTCTTTCTGACAAACAAAATCTTAAAAAAAAAAAAAAAAAAATTTGTTTTTAATGGAATGACCTAGAATAAATACTTTTAGAGACAATGCATTAAGAATTTATACTAGCATTCCCAATTTTAATTTGCAGGGTTTTTATTTCTTGTTTTTATAGTTATATCACTTGGGTTGAGATTTTTGGTTTCAAATGACACTAACAAACTTACTGCCCACCTTAGATTATATATTATAGTTCCAAAATAATACCTATATTATTAACAACAGGATTACTAAATATCAAGATTTCTTTACAGTTCTTTTTGTCCTTTAGGAATACACACTTCTAGAATCAAATTATGGCTTTAAAGTCACCTGAAATAATTTATTTCTATATAGCCACCAATTTGGTTTACTTATGGTCATTTGCTTTTTTTTTTCATTTTAGAGATGGCTTTTTATTAATCTTGATTTAATCCTGCTTTATTATTTACTTGGGTCCAACTTGAGTGTACAGAAGTTAGTTAAAATCCACTATCCAAAAAAAAAAAAAAAATCCACTATCCATCCTTGTCTCCTCTCTATACTGTCTTTTCTCCCCTACAGTTCTTTTTTTAAAATTTTAAATTTATTTTCCCGTTCTCCAATATAAGTTATAAGAATGTATGTTTATGCGGTGCCTGGGTGGCTCAGTGGGTTAAAGCCTCTGCCTTAGGCTCAGGTCATGATCTCGGGGTCCTAGAATCAAGCCCCACATCAGGCTCCCTGCACGGCGGGGAGCCTGCCTCCCCTCCCCCTTTCTGCCTGCCTCTCTGCCTGCTTGTGATCTCTCTGTCAAATAAATAAAATCTTAAAAAAAAAAAAAATGTATGTTTATATCTCCTCTTTTATAAATAACCATTAACACATTTACACTATTAAAAATGATACATTATATATATATTGTATTCTGTAGATCATTCCACAGCAGTAGATAGGTTCCCCCTTCCTTTATACAACTGCACATATTCCATTTTGTAGAATCATCAGTTTCAACTTGTCCCTCAATGATGTACATGCTTTGCTTCCATTCCTGTGATATCACAGTGATACAAAAAGATGGCCCTTTGCATATATCTTTTTGTATTTATGACAGCATACCTTCTGATTTGCTATTTCTCAACCAATAAAAAAAAAATCCGCTTTGAAGTGTTAAATTTGTAATCACGTAGCATCCAGATTCTGAAAGCTCAGTACTATTCCACACTTATATGAACTGACAGTCTTTTCAGAAATGGCAGATTCTAGTGGTACCTGGGTGGCTTAGTCAGTTAGGTGTCTGCCTTTTTGGCTCAGGGAATGATCCCAGAGTCCTAGGATGGAGCTCTACATCAGGCTCCCTGCTTAGTGGGAAGCATGCTTCTCCCTCTCCCTCTGCTCCTCCTCAATGCTTGTGCTCTCTCACTCTCTCTCAAATAAATAAAATCTTTAAAAAAGAAAAGAAAAGAAATAGCAGATTCTAGGGACAGGAAAATAAAAGATGAACCTAAACTATCTTCCTATGCCAAAAAGCAAAATACTTGGAAAGGAAGGAAAAGAAAAAAATGGGGGCCTGTCAAAGCAATAGGAAAAAAAAACAAAACAGGACACAGGAACTACCCTGAAGAAGCTTTCATTGGCCAAATCTGACCTGAGTATCAAAACAGACCATAAAAAAGTTATTCCCCAATAAAATAAAACAGGAATCCTTAAGTCTGAGCTGCTGGTAAGTAGGTAGGTAGGTAGACAGGCAGAAAGGGAGGGCTCTGATAGGGCTCTGAATGCCAACTGATTAATGTGACCAGGAGAGCAATGTTAGAAAATTACCATTTTGCAATCATTATAGAAAATACTGTTTTAGGCAAGAATCATCAAGACATGCTAAATCTGGGCGCCTGGGTGGCTCAGTGGGTTAGGCCTCTGCCTTCAGCTCAGGTCATGGTCTCAGGGTCCTGGGATCGAGCCCCACATTGGGCTCTCTGCTTAGCAGGGGGCCTGCTTCCCTCTCTCTCTCTGCCTGCCTCTCTGCCTACTTGTGATCTCTCTCTCTCTCTCTCTGTCAAATAAATAAATAAAAACCTTAAAAAAAATCATTTAAAAAAAAAGACATGCTAAATCTAAGGAAAGAGTTTGATGAGTAGATATTTGTATTCTCAAGTTAACTTCTCAGAAATTGCTTTTTAGTTTAACATAAATTTGAAACTAGTTGAAAAACCAGGTACCACCTTGTCCTGATGACCAAAACTAACATCAATAGGGACAGGCAGACAACATGAGCCTCCAGATATACTTTTGAGAGAGAGGTTATCACCACTTACACAGTACTCCAGCCAGGGATGCATATGGTAGGCGATGCATAACTTAGATCTAATCATAAGTGAACATAAGACAAGCACAAATTTGTGAAATACATTCTGTAAAGTAACTAGCCTATCATCTTCAAAATGCTAATGTCATGAAAAACAAAGAGGAATGTTACAGTTTAAGGAGATTAAAGAGACATGATAGCCAAATGCAATATATGATCTTAGGCTGGACATGTACTGAAAAATGATTAGGTACAATTGACCATAATGGAATAATGACTAAAGTATTATATCAATGTAAACTTTTCACAATTTAGTAAATATACATAGTTTCTGTAAAGGAGTACCTTTGTTCTTAGAAAATACAGACTGAAGTATCACTGCCTAAAGGGGCATTATTTTTGCAACATGTTCCTTAAAAATTCAGGAAAAATAAATATGTATTACATATGTATCATGTACACAGATATGTATGTATAAAGGCAAAAAGTTAAAAAGTAGTGAATCTGGGCAGAAGATACACAAAGAGTTTCTTGGTACTATTTTGCAACTTTTCTGAACTCGTCACTAGTACTCCTCCTCTATTCATCCTTCACTTCTCCAATCAAGTTTTTCTAGATCTCCACTGATTACATAAGATACCTAGGCAGGATTTCTGGCACTTATTAACATAAGCCAGTTGTATGGTAGGAGTGTTACTACTTAAAATCTATCTCTACTCTCTAGAACTCTATTTGAAAGACTCTAAATTAAACATGTGAATTAATAAACAGTTAATACTACTGCCTTTCTGCTTTTTATTCAAAAATATCATAAGCCTAAATCTTTTACAATTGTCTTGTTCTTTCCTCCTGGTTTCTCTGCTTCTATCTTCTTCTTTGGGTTTTTTTCTTTCTCTAGGTTACCTAATTTAAAATTGTTATGGGGAAAATAATTTTGAACAATCAGAATATCTAGAATACTAAAACTATGTCCACTCCCCACATGGTCACAATTGTCTGTATCCAAGTAGCATTGGTTCCTTATAATGATGCATATAATCACCGAATCTCTATATGATCTTCACTAGATACCTCCCCCAAATAAGTATCTTATACCCAGACAGCTTCATTCATTTATGTTATCTGCTTGGCCCTTATGGCCCTTTCTCTCATTTTACTTTAGACAAACTTAATAGCTCTTCATAGATTTCAAAACATCTTCATAACTGTACTCTAATTTATCTTTACAACAAGAAAAAGTGTCCTTGAAGGCAACATAGGAAGTTTTTCTAGATTCTTTCCAGAGGAGGCAAGCCTTCCAGGGTCCCAACTTTAACGAGACTTAATTCCCTAGTCAAATACTTAATTTCAACTCCAACCTCAGCCTCCTATTCAGAGACCCTGTACCTCTCCAAATATCCCCTGTACTGCCATGTTTGCTCAGAGCTTACTGCTCCTTACTGCTTACTTCGAGGTCCCTTTTGTTCCTGGCACATGACGGTTTTCTCTGAAGTTCAGCAGTGCACCTAATTTTCACCCATTTTCCCAATTTTATTTAGGATTTTCACGTGTTTGTGGGTAGGAAGTACTTTACTTTAGGAGAGTCTATGTTAGCTCAGCCTCGCATATGACAAAATAGCAACACCTCCTTGTTCTGCGCTCAACTCTCCACTCAAATCAATCCTTTAGACTAAAGAAAACACCAAGACCTATAATGGGTAGATGAGAAGAACATATTCTCAAGTAGATAATCAAAGATTCTTCTATATTACGAGAAAAAAAATGATCAAGTATTTTTCTGCTTTATCACATAAATTGGAAACTATGTCTGCAATGGCACATAAAGGGAAGGAAGAATAAAATGTGAATGATCTTCTAAATGGTAAATCTTCTAAAATGGTAACAATGACCAGCTGCTTTCCTTACCATCAGATAAACAAAAGAAACTGGCCCTGATAAAGGAACAGGAATAGACTGAAAAAGCCAAGAAAGTGTTATTGGAATAGGGAAAAAAAAAAAGAAAAGAGTTATTGGAGTGGGTGTAGAAGTACCAAGGAGCAATAAAAAGAACCTCTCAAAACAATAGCAGTAAAGGAAAAAAAGGATGTGTATTCAAACATTATATATAAGTCAGACTGCCTGTATCAAAGGCTTACATCAATGACTTCTCATTTTAATTCCATTAAATAATGTATTCTTTTATTTTCTCCTTTCGTCCCTAGGACATCAAGATGTCCTTTCTGGTATATGCCATTTCCCCACTTTATCGTTTTCAAAATTTTTTAAACTGGTAGTAGTATTTAGAGAGTAGACTCTGAGGAGGTAGGGGAGGAAAGCTATAGGATACACTGATAAAAGGTAAACTGATATTCCACAGAAATATTAATAGATAGTTGTATGACTGACACAGTAATACATAAACAAAAAAATGTATTTCCTATTTTAAGGAACAAACATATTGCACAATTCTCACTTCATGCCTTGTTCCCTCCCCTGATTACTACTTAAGAGTCAAAATCATTCAAAAGGACTTCTTTGGAGGAATTCTAAAAGAATTTTTGAAAGACACAGGGAAAATTCAGAGCTAACCTGAGGAGTGCTCTGAAGTTCAATCAACCCTAACTTTTTTTCCCTAGCTTTCTACCTCCTTCTTCTCATTGTAATTATATTTATATATGTACACCCATTACACAAGCCTTAAGTTTCTGTCACCTGGGAACAATAAACATACTTAAGGATTACTGTGAAGATTAAAAGAGATGTAAAGCATACAGTCTGACATACTGTAGGAATTCAATACTGACAACTCTTAGGGGGAAAAAAAAAGGTCTTTTCCTGAGCTAAAGATCAGAATCTTGGTCAGGATCTACTTTATCAGTAGATCAGGACTACTTTAGTTGTTCTTCGGAATGTCGTAACTCTCAATATAAATATATAAAATGCCTATGAGTTAAACCTACAGATAACACTGTAAAAATTTTCAATGTATGTATGTAAAATATGTATGTATGTATAGTATGTAAAAATACTGTAAAAATTTTCAATACAAATTGCTTAATAAAAAAAGGGAAGACACGATAATTACTAATTGGTGCTGTGTGCCAGATCCTGGGTTCTAATTTAATCCTCTCACCTTCATATAATAAACAATCCTACCTCTCCTCCCATTTTCTTTCTGCTGGCTGAAAATGGCAGCTCATAGAGCAAGAGAAACCATGTATTAAGATTAGGAATAGCAAAGTTGTCCCACGAGCAACAGTACCTTAATTACCTCAAGGGGTAGAGCTCACTTACCTGAGAGTGAAAAAGAAGTACTATTTGAGCCCCTGTGTTTTGAGGTTTCCAGCATATCGAACACCTTAAATGGTTCTCTAATATACTATAATAACATTTATGCAATATACATTTTTGAAAGAATAAGTTCTGTACATGGATAATGTGAATTCATTGGCTCATCTCTTCAACAAACAAACAATGAGTAAGAATATCTACTAAAGACAAAATACCATGGGGAAAAAGTAAAACTTTTGAGAATTAAAGATACAAAGATGGACTAATTCCTGATTAAAGAACTAGAGATGAAAAAAAAAAAAAGAACTAGAGATGAGGGAAATGAAATCAGGGGCAAGGCTTTATGAAGGGAGTGATTTTAGAGCTCAGTATTGGTAGTATTCCCCCTACTTTTCACTCTGGAGAATTATCCCTCTCTGAAGCAACAGATAAAACTTTCCACTCTAACATTACTCAAAATTATATTCTTTATATAACCTTCTCCAATTTCTCTAGGCACATTACTGTTCTGACCCACATGTTCACAATATTTTGCTCATATGTTTTTAGTAATGCCTTCACAATATTATAATTATTTGTATACATGTATTTCTTCTTTAAAAAAAGATTTTACTTATTTATTTGACAGAGAAAAAGAGAGAGCACAAGTAGAGGGAGCAGCAGGCAGAAGAGAGAGAAGCAGACTCCCGCTGAGCAGGGAGCCAGCCGAGCTGGGGCTCAATCCCAGGACCTGGGTATCATGACCTAAGCCAAAGGCAGACATTTAACCAAGTGAGCTACCCAGGTGCCCCACATATCTTTCATCTAACTACACCTTGGAATTCATTAAGTCAGTGACTTCATTTTAGTTGTTTTTATAGACCATTATTCACTTCAACAGGACTAAAGAAATAATATGGAAATTCGTATGTATTGAGGAAATACTTAAAACTAAAAAAAAAAATGTATTAGTGGGCAAAGGCAATGGCTTTCAAACTTCTTGGACTATGACATATAATACATTTCATATCATGATGCAGAATACACATGCATGCACATGCACACATAGGCAAAAATGTTTGATGAACTAGTACTCTATAAAAGACACACTGTATTTTCTATTTTAATTTACACTATTCTCTTTCAGTAAGAACTGATCCTAATCCTTTAACATACTGCGACTTACTATTTAAAATGTATTACCCTAGAGTAGTCATTTAAAAAATGAGAAGAGTTCAGCTAGATGGTAACTAAGATCATACTACTTTTAAATTCTATAAAATTACATTGTATTGAAAGCTGCTGGGGCACCTGGGTGGCTCCGTGGTTAAGCATCTGCCTTCAGCTCAGGTCATGATCCCAAAGTCCTGGGATAGAGCCCCAAGTTGGGCTCCTTGCTCACCAAAGAGCCTGCCTCTCCCTCTGCCTGCTGCTCCCCCCAAATCATGCTCTATTTCTCTCAAATAAATAAATCTCTAAAAAATATTTTAAAATCTGTATCCACCTTATTATAAGCCATCAAATAAATAATCAAATGTTTGAGAAAATCTGGAATATCTCTATCCATCTGTGTGGTTCTGAAAATCATAACTGCTATGTGAGGCACCAAAGAGCAACCCAACAGTTCCTTTTAGTATTCTAAATTACCAATCCGAGTCAAAATGCTACTATAAACTCAAAGTACAGTATACTTCTACCACCTTAAAGCCTCCAACTGAATAAATGAGAATAAAACTACTAGAAATAGATGCTAGAAAGGGTCACATTCAGCATGACTAATTTCAAAGATGACTGGGTTTAGTCATGTTGAATATGAGTTAGACAGCAAACTCAAAAGTTTCTCTAGTAAACATTCAGAGAATCAGATGAGAAATAAAGGCTACTATATATACATTTGCAAGTCGCTAAACGTTAGTTTCATAAAATACATATAAAATTTGTTGTAATATTAGTAACAATACAAATCTCTAATTCTGTAATTTTGTTGTTTTTTTTTTAGATGGGGAGGAGGGAGAAGGAGAGAAGGAGAGAGAGGGAGATGGGGGAATGGATAGAGGGAGAGGGAGGGAGAGAGAATTTTTTTTTAAAGATTTTATTTATTTGACAGAAAGAGATCACAAGTAGGCAGAGAGGCAGGCAGAGAGAGAAGAGGAAGCAGGTTCCCCGCTGAGCAGAGAGCCCGATGCAGGGCTTGATCCCAGGACCCTGAGATCATGACCTGAGCCGAAGGCAGAGGCTTTAACCCACTGAGCCACCCAGGTGCCCTGGGAGAGACAGAATCTTAAGCAGGCTCTGGGCCCAGCGAGGCGCCCAACACTGGGCTTGATGTCTCAACCCTGAGATGACCTGAGCTGAAATCAAGAGTCAGACGTTTAAAAAGTCTGAGCCACCCTGGTGCTCCTCAATTCTATAATTTATATTATAACAAGCAGACGAAGCTTAACTGATAACATTTGTTTTCCCCATTAGTATTACCTATCATGCAGAAGTCTAACCTACATAGAAACTGTATTTCAAGGATGTCTGGGAGGCTCAGTTGGTTAAGCGTATGCCTTCGGCCTAGGTCATTATCCCAGGGTCCTGGGATCCAGTCCCATATCAGGCTCCTTGCTCAGAAGGGAGCCTGCTGCTCCCCAGCTCGTGCTCGCTTGCTCTCTGATAAATAAATAAATAAATAGATAGATAGATAGATAGATAAATAAATAAATATCTTAAAAAAAGAAATTGTATTTCAAAAAAATCTTCAAAGTAATTGAGTGGGTGGGAGGATTTAGAGATTAAACTAGATTGGCCATGAGATAAAATGTGAAGCTAAATGATATATACATGAAGGTTCATTTTACTACTGTCATGACTTACATGTATGCTTAAAATTATCATCCACAACTTTTAAGTTAACACTAATAACAAAATAAATGTCTATATTTTAGAGAGATTACCCATTTGAGTAATTTGTTTTAAAAAAAATTTTTGGAATATGTCTATGCTTTTTATTATGTTAATGAACACTGCTGCAAAACAACTAAGTTCCCAGCACTATTTGCTTTACTTTTTTTTTTTATGCTTTACTTTCTAACAAAGTTATTTGTAATTTGGTATTTCATCAGTCTGCAGATACATAGGAGTGTGCTGCACATACCAACCACCTCCATTTACTGTGAGCTGTTCAATTAAAAAAAAAAAAAGTGAAATCATCAATGTAGTATAATATGACTGAGATAAGCTACTGAACACTAGGTCAATCCTTCAGTATGAAATACAGGCTAAAACTGGAATAAAGAGATTATTTACATTTTTCATACTCACCTACAACTGTAATTCTTTTCTTATAAAATTTCCTTTTAGATCACACTTCCTTCTTTTATTAATGCAAGATTTCCTCTATTAGAAATGGGAATACTTGGGGTGCCTGGGTGGCTCAGTGGGTTAAAGACTCTGAGCTTTTTTTTTTTTTTTTAAATTTTATTTATTTATTTGAGAGAGAGAGAGAAAGAGAGAGAGAGAGATCACAAGTAGGCAGAGAAGCAGACAGAGAGAGAGGGGGAAACAGGCTCCCTGCTGAGCAGAGAGCCCGATGCGGGGCTCGATCCCAGGACCCTGAGATCATGACCCAAGCCGAAGGCAGAGGCCTAACCCACTGAGCCACCCAGGTGCCCCAAGACTCTGAGCTTTAACCTCAGAGGCTCAGGTCATGATCTCAGGGTCCTGGGATCGAGCCCCACATCGGGTTCTCTGCTCATTGGGGAGCCTGCATCCCCTTCTCTCTCTGCCTGCCTCTCTATCTACTTGTGATTTCTCTGTCAAATAAATAAATAAAATCTTAAAAAAAAAAGAAATGGGAATACTGTAGTAGTTGCATCAAATGGCAATAATCATACTACAATCTACTTTAAGCACAAAAAGAATAGTCTCCTTTCAGGATATTTAGACTAACTCCACTCTTGTCCAATGGCCCATTCCTTCACATAATAGCTCCTCAGCACAGTATTTACTGCTATCATTTTATCACTGCCATTCATCACAGTATTTACTAACATCATTTTCCTGAGTATAAAAGTTACTCTTTTTCCCTAATCCTGTCAAAATACCTCACCATCATAAAAGTCACATTATCAGAACTTTAAACATGCAGAAAATCCAAGATCACCAGGGTTTTACACATCTCTTTAAAAAAAAACAACAAATTTCATTTTAACACTGGGCTTGATATAGAAAATAACCATTTGGGGGCACCTGGGTGGCTCAGTTGGTTAAGCAACTGCCTTCAGTTCAGGTCATGATCCTGGAGTTCCACGATCGAGGCTCACTTCGGGCTCCCTACTCAATGGGAAGTCTGCTTCTCCCTCTGACCTCTCCCCTCTCATGCTCTCTCTCAAATAAATAAAATCTTTAAAAAAAATAAACTTACCATTTGCCTTACGATCTAACTTCTTTGACTCCCACCTTTGAACTGTTGCATGCCATTGCCTCTTTGTATTAACTAAACCACTTGATACTGCAAGTATTTAAATTTGGTTTCTATCTTCACTATAAGCTTCATAGGAAAATCTCCAATTTTAACATCTCATGCAATCTACCACAAAGTAGACGCTTAATCATCTAAATTAAGCATATGAAGACAGAGGACTGTACTTCTGAAAGCAGCAATGAGGAGACGTGAAATAGCTAACATGAATGGTTTTCATTAGAAAAGAGCTTCCCAATATTTTTGTGCCTTATGTCTCATCTCTGAGAGATAGATACTGTAGACATTGGGTGCCAGAAGCCAATACTGTTTAGCCAGAACTTATCATCTCTGTGCTTTATTCTCAATGACAACTTAGATCTCAATCTATCCACACCAAAGAACTCTCAAATGCAGTTTAACATTTAAAGTTGACTTTTAACTAAGCAGTCACCTCATATCACAGTGACAAATAAGATATCTTTAACTATAAAGAGCAATTTTCTCAGCCATTCATACGTAAGAATTTGATTCTGGTACAATAAATGTCTAGAATACCTCTTTAAAACCAGTGGTTCTGACCAGTCCATTTACGTGAGTATTATTCTCTCAACACATGTTGCATTTATTCAGCTATCCTTCTCTTTTTTCCTTCCTTCGCTTGGGACTAAACCATACAATAACTTCAGCATAACACTGAATAAACATCAGGCTACAGAACCGCAAAGTGAGCATATCCAACACATTATTAGGGAACTTACACTTCTTTGTTATGGGACTATGACTCTGTAAAAACCTTCCTCTCCATCCCATTCCTGAATATATACTATTTGTTCTTCCTTCTTCCCAAACTTACATCATTTTTTACCATTAAGGTTATAAAAATTAAAGAACTCCATGAAAACTTCCCATATAGCCCATTACAGTACTCCAGTACTTTGCCCAATTCCATTTTCTTTCACCTTACTTGTTTACCTATACGGTTCCATGAATCTGAATATACTACTTACTTGTGTGTTAAAACCTAGCTACTGCATTATCACTTCTAAATCATAATAATCTTTCTTCATTAACATGGCATGATACTGAAAGATTCCAGATGAATAGCTTCTCCTATATGCATATGAATTTAATATGCATACACGTCTCCTGGGAATCTTGTTAAAATGAAAAATCTGATTCAGCAGATCTGGGACAAAGGGGAATTTTTAGGGTGAAGGAATCATTCTGCCCAGTAATGGAGTAGAGGATAAATGATTCTGTGCATTTGTCAAAACACATGAAACTATATCAGAGAGTAAATGTAATATACATAACTTTAAAAGATCAACCCATGTGACTAAAGAACACAGAATGGAATGCAAACATGCCAAATGAATCAAACTTTATTACAAATTTATGACAACCACACTGAAGAGGGTGGGAGGAAGAAGCTAACTTTAGTAACTTTAGAAAACAGTCTTTTGACTAGAAACTGTAAGGCTAAATATAACATAAACTGTATACTGTACATAAATACTGTTTTCTAGTTGCCAATTTGTTTCTTCTGGGAGTTTGACCTAAAAATTCTAAAATTGCTTTACCTGTATCTGACCTTGAAGTGCATGATGGGATGGTGGATGATAGGAGCCAAGTTTCTCTCTGAAGGAGATTGAAGTTATAAAGGAGCAAGAAAGGAAGGTTAGGATGAATCCTGCAGTACAGAATTAGACATCAATACGAACTCATGTCTACTTTAATATGCATATTGATAGATACCAAAACTATAGAGATATGTAGATATACATGGTTTAGTATATATACATATACTATCTAGCTTGTCTGCTTTTTCCACCGAGAGGATCTAGAAACAGTGATACCTGGGTAGCAACAAGCATACCCAGCACCCAAACCTTGGTTTCTAATACCCTTTTCTTCAATAAAAGGATCCATAGCTCTCTGGAGAAATGGCTGATTCTAGGGCAAAAAAATAGAGGAGTAGGGAAAAAGGATACAGAGGCAAACTTGAAAGACAGCACCCAATGGGAAAGGCTAGAACAATTTGAGCAACAAAATAAACAACTTAGGAATTTTCCAGAACGCTCGGTGAGACGCAGAGGAGCGGTGGCTGCCCGAGCTGCACCCAGCAACCTGCTCCTTCCCTCTCCCCCACACCGGCCTTGGCCCTCTCACCGGCTGTAGAAAATGGTGAAAGAAACCACTTACTATGATGTTTTAGGGGTCAAACCCAATACCACCCAAGAGGAATTGAAAAAGGCCTACTGGAAACTGGCCTTGAAGTACCACACTGATAAGAATCCAAATGAAGGAGAGAAGTTTAAACAGATTTCTCAAGCTTATGAAGTACTCTCTGATGCTAAGAAAAGGGAATTATATGACAAAGGAGGTGAACAAGCAATTAAAGAAGGTGGAGCTGGTGGTGGTTTTGGCTCCCCCATGGACATCTTTGATATGTTTTTTGGAGGAGGAGGAAGGATGCAGAGAGAAAGGAGAGGTAAAATGTTGTGCATCAGCTCTCAGTAACCTTAGAAGATTTATATGATGGTGCAACAAGAAAACTAGCTCTACAAAAGAATGTAATTTGTGATAAATGTGAAGGCCAAGGTGGTAAGAAAGGAGCAGTTGAATGTTGTCCCAATTGCCGAGGTACTGGAATGCAAATAAGAATTCATCAGATAGGACCTGGAATGGTTCAGCAAATTCAATCTGTGTGCACGGAGTGCCAGGGCCATGGGGAACAGATCAGTCCTAAAGATAGATGTAAAAGCTACAATGGAAGGAAGATAGTTCGAGAGAAGAAGATTCTAGAAGTTTATATTGACAAAGGCATGAAAGATAGCCAGAAGATAACATTCCATGGTGAAGGAGGCCAAGAACCAGGACTGGAACTAGGAGATATTATCATTGTTTTAGATCTGAAGGACCTGCTGTTTTTACTCGGCAAGGAGAAGACCTTTTCATGTGTATGGACATACAGCTGGTTGAAGCACTGTGCGGTTTTCAAAAGCCAATATCTATTCTTGACAACCGAACCACTGTCATCACCTCTCATCCAGGTCAAATTGTCAAGCATGGAGATATCAAGTGTGTGCTAAATGAAGGCATGCCAATTTATCGTAGACCATATGAGAAGGGTCGCCTCATCATCAAATTTAAGGTAAACTTTCCTGAGAATGGCTTTCTCTCTCCTGATAAACTCTCTTTGCTGGAAAAACTCCTACCTGAGAGGAAGGAAGTAGAAGAGACTGATGAAATGGACCAGGTAGAATGAACTGGTGGGCTTTGATCCAAATCAGGAAAGATGGCACCATTACAATGGGGAAGCATATGAGGATGATGAACATCATCCCACGGGTGGTGGTCAATGTCAGACCTCTTAATGGGGCCAGTGAATAACACTGCTGGCATTTTATATGCAGCAGTGAATGAGTGAAGGACTATAATCATAGCTCACTACTTGCTTTTGTTTTTCTTTTAATATTCAACTATAGTAGTGTTAAATGAAGAATAAACTCAAATATAATAGCTAAAAAAATAAAAAATAAAAATAAATAAACTTACTGGATTATAACCCAAAGCATAAAATTCACATACTTAAGTCCAGGCTTATCTAAATGGATGAATAAATAGAGGAGAAAAAACTCCTTTACAAAAGAATTCTACTTAATATATATAGATACTCTCTCCCAGAAGGAGATAGAACTTAATTCCAACCCTCCCCCCAACCATTTGAGAGAGGGCTAGACATATTGACTTGCTTCCAAAAAATACAATTTGAGAAGAAAAAAAGGAGTAACTTAAAATGGAGAACCCTGGCAAATATTACATTGGCTAAGTGATGAAGGTTAATATTATTAGTAATATCACGTGGATATTACCCTTTCCATTTATGTGACTAGAAGAGCACTTCATCTCTGTGATATTCTTTCCAAAAACTGATAACCCTAGTTTATCCTAATAAAAACATCAGAAAAATCCCAATTGGGGGATATTCCATGGGATACCTGGCCAGCACTTCAGGACTTAAGGCAATCAAGGAGACAGAAACGCTCACAGACCAAAGGATACGGCAGAGAGTTGACAACTAAATGCAACATGGTACCCTGGATTGAATCCTGGAACAGAAGTGGCATTAATGGAAAAACCAATGAAATCCAAGTAAAGTGTGGATTTAGTTAGTAGTTTTTTTTTAAAGATTTTTAAAAATGGCTATAAATCTGCTTTCCCCTTCTGGAGAGTAGGAATCATAATACTATATACATCACAGGAGTTTTATGAGGATGAACTATGAAAAAAAATTAAAAAAATAAAGGATGAACTATGATAAATTCATGTAATCTGTACACTATATGTACCATGCCTGGTTCAGAGTAAGAGTTCAATAATCATTGCATGCCACCTTATTATCGTTTCAAAAGAAAAGAAATGTACTGAACTTCTTGCTTGCATGGGCCATGACACCATCCTTTGGGGGTTCCCAGGGAAAAAAATAACATCAGTAACAAAAATAAGTGGCAAGGTGCTACATGACTCCAGGCAAACAGTTCCCTGTGTGTGTGTGTGTGTGTGTGTGTGTGTGTAGGTATATATATACACACACACACACAGGAATTTAACATGAACAAAAATCACTTGGAAATTTTGTTAAAATGAAGATTCTGATTTAGGGGACTGGGTTGGGACCCAAGGTTGTACATTTCCAACAAACTCCCAGGTGATGCCAATGCTGCTGGTCCAAGGACCACAACTGGAGCTTTAACTTTTCTATTTATGCATTTTTCTTAATTTTTTTGTCAAAAAGATAGTTTTTCTATTTATTCTTTATCTCTTCCCCGCAAAGAAATACTCTTATTTTTAAATATAGAACGATACCAAATGTAACCAGTCACCATGATCTTAAATAAGCAACTATCTTAGTAGTATTAAAAAAGGGACAATTACACATTAACATTTGCCTCCACATTATCTCATGCCTATGCAGATAAAAGTAATATATTTGAAACTCAAGTCATATACAATTCTCTTATCCTACCAGCGGACAGTCTAAACACTTTACAGTAATCTAGATTAATTACAATCCTAGAAAATACTATGAAAATTCGAATTCAGTAAACTATATTTGGAGAGAGGGTAACCAATTTTTTTTAAGATTTTATTTATTTATTTGACAGAGAGAGATCACAAGTAGGCAGAGAGGCAGGCAGAGAGGGGGTGGGGGAAGCAGGTTCCCTGCTGAGCAGAGAGCCCTATGTGGGGCCTCAATCCCAGGACCCTAAGATCATGACCTGAGCCAAAGGCAGAGGCTTAACCCACTGAGCCACCCAGGTGCCCTGAGAGAGTATCCTATTACTAAAGTTCCCGCTTAACAGTTTATTTAATTTTCAAAATGTTAAGAAATGATACTTAATGTCAGATCATTAGGATCATGTATAGGATATTTGAGGAAAGGAAAAAACTAGTAAGAATAAATGAAGAAAGTACATATAGAGCTGAAAAACAGGGATTAACAGAAAATGGCATAGAAGAGCCATACTTCCTTACAAATAATGACATCATGGGAAAATTTTAAAAACCAGCTTCCTTAACTCAATGATTTCTAGCCATTCTGGTTTTATAATTTCATGTTTTCCTTCCTTTCTTAAAATGTTTCTTAGCACAAACATTTGAAATTTAAGAATGAACTGATTTTTTTAAAATTCTGAGATAACTGCAAAGTAAGCTTAGAAAATACCATTTTAACTGGTATAGCCTTTAAAATTATTCAAGTTTACTCAGTAAAAAAAAAAAAACTGATTTTGATAACAACAAATCTTCCTGGTATGTATGTACATAAATGCAACATTTCCAAAAATGGTGTACTATAGTAGTTTTCAATAAGACACTAACAAATAAATACATGGTAAAGAAACGTGGCCTGCGTTCAAATTAACTTTGACTTGGTATTCCTTAAATTTAACAGGTCCTTTAAACTAGGGGGCTTCTCAAGCCTTTTAAAGAAGCTGAATTTCTATAAAAGAAGATTTTCATTTAGAACATTTCCACTGGTCATATTTCCTATTCATTGCTTACACGAAACACTTTAAAAGTTTAGATCCAAAGATTTTTGAACTACTTTTTCTATTAGTTCTATTGAACTAATATTTTCTATAAGACAAGGAAATTTCTATGACATGGAATTCTTCAAAATATAAAATTTACACACATATATATTTAAAACATACATAAATATATTAAATCAAGTATTGCTAACACTATGAAAAGCAATAATGAAACAAAAGAATTCTAAGAATCAGGTTAATAAAGCTCAACTGCCAGCCACAGATTAACTATAAATGGTTAAGAAAATTGTAGCACATCACTAACAGTCTCCCTCACTCTAAAAATTTTTCAAAAGCATCATACGTAGATACTAATTAAAGTGATTCAAATAAATTACCAAATTTACATGTACAATTTTAGATTATTAAAAGTTAATCTGCAGGCAAGAGGAGAAACTGTTCTGAGCATTTAGCATGTACTAATCATCCAAAAATTAGCAAAATATGACTATGTATTTCTGGTCTTCATCCACAAGTCTATTCCACGATTAAATCATCATTCAAGAGAATTTTAAAATAAAAAGTCTAACCAGGATTTGGGAAACTTGATTTTTGTTTGTTTTTTCTCAAATCCTCATAGCCAGGAATCAGTACTTTGAAATCTTCCAAAAGCATCTTTAGAAAGCTTAACTTCGGTTATATAATAAACTTTGTGCTGAGTTTAAACTGATGTGCAGGTGCATCCTGACCCACATTTCTTAGTAAATAAGTTTCAAAATTGTCAGTTATAGCATAGCTAAAGAGATATCTTCCTGTGTATTCTTCCTCCTTTCAGTCAGTGGTCATAGACAGCTTTCTAGATGGCAACAATCAAAAAACACTTTTTAGAAAAAAAAAACAAAAACACTTTTCTACTTTTTAGTAGAAAGCTAATTATAACAACTAAAAATGTCAAATGACTTCTTGCTTAACTTTATTTCATTCCATAATGGATTTTCCACAAAGGAAGAAAGAAAATCTAAAGCAAAAATCCATTTAAAAATTCTACCCAATAAAAATCCAGTTTTACTTTAATAACTATTTACAATATATATCTATTTTAAAAGCAGAGAGTATTTCTCTTCTCTTCACTGTCTAATAATATTCATAGTTACTAGAACGGTTTTGTTTATTTTTTTGCAAGAAAATCCCCCTACTTTTTTGCGGGGGGGGTTGGGGCTGGGGAGAATGGTGGCTGAGGGTTGTTAACAATGATAGCAGAGCGAAAGAAAAGGACAGCATAACAGCAATAAGGAAGAAAATGAAAGCAGATGGGAAGCAGGTCTCCCTCCTTCTGATAAACACCAAGTAGTTGCAGGAACAAGATAACTTGACGACCATACTTCTCAGAAGCATGTAAAACCTGTATACTAGAAATAATAACTCAGAATAATTAGGGAATATGATTTGCAATTATTTTAAGTAAGTATGCATTGTAAAAGATTCCTTTAAGTAAATTTGATTTCACAGTTTAACTTTTTTCACTTATACTACCAAATCTATCTTACTACTCCCCTTTAGATATGGCAGTAAAATACATAAAACATTAGGACAAGTAAGGGCTCAGAATGTAACAGCACATAACCTCTCTGAATACTCAACTAGAGGATTTACTCTCAAGAGTCTTATTTCCTATCTTGTGAGTAGTTTAGTTCCTGTGTTTCCTCTATATAGTTCTACCTTTTAACCATTTCATTGCTCACTAACAAAAGAATGTGGACAATGTGACTCTTCTAATCACTTACTATAATCAATACACCTGTAGAGATTTTTTTTTTTACCTGTAGAGATTTGAATCAAACATGAGATTCAAAACTCTTCCAATTTAGCCTCTCAACTCCATTGATTTTTCAACTCTATTGTCTGAAACCTCATTATACTTTGTAAATTATGTGGTGCAATGAAACTTCAAAATCATTTAGTTCAATTCTTTTTTAAAGTTGAGATCATTCAGAAAACTATTAATGCACAGTGTCAACTCGTGTAATGTTTAGACCAATACCTGTTCAACTAAACAATTCTTTCCGTAATTGCTCCTTTCTATGATGTTCTTGTTATCCAAATAGTCCGCCTGTGAAAGCTGATAAACTAAAGTACACCTAGCATGACCAAAAAATACCAAGTTTCAAGTCAAATACTAATAACACTGCTTCCTTTTCTATCCAGCATTTTTTCTGAAACCCTCCCAACTGCCAAAACTTTCCTGTTTCTTGTCCATCACATTTCTCTACCACTGTAATGTTCCAGTTATGCAGTATTCTAAAACATGATGCTAATCATAATAAGCAAATATTGAGTGCCCATTATATCACAAACTATTTTAAGCCCTTTACACATAACACTTCACTATTCTCAACTTTAAGATAAATAATACTGTAATTCATACACTGTAAGTGAAGTAGACAAAACCTCAGAGGTAAAGTAATTTGCCCTAATTTACACAACTAATAAAAAGTAGAACTGTGAAAAGTATCAGGGGATCTGACTCTGATGCTCACATTCCTGATCTCTACTGGTAAGTGTATATAACTACATGGACTCCATCAATGTGCAGGTAACTCAAAATTTGGGGGCTACAGAAGAATTTAAAGAGTCTTCCTATTTGAAGAGGTTTCTTACACATTAAAATAGCTTAAGATGGCTTATTCCCATTAACTATATCTTCTTTGCAAAGACAAGGCCCAAGTAACTCAATCATATAAAATTAAAACTCAAATTTAAAAAGAAAATCGGAGGGAAAGTTACCGCAATATTCTAACAAACCTCCCGATCACTGTTGGCCAAAAGAAATATGCGCTACAGGTCATGGTAGCCATTAATCACATGTGGCTTTTAGCATCTAAAATGCATCCAGTGTGACCAAGTAACTGCATTTTGAATATTTTGTAATCTTAAATAGTTCAAATTTAAATAGCCACATGTGGCTAGTAGCTACTGTATTGGACAGGAAAGGTATAGATGACAAAATGCCAGAAAAAAAGGTGAGTAAAAAACTTCTTATTGCCTTTATTTGGAGAGTGCACTAACAGTCAAAGCTATTTAAAGGTCTCTTTTTACTTGCTCTAGTTTCAATAGTTGACCCAAACAATATAAACGTCCAAAGAGATTTCAGTCACCTAAACTTTCTATACTTAAATTCATATTTGTATATCTCAATGAAAAAAATAAAACCTATATTCTCAACAAAACTTCATGTATCAGAAAGTTTTTTACTATTTGGATAACTAAGAGGAAGAATCTGATCTGAAAACTCTACCTACTAGGAAAACTAAAGAGTCATACAAGTTTTACATTCTCTTCATAATAAATACTTGATATTAAAGTGCTTACCTTGATTCTCCACTACTGTTTCTAACACTTTCTTCATCACTGTGTCCATTCATTGTAAATATCAAGAAGTTTTAAAATAAAATATAAATCTTCCCAGTTTAAAAGATGAATACAAATATGAACTCCTTAAACATCAAAAATTCGCAGATGAAT
Organism: Nasua narica; assembly: GCA_028533885.1. Classification (NCBI taxonomy): domain Eukaryota; kingdom Metazoa; phylum Chordata; class Mammalia; order Carnivora; family Procyonidae; genus Nasua; species Nasua narica. The sequence continues at coordinate 68,313,587 of CM052809.1, forward strand.
TTTCTCCAACATTCACAGGCTTCCTGGGCCCTTTTTGATTCACCTAAAGAAAATATATTGAGAAAGTAAGAGAATTACCTATAGAGGAAAAGATGAATAAGTCTATTTAGAACTTATACAAATCTACCTGGGCCAATTAAAGATGGTAAGGGAAGAGTAGGGGTCTTGCACTCAAAATACTTAGGTTTATATTAAATACATTCCTGACCACTTACTAGAATTTAGCATCACAGTTTATTTTTGACAGAAGAAATTAAAATATATGTAGAGTGATAAAACTTTTAGACTGACTGCAACTGTGTATCAATACACATATATATATATACATTATAAACAGATAACTAAAGCAAAGTGGTAGTATGTAGCATATACATATCCAAGAACAGAAAATGAAGTCTTATTAGATACTTGGTCAAACAAATGAAGGGAGAAAAAACATTACCTTTAATCAAGCACTAATCCCTATTACCCAGAACTTCATATACCTGAGTGAGGGAAAGTTTTGAAAATGCTCACGTAAGAACAGAATATAAGTGTATCATATAGTTTCAGGGAAAAATGTATAAGTCAAAACAAATGTGTTCCTTTCACAGGTAAACCGAGAATGGAATGATAAAATTTAAATAGTATTTATCCAGTTTGGACTTGCAGAGGTTCCATTAAAAAAAAGGTAATAGAATATACACTAGGATTAATTAAGAAATGGGCTTGGGTAGAAATCATGAGCCAAGAAACAGCATTTCCACCTTTCAAGATTTCAGTCCGACTGGAGAGTCACCTACTAGCCATCCACGAATAAACAAAGGAGATCTCTGGCAGGGGAGGGAGAGGAAGAAGCGGGGGAAGGAGACGTCAGATCCTTCCCCAGCCAGAAAGTACCGAGACAGGCGACTGAGAGCAGAGCTGTCCGCCGACCTCAGCAAAGACAATTTACTCCTACGATTATTTCCACTCCACAAAAAAGAGGGGGGAAATACGCTGTTGCCAACCCAATCATAGTAAACTCTGCATCTTGATCGGGATTTTAATTCTCCAGAGACTACAGTCCAGTACACTCTGCAAGAAATGGTCATCCAGAAAGTAACTATTCCACGCAACATTTATTCTTAACGTTAAATATTAATTCCAACCAAAGAGCTTTACTATTAAACAATTATGTCCTAAAAATCTAGGTACTCTAACAAACTGCCTCTTACCCAAAGTCTCTCTTCATCGAGAAAGTTCACAACTCTTTTCGTTCTTTCCTTTTCACTCCTTTCGCCCCTCAAAATGGCTTTCCCCGTACGGTGAAACTTCCTTTTCCCCCTCATCTTTCTTCTCCGAGTAAGTCCTCTTTCTGAGACCCTTCTCACAACCTTAAGTTCTAAGGCTCCAGGAGCACGCAGCTCTCTCCGGCCTTTCCGGCGTCTTAACAATGACTCTTCCCTAAAGTCGCGAAACCTCTTTGAATCTTCCTTTTCTACGCCTTTTAACAGTTGATTCGCTCCTGCTAAGTTTTCGAGGCAGTACTCGAAAGGAGGTTGGAAACCTTCCTCCTCCTTCATCCGTACTTTGCAGCTTCACTCCAATCAGCCTCCCAACCAGATGCACACCACCCCCCTCCAACCCTGTCCCTCTCCGGGCCTTCATCCCGGTCCCAGGGTCTCTCTTCCCGCCTCAAACTTCCCGCAGACCCGCCCCGCGCCCTCCCGGGCTCGCCCGGGCCGCCGCCCCCTCCCCCTCCCCGCCGCTCCCCACGTGCTGGGAGTCCCGGTCGCGGCGGGACTAAAGCACCCGGCAAGTGCTCGCCGCTCTCCCCTCGCCGCTCTCCCGTTGCGGCCCGGCCAGCCCCAAGCCGAGGAGGCCCGGGCTCGACAGTCCAGCTGCCCGCCCGTCCAGCGCGAGGATGCGCTCCTCGCAGCCCCGGCCTGCGCTCGCCACTCACACGCCCCCTGTGCACCGAGCCCGTCAGCCCCTGCCGGCACTCACAGAGCCGCCCCGGCCTTCGCCCAGCGCTCGGCCTCTGGGCCGCCGCCTGGGAACCGCGCCGCCCCCGCCCTCCGCCTGGCCGGCTCCCGTCCTCCCCGCCACATCCTGACCCGCCCGCCGCCCCCTTTCTTACCGGCGGGCGTGCAGGCTTCGCGGGGCGGAGGGAGCCGACTCGATCGGTGGCCTCCCCCGCGCCCGGGCCCGCGGTCTCTGCCGCCGAGTGAGTCCTCGGGCTCCGGGCGTCTCGGGATAAGCAGGAGTCCGTGAGAAGGGGGAAGGGGAAGGACGCGGAGGGGAAGGGGAAGCCCCGGGCCGCGGCACCAACGCGCGATCCCCTGCAGAGCGGATCCAACAATCAATTCATTATTGAAGCACCAACGGCGAAGGCAGCAAAAGCCAGAAGTAACGAGCCGTCGTCGTCGCCGCGGCCACGCGCGCGCTCCCGCTCCCGCCGCTTATCGGCTCCCGGCAGCCGCCATGACGCCGAGAGAGCGAGCGCAACCGTCTCCGTCGTAGCCGCCTCCGCCGCCGCCACCACTGAGGTCGCCGTCGCCTCCGCCTCCCGCGCGACGTAAGCTCCTCTGCTCACTCCCCTTCCCCACTGGGCGCGAGGCGGGCCGGCGGGCGAACGGGTGCGCGCACGCCGAACACCTCCGGCTGGCGCGCGGGCGGTGGGAGGGACTACGTTGTGGAGTCGTGGGGTATAGAAGGAAAGCTATTGGTGCTGAGGTGGGCGAAGGGTGAGTGCGCGCACGCGCATGAATGGGAGCGCGCACGCTGGCCGCGCGGAGGCCGCCGGACTCTGGCCACGGTAGTGGGCCGCTGATCCTTGCTCGGGCGCCCTCTCTTAGATGCCGGGAGTTGAATTCCGGGAAGTGGGAGCTGCAGGCTCGCTCCGTGCGGGTACGGACGCTACTGTCACTCGGAACGGTTACGCAAGAACATCGCGGCGGAGAGACTGAGAAGCTACGGGGGAAGCAGGGGGATGGGGAAACGCTGAAAACTACGTTGGGGCTCGGGGTGCCGCGGGAGGGCCAAGTTGGATAAGCCGAGGTAGCAGGGTCTTGCGTGGAGTCTGGTTGCCCAGGCCCCGAACCATAACTCCCTCCGCCCAGTGTGAGCGCCTGTCCAGAGGGGTGGGGAGGGGGCTGTGCGTCACACCAGGCAGCCTGGGAACCCAACTGTTGGGCAACTGTGGTCACCTCCCGCCGCCTCCTACGCTTAGGCGAACTGTGACACGGGCTCCCTCGGGGGTCTGATGCCCCGAACGGGCGGGGCTCCTGGAGGAGACGGGGAAAAATAGAGACCGAGCTGTTGGCCTCCTGTGACACTTCTTGATTCGTTCGCGGGTAGCCCTTGCCTGGTTCTGTAAAAAGCTTTTACGACCTTTCTAAGTCCCTTCCTGGAGGGCGGGGTGGAGGGTGCGGTGCCGACTCGCTACAGAAAAGCAACTCCGGAATGTTAGTAACTGTGTCAGTTTAACCTGCTGCAATTTAGTTGACGGTTTCTTTCATAACTGTAACTGCGGGCCTCAGTTACAACCCTTTATAAGTGTGGAAGGAAACACCTTTCAAGCATGGTGGTGTCCGGCTTCACTTTTTGAAAGCATTTTTAAAATCAAAATTCTTTTGTACTTTTTCTTCCCTAGTCCACTGATTAGTCTTCACTCATCCGATGTTAATGATAAAACTCTCTGGTCCTATTCGTCAGTGATTGGATTTGGTGCAAAGGCCCAGCTTCCAAGTCAAATGAGTTTGAATGCGGTAGCTGCAGTCCCAAAATAATTCTTTTCGTCTGTGGGAAATACTCACGTTAGTCTACCAGCTGTTGAAACAGTTTGGTTTAAAGCCTTCAAAAAGACCTCAAAACATAATTCCAAATATGTGTTCTTTGTATAGAAGTGTATATTCACCCGTGGGAAGTAGGGAAAGGCAAACAAGTACACATGGTCTACTCGAAAAAAAAATGTTTATCGTGAAGTGGTAAAACAAAATGTAACACTACAATAATTTGTAAAATGTGTGCTCAGCCTTCCCCCCTCCCCCTTTTCTTTTTTCCTAGTTATTAAAGAGCTGGAATGCTGGGTTGTGAAGAATAAGATTATAACAAATACCCATTTCTGAAGTCCTTAAAAGTAGGAACTAACTGCTAGTTTTTAATGTTATGCTTTGAAAATATAGTAAAGGTGACTTAACAATACTGGCTTCCTGTGCCTAAGACTAATTTCTTTATTGGATTACTGGAGTGGTAAGTAAAAGAAAAAAGGCCCAGAAAAACAGTAACCATTACAGATAAAGAGTTTTGTAATCAGAAGAGTGATTCTGATAATAAAGACTTGAATTATATCTGTACTACAATTTTATCATCTCACAAAAAAGAATTGTATGAAATATATATATATGTTTTCTGAAAGCACATCACAAACCTTTTTGAACTATGCCATTTGGATGTGATACACTACACATAAACTCTGTAGACCTTTTTTTTGCAAAGTAAGTCTTAATAAATTTGTAACAAAATATTGAACCTTGGAGATTTATATTTTTGGTAATATCATAATATACTTTATGACTCCACAGAATTTTAGAATTACTGTTGAGAATGTGGAGAAATACAGGGTAAGTGGAAAATGGGAACAATCTTGCCAGTTAAGTTTTTTAAAAGTTATTTGATGAATAAGGCAAGAGTATTTTTCTGACCATTTGTTATCTGCACATTTAAATTTTTAGTTTCACTTTGTTGGGACAAACTTTGTCCTTATCTCTATCTATTGGTTCTAAAAACAATAGACAGTTGATAATCTCAGCACATGACAAGCAAAAATCCTTGAAAACTAATGTCAACCAAGAAGTCTTTATTATTTCCAATTTGAGAAATGTCATATTCTTTGGAAAGCATATTATTTTTACAAAATCTAGGACAGCACTTTGTGGGTCCTTGATTCTGATATGCTCTGTTAGGACTAGTTACTAATGGGTACCCATAGGTGGAGATAGATTGAAAACCACTTATCTAGAATTGTGGGATGTTCGACATAAAGACAATGATAACTCTTGCTTTTCTCATGAACATTTTGGATGCCCAGATAGGATTTTAATTCCATAAGCATGTTCTTACTGCTTAGAGGATTTGGTATGAGAAGCTGCTAAAACAATCAGAACAGTGTTAAAATAGCCTAGAATCTAAACCTATGTCCTCATCCCCCAGATCCTTGCCAAAGGAATAGCTTTCCAAATATACTTAATTTTACAAAGTCCTTTATAAATAGAACCTATGAAATTCTAAGTCACCTTAGTGAAAATATACATTTTCTATGTTTTTTAATCATTAAAATTATATGACAGGAGCTGTGGTTCCCAGTATTGGACAGGGGGCAAGAGTCAGTAACTGAGGAAGTTTTCTCCTAACTGTACATGCTGGGCACTCCCATTCCTTTCCTCTTCTGATATGCAGAATTTCAAGGTTCTAGATAGTGCTTAGAAAATTTTTTCTGGATTTTTCAGATATCCACCAACAGTTCATTCACCTTGCTTATGGCCATTTTATATGGGGTTTTTACTGATAAATTCTTGAATCAAGTTAAACTTCAAATGGAAAGTTCTTAGAGGTGTTACTAAGAGGCAACTATATATAAAATCTAACCATTGAACTGTATATAAAGATTCTGCTTCCTCTAATTTCAAAGTTAAGTGTGCCCACAGAGTAAGAGAAAAGTAAGTTTAGCTAACTAATATCAAATTGGTGCATTAATGCTGTATTATTCCTCCCCTGCAGATCTTTAGTTACTGTTTATTTTACCTCTTGTATGTTGTTGTCACCCTTTCTTAATCTCTATTACTTTATTTATATACGCACCACTTTCTCTATGTCTTTCCTCTAGCTCACCCTGTAGCTTCTTTCAGACTTGAAATCTAATGAAATCACCCCCTGCTTTAAATACATATTTTTAAATATACTGCAAGTTTGCATACATAATAAATAATAATTAGTCTTTTCACAGGCTGACTCCAGCATTGCCTTCCATCATTCCTAGGAGATACAATGACACTCTAGCCACACATTTCTTCAGGTCATTAGAAAGTTACCTTTAATTGTAAATGGATATAGTCCATCTATCTTATGAAGGAATCTCTTACAGGTTTAAGTAAATCCTCAAGGTTTGTTGAGTGTCCTGATGCAATTGTATAGATACCTTATGAGACATGTCAGGCCGCTTTCCACCTCCCTTTTAGGACTACAAATTGTGTATTCTGTAAGTGCAGTATGTCTGTGTATTGTACTAAAGCATTTCTTCCCATAATACACTGAACTCCTTGAGTGGAGACTCTCTGTCCCCAGTGCACTATTATTGACATTTATTCAATAAATTGCATACCAGACATTCTGCTTAGGTAGGGGGATTATAAAAGAGCAAAAACATACTTTCAACAGTTAAAGTCTAATAGAGGAAATGATTATACTGCAAAATCATAACTGAGAAAAATGGTATGAAGAATCAATTAAGTGAGAATTCATAATGGAGAGTCCTAGTCAGAAGAGTCTCCGGGGGTGCCTGGGTGGCTCAGTTGGTTGACTGTCTGACTCTTGGTTTCAGCTCAGGTCATGATCTCAGGGGTCCTGGATTAGAGTCCTCTGTTGGCCTCCCTGCTCAGTGCAGAGTCTCCTTGAGATTCTCTCCCTCTCCCCCTCCCACTTATGTGCTCTCTCACTTGTTCTCTGTCTCTCTAAAATAAATCTTTAAAAAAAAGTCTCCAAAGGAAGTGACATGATTGGAGAACTGAAGAATTAATATGGAGAAGATAAGCAAAAGAAAAAAAAAAGCTTTTCAGGTAAAAGAAATAAGATGGGCAAAAATTCTGGGCCAGAGAGAATAGGTCAATTTACATTCCAGTTTGCCATCGCTTCTCGGTCTTTTGGCTAAGATCAAGTGTACAATCCAGTTTGCCAAGGATAGGCATTTTTTACTTTCAGAAGTGCTCTGGTTTGGACTACAAGGAACATAGTACTGCTGGAACAGACAGAACTGAGGAAGATGAAGCCGCATAGGAGCCAGGCTCTTCAGGGCCCAAAGCCAGGTAAAGAAGTGGGTTTGGGGCACCTCGGTGGCTCGGTCACTTAAGCATCCAACTCTTGATTTCAGCTCAGGTCATGATTTCAGGGTTGTGAGATGGATGCTGGGCAGCAAGCCTGCTTAGGATTCTCTCTCTCCCTCTGCCCCTCCCCACTCTCCCTCTCTAAAAAAAATAAGTAATAAAAATTGAGTGGGTTCTTTTCTTGGAACAAAGAGAAACCTTTGAAGGATTTTAAACTGTGGTAATGGAGGATTTGCAAATTGGAAAATTTACTCTAGCCTTAAAAAATTGGTGGCATGTCAAAGAAAACACAATATTCTTAAGTGAATTAGGCTAAAAGATAAATAACTTGACGGACTAGGATAGTGCTATGGAAGAGAGAGTAGTTTGGGAAGGAAATGTCCACAGGATTTGTTGATGCAATTAGATTCAGGATTAGGAGGAGGAGGGAAGCTGTGCATACAATGGAATGGAATGGAACTGAATGGTAATAGCATTCACTTCAATGGTAATATATTTGAAGTCAGGTGTGAAGATCATAAATTTGGGACTTACTGAGTTTCTCATACCTTCTAAGAGTCTTTGGTATAGAAGTCTGGAGTTAAGGGAGATCTGGACTGAATAAAAACTGTTAAGTGTGTGGGGAGAAATTAAAGTCTTGCGTATATGTGAGATAAACTTGGAAGACAGCCTAGGAGCATGCAGTCAAGAACTTCAATTAAATTTTGGCTAGGTGGAGGAAGATGAGCTGGATAAGGAGTTGCAGATGTCAAGGATGTTGTGCTATAGATAACAAAGGCATAAGTACTTTAAGGAAGGAGTGGTGAATAGTGTATAATGCTATTGAGAGTCATGTGAAATAAGGTCAGCATATCTATTGGATTTAGTAACATGATGAATATATGTTACCTTAGAACTATTTTGATGGAATAATAGGGCCAGAAGTCAGATTAGAGTGATAAATGAAATTGAATCATTTAGTCTAAAATCATTGACTTTGACTTGGGAGGGAATATGAATTGTTCAGTTTGCTTTTGAGGGAGAGGGTTGTGGATTTTTATTTGTTTAGGTGAAAGACTTCAGATGTTTCAAAACAATGGGAAATGTCCTTTTGAGAGATTCATTAGAGAAGAGTTAGTGATAATTAGCTGGAAGGATTAACAACCATTCAGAAAAGGAAATACAGTAAAAGTCTGATTTGGGGGAAAAATATTTTTTTCAATCAGGAACTAAACACTAGATACCACTATTTATTATTATGGGCTCCAGATGGTCATTTGGTGTGATTTGAGAGTTTCTGTGAATCTTCTAGTCCCCAAATTTATGTATGCCTCATATACTACTAATGTTTGAAAAATTGTTGATAGAAATTATTTTAAAGCATATATTCCTGGGAAGAGTAATATGTTAAGGTCTCAACTCTACCAAAATTTAGAATTAAATATTGGGTAGCTTTACAATAAAAATGTTCAAGCCCTACCTCAAGAGATTGCATTCCATTGTTTTAAGGTAGGGCCTTGGCCTATGCATTCTGTAAAAGCTCACCTTTTTTTTAAAGACGAGTCTGTGCTATAGCACTGGAAAACTATGGACATGATTGTATTAATACTGCACTGACTGAAAATAGTTTAAATGAAGTGTAGAGAGTCCAGGACATTTATTTTTGATAATAGTGGTTAATCATGGGCCAAGGGGAGATTTTGCTCCACAGGTGACATTTGGCAATATCTGGAAACATTTTTGGTTGTCACAATAGAATGGCAGGTGCTGCCGACCTTTAGTGGGTAGAGGCCAGGGGTACTGCTAAATATCCTACAATGCACCAGACATACCCAACAACAGTTATCTGGCCCCAAATGACAATAGTGTCCTTGTTGAAAAACCCTGCTATGAAAGATGGCAACCTAAGTAGTTACTTTTTAGTGAAATCTTAATGGGTAGTGTTGTGGTTTGGTAAGGGTGCGAACAAAGGAGGATCTACTCTACCTATCAACTTAGCCTAAACTCAGCCATGCTTATAATTAGCAATAAAAGAACCTCAAACAAAACACATTTGCAGAACAAAGAAATATAACTAGCACAATAGACCGATTATGTTATTGTCCTTATAGTGTAACTGAAACTCTTATTGCTGGTGGAAGTGTAAATTGGATTGGAAAATTGATGGCAGTATCCATTATAGCTGAACTTATGTCTACCCTATGTCAGCAATTTCTCTCCCGATAAATTAATGCAGGTTCCTGTTAAAAGTCTCATATAGGAAAGTTCATCACAATTTGATTCATTATGGCCTCAAATTGGAATAAAGTGAAGTATATCCATACAATGAAATACTACCGATCAATTAAAAAGAATAGATTGCTACACCCAATAACATGGATTGATCTCACAGGTATTGTGTCGAGTGAAATGGACACAGAAGAATTCATATTATTTAATTCCATTTACATAAAATTTAAGAACAAACAAAACTAATTTGTGATGATAAAAGGATAGTAGCCTCTCAGGGCACAGGTATTAGATGGGGCATAAATGATGAAATGATGGAAATATCCTTCCAAATCTTCATCTGGCTGGTTATATGAGTGTATACATATAAAAAAGTTTGAACTGAACATTTCAATTTTGTTGACTTTACTGTGTATATGCTACATCCCCGTTTCTTAAAATTAGGGAAAGAAACTGGGAAACCTAATTTTGACCTACTCGAAGTCTTGTATCTCAAGTGCTTTGTTAAATACACGGTTAGCTACCTAATAGATTCACATTGTGAACAACTCCAATGCATTGTTTAGTGAAAATAAATTTTGATTTTTGGAGTCAGATCTGGTTTTGAACCATTGCTTCATCCATTATTATGACATTGGTAAAGTCACTTATATTGGTATTTTTTGTGACTATGGAAGAACAGAAGATCAGTGAGTTAAGAGAAGTATAGAAAAATCCCTGTAGGGGCTACCGAGTGGCTCATATTTAAGCATCTGCCTTCTGCTCCTGGGATCCAGTCCGACATTGAGCACCATGTCAGACTCCCAGCTCAGCTAGAATTCTGCTTCTGTCCTCTGCCTCTCCCCTTTGTTCCTGCTCTCTCTCTCTCCCTTTTTCTGTATCTCTCCTTCTCAAATTAATAAATAAGTCTTTGAAAGAAAAAAAAAAGAAAAGAAAAAAGAAAAATCTTCTGTTTGTTTGGTTTTGATTTTAGCCTTATTTCACGATTCCCCCCACCACTGAGAAAAATTCACAATGTTTAGGGGTGGGCCTCAGCAGCTGTATATGTGTTAGGTAATTTGATGCCTCTGTCTTTAGCTAGGATGAACAATTATATCCTATCTGGACCAATCAAATTACCTTGAGTATTTGAAACTGGGATTGAGAATGTTTATCAGATAGTTAATCTGTTCTGAGAAAGGAAGTTAGGTCAAGGCTGCCTTGTTTGGGAGCAGCATGTGGAGAATCTGAGTTGTGTTGCAGAGTAAGAATGATTTCACTATGTCACTCAGTGTTTTAAGTGTTATGATTTTGTGAGGTCGGTACTATTATCCCCACTTTACAGGTTAGGAAGCTCAGAAGTTGACTAGATTAAATGTGTATCGAAGCTAAAATAAAACTCAGGCTGTCTGGCTCCAGAGTCTGTGCTTTTGTGAAGTAGTGCTGACCTATCAGACACAGCTATAAGAGCTGCCTTGGTTCCTGACAGGTTTCCATTTCTTGATCTCAGTCTCTTGAAAGGGTTGAGTTTGCTTCCTATCTTTGAATTCTTTATCGTAATTTATCCTTTTAATAAAATCGCATGTCTTTGCTTAAGCTAGCTTAAGTGGGTTCCTGCCCATTGCAACTGGAAGAATATTTCTCCAGTTCGACTGTGAATGGGATTGAAAATAACACACCTCAGAGATACTGAAGCTGACTGAATCAAAGTGGAATAGCAGGCAATAAAGACTTTCTTGCCCTAAAATGGGAACTTGTTAGCTTGGGTTATACAATTGTGAATCTATATGTATATATACACTGAGATAAGGTATTAGAGAATTTTTTTAGCTGCCTTAAAAAAAAAAAGTCACATGCCCTGGTTACTATATGTAGAGTTTTTTAAAAGTACATTAGAAAAGAGAGAAAGATGTTCTTGGGGCACCTGGGTGGCTCGGTAGGTTACGTGTCTTCCTTTGGCTCAGGTCATGATCCCTGGATTCTGGGATTGAGTTCCACATCTCCCTCTGCATCTGCCTCTCTCTCTGTCTCTCATGAATAAATAAATAAAATCTTTTTTTTTTTT